>OY754923.1:17500-1249642 GCA_963576535.1 Plemyria rubiginata
GGTTGCAAGCCCATCGCCGCTGTTAGAATACTAACTGGTTTCCTCACGATGTTTTCCTTCACCGTTTAAGAGCACTGGCATTGCGCACATTGTTTCTGGAGTAGAGTAAAAAAAAAAAAAGTAAAGAGTAAAGAGTAGGTAGGTATAGTTAACAATAACAACAAAAAGTATAGTCCAATTATCATTTATTTAGTTCACAAATTCACAATATTATACAGCCACACTGGGACCTTTAGCAATTACTTGCAATTTCAGTAAATTTAGATTATATGTACATTTTTATTAAAAAAGCACAAACATTTATAAATTAAGTCGCAGTCTTAGCTCTGGGCCCGTACCATCTCTTGAAGCATTCTTATTTCAATATTACTTTTATGTCAATGTCTTATATCAACTGCATAGAGTCAGCTTTATGATCAAAAAGTAAAGTATTATTGAAAGAAGAATGCTTCAAGAGATGGTGGTACGGGCCCAGGTTCGTAATATTAGTTACCAATCGGTAGGTAAGCCATTCGAGTCGTTTCAAGGTATTTCAATCAAGTAAGCTCTAAACAGTCCAAATGCAGCCGCTAGTCTCATATTATAGTTACTTATCTATAAGTATCACTATGTACCTAGCTACCTAACAGCAGTGTCACAGCACCGCACAGTTATAATGCCGCTGCGCAAGCGAGGCTTTCGTACAAATATTAACATCATTGTTCGGCTACAAGTTGCGGTCGTAACGTAACGTAGAGGACGCTATGGAGTATGGATCTTACAATTAACTTCCGCGCTCCGACCGCGACCGACTAACCAACAAATTAACATTACAATAGCATATTAAGACGAAGACAAGAGCTAATGTGACTCTCGTTCGCACGTTTTGACATGTTGAAAGATATAAAATCACATAAACCATTTTCAAAAAATCAATGTTCAAAAATTCCAAAAAACCCGTGTTCAATCACATTGCGCACACTTTAGTAAAAAAATCATTTTGATCGATACAAGTTTTCCTACTTAAAAGTTTTTTTTTTGTAGTTTGGTAGTGTAGTTTGATTTCCTAGTTTTCGTACTCAAGCAAACTTTTGAGTAGGAAAACTTGCATCAATCAAAATGAATTTTTTACCAAAGTGTGTGCAAGTTGATTACATGCAAAATGGTTGTTCGCGATTTTTAAAAATTGGGATTACTGATTGATTGGTCTTTAAAAATGTAGAATCGTGCGAGCGAGAGGTACATTAGGTGTTGTCAACGCCTTAATACATAGTGTATGTACTACATAGTGTAAGTTATCATTTATACTATACATGTATGCATGTAGTGTAGGTTATTACTTACACTATGCATACATAGTGTAAGTAAGAACTTAGCAGACGCGATCACTCAGGCCGCAGGCGGCACTGACAGTCGCGCCTCGCGCTTCCATTCGGACCTCGACTCGTGTAGCGCCTGTGGCGACTTCGCGCGAGTGTTTACACTCGTGGCGAGTTCAGTTGTTCGGACGCGAGCGTCGCGAGTGGCGAGACGAGGCGCCAGCGTCCGTTCACACTGGCGCCTCGTGCCTCGCTTCGCGCCTCGCACGAGAGTGCACCGGCGCTAATGTTCAGAGCGGTCAGTCCCGAAACTTTGATGCCAGTGCTTTTGAATTTCGCCCACTTCCCTCAGGATTCTAACAAAGAATCCTTCGATTGTTCGGGATTCACTCGGCACTCACAAAAAATAATCATTTTGCTCTCTTATGGTTCAATATACTAGGTATTTTATAAACAAATGTGTGAAGCGAAAAACAAAAAAAGGGTGTGAAGTCCGCAGTTAAGTCGCGCGGGCTATAATTACTTATATTTAGTTAGGTCGCTTCATTGGTCAGAACGTCTCGCGAGCGTGCTCGTCTTACATACAATACTTCTCACTGAATAATAATAATCAATGAAATAAACATCGGAGCCGGCGATGAAGCGCCGCGCCGGCTCGTCGTCGAGCGCGTGGACAGACAGAGTACAGAGTACAGACTAGGCGGACAGGTCTCCGTGGTCGAACAGGTCCTGGTCGTAGAGCGTGGCGCGCACGGTGCGGCCGCCGAAGTAGCGCTGGTGCAGCGCGGCGGCGGCGGCGGCCGCCTCGTCCGCCTCCTGGAACTGCACGAACACCTTGACGCAGGCCTCGCTGGGCGGGTCGTCCTCGTGCTGGCGCTCGTTGTAGATGACGAGGCGCTGCACGGCGCCGAACTTGGCGCACTCCTCCTGGATCTCGTGGTGCAGCTGCTCGTCCACGTCGTCCGCGCGCACCATGTCGCTCAGCAGCAGCGTGCGCGACGCGCGGCGCCGCATCAGCCGCTGCATCACCAGGTGCCGCGCCGACTGCCCCGAGATGGAGAGGCTCTCCTGCTGCTGCAGCGTGTCCGGCGACGCGTCCAGCAGCTTCTGCTGCAGCGCCGCCGTCTGCAGCGAGCGCCCCGCCTCCAGCGCGGCCGCCGCCGCCGCCGCCGCCGCCGCCTCCGCGCCGCCCGTCACCACCGCCGCCGGCTGAAAGTAGTAACCGTGCTGTAGGAGGAACAACATCGGCCCCAGGGGGGAGCCCTGCGACACACTGGAAAAGCAACAAAAGCATTTGAGTTGCTTATCCTCTGACGATAACTAGTCGAGTGCGATTTAGTAAATATGAGCCAAACCAGCCTAAGATTGAAACATGAATGTAGTACACAAAGTAAGCATTTGGTTCTTGAACCTTGTGATCAACCTTGTGGAACGCACTGATAAAGTCAGTGTACAGTGCGTCGATTCGTCCAACGGCTATCTAACAGTTTTCAAAAATCGAATTTAGGTATATATTATTTATTTATTTATTTCGTTCGCTTCGCTCACTCAATCAATTATAAATACTCATCAAGTTAATATAAAAGATTAGTTCAGTTTATCTTAAGGCAATATTACATGGTTTAACAGTATTGATTAACTTTGGTTCAGTGGTACAGAAGGTAAAGGATGTGCTGTTTACATGCAACAGACTCAATCTTAAATCTTTCAAGTTACACTGTACAGCGATGGACCATAATGTCAATAAAAATCAATAATAAGCTTCCCAATTCAAATAAAAAATTCATTTGTATTTATATAAACCTCGACATACATATCCAATACCTGGATATACCACCTGAACTGCTGCAGCGCACACGACGAATGACCGAGTAACTCGTTCAATTGTAGAAATGTTTATTTCTAATTCAACGGCGGTTCACTCTTCAGAGCGAACGAGGGAAGTGAAAATATTGAGCATGCTTTTAATTACATTGAAAATTGATATTCAATGACATTGACTTATCCACTTTTGAGTCACTTAAATCAATCTGGTAGCTTCATCCAAAGTGAAAGGCATACGTTAATCGTATAATATAGCCCTAATAGTTATGCGACGCGACACTCGAGCGTCGCCTTCGAGGTCCGGCTACGACACGTGACACCAACGCGTGCGGATGCGGTGTCGGAGCCGGAGCGACGCGGGTACCTGCGGGCGGTAGTCGTGCGGCGCGGCGGCCGGCGCCGGGAACACGACGCCCGGCGGCGCCAGCGCAGCGGCCGCGGCGGCGGGGGCGGCAGGGGCGGGCGCGGGGGCCGGCAGCGGCGGCGGCAGCGCGGCCGGCGCCAGCGGCAACGGCAGCGGCAGCGGGAGCGCGGCGGCGGCGGCGAGCGCGGCCGCGGCCGGCACGCCCAGCGCGCTCAGCTTGGTGAGCCCCAGCGCCACCGCGTTGCTGGCCACCGCGTCCATGGCCTGCAATGCACGCGCGCCACGTTAGCCTGCAGTGCGACACACGCGCGCGCACACACTGACACGCACACACACCTGTATCTTGGCGGTGGCGGCGGCGGCTGCGACCGCGGCCGCGGTGGGCATGGCGGTGGGCTGGGGCGGGCCCTGCAGCGCGTTGGGCGGCGTGATGGCGCGCCCGACGCGCAGGTACTGCCCGCCCAGGTCGAACAGGTTCATGGAGGCGATGGCCTCGAGCGCGGCGCCCAGCGAGCCGTACTCCAGGAACCCGTAGCCCTTGTGCTTGTGCGCCGCTGCGCCGTGCGCGACCTTGCAGTACGTCACCGGACCGAACGCCTCGAACACACTGCACACCACACACTTCATTGGGAAACTTTTCATTCAGTGTACTATTATGCACATTGCCATTTCACTTTCAACTATGCTATAACGTTATGGGTAAATGATGGCAACCTCTGGTTTGTCTAAATATTTCTATTATAATTATGCAACGTGAAACATACTACTCCTAATAAGGTCAAAGACCAAGTGATCATGCATGCCAAGCACTTGAATACTTGGACGTGTGCAAAGGTTACACATTATCGTTTTTTTTTTCGAAATCCCGAATTTTTTTTCGAATTTATTAGAAATTTTTTTAACATAAAAAATATTATTTGATATTTTTCCAAAAGTTTGACCAAAAAAAAATGCACAGTCACCTGAGTTACCTGAAACCTAACCACCTGAGTGATCTTAAAAAAATGGACAAGGGTGAAAAAATTTGAACATTTCGAAATACTACATTAACTCGAAAACCGTAAAATATTTACTGGTTAAAATTTCAATTTTCTGAACAGTTATGATACCTCCTACCCGTAAGTAAAGGATTATCTACTGTTTACGTCACACCCTGTATATAATATGTAACAAAACAGTTCTTATAAATAATATTAATATTATGTACATACTCCAGTAAATATGAACGTAATAGAATAGGCAAGAGAGTACAATAGGTAGGTGTAGTATAACTGATATACATACTTCTTGATGTCATCCTCGGTGAGCTCCGGATGGATGGAAGCGACATAGATGCGGTTGTACTGCTTGGCCTCCTCCTGGATCTCGTCGATGACAGCCTGCGCCTGCGGCATGTTGGAAGGGCGGCCCACCACCTTGATGTTCCGCCCGCCCAGCATCACGCCGTTCATCTGCTCCAGCGAGAGCTGCGCCGCCTCCGGGATCTCGTACTCGACGAAGGCGAAGCCCTTGTGCTTCTGCGTGACCGGGTCCCACGACATGTTGATGCTCTTGATGGGGCCGAACGGCAGGAACGCTTGCCGGATCGTGTCCTCCTTCAGCTCGAACGAGATCGAGCCCACGTACACTCTGCGGACAAACAAACAAACGCACGCTCAGCCTCTCGGCCACTCCACCGCCGCGGCCGGTACCCCTCCGCCCCCACGCGGATTCCGCTCAGATCTTTTCAGCTAGTGGTATCACAGGCTCGACCAGCGCTAGGCGGGAGCCTCTCGGTATCGCTGTCATCAGCGCGGAGGCGGCGCGTGCCCTGCCCGTAGCGCACACCGACCTGCACATGAGCGCGAGCGCCTGCTGCCGCTGCACCTGCGTGCGCTGGCTCGCCATCTGCTGCTGCTGGTGCGCCAGCGTCTGCTTCATGAGCACCATCTTGATGCTCTGCTCCATGGCGTACTTCTTGGCGCGCGCCACCGCGTCCGCCTGCTCCGTGGAGAGGCGCGGCAGGGCGCCGCCCAGGATGCCCGGCAGCGTCGCGCACTTGGCGCCCGGCCCTGAGGACAGAGCGGTACAGTACAGTAGGTGTAGGTGGCGTGTGCGTGACGTCATCGCCCCTCACCTCGTGGCGCAGCACTCACCGGTGTACACGTCGCCCACTTGCCGCAGGTCGTAGACGGCGCGGGCGGCCCCTGCAACACAACCGGCGTCAGCGCGCGCTCGGGGCTGCACGCGCACGCGCACACCGCATCCACACACGCACGCACACACGCACGCTCGCCTCGCAGCGGCGGCGCGCCCCGCCCCGCCCCACCACGCCGGGCGGGGCGGGGCGGGGCGCGCCGCCTCGTCTCGCATGCCGCACGCGCGCTGTTTCGGTATAATTATTACAATAGGTATAGGTAGGTACGGTAACTGAGTGAGAGATAGGGAGATAAGTACATTGCGAGCACGGGGCGGCGCGGCCGGCGCGCGAGGTGGCGCCGCGCGCCGCGGCCGGCGAGGCGCTCCCGGCAGTAGCGCTACAGTAAACCTAACTTATATATCTAGTCTGAAACAGAAAGCAGAACGGTATCACTGAGCGGCGGATCGAGCGGCGACGGGCGGCGACCGGCGGCGACGGGCGGCGGCGGCGGCGGACGGCGTCTGTAACAGCGAGCAGAGCCAGCGGCATCAAGCCTCGTCTATCGACAACGGAGCGGACCGACGACCGGGACTCGGTACCGTCGCGCTACGCTACCATACTGCAGTCGAGTGGGAACGCAGCGCTGCTCACTGACCTGCGTCGCCGGGGGGCGCTGGGGGCGCGAGGGGCGCTGGGGGCGCGAGGGGCGCTGGGGGCGCGGGCGGCGGCGGCGGCTGCAGCGCGCCCAGCGCCAGGCTCGCCTGCAGCTGCTCGAACATGGGGCTTGACATCTGCAAGTGGTTACCAACATTGTTACATGGTCCGAAGGTGCCTTCCTTTCCATTCGGCTGTTGCATGCAATAAACACCGCTCAACTAATTACCATCATGTACATGTTGTTGTCATAATATAACATTTATACAAATTCTGTCATCAAGTAAATTGTAACTGGCAGATTTTACAAAAAGCCACATTATTTAGGGTTGTGACAGCCATTGAAGTAGGTAGTTCACGCTCGCCCATCGCAGAAGAACATAAGATAGTTATTTTAACCTGCTTCATGGCAATTTTCATTTCCCAACAGTTATTTATTATTTGTCATTGGAAAACCAACAGCAGAAAAAACAGGAAAGAGTACAATATATTTTGTAGTATAAGGCCTGGCCTTAGGTTATTTGTTTACTTACAATTTAATATACCGTGTGTTCCAGAACTCAATGTCAAGCCGAAACGGGGCGACAGGATTGATTGTAAACATAATGAGAAAAATCAGAAAAAAAATCTATCCCATGCAGTTTGAAAATTATGGGCATTTAAAAACTTAAAAATTTGGTCAATCTGTAACCATTTTTTGGTTATTGTGGTTAATTTTTATTATTTTTCTTCTTTTAATTTTGGAACTGTAACCCTAAATAATATTTCTAAGAATCACAGTCAAAAATGACTTTTTTTTTTCTGATTTTTCTCATGATTTTTACAATCAATCCTGTCGTTTCGTTTCGGGTTGACATTGAGTTCTGAGACACCCTGTACAGGGTGTCTCATTAGAATTAAATTTGTATTAGGATAGCCCTCTAAAGATAGATGTTATTAAGAAGTTTAAATAAATAAATACAATATCGACTAGTGTTAAGTTTGGTTAGTAGAATCACGATTTGATAGTTATTTATAGACATCATTTATACAACACCCAGTCACCAAGTTTTCACTAAGATCCACATTTTCTTTTCTCACTTAATTAGTGAGGAGACTCAACTGAAATTAAGTGTTTGAACAACTGATCTTGAAGTATACTTCCTTACTTTGCTTCAATTTGGTTAGTGAACAGTGTAGATGTTAGAGACAAGAATACATAAATAAAATATAATGACGACCTCAGTGGCGCAGCGGGCGAGAGTCCGCCTGCGACGCCGAGGTTGCGGGTTCGATTCCCGCCTCGGAACAAATTTGTGTACGATCTGCAGAAATTTGTTCAATGGTCTGGGTGTTTTCTATGTATAATAAAAAAATATCTATCTATGTAATTATATAATGTATTAAGAGTCCGGTGACAGCGGCTCGCAATTTCGAGGTGCGATTGGCTATTATTTCATTTTATTTCATTTCGGGGAGGTTGTATGAAAGAATAACTCTAAAGAAACACGCATAAATACTGTTCGAACACAAATAATACAATAATATAAGGGAAATGTGCTTGAGTCAGAAATCATTTTGGTATTAGGTAAACGTAGACCAAACATACTAATACCAAAATGATTTCTGATTCGGGCATGTTTCCCTTATATTATTGTATTATTTCTGTTCGAACAGTATTTATGCGTGTTTCTTTAGAATTATTCTTTCAAAAAACCTCCCCGAAATGAAATAAAATGAAATAATAGCCAATCGCACCTCGAAATTGCGAGCCGCTGTCACCGGAGCCTTAAGAAATAAGAAATATTTATTGTAAAACTGTGTAAAAAGATCTTAAAATAGGCATAGTTCCAACAGTCTACCCATTTCGGGCGTACAATATTGTTATGGGCTAGGTTTAACACGACAGCTTATCATACTTAGCTTAGCATATCACAGTCTAAATTAGGCAGTATTCTTCTAAATTGTAATAAACTTTACTAATAAGCCATTTTTTTAATTTATGTTTAAATAAGTCTCCCTTGGTTTCTTTTAAATCTGTTGGTAAGTGATTATATATTTTAATAGCTGTATAATAGGTACTTTTGTAAAATATTGTATTATTTACTTGAGGAATACAGATATTATATTTGTGCTTACTACGTAAAATATCTGAACGACTAGATTTTTTATTAAAATAGGTCACATTATTTCTAACAAACAAACATATTTCCAGAATAAATATCCCAGTTAAAGTTAGTATGTTATTCTCTTTAAAAACTGAACGGAGCGAATCAGTACTGTTCATGTTATATATGGCTCTAATACATTTCTTTTGCATTAAAAATACAGATTTTACATTAACTGAATCACCCCAAAATATCACTCCATAACATAAGTGAGGAAAAACGTGGCCATAGTACGTATTTTTTGCTACAGATGTAGAAGAAACATGACTTAGAGTTGAGATTGCATAGCAATATTTAGAAATTTGTTGATTAACTTTACTAATGTGAGATTTCCAGTTTAAATTTGTATCAATTTTTATGCCAAGAAAATTAATTTCGTTGATCTCGTCAACAGTGTTACTGTTGTGGGTAATATTTAATTTTATTGGGGGTGTTTTATGGTGTTTGAATCTTAAAAGTTTAGTTTTATCAATATTTACTTTAAGATTAATTGAACCTAACCAGCTAATTATATTACTAAGGGTATCGTTTATTTCAGTCTCAAATTTATTTATATCACTGTTATCATGAGGTATAAAGATCGTAGCATCATCTGCAAACATGACACATACGTGTTTTGTTATTTGTGGTAAATCATTTATGTATATTAGAAATAGTAGTGGCCCGAGTACACTACCTTGCGGTACTCCGAGCAAGATATTTTCAAAACCAGATTCTATGCGTTCTATCGTTTTTGTTTTTTTATTGTACGTTTCTATCATAGTGGACTGACTTCTACCAGCTAAATATGACTGCATCAATGTTAATGCTGCGCCTCTTATGCCTATTATTTCAAGTTTATCAATGAGAATATCATGAACAACGCAGTCAAACGCTTTTGATAAATCTAAGAATAAAGCGACTCCAGGCTTATTGTTATTGATTTCCTCCCATACCTGTCATAAAGTTTTAAATATGGCTAGTGTTGTGTGTTTTCCTTTTTGAAACCCAAATTGATTTGGATTTATAATATTTTAGAATAAATTATTTATAAATATATCATTATTTTTAAATCTGTCTTATCTGTATGTAAACTGTTGTATAAGTAAATCACGCTCTTTTTTACCCTGGCCTCCCGCGATACAGGCTTGTCCTTGTGCGGGGACCATCAGTAACTATTTTAATGTAATTGTTTTTGGCAAATATTTGTATTTGTAAATATATCAGTTATCTAGTACCCATAACACAAGCTTTAGTAGTTTACTTTGGGGCTAGATAGTGCTGTGGGGATTGTCCAGCATTATTTATTTATTTATAATGGAGGAGTGTACTTTTCTTAACATTAAACCCATAAAATTGCTCAAACTTAGGATATGAAATGCACAAATGCAAAAAAAACTGAGTACCTACCAGCTGCCTAACTAACTACTTAACAAGATCAAAATGGTCTATAGCCGGTACAATCACCGGATAACTGAATTGCTAACAACATTTAATTAGCAGATGTACTTAAAATAAATAATAATAGATGCAAATGTTTTAGATATATTTCGGATTTTGCATTGGAACATGCAGTAGGATGTAAATATGGCATGGTTATTAAAATATACTAAAGAAAAATAACCTTCAAAAATGCATAACCTCTTCCTTGATTGCAGCGGGGCGGTGTGTGTAAGTAAGCAAAATAAATGATATTTTTAAGCAATGAAAAATAGAGGCATGGAACATTGCCTGAAGTGAACGAAATGAGCTGCTGCCGAGCCTGGGGCGGCCAGTGCCAGCCAGTGCGCACACACACAGCTTGATGAGGTGATATGGCTACTTAGCTGTACTGTACGTGAGGACTCACCAATTCCATAGCTTCCTTATTTGTTTATATTTTTGATAGAATAGCTGCAATACAATTATTACATGAGCACTAGCGAATACGAGATTACGCACGACAAAAATCTTGAATATTATTTTGTTGATTGTTGAATTTCTGACAGTGAGTGACAGATAATTCGGAACGCATGCGGCGTTCCGAATTAAGATATTGCGATTATGACAGCTCAGAGCTGTCATGTCAACAATTCGGAACGCTCGTAAATGCACTCACAGAAACATCCATGAAGTTGTAGATGCAAAGGCCATTCAATTAAGAAGAAGAAGAAGTTGTAGATAAAAATGGAGGCCACACTTGGAACAACAACTTGAGTCAAATACCTACGTATCTCTATCTCGCTCTCTGTGGGCCGACCTCTCTTTTTAGTGTGGACTATAGTACTAGTATAGTATTCTCTTATCTGTGACTATAGTATTGCTATCTATCTATTTAGAAAGAGAAGGTCTGCCCACATAGAGCGAGAGGTTATGCTTCAAGTAGGTATTCGAAGTGTGGTCTCCATTTTTATCTACAACTTCATGGAAACATCCTAGGAATGAGGAATCATAACCTCAAACCCTGTGTAACAAACTGGGACTGCTTGGATATTTTCTGGATTTGTTATTTTATAATCGCAGAACATATTATACTCTATAACGACTATAATGCGACTGAAAACATGTAACCTCATCACAAATAACAACAAAACACAAATGCACAACTGTCATTTTTGACAGCGCTCACGATGATATTAGAATATTGCATGGTCGGCGTAATCGCAAGATGGCGCATGTCATGACGTCATCTATGACGTTTCATGGGACACCGTTATCGCGCTCACGCTAATTCGGTACGGGTTTGTGAGCGCTCAAATCGATTTTATCGTAAATCGGAACGCGGGGCTAATAACACTGTGAGCGCTGTCAAAAATGACAGTTGTGCATTTGTGTTTTGTTGTTATTTGTGGGGATGTTGCATGTTTTCAGTCGCATTATAGTCCTAATAGGGTATATAGATGTTCTGCGATCATAAAATAATAAATCCAGAAAATATCCATGCAGTCCTAGTTTGTTACACAAGGTGTGAGGTTATAATTCATAGGATGTTTCTGTGAGTGCGATTACGAGCGTTCCGAATTGTTGACAGCTCTGAGCTGTCATAATTGCGATATCTAATTCGGAACGCCTATGAGATGATGTGAGTGCTGTGAGCAATTATAGTCAAATCGGAATGCGGCCTAGAATATGACATGGTCGGCGTAATCGCAAGATGGCGCATGTCATGACGTCATCTATGACGTTTCATGGGTCATCGTTATCGCGCTCACGCTAATTCGGTACGAGTTTGTGAGCGCTCAAATCGATTATGGCGATCATGGCAAATTCCTTGTGACAGACAGACACAAAAGTGTTGCCAATGGAATTTAGGCGGCCGTGTACATCTTGGTGTACATGATGTAAAAAAGCCGTGTTTCTAAGGAAAATGACCAACATGGGCCATGTCACTGCTGTTTTTTATTTTATTTTTTGATTTTATTTATTTACGTATAGCTAATTCTAACTTTACACATAGGTACTTATCTAATAGGTACGTTAAATTAAAAATCTAACATTTACATAATAATTATCAAAAAATAAAAAAACAACAACAAAAGACACTTCAACTTCACGTCTGAAAACCAGCGTTGCACTGTACCTACGGTGCCTAGGTACCTAGGTTTAGTGCAGCATTTAAGCTGAGACGTGACCTTTTTGCTTAGAAAATGCTCTAAGCCTTTTTGCCCCGCACAACGGTAGGTAGGTCCTTTATTAGTGTAGGTTATAATTTATTTTCTGTTAGTTTTAAGTAATTACCTACTTGTTTTGTGGGACGAAATAAATATATTTTCTTTCTTTTCTTTCTTTCTTCAAGACCAAAATTCATAAACATTAATATTATTATCAGTATAATACAAAAAAGGAAAAAAGTTATAAATAACTTTTTTAACATTAGAAGCGCCATTTGGGTAATGTCTGCAGTTTCGCGATTTGTTTGAAAAAAAAAACAAACTACCAATTTTTTATCGTCTAATTTTTTTCCAATTAAAATGCCATGGAGGTTTAGGTAATGGCAAGGAATTTGAATACAAGTACTATATTCCTTGGGTAATGGCTAATGCTCTAAGGGTAATGGGTTCTCTGCATAATTTTGTTGTTTTCACTTTTCGACATAATACCCAAGGAATTTGAATAATTATACCTATGTGCCGTTCCTCTCAAACTCCTATCAAACTACATTTGGTTGAGTGGGACGGCACTATACGACGGTCAAATTACGTGCATCGGAGTACCTCTTCATACACAGAACAAATTATACTTCTGAGTCTAGCAATAGTCAAGAAGACTGAATAATAGTGATCGTGTACATACCTACTTATCTGATTGCTGACGTCCCATCCGTTCCCATTACATCCCTAGGTTACATACACCTACACCTACCTACCACCCCTACACTTCACCCACATCCGTCAGTCAAGCAACCAAACCAAACCAACCGTTACGTTACGTACGTTAGTGTTAGTTTTTTTTAGTTTCCCGGCTAGGCGCAGCGTGCGTGGACGCATGTTATTGTGCTATAAAACTATTTAGAGAGCAGATTTCGCATTGATGTAGATACATACGCGACGTGGAGTAGTTTATTTTAATAGTTAAAATTATTATAATTTTTATTTTATTTACATACACCTACGCTTTAGTGAGGCAATACCTACGTCGTCGGTAGGTACCTATTGATTGACTACTACCTATGTAGGTACCTACTGTTACTGTGTTTGTGTCGTGTGTTGCTAAAAAATATTGATGAAGTGAATAATCAGTGACTACTACCTACGTAAACAAAGGTAAATCAGGTAGGTACATTCAATACCTACCTTATTTATGCATTACTATTTATACTTTGTATATAGGTAGGTTCACCTTCAAGAAAACAAAATTTGAGTAAAATAGTGCTAATGAGGGCTAATAATATGGGAGGGAAGGCTGTGTTTATTTGCTTTTTCTACCAGTCAACCTAAGCGGTGGTACATACGTAATAGAAATACCTACATCATCGTTTGATTGTATCATAAAAGGTACGAACCAGTAGGTATAGTACCTAGATACCTAGGTGATTTTACAGGCTATACCTACCTACCTAGGTACCTACCTCCTACTTCGGTATTTATCTGAAGCGAGGATGGCTATTGTGAGGAGTAGGTAGGTACCTAGGTATCATTGAATTGAGGCGATGCATCATCGTCATCAGCGACCTGCTCTGATGATGGAACCGTACCTACCTAGTAGGTAGGTAGGTACCTACCTACCTACCTAAGTATTAGTACCTACGTTTTAAATCTATATTCCTTGGTCCGTATAGACAATCTAGCTAATGCAGCAATGTCAAGTAGGTACCTAGGTGCCTCATTTTTATCGTTGAATTACCTACTTTTTTTGTATTCAAATTCCTTGCTTTTTAGTCAAGTCAGTGCGAAGTAGGGGCGCGCGGGCGAATCGCTAGTTTATTACATACTTAGGTAGGTAGGTATATGACAGTAAGTTTACAGTACGCAGACCAAAACGCTTACTAGGTAGGTACCTACCTATCTTAGCTAAAACTTAAAAACTATGTAGGTACCTACTTAGGTACAAATTCAATAATACAGTAATGGTACCTACCTACGTCCTGCTAAATAAAATGTCAGAGAGATTTTAAATAAAATTGTGTTTGTGATAGGTATCTAGGTATAATGTGAAATAAACATAAAAAATAGTTACCTACCTAACATAAATTAAGAAATATTGTGTTATAGGTACCTAACTAGGTAATAGGTCTATTGGCATCATGCTTAGTAGGTAGGTAGGTATGGTTGGATTGTTTAATTTATTCCCTTTAAAATAAGGCCTAGTCCTAGTCGATATACCTAGCTAGCTGTAGTTGAATTCATGCCAACCATACCCGAGATACCTACCTAGTCCAGTCGGGGCAGACATAAAACTAGCCTGAAATAGAAAAAATTCCAGGGAGCGATTTTTTTTTTAAACGTCGGGGGGATGGTTGGAAGTATAAATCTCGATTTTCGAACTAATCCCGGTAGAGGGTTTGCCGCCATCTTGTTTCAAAGTTCAATTTTTAGTTTTTCTGAAATAACTCGTTAATTTTCAACTTTAGAGCAAAAATGGTAATGGCAAAGTTGTTGGAAATTTTATTTCTCACAAGTTTGGTCATGGTCATTTTTACGCTAGGATCAATACCTACCTATTTGCAGTTATACTATCAAGTTTATCAAAAAAATCGTAATGGGTGGAATTTTATTTTTAACAAAATATATGGAAAATAAAAACAATTTCAGCTCCGATTTGAGTACAAATCCGAAAATATTGATCGTGGAGTAAGAAAAGTGCGAGAACCAAAGTTGAAGAAAATAAAATTCCACCCATTACGATTTTTTGACAAATCGAGATTTATACTTCCAACCACCCCCCGACGTTTAAAAAAAAAATCGCTCCCCGGATTTTTTTCTATTTAGATGTCTGCCCCGACTGGACTAAGACAAATGTACCCTCCGTAGACCTAGACACGTTTTAGGTGACCCAGATGACGAGATCACCGCCGCAAACGCAGTGGTGATCGACGACTCATCGCACCCGGTAACTATCAACACTGCACACCTACACCGACCCCTCCGGAGGGGTCGAAGACGCATTCCCCGTTAACGCCCCCTCTGGGCGAAGATTCTCTCCGACTTATCTCTTCCCCGGCAACAGCCCAAGCCGAGGTCCGTACCTAAGTGGTGCCCTTGCGTTTGTTGCCAATAAACCTTTTTGTATGGCAGAGCGCCTTCCGCGCTCGCCAGTAGTCCGGTAACGCTGTCGGCAATCGTCATACGATTATACCAGCATTATAGTCCTTATGAAAAAAAAAAAAAGACTAAGACAAATAAAGACGGAAAGAGGTACGGGTAGCCATACCTACATTCTCATGCGCGTTCAATCATCACCGTATACCTACTTAGCCTCTCGTGGACCCCAGGATAGAGCACTAAACTCTAGTTTACCTACTACGGACAAGTGTTTTAAAGCAAAATTGCGATTCTCACGTTCTGGAACTGAGAAGCTGTTCTCATTATGAAGCCCAAAGTTCTGTTGGCTTTTTAGCACATTGGGATAATGTGATGCGAATTGACTCAAATAGGTACTTTGGCCAATACCGATAATATCGCATAGGTAGGTATGTCAATCAAAGTGATCTGAAGCTTGGTAAATACGAAGAAGTAACTAAAGAGGTGGTAGTCTGAGGCAAGAACATTCCAACATTCCACACATTGTGTTTGGTATAGGTACCTACTTACAGGATTAAAAAAACTCGCCTGAGTGATGTTCTATCCTGATTATTTAAGTAGCTACCTGCTCATTGTGGGGTGGGAGAGTTTATAACATTATCGGTAGGTAGGTAATAGGTACCTGCACGTGAAAATCTGCAATTATCGGCAAGTGATTAGTAGATAACATCCCAGAATTAGACATAGACAGTAATTTATTGGCCACAAGAACACAGCATACAATTAGGGAATTACTTAGTACGAAAAATAAAATTACCTATCATTGTAAAACTGGAGTGGACATTTAGTGATCACAGATCGGTCGGAGCAGTACCTACCTACCTACCTACCTATAATAGGTAGTTGATAATTCAAGATGTTTTGTTTGTTTGCTTGAGAGACGCGGACGAGCTTTGGGCGAGGCGAGCGCAAGCGCAAGCGAACAGCAATGTTTAGCTGACCTTTGCGTGCGTGCCCGGTGGGTAGGTAGGTAGGTATTCTGGGCGCGCTATTTGCGGCCCCACGATACAGCACAAATAGCCACACGCACTTCCTCCAACTATTTACACAATATGTAGGTACATAACTACCTAGGTACATATCTACCTAACACCGGCACAACAGGTTTTTGCTCTCCACTCTCCTCTATCAGCCGTCATCTCAGCAGGTACTCCATTCATACTTATGAAAGTACCTACCTATTATATTAATATCATCATCCGCAGCTTAACGTCACCCAATACTGTGTGTATAGGCCTCCCTTAGCATGTGCCAATCTCCGGAAGTCTCCGAAACGTGTTTCCCGCGATTAATACGTAGAAACGTCACAAATTTGCACACATTACAGAAATTCAACAAAGCTTCAAATAAATTGTACGAATATATGGAAACGCATAGGTAGGTACGGCGGCATCAAAAAACTAAAATTATTATTTTTTTATTTGGCAGGATACGACTGCTGAACACAAAACAAAGGCTAAACTTCCAATTTTGAAAAAGCGGAAGCGTAACTTCATGCTTCGAATTTTAGCCTGATCGTTGCTCGCTTTGCTCACATTTTGTGACAATATAGATGTGTACGTCGTCCTAGCTTACGCAGCTTACGCTTAGAGGAACTTAGGAAGGTACGAGTAGGTAGGTAACAAAACATCTGGCTGTCGGCTACGATTAGTGGAAGCAAGTCCACTGACTTGCACAACCAACCTATGCTTACTATTAGCTATTCACCACCTGGTCTCCCTCCCTCCCCTCCCTGCGCCTCGACTCCGAGGGTTGATAATGATCTGATTGTAATCATCAGCATTGGATGGAACTCCGCCTTTATCAATTTTTTACTCATACGTACGTTCCTACTTATAAGGTACCTAGAGCTCCCTAACCGACCCACCTATCTTCGATGTATTTCACTAAAAATTGGGTTCTGATTTGTATCTTGAAGCCGTGATCTGGGCTGTGTCTAGCGTAGCTGCGTAGGTACCTCATACTCTACCTATCCAGCAGTATTGTTAAATTGTTTCAGAGCGCGCAGTATGATGTACTGAGCGGCGGCGGCGGCGGCGGCGGAGGGCGCGATGCTGGCGGTGACGGTAGCGCGTCTGTGGCTGCTGGCGGCGCTGCCCGCGCTCACAGGTCACTGCACTGCACGCGCACTACCACCACCCACCACCCACCTATACCTACCACTGTCCGTGAAGAACAGAAGAACCTTTGCCCATCAAACTAAATACCTAACTCGCTACGTAAGTAGGTGGTAGGTAGGTACATGCCAAAATCAAAAGTAACCAAAGGCAACTGTCGACTTGTCGTTCGTGCGTGCTCGGCTGACGGCTCACGATAGGAATCGCGGCGCTCGCTGTGATTCAATTGAAAAACAAAAAGTGCGCGCCAGATGTGCGCTCGCGCTCTTACCCTCCCCTCCTTCCCCGCTCCCCTCCAGCACCGGGAACCGTGCCCCTGCCTGCAGGACATTCCTCAATGCCCAATGAGATCATTGCCCCTTTCTACCTATTCTACAGTATTGACACGATTCCATTCCCTCGAAAATTTTAGTAGATAATTATATAGATGCAATAATCTTAATAAAATCGTAAATAATAAGTGTGGTTGTGGTGAATAAATACATACCTAACCTACTAGTACCTACCCTAGCTACTTAGGTTTAATTAGGTACCAAGGTACCTACTTTAGTTATTCTCGATTGCTCGACAACAATAAAATATTGATTCTTAAAAAATAAAATATTTGATTTGATTTGATTTGAGCGTCGAGCGCTTCGCGGCACTATAAAATTCACAAATGTACATTAATAATTAATTATCATCATCGCTGTTTAAAGATTTATTTTATATATGGGAAAAGGCAAGGGGATGAAAGAATATTAAAATAGTAAAGGCCCCAGCAACGACCCTTGGCTAACGCCACTAAGAATGGAGATTGATATATAAGTTCATGACGATAGCTTGGGATATTCTGTTGTTGTTATACCTGAGAGGAGAACCATCTTAGTAAGCCACCTCGAATTCCCATCTTAAAGAGCTTAGTTAATAACAATTTGTGGTCGAGCCTATCGAAGGCCTCGCTATAGTCTGTATAGACCACATAAACTTGATGGCCGTTGTCCATTGATTCAGTTTAAAAAGTGGAGTGGAGGATTATGAAGTTAGACACGGTCATAGAAGTCCTTTAAGAAAACCATGTTGGAAAGGAAAGAACGATTGGTGTAGAGCTGCGTAAACCTGGCTGTAAACAATTTTTTGAAATTATTTGGCTATATGTAACACACATCCTGCAAATGGGTTTATAGTTGAAAAAAAGAAAGAAAAGAAAATACATTTATTCAGAAATTTTAGTTTAATTTTAGATGCTTACTTCATTTTTATTTGAAGTCTTTATTATGGATTGGTGATACGAAAGCGTACTTCCATAATATGTTAGGGACCGTATACAGTTCGAGATTGATTTTTGAAATAGCAGAGCAATCACTACATAGTAAAACAAAGTCGCTTTCTCTGTCTCTATATCCCTATGTATGCTTAAATCTTTAAAACTACGCAACGGATTTTGATGCGGTTTCTTTTAATAGATAGAGTGATTCAAGAGGAATGTTTATATGAATAATACACGCATGATAATTATGTGCACCCTTTCGAAGCAGAGGCGCGCGGGCGTGTCGCTTGTATATAATAAAATGAAATAAATCCAGTAACTTATAAGGTACAAGTAGGTAGGTAACTTCTTAATTTATTTCAAGAAGAAAAAATGGAAACTTGCTGACCAGTAGAAAAACCTTGATATCAACAAACTCTTAGAAATGGGAGCTCTTGGGTCATTGGTGGTCTTAATTTTACTTTTATTTAGTACCTATATATCCCAAAATTTCTGCCCGTTTAAAAAACCCCAAATTATCTTTATAACACCTTATCCGTTTTTTTTTGTGTAGGTATTATTTCATCAAACATTTACCAGTTAACTCAAGTTCCAGCTCAGTTATAGCCAGACAAAAAAACATAGATACCTACTTAAAAATATGCCATGCATCGAAAACTAAATGTAAGTACTTAGGTCTAAGGCCGTTTCGTTTCGATTATGGACAACGTGCGCCGTCGTCGGCGACTCGGCGTCGATGTCAGTCAACCGAGAATGTTGCCAAACGGAATGTTGGCAGAGCGACGCGACGGACAGAGGTGCGAGATCATCCTTCATGCGGATGAGATGCTGCTCCGACTCCGATGTTACTTACCAATCTTACCATCTGTTCTGTTCCAGCTTATTACGTTAGGGAAGTTACTGGGTAAAAGGGGAGTAGTTAGAAGCCCGTTCCATAACTTTAATAACACGTTATTTACTGACAATAGGTCCATAACTAGGTATACCTATGTAGGTACTATAGGTATTATTTATAACTTCGCTAAATAACTAAACTGCCACTTAGAATCATTTACTACTAGTAGGTAGGTATTCTCTTTAGTGCTCGTAGCGTTACCGTTATAGGTAAGTAACCGCTAATGTCCACTAGATAGGCTGGTAGAAAATGCATGTGCCCTCCTATTGTACTCTAATCATTGAGTTAAAACCTGGATTCTAACTCAATGACTCTAATTGTGTGTTTTTATTCAATAAATAATAAATAACATGTTTTGTGTGTGACTGCTAAAAGTTTTAAAACTGCTAGATCTAGCTATAAATAAAGTAGATAAGTTGGGAGCACTGCCGCGGCCGTGTGGCCGGGCCGCATTGTACTGGAATGGAATGTGCGTGTAGTGTAAACACGTTTAATTAGCTCCTTTAATCTGGCAGTGATTGCCTCCTCAACTAAACGCGCGCGCTGTGTTTGTATTGTGCGTAGGTATCGTCGCGTCGCTGGCGCCGCCGCCTTCGCCTCAGCTGTACCTACACTAGGTACCTACCTACCTACGACTATTACATCCGGATTCCGAATTTTTATTTACGACAACGTGCTACTCGCGCAAACCGACCACCGTGACCCCCTGGCTGCTAGCTGAGCTGGTAAAACTAAAAACTTCGTTCGAAATGTGCCACGCCATATGCACACTGCATATGGCGTGTTTGATTTCGTAGTAAGGTATTTGGGTACCTACCTACCTACCATAATAATACCTACGTAGGTAGGTAGATTTGTAATAAGCTTATTTATTACACTAATAGGTAGGTACCTAGTAGGTAGAGTAAGTTAAAATGGAATTGCGCATGGCCCTCCCGGCCGGGCCGCGGCCCTCAACCGAATTGGTTTGTAACACTTGAGTCGGTGTATGGTGACCCCCGGCGGGCTAGGCGCGCTGGTCGCACGGCGGCCTCTGTGGCCGGTGACAGAGCTCGTCATCACCCCGCCCCGCCCCGCACCATCAGTACCCGCTGTTGCCGGGCGAGTGACGCGATGCGCGCTACCGCTGCGGCCGCTGCGGCTGCGTCAGGAAGGGAAGGCGGCCTGTGCTCAGTAGGTACTGCTGCGTAGGTAGCTACCGGGCGGTAAGTCTATTCCGGTCGCGGCGCGTGGCGATGTCACAATGCGGTTAATTGGTTTCTATTTTCAAATTTTATTTTGGGTAAAGCCATGATAATTAGTTCGAGAGGCCAGGACGGAACTAGGATTCCTCCCTTGTTGTTTACGTTATAGGTAGGCCCTCTGTCTCTGTGGGTACTTCAATCGTGCTCCGTTGGCTTAGGTCTCACTGGGGAGTTTCAAGATAATTCACACTGCCTATGATGGTGATGGGGTGTCCCGTCATAGACATTCATCCGTGTGTCCCGTGAGCCCGTGAGCCGGCAGTGCGCTGCACGCGAGGCGCACAGGTGCGCGTGAGGGCGCGCGCCGGCGCCGCGAGCGAGCTCGCATCCGGCATCCGGCTCAGCTTAGCGAGCCCGCATCCGGCATCCGGCTCAGCTTAGAAGAGCAACATGTGTGCACGTGACGTTGCGTGATCTCTGTTATATTTACAGCGAGGCAGACAAGATCAGTTTTTTATTTTCGTTGGGATTGCATGCTTTGCTCGTTTGCTAAATCCTAGCTAGGTACATCGATTTATCCGCCCCCGAAACTCCCAGCATACCAAATTTCATGAAAATAGTTGGAGCCGTTTCCGAGATACCTACAGATACCTATAAAAATTGCTTAGGTATTCTTCTTCTTATCGTGTCGATGCTTTCCTATTCTTTATAATTTTGGCAAAATACGTGGCCACCTCAACAGCGCCACCTGTGGATCCATTAAGGTCTTCCCTCGTGCAGGTGTTTGGGCACGAGGGGCACACTAGCAAGTGCTGCATTGTCTGAGTAGCAGCACCACAGTCTCAGCCCGTTAGAGTGAAATCCCTGGACCCCCATTTGCACATGTTTTCTCTGCTGCGGCCTACTTGAGTGCAGAGTCTTAAGCTTAGGTATTTAAAGTTAATATATTTTCATCCCATTCCGCGACCCTCATAAACAAATACATTTAGGTATTTACCAAAAATCAATTTCTAACAAGGGTTGCTGATGATTATAAAAAAAAACAATGAAACCTAATGTACGGTCCGTACACCACGTACAGTAACTAAGCTGGATATATCAGAAAAACCAAGAGATAAATTTTAACTGATATATTTAACGATAAACTGTAGTTACTAATGATTGTGAGACGCGTGAGTCGATTGACAGGTGATCGCGAACTGAATATAATAAAAAGTATTGCTAAAATTGATGACTGGCGTAAATGCGTGGTTGGCATTAATTAGGGCAATGCACAATGTACGTGCTCGTACATATTCCCGGGCCAGAAATTGAGGATAAGAAGTTGGAGAAAATGATAGGTGAATGACGTGATACAAGGTGATGCTGATGGTACAATTTAGTTTACAAAATGATGAAATAATAGTTACTTAGAATAACTAATTGTCCAGTCTTGTAGTCATAAATTGCTTCATTGATTGATACTTAGTTCATGCGGTACGATTGAACTTTTGATCGAAAAATACGGGCGAACTAGATTTATCTGAGATCACACGCGCACTAAATGATTTTTCTAACTCAGGCTCACTACGAACACAGCACTCATGCACTGCACTTTCACTGACGCATTTCGTAGGAAGCTCGAAGCTTGTAGCTCGTAGTTCAATCGCTGCTCCCGCTGCGCTCTGAGGCGCAGGCGGCGCTGCCAGGGCGGGCGGCGCCGCGGCGGGCGCTCCGGGCTGCGCTCGCGCCCGCCAGCGGCGCCACAGTAAGACTGCGACTCCGACGACGACCGCGAACAACACCAGATAGATGGCGACGTAGTGATGAACGTCGTGATAACTGACTCTGTCAGTCAGTACTCCTTCCGCTGTGCTAGCTTTAAGCTGTTTGAGCTGCCTGTCTATCTCCTCGATATACTCTAGGTGATTGGAGTAATCAGATTGATTTAGGACGGTAGACAGAGGAGTTGATATGTTGAATATGCTGTTGATTGAAGGGATCTCAATCTTCAGCACGTCTGCTTCTTCTCGAAGAGTATTTGATAGAGCTTTGTGAGCGAAGATCGTGATAGCTTCGGTCTTGATTAAAGTTTAGCGAAAACGCGTCATGTAGAAGCGTGTTATGTGCAAGGTTGCACTCGCGACAGCGTTTTTTTGAAGTACATTCGTTTCTATTGTGGCAATAAAGACAATTTTTGCATAATTTTAGATACTCGGCTGTTCGAATTTTTGACGATGGTGACATTTCACGGAATTTATTACAAATAAAAATAGAATGATTATTCTTTTTGCAAATTGCACACCTATAATATTTTGCGGAGTAAACATTTTTGCCTAGAGATTGGCATGAATAGTTTCAGTAAAAAGATCTTTAAAACTGGACCATTGATGATAGTTGCCAGAAAAGGTTGGAATTTCCATTTTTGGAGTAGTGTTTTCACAATGAGAGACAGAGGAGAATTTTCTATTGATAGCTTTTATGATCTCATTAAATTTTCTCTCAGCTTGAAAAAAATGCGATTCGTACTCCGGGCTTTTCTGACTAGCCGATTCGCTATCTAGCTCCCAATGAAGGGTGTCGATGGTAGACCAACGTGATTGAATGGTACGCAACAAGTGATCAAATTCCCATTTCTCCGATATAGAATCTAAGTCGATGTTCGAAACAGTATGCTCGAATGCCTTATAATTACTGCTTTGTTTCCGTAGCATCTCGTCGGTCTTGCTATTGCTACCCCGAGCCTGATACGAGAATTCCTGCGATGGAGTCCCTGGCCTTAGGGTTGCCGGCTTGATAAGTGACGCGGGAGTCCCGTCCTTCGCACCTGAGCTTTGAATAGCTGTTCTGATGTAGGTGTACCTTTCTCCACTGCTTTCAAATTGATTTGTTGTAAAGTATGGATTAGACTTAGTACCTAATCCGCACAGCTTATTATGATTCGATTGATATTCGTTCCAGTAGCTACCTAGAGTGTCTAGCCTTCGCTGGATATAGTCTGGAGTTTTCCTATCCGAACCGTCTTTCTTGAAATTTGAATAAATTTGCTCAATCGCGGAAGCAATTCGCTCTTGAGCCGATAGTAATTCTTCCATAGTCGACATCTTAGTACTCGTAAGTTATGAGAGTAAAATAAGATAAAATGGAAAGATCTTACTTGATATCTTCTGGACCTGCTTTCATCATCAATTTTAGCAATACTTTTTATTATATTCAGTTCGCGATCACCTGTCAATCGACTCACGCGTCTCACAATCATTAGTAACTACAGTTTATCGTTAAATATATCAGTTAAAATTTAAAAAAAAAAAAATGATGTACGGTCCGTACACCACGTACAGTAACTAAGCTGGATATATCAGAAAAACCAAGAGATAAATTTTAACTGATATATTTAACGATAAACTGTAGTTACTAATGATTGTGAGACGCGTGAGTCGATTGACAGGTGATCGCGAACTGAATATAATAAAAAGTATTGCTAAAATTGATGACTGGCGTAAATGCGTGGTTGGCATTAATTAGGGCAATGCACAATGTACGTGCTCGTACACCTAAAAAGAAACGAAAACATTGGCAAATGAAACATCACTGAAATGCTCAGTAAACGTTGGTTTTTACGCAAGCGTCCTGCGCTGCGTCCGTAAAACATTGTTCTTGCGGCCGTAAACATACCATCGACGTCGACAAGCCGGGAGAGTCGGCAAGCTGGCACGAAGCAAGTGGCGGCGACTGCGCACCGCACGTGTCGGGTCGTGCACGTGCTCGTGCACCCGCAGGCGTGCCCTACCAGTAGGTTCTCCCACTCCACATTGCATTTAAGCGCAGCCGGTGCATAATGCGCGCTATATACCTGCTCCCTGCTCCCTGAATCCCGACCCGTTGCTTGGAGTTTGGAGGCGCGATGGCGGCCCAAGCTAATAGCTGGCGTGTTGCGAGATATCGTATATAAGTGTGTACCTATCCGAAGAACAGGTACTTGCAACCTGCAATACATGCAAGGACATGAGGTCGTCCACCGCTAGGTACTGTGGGAGTAGGTACCTGCTGGTGCCCCGCGCGGCGCAGTGCGGGCGCGCTAACTGACGAGTGCGGGTGTGGTGTTGCGTTGCAGGGGAGGCGCGCTGGGCGGCGCGCGGCGACGTGATGGTGGCGGCGGGGGCGGGGCAGGGGGAGGGGCCGCAGTTCGCGAGCGGCCAGCGCACCGCGCTGCTGGCGGCGGCGGGCGCGCTCGGCGAGCTGCAGTGCCGGGTGCTGCGCCTCGGGGACAAGGCGGTGAGTTCTAGCTGCTGGACATGATAGCTCGCGCGCAGCACGCTCGTAGCGAGCCGAGTAGCACCTCCCACCGCGGTATCTTGGTGTTATCGGCCAACCAGGGGACACGGACGCGCGGTGGGAAGTGCTACCCGCCTCGCTACACAAGCAAGCCTGCTGCGAACATTGAACAAGGTATGAGCGACGTTTTGTGAAACTAGTTGTGGGAATCTGTTCTGGCGACCGAAAAGGTAAGGCCGCCCCGGTTGCGTGTTCTAACGCGCAGGAAAATGACAGGAAACGATCGGAACGGTCCATCTAAAGCCACAATTCTATTAATTATTAATGTTTATGTGTTTGCTTTAGAACAATAAATAATTTTCATTTTCATTTCATTTCATTTCATTTTATTTTCATTTTCGAGCGTTTTCAGAAACGACGATTTATAATAATTTCATAAATCTTTCGAAACGGTTGTAAAAGTTAATTTAGCTAGCGACCCACGTTCTCTAATGTTGTCATTCGATATTTTCGGTAGCACATGAACGAGGGGAATGACGAATGAATCATCTCCCCGAACGTCCCGAAGCTTGAAATGTAAGGAATTTTAACACTCATATTAAAGATCCGATGAATCGCTGAATGCGAAACTCGCAAGCCATTACATTACGCGTCGCGCCCGCGCTGGTCGCAAAGAATGCGATAGATTTGCGACGACGTGTTCTGCAAAACGTCGGCCCGCACGTCCGTCGCGCCGCGTCACCGCCGCGCCACCGCCGCGCCGCCGCGCCACCGCCGCGCCGCCGCCGCGCCACCGCCGCGTCTGGCCTGGCCTCGGGGACTCGTGGGCCGTCGTAGATCCAGCGGCTCGGATTTATAGTTCCGTTCACATGACCAGCAGAATAAACTAGCGCATGAGTCACTTCGGCTCGATTTAGGAGCATCCTCATCTCTCCGGAAGCGCCGATCGCCGAACGCTATACTTATCGTTGCGAGATATTCGGGATCGTTAACTTATTTGCGGCACGAGTGGGAGCCATTCCCCACGTAGCGTATTCATCGTAGTAAATGTGACGGCCGAAATGAAGGTATACCTAAGTACGTCGCAACAACAAAAACGCAGTTGGAACGTCGACCTCGCGAGCTGCCGTGTGCACTCGCTGAGCGTGCGATGCACGGCGGACGGGCGCGTGACGTCAGCGCGGCGCGGGCGCGGCGCTGACGTCACGCACACGGCTGAGCGTGCGATGCGTTGTGTGTGTGCAGGTGTCGTGGGTGCGCAGCCGCGACCTGCAGATCCTGGCGCACGGCGGGCTCGCCTTCACGGCGGACGGGCGCGTGACGTCAGCGCGGCGCGGGCGCGGCGCTGACGTCACGCACACGCTGCGCATCCAGCCGCTGCGCGCGCAGGACTCCGGCCGCTACGAGTGCCAGGTCAACACGGAACCCAAGCTCAGCCTCTTCTTCAACCTCACGGTGCTCGGTGAGTACCTACCTATTAGTGAGAACCTAACCTACCTGGACCTTGCCCACCGCTCCATATCCTCCCGTTTTCCTTTCCGTATCGATTTTTAACTGCTTATAATTATATCCGATGACCGCTTCACATCACCCTGTTATGAGTGAAGTGGAACCACGGTAGGTCGAGCTAGCGACGATGTGACCATCGCCGGCCGCTGTAACATCGAGCGCATCGGACGAGTGGCGGAGTTCGTCCCCCATGTGTCATCATGTGTGATCAGCGTCGGCGAGAATAGTTAAATCTTTTCGTCACCGCCGCGCGCCGCCACGGTCCGATCTTACCGATTCCGCCATTCGGAACTGCCCGGTTAAGTCAGGTAGCGTGACATAGATAATGAGTGTAGTGATTGCGGTCGCGTTGCAGACGAGGAGATGCCGCGGGTGGAGGTGCGGGCGCAGCGCGCGGTGGAGCGCGGCGCGGCGGGCGGCAGCGCCACGCTGACGTGCGAGGCGCGCTACCGGCCCGCGCCGCGCGCGCTGCCCGTGCCCGCGCTGGCGCTCGCGTGGCGCCGCGCCGCAGAGCCGCGCCCGCTGCAGGTGAGGTCGCTGCGGGACAGTAGTACACAGCGCGCGCGGCGGGCGGCAGCGCCACGCTGACGTGCGAGGCGCGCTACCGGCCCGCGCCGCGCGCGCTGCCCGTGCCCGCGCTGGCGCTCGCGTGGCGCCGCGCCGCAGAGCCGCGCCCGCTGCAGGTGAGGTCGCTGCGGGACAGTAGTACACAGCGCGCGCGGCGGGCGGCAGCGCCACGCTGACGTGCGAGGCGCGCTACCGGCCCGCGCCGCGCGCGCTGCCCGTGCCCGCGCTGGCGCTCGCGTGGCGCCGCGCCGCAGAGCCGCGCCCGCTGCAGGTGAGGTCGCTGCGGGACAGTAGTACACAGCGCGCGCGGCGGGCGGCAGCGCCACGCTGACGTGCGAGGCGCGCTACCGGCCCGCGCCGCGCGCGCTGCCCGTGCCCGCGCTGGCGCTCGCGTGGCGCCGCGCCGCAGAGCCGCGCCCGCTGCAGGTGAGGTCGCTGCGGGACAGTAGTACACAGCGCGCGCGGCGGGCGGCAGCGCCACGCTGACGTGCGAGGCGCGCTACCGGCCCGCGCCGCGCGCGCTGCCCGTGCCCGCGCTGGCGCTCGCGTGGCGCCGCGCCGTAGAGCCGCGCCCGCTGCAGGTGAGGTCGCTGCGGGACAGTAGTTCACAGCGCGCGCTTGTCGGCAGAGCTCGCGCGGCGGCGTGTCGCTGGAGACGGAGCGCTGGGGCGACGCGCGCGTGCGCTCGCGGCTCACGCTGGCCGGGCTGGCGGCCGGAGACGCGGGCGCGTACGAGTGCGTCGCGGGGCCGGAGCCGGAGATGGCCGCTAACGTCACGCTGCTCGTCGGGGACACAGATGGTGAGATATGTTTTGGTTTAGAACTTGTTGTTGGAACGAGCGAATCGTCCACTCAATCAATCAATCAGATACTTCCTCGGATGAGCCCATTAACAAAAAAACTCTTTAAAAAAGACATCCTTTCCGCTTTGGTGGTAGCCAAAGCGGACTCTATCATCATCTTCCTGCCCGTATCCCCCGTTAAGTGGAGTCGACACAAAAAGTTTTCTTCTTCTACTCTCTTCTATCATTCATTATCTCAGTGCTCACTCTTTTCTTACTCATGTAATCTTTCACACAATCCATCGAACTTTTCTTTGGCATGCCTTCTAAAACCATGCACATCTTTTTCCAACACTCTTTTCGTAATATGACTTTCTTCCTCCTCATGAAATGCCCATACCAAGCTAACCTAGCTCCTCAACTTATCCGTCGCAGGCATTACTTTCAGACGTCCTATATATATAATAAACTCATTCCCTATTTTATCCATCCTTGTCGCTGCGCACATCCATCTCAACTTTTACATTTCTGCTGCATGCATTCTTCTCTCATCATCTCTCATTGGTCTTATTTTATTATTGTAGAGACTAGAAGACTAGAAAATGAAATGAAATCAATTGCCTGTCTTGTATTTATTTGTGATCTTGTGTGTGGACCTGGAAGTTGTCTGAAATAAAGATTTATTATTATTAATCGGTTGCCCAACTTTCTGATCCATACAGTGCAGTGCAGTGGTGAGTAGGGATACACTACACCGTCAATAGAAAGAGGTGAAACTGGAGAGATCAACAAAGTCGCAGAATAAAGGCTCGGTTTTTGTCCTGGGGGGTTATCATGAGTTTAGTGCCAACCGCGATCGATCGTAGATCGCAACGATCTACACCGAATTTCAAGGAAATTAAAAACGGCATCTAGCGTATTCTTTGGGGAAGCTTCTCAAAGAATGCGAATAATATATAATATTTATAATAAGAATAATGATAAAAATAATAAGAATTTATTAGCAGTATAAGAATAATATATAATATAGAATTTCCTTAAAATGCTGTGTCTATCGGTGTGACCTACGATCGAACGCGGTCGGCACCGGAACTCGTGATAGGCCCTCTGTTGTTCTTCAGTCCGACACCAAGTTAATTAGTTATTTCTATTTGACACGGTCTGAACTGTGGTTCAGATCATGCAAAATGAGGCCGACCTTTACTACCACGCCATCCCATAAACAGTTTGAAAAAAAAAAGCATTATGAAGTATTATGTGATCTAACTATTAATTAGACGTCCGATTAGAAGTTCGTTTAATTCTTATCAATCAATTTATGAACCTACGGAATGAGGCTTGTCTGTGCCTAAATTACCAAAGAGAGAACCTCTCCCTTCATTAGGTACCATTTATAAATGGCGAATTACATTGCGGTCCGTAAGTAGGTAAATGACGACATCTGTTGATTCGCCTTATCAAGGGTTATTTAATATTTGTGGTCAAGCTAGGTCGGTTGTCTTTGCCCGGATAGAGTAGGTATGATCGCGCCGCCTTCCGCGTTAGTGAGAGTTGGTGCGGTGATGGAGGAGTCGACGCCGCGCGCCGGCTGTGGAGCGCAGCATACCTACTACCTACTAGTCGTACCTATGCGTACACAGCACACATCAGTCGACGCCGCGCGCCGGCTGTGGAGCGCAGCATACCTACTACCTACTAGTCGTACCTATGCGTACACAGCACACATCAGTCGACGCCGCGCGCCGGCTGTGGAGCGCAGCATACCTACTACCTACTAGTCGTACCTATGCGTACACAGCACACATCAGTCGACGCCGCGCGCCGGCTGTGGAGCGCAGCATACCTACTACCTACTAGTCGTACCTATGCGTACACAGCACACATCAGTCGACGCCGCGCGCCGGCTGTGGAGCGCAGCATACCTACTACCTACTAGTCGTACCTATGCGTACACAGCACACATCAGTCGACGCCGCGCGCCGGCTGTGGAGCGCAGCATACCTACTACCTACTAGTCGTACCTATGCGTACACAGCACACATCAGTCGACGCCGCGCGCCGGCTGTGGAGCGCAGCATACCTACTACCTACTAGTCGTACCTATGCGTACACAGCACACATCAGTCGACGCCGCGCGCCGGCTGTGGAGCGCAGCATACCTACTACCTACTAGTCGTACCTATGCGTACACAGCACACATCAGTCGACGCCGCGCGCCGGCTGTGGAGCGCAGCATACCTACTACCTACTAGTCGTACCTATGCGTACACAGCACACATCAGTCGACGCCGCGCGCCGGCTGTGGAGCGCAGCATACCTACTACCTACTAGTCGTACCTATGCGTACACAGCACACATCAGTCGACGCCGCGCGCCGGCTGTGGAGCGCAGCATACCTACTACCTACTAGTCGTACCTATGCGTACACAGCACACATCAGTCGACGCCGCGCGCCGGCTGTGGAGCGCAGCATACCTACTACCTACTAGTCGTACCTATGCGTACACAGCACACATCAGTCGACGCCGCGCGCCGGCTGTGGAGCGCAGCATACCTACTACCTACTAGTCGTACCTATGCGTACACAGCACACATCAGTCGACGCCGCGCGCCGGCTGTGGAGCGCAGCATACCTACTACCTACTAGTCGTACCTATGCGTACACAGCACACATCAGTCACGCACGCTACGCTAACCCAGAGCACGCGGAGAGATGAAAAGGCGGTCGGTTAGTCTATCAATCAGCCGGCACTTTGAACACATCACATCACATACGAAACGAACATCTTGCAAACGAATTAGCGTCCTGAGGCGGTTCGGATCGGGGTCAACTACCGAAATACTTGCACAAAATAATTTTAATAAGTAAAGCAGCCGCGTGATCGACACGTGAAAACCTCCCGTCCGTGTATAACACACAGGCAGAGAACCAACGTAATGTGCCTCATACAATAAATGACGGCCCCGTGGATGAACTGACTACATCGAAAGGTGGTTTCCCTCACGTGTATTCGGTAAATGGTGTTCCTCAGATGAGGAGCCGGCGGAGAGCATGCAGCGCGACCAGTCGCCGCTCAGCGCTGCCGGCGGTCGGCCGCTGGCCCCGGCGCTGGCCGCGCTGGCCGCGCTCGCAATGCTGGACCGATGACGACCTGCAGCGACCTTGCGAGGCCTCTCCTAGGCCGCGGCCCCCGCCGCCGCCGCGCGCCGAGAGCCCGTGTGCTGTGACTCATACCTGAATACTTGCAGTGTCGACGTGCCTCGCCATATGAACTTTAGTGCAGTGCAGTGCGTTCGATACGTCATTGACAATCTGAATTTGACTATCTGATAGTACATACTTGGGCTCCCTACCTATGAACGATTTTTTCGGCATTAGATCTAGTACATACCTACTTACACGTTTTGTATATAATACTTGTATATTTTGCATCGTGTAAATAAATACCTAACGTAACATATTACAACAGCGTTTTAGATTCTATAGAAATCAAATCAAAATCAAAACTGTATTTACTTATTCAGTTCAGGACAATCACAAGGATCACTCTGACACGTCTAAGGTATAGGTATCTACCTAATAGAGACACAAGATGAATCTACCTCCAGCGACCAGAGCCTAGCAGAACTGGCAAGAAACTAAGCTTGGTTCCTATAGCGTTTTTTGTATTGTTACAAGTTGTTATTTAGCAGTTCAGTGGCCGCTTTGATTTGAATTCAATTTGCTAAATTAGGTACCTACATGCTAGAGTTATAAATGACATTTTAAACTTGTTTAATTGAGGCTCTTACATGAACGTCAGTAAAAAGGCCAAATATCTAAAATACACTTGACAAGCAATACCTAGGTAATATGGTATTTACCTATGGCATGCAAATCGATTCATTTCGGTTTGGCGAGCGGCGGCGGCGGCGGCGGCGGCGGCGGCGGCGGCGGCGGCGCCTCTCTTTGTCGTAGGGGAGGCACGCGCAGGCGCGCTCAGCGTTGTTTTACAGTTCTGTTTCTGAATGAGTTCACGCCGATTCTCATTTGATATTTGCCGCACGAGCGAGTTCATATCACCATGCGGAACTGTCTTCTTGCCCCGTGATAAGGTTCAACTTTGTCCGACACGTGCCAGTTTAGTCATTTGCGGGATGCACCGCAATATTGACGTTTAATGGCGTGACGTCAATACACACACGTGAATAGCGGGAATGTTTGTTTCCGCCGCCTCCCCTCCCCTCCCCGCCCCGCGCCTAGGTCCGCCGGCTGCGATGACGTCGGTGACGATGACGTGTTTACCTATTACTTAGCTATAATATTGTAACCCGTTGAAACTGCTATACCTGCCTATAAGTTTTGCGCTGCGACACATCAGCGCATTATTTAGACTCGTACAGAAGGAAGAGTTGCTCTATCCTGCCCGCTGAACGCAACCTACGCGGAAGTCGCTGCCGCGCCCGCGGCCGTGCCGCTGTGGGCAGAGAAAACCGAGTGTGTTACCGCGTAGGTAGGTAGGTACATTATATTACTGTTCACACCAAAGCGGATTTTGTCGCGAAACCCGTGCGGCGTGCGGTACCCGTGCACTTCTACCCACAGCGGCGGCGGCAGCGGCAGCGAATACCTCGTAGGTTTGAACAGGCCTTAGCAACATGACGCTCCGCAACGTATCTACGTCATACGATGTCACGTTTCTACGCGCGGCGCGGCGCGGCGGCCTCAAGCTCCGCCCGAGTGGCTGGCACGTGCTATACATTAATCACACGCAAGTAGTGCGTTTATTTTAGAATATAACATTAGAAAAGTCAATAAAGAGAAACAATATCTAGGCATTTCTAGGTTGGTAGAGTAGTTACATCCTAATTGTCACGATGCCAAAGCCAAAGTGGGCTTCAGTTAGTGTTTAGGCAAACAACCGCATGCCGGCGTTTTTTTTTTTTTTATGGCTCCTGTCTACAGACAATCTTGCCAGTGTCAAGTGATAGAGATTGTAGGCTCTTTGTTATGTTTCTAGTCAAGTCAGTCGAAAGTCGAGTCAGTCAATTGTTTTGAAGAAAATAGTGGCGGTTTCTTCAAAACATTTGAAACATTTTCGGTCAAATCACGATATCACATAATACACATTCATTTCAAATGATTACACTTTGTGCTAAGACCACAAGTAAAGTTGGTTAAAATACCACCAAAATTACACAACAAAACTCAAAATAACACTAGAAAATCAATTAAATGAAAATGCTATGTTGCTTCGATAGATGACAGAAAACGAATCCATGCCGGCGTTCCACCTTGCCCAGTTCAGTCCACTTCACTGTCATTGTCATTGTCGCTGTCACTCAGAAGCAAACAAAATGATGGCGACACTTCCCTTTCCCTTACTTTTACAATTCTGGAGCAGCAAGACAACACGTCCTTTTTTTGTACCAAATATTATTAATATCATCTTGTTAGCATAAGAAGAAAATAAAACGGAGAGTAAACGTACTAAGATAACAAGAATCCTGGCGTTTATGTTTTATGAAGAACTCCAACAGTTAGGGTTATTGATGTAGGTACCTGCTGCTTAGGACATGTGGACAGGAAGTGAGTTTTGCCAAAAGAAATGGATCGGTAGGTACCTATTCGGTACGCATTCGTGCCGCATGTTCCGATAGCCGCGGTCGCGGGCGGACTTGACTGCGAGACTGCTGGTAGCTGGTGAAGAGGTACCATGTACGAGTAGGTAGGTATGTCTCCTTTTTGTTGTCGTGTCACTAGTTCTTTCGAAATAGCGTGTCTGGTCTGGTAACCAAGCAAGTATGGGTGGTAGGGAGTAGTCAGAAGCAAGTCCAAACATTGGTTTGGTTTACTCCAACACAATTGCTATCGTAACAATTGTTGCGATGGCATAAATTATGATGATGAGGACATCGCGAGATCTCAGTCCGGGCGTAGGTAGTTCATGAAATTGGCTTTCTTTGTCGACCTCAGTTAGCGTAGCGGGCGAGAGTCCGCCTGCGACGCAGAGATATAATGTATTAAATATATCAGTTATCTAGTACCCATAACACAAGCTTTGAGTAGCTTACTTTGGGGCTAGATTGTGCTGTGTGGATTGTCCGGCATTATTTATTTATTATTTCTTTCGGAGTTTTCTCAACTGTGTTTGTGAAGGTAATCGTAAAGCCGGCGGATAATTCCTACGCTTCGGGGATGTCTTAAAGTATTACTTGACATCCTGTGTAAGACCCTGCACCAGCTGGCTGTGGCTAGAGGTCGCTCAGCGACGCGGCGCAGCACCGTCGTCGCCGCCCGCGAGGCGACGCTGCCGAGCAGAAAGCGCTCTCTTGACGCTGAGCTGCAACCGCAGAAAAACAAAGCCGAAAATTGGTTATAACTTCACTTGTATCTCTTAGGATACCTATGACTTTCAAAAATAAAGTTAGAATTTGCGATTCGCTCTTATACAGGGTGTCCCAAAAGGTTACGTAACTAGGAAGAGGGGTGATAGGGGTGGTCACAAGGGTCACCAGAAAAATAATAAAAAAAATCCCCTCTGGGTATTAAAAAAAATAAAAGGCATTTTTTAAAAAACTAAAAATTTTACGCCTTGTGGGGTGATTTTGCTCCCGATGACCTACAAATATTGGTATATTAAAAAAAAATGCTGTTATGTTATCGTCAATAACCCTTTTTCAAATTGAAATAAAAAAAAGGCAAGGCGTAATATTTTTAGTTTTTTAAAAAATGCCTTTTTTTTTTTTTAATACCCAGAGGCGATTTTTTTTATTATTTTTCTGGTGACCCTTGTGACCACCCCTATCACCCCTCTTCCTAGTTACGTAACCTTTTGGGACACCCTGTATAAATTGGTAATTTTGATCTAGGTTCGTAGTTCATAGTTCGATATTGACGGATGAATGTCTGGGAGGACATCATCATTTTAGTTTTGAGTTTTGCAATAAGTAGGTACCTGACAGAAACAATAACTAATTATTGTGCGTTAGGTAGGTACCTACTAACCTATGTAGGTAGGTAGTTTTATTTTATGTTTGCATAAGCGCGTGCCGGTGCCGGTGCCACCTTGGCGATGGCTAGTAGGTACGAAGGCGCGGCCGCTGCGCCAGATTTTTTGTAACGCGTTGGCAACACACACTGCTCCATGCCGATGGATGCCTCGTGAGCTAGCAAACGCAGTTTATGTAACAGTATGTATAGCTAACCTAATTAAAAAAATCACTTTCAATACACTTAAATGCGTCGTTTAGGTTTAGGTAGTATGTAATGGTACGAGTATCCGGGCCTCGCTCGGCTCACAGGCCCCTGGCAGGCCGGGAGTATCCGGGCCTCGCTCGGCTCACAGGCCCCTGGCAGGCCGGGAGTATCCGGGCCTCGCTCGGCTCACAGGCCCCTGGCAGGCCGGGAGTATCCGGGCCTCGCTCGGCTCACAGGCCCCTGGCAGGCCGGGAGTATCCGGGCCTCGCTCGGCTCACAGGCCCCTGGCAGGCCGGGAGTATCCGGGCCTCGCTCGGCTCACAGGCCCCTGGCAGGCCGGGAGTATCCGGGCCTCGCTCGGCTCACAGGCCCCTGGCAGGCCGGGAGTATCCGGGCCTCGCTCGGCTCACAGGCCCCTGGCAGGCCGGGAGTATCCGGGCCTCGCTCGGCTCACAGGCCCCTGGCAGGCCGGGAGTATCCGGGCCTCGCTCGGCTCACAGGCCCCTGGCAGGCCGGGAGTATCCGGGCCTCGCTCGGCTCACAGGCCCCTGGCAGGCCGGGGCCGGGGCCGGGGCAGGCTGCTGGCCGAGAGGTAAACTCGTCACACAAACATATGATTATCTAAAATTTATAACTAATAGTAAAACTTATAGAGACAAATGTGCGAGCGAGAGGTGCATCAGCAGCGTTAGGTACAGTACAGGCTACAGGCGGCCGTGCCTGCGGATGCGCGGCTCCGACGCCGCAATGTTCAGACACGTTTGCATTAGACAGGCGCCTCCTTTCCCTCCTTTCCCTTTCTTTATTCCCGACTTTTTCAAATCCGTCGAGTTGGATTTTCTCATACTTTTAGAGAATATCCCTTGGATCCGCGCAATTATTAGGTACTTATAGTATATTTGGACCGTTCTGATTAAATAAAAATAGAAGAAATTTTTTCATACGACTTGCGTACGGAACAAGCAGATGTCCCACCTGATGTGAAGTGGTAACTATCACATATCAAAGCATTGCCTTGCAAGTCCCGCACGACGGGAACATTCCCTGCGTCCTTCACTGCGCACGTGATGCGGCCTCCATGCCCTTCAAACGGAAACGCAGCGTGTTTAAAATAAATAAATAAATAAATATTGGTGGACTTTTCACACAGCACTATCTAGCCCCAAACTAAGCTTATGCTTGTAATATGGGAACCAGATAGCTGATATACTACTTATAATACTTTTTTTTTAAATACATACTTATAATATTATATAACACCCAGACAGAGAACAAACATTTATGTTCACCACACAAATGTTTGTTCACGGTGGGAATCGAACCCACGACCTACGGCGCAGAAGGCATAGCTACTACTAACTGAGCTACGTAGGCTGTAGCTAAGTTTATGTGTGACTGCGTGTGAGGCCGCGGCCGCGAGGATGCAGCCGCACTTTCTGGTTCGGGCTCGGTCGGCTGGCCGGCTGGCCGGCTGGTCGGCTGGTCGGCTGACCGGCTGGTCGGCTGGCCGGCTGGTCGGCTGGCCGGCTGGTCGGCTGGTCGGCTGGCCGGCTGGTCGGCTGGCCGGCTGGTCGGCTGGCCGGCTGGTCGGCTGGTCGGCTGGCCGGCTGGTCGGCTGGTCGGCTGGCCGGCTGGTCGGCTGGTCGGCTGGCCGGCTGGTCGGCTGGCCGGCTGGTCGGCTGGTCGGCTGGCCGGCTGGCCGGCTGGTCGGCTGGCCGGCTGGTCGGCTGGTCGGCGACGGCGGCAGAGGAAGCACGGCGGCGGCTCTCCCGCTCACAAGGATCTCTACTAGGTACTCTTAATTAGTTTCATCTGTTTTAGAATGTATTGAATATCGACGAGAAATAATATTTCACAATATGAAATAATATACAGGCAGTCTGAAATATTATTTCATATACATAATGTATGTCTGAAATATGTCTGAGTTATGGTTATGCAAAATTTGAAAGAAATAATAATTAATTAAATAATAATTATAAATAATAAACTTATTTATTTATTTCGACACACCAACGACAAATACATAATGCTAGATTAGATAATAAATTATATAGGATGTAGTATACGCGCTGTCACTTACAGGTGTGTTAACTTTTCAGCCCTCTAATCGTAGAACACCCCTTTTTTCGAGATTTCTTATAAATGATATAGAAGGAGTACCTGTGTGGTATCGAAAGGTCTCCAATGTTTGCCGCCAGGTGGTAGTGGTTGTGACGTCGGTGCGGTTGCGTTGGTACCCTCGACGACCGCTCTCCACGGGCAGCGGCAGCCTCCGTGTCCGTCCTCGAGACATTTTTATGCAATAATACCTATGTGATTTTTATTATGATCAATTTTTATTTGTATGTGGTCGTCATTTTGTATCGACACGAACCTTACGAGCGGGGAAAAAAGGTTTGTACATAATGAATCGCAGTTTGATAACTTGGTAGGTAGCTCTACGCGCCGTAGAGCTTGCGTAGACCGTCTACGCACAGCATGCTTCTAGTAGCGAGCGTTGGCTCTAGTAGGGGCGTGGCTTAGAGCTTGTGTAAACGCCTACGCGGCGTAGGTTTCTAAACTTTAATCTAACCTATCTCGCACTAATTATCTGATGGACAAGTGTTAGTTCGAACGAAGCAAGCGATGGTACTACCGAAGGAGGCGGCCTCCACAGGGGACATGCCTCGGTAGACAGAGGCGGAGCAATGTACCTACTACAGAACAGGAGTCAGGAGTGCCATTCGACGGTGACGGTGACGGTGACGGTGACCGCTGTAAATGTCGGCGCTTTATCTCGAGCACCAGGCGCAGGCGCAGGCGCAGGCGCAGGCGCGCGACTTGCGCTCCATTTTCCGGCAGGCGCCTGCCGATGCCGATGCCGAGGCGCAAGGTGGAGCACTTACTACCATCTCTTTGTAATGTCCCTTTTCATTATGTCTGCTAAGTGGACCTGTGATATTTATGATTTGATCACTGATCCGCTTAAGGAGCTCAGCCCTAAAAAATAAATAAAGCCTTTATCTCCAAATTAATGCCTGTATTTCCAAAACAAAATAAATTAATTTTTTTTAAACGATATGGGTTCTCATAATAATATAATTGAAACTAATTATCAATAAAATGTTTATACCTGTTTTATAACTGTTTATACCTGTTAATATCTATGTACCTAAAGGATGTCTCAATAAGAGTGCACCATTTTATTAAGGCAATTTTTAAAGGTGACGCTGAAACCGCCCGCCTAGAGTGAACCTAATGTTTTTTTTTATATGACCAGCTGATGGAAGAAGCAGATGACACACCTGATGGTAACCATCATCTATAACAGAGCAATCAATAATTCGAATATATTGTCAGTAAGTCTACTGTGCGGCGACGTACTACTGGACTTTACTTTTTTGTTACAGGATCATGGTCACCTACTTCGGGCTTTATTTTTTATTGCCTAATTTTCTTTCTTCTGTGTGTTTGTTGTCAAATAAATTTGTATTCTATTATAACGGAGTTATTGTATCTGGTATACTGGATGGTATACTGCACGTCATGCGGTGGTTTCAGCAGGACGGCTCCTGGCACACCGCGAACGCGCACGAAACAATCGATTTATTGAAGTAACGAATTCCAGACTAAACCAATATGTAGTGTAATTCCGACGTCAATTGGCCGCAAAGATCTTGCGATTTAACGCCGTAGGAGCCAAGACCCAAGCCTCCGGAGACAAGCGGAACAAAATGGAAACATGTATCCAAACAACAACATTTTCTATGATAAACAAGTACCTAGAGGTGCCAAATCTCTCTACTCACTGTACCTAAATAAAATAGTTGTGAGGTCTCCAATCTACCGACTAGCCGAGCCTAGTCTGTGATGGCGAGGTGCTGCTGAAGGTATCGGCGCGGCGGCCGCTCTCGCTTGTAACGTTATACGTTAAATCTAACTAGATTATAGAAGTAGGTACTACGCTCAAAGTATTAAAATTAATTTTCTGTAATCATTCGTAGAACAACTTACTTTAAATTAAAAATTGCTAAACAGAACAACGTAATTTTAAAATTCAAAGCTAGTAATATTCGCGCGCCTAGTCATAGTTCTGACTAGCGCGTGACCTTGAACGCAAACCGGCTGGCTCGACAAGTTTCTATCCGTAGGCTTAGTGGGAGGTTGATTCGTCCGGGCCTTGTGTGCATGCCTCCAGCTCCCTCATATTGAAAATGTAATTTCTATAAATGCCAATATTTAAAGCATAATTAGTGCACTCATAGATTTGAATCATAATTTAGCTGCCAAATAAACAACGATGCTATAAGCTTTTAATAGTGTGTAAGCTGAAGTAACATGTCTCCAGCTGCCTCAGTCAGTGTGGGCAAACGGCTAATGATAGAGATACAGTGTAAACTCTTTATAACGTTATCCTTTATAAAGATAAACTCCCTATAACGTTGAAGTGAGCCCAAGTTGGTTGGTTTGCGTTAAAACCCACATATTGAAACACTCTTTATAGCGATACGCCATTCTCTATTACGAAGAATTACGAAGAAATGTGTTCATATTTTTAGACAGTAAATATTTATTATAGGTATTATTGTTTATGTTATGTTATCAGGTAACAAAAGACTTTAAAGCTCCGAAACATCCGAGGTCGGTCTAGCTTTTGTTATCCTTAATTGCCTTGAACACGTGCAGTATGACGCATTGTTTTCTCGGAAGTGATGGTCTTCGACCAAGCATACTGGGTACCTATCGTATTATCAGTCGTAAACCTACTTTGAAACTGTTAACATGGCCAGTAAACGGAAAAAATTCTTGTTAATTTGGTTTTTTTTGTTCACTCCATATAACGATAACTCTCTATAACGACAAAAAATGCTCAGTCCCTTGAGTTTCGTTATAAAGAGTTTACACTGTATATAGTAAACGCAAGGATTTAGTACCTATTTAGTGCACCTGGTACCAAAAATTTTAGGTCTGTAGCTCTTCGAGAGAGGAAACTTCGAGTTATACCTAAGACTTCATCAACGTGTAAGCTGGAGTAACGATACGTGAAAAAGCATATGCTCGTTCTCTGGAATGGCTGGAGCTAGCAGGTTGCTTTAAGTCTCCAGATTTAGTACCAAACGAATTAGCGAGGTACCAAATATTTGATGTGTCTCTGTTCAAAACTCTATGAGTTACAAGCTTTTTCTAGCTTTTTTGTTTGTCCAGCTTGCACATGTTGGATCTCAGCAACCACAATAGGTACAGACTCGGTTGATGTCTCTGAACCGAGCTATGAATTAGTGCACTCGGTACCAAAAATTTGGAATCTCTAGGACAAGCAGTTCTGTTGTAATCAGCAAAATAACATTTTACCGCCAAAAATTCAGAGCATTTCGACGCGACCATAAAAATGATGCGTTGCCGCTCTGAAGGTGATATTACGCTCTGCGGATTTGAACGTAATCTACCAGCGATAAGAGTTTTTTGTATGCACTCAGTCCTTTAAATTTCTGAAGGCATAATTATTATACCCTTCTCTTTCAGATGTGCGTTGAAGAGCGGGGCGTTGTGTGTTGCCATATCTAATTAAATAGTTTGGTATGGTTTGACATTTTATAATTTTTTTTTGATAAAATATACCAATTATATTGCAGAATTTGCAGGCAAGGCAGGGAGCGAGCAGCATGTCTGTCCGTCCGTATTTTGACAGTTTGACAGCCAATCTTATCTTGCTAGTGTCATGTCAAGTGAATCGTCATCAGACCTAAGTTAAGTCATTCGAATTTGAGAGGTTTTCGATTTTCATTACAAAAAAATAACTAGTTCCAAATATTTCGATAGATGGCAGGGACTCATCTGGCTACTATGGTATATCAATGTCAAATGATGGGAAAACAAACTTTTTCACAGTGTTGCTGTTTTTTTATTTTTTAATGGTAAACCTGGCAGATTTTGGTATGTAAATACTTTATTTTTATCTCATTTTACTTATTTATCTAGAACGGTTTTAATAACCAATTACTCTTATGAAGGGTTTTCGATTTGCATTAAAAACAAAACTAGTTCCAAATAATTCGATAGATGGCAGGGACTCATCTGGCGATTATGGTATATCAATGTCGATGTATAGGAATGCACGATAATTATGTAAGGAAGGAGTGAAGTGAACTGCGCGGCGCTTTCATTATTGTCACTCACTCACCTCACTCAGCAAGATTGATTGAGATTCTTTCTTGTTCTTTTTTTTTGTCTCTTGTTTGTCTAGGTCCTAGACAAACAAAGTACATATGTACAGTGCGACACAAAAGAGTAGAAACGGAACTAATTTTAACATGCGGGTGTTTCGCCTAGGTGCGAGCAAGACCGCACGTGATTGAACGTCGAAAATGTATGGAAAGTGGCGCCCCTATCATTTTCTACTCTTGTGTCGCACTGTAGGTACATATAAAATTCTATTTAGGGAATTTTGCATTAATTAAGTACCGGTATTTTCTTCCCCCAGTGCTGTACTTCACTTTTGGGTTAAAAATATTCATGCCTGCTTTTGTCGCAATATAACTTGTAAGTTTCTGTGAATGCTATACGCGCCTCCTGTGCTGCACGCTTTGACCCGCAGTTCATTTAAATAGAAAATAATGAGTACCTACCTTACTTCTTGTAACGGCCAAAGGTGTGTGATCGGATTTCGCGTATTGCATTCCTGCTTACACATTCATTGTGAGAAGCTTGCATCTTGTGTCGAAAGCTATACTACCGGTATGCCCTGGATTTGCTTGTCCATAATAAATATTTTCTTAACCCTTAATTTATCTGTTAGGTCCCATGGACTCCATGAGGTAAATTAAGTGATTTGGGGTCACCGGGTAAACCAAGGGTTAAATAATTATTTTCATAAATTATTATGCATAATAGCACTGCCTTTCGTACGCGACGTGTACTCTTCGCTCCCTGCTACCTTGTACCTGGACTGCCTCACCTCATCAACTTGCTAAATTGTTATTCTGATCACCCCCTTGCCTTATCGTGTGATGCGCAGTCCGGGTCAGCTGACCTACCTTCATGTACTAAGACGGGCTATCTTCGCCCATTCCAGGAGCTACGTGCGGGCTGAAATTACCCTGAGCTACGTTGGGTTTAAGTTACCCTGAGCTACGTGTGGGCTGAAGGAACCCTGAGCTACGTGTTGGATATACCTACACGCCTGAGCTACATACCGAGCTACCCTCACTTCAACCAACTGCAATCCTGAGCAACTACTTGTACTACCCGCCTGGCTGCTACTCCTCACTGTCGACGGTTCCTGGAACGTACCTATAGCTGCCCGGACCCACCTGAACGCGACGCGAGGGGAGTGAATCTGTCTTAACAAGAAACATAATCAAAGTCTCTCATTCCGACCAAGGCTAGGCTAGGCGAATTCCCATAGACCCCTTATCTCAATTAGACACTTAACTAGACCCTTGCTACTTAGACCACCTTGTAATTTTTTATCGCATCTTTTCTTCAATTTTAATAAACTGCTCTAAACCTTTGTTCCTTTTATTATTTGCCACCGCCTAACGTGACACGCTCTCGCCAATGAACGCAGGCCTGCGAGACTGAGCCCTTCAGCGAGTTAGATGTTCACTTATAGCACTTATTAGCACCCGTCTCTATGTACCAGTTAGTTGATTAGCAGACGCGCCGTGCTGCGTCCGGCGGCGGCGGCGGCGGCGCGCTGCAAGCGTCGGCGTCGCCGCCCAGTATGTGCTCCAACATTGATTGAATGCTCCAACTCCGTAACTTGAGGTATAACATAAAAAGTTACTCCGAGTTCGGGAACTGCTTAAGATTGCTAATCTCGTTCCCCGAGGAGTCGCCGCGCCGATCGCTCCATCCAGCCGGTGCGCGGTGAGCTAGATGAGCAAGCGAGACAACGCTACACCTCTCATCTACGTCAAGTATTCAGTTCCATTATTTTCTGAGCAGAATGTTGTTATTGTTGTTTTTGTCATTCGATGTATAACAAGACTAAATATAACAAGGACTTTACGAGGAAATATTCTATATTCGAATTTATAAAAGCTCCTAAAAGAGGAAAATCTTCGAAAAGCAACCGTAGGCCGACACTTCGTGCCCGCGACACCGTAGTCCATAATAGAAGTTCCCGAAAGTTTGAATTCGGCATGAGTACCGTAAGTTTGAATTCGGCATGAGTACCGTAAGTTTGAATTCGGCATGAGTACCGTAAGTTTGAATTCGGCATGAGTACCGTAAGTTTGAATTCGGCATGAGTACCGTAAGTTTGAATTCGGCATGAGTACCGTAAGTTTGAATTCGGCATGAGTACCGTAAGTTAGCAAAATAATATCGTCGGCTATCAGCGCGCATGCACAAGTACCACTGCTGCTAATGACCTCTATTAATTATAATATTGGTGGACATTCCACACAGCACTATCTCGCCCCAAACTAAGCCAAACCTTGCGATATGGGAACCAGATAGCTGATATACTGTTACATAAGTTTTTTTGTTGTTTTATGCTAAATATATTATAATAACATCCAGAAAGAGAACAAACATCTATGTTCATCTCACAAATATGTTTGTTCTCGGTGGGGATCGAACCTACGGCGCAGAAGGCAGAGCTACTATCGACTGCGCTGTGAAGGCTGTCGTAGCACTCGCTACGAGTTGCGCACTCTCTACGAGCTACGTCTATGCCGGCGCAGGCGCGGCCAGTATACACACACACACAAGCGCAGGCGCGGCCAGTATACACACACACACACAAGCGCAGGCGCGGCCAGTATACACTCACACACACACAAACACACAAGCGCAGGCGCGGCCAGTATACACACACACACACACACAAGCGCAGGCGCGGCCAGTATACACACACACACAAGCGCAGGCGCGGCCAGTACATATACACACACACACACAAGCGCAGGCGCGGCCAGTATACACACAAACACACACACACTTTGTTCATTTTGTTAAAATTATCAAAAAACCAAGTAATGTTTATTTCCCGTCAGTTTGTTCAAAGGTTAGGCTTTGCATGGTCACGTGAACATAGACTCTGTATTCCTCTAATTTATAGACTGTCTAGAACTATTTTACTGACTATAGTTAATGAATAATCCTACACAAAATGAAATCAAAATCGGCAGAGTCATGAATGAATATGATTCGCAGTCTTCAATTCCGAAGCCGGCCGCGGCCGTGTGACGCGGTAGGTACTCCTTGATTAAAAAGAAAATCTATCGACTTGGCGGTAATAAAAACCGCGCGACTTGAAAGGAATTGTTCACGGCTCAATATTGTCTGCGAGACTCGTGGCTCACGCCCGCGACCGCGACCGCGACCGCGACCGCGACCGCGACCGCGACCGCGACCGCGACCGCGACCGCGACCGCGACCGCGACCCACGAACAACGCGATCGGCAATCCTCCCTCTCAGATGAAACGGGTCTTTAACAGTAGCAGAGCTTTTTGTAAAGGGCTCGTCCTGGGGAATAGTACACACGTCTATTTCTGCTGCCAAGTTGGATCCCTCATCCGCTTCTCATTCGTCGGAGGGACCGCCCGCTGCGGCGGCCACGTGCGGTAACGAGACACCTATTCATCAAATCACCCGCATCGAGCGCTTTACCCTCAAACTTATTGTCGCGTCAGTAGTTTCTTTTCAAACTTTCGTGTGGTGAAAGGAATTTAATGGCGCCTCAAGAGGCTCCTTTCGAGCACTTGACACAATGTTTTAGAACTTATTATGGTCTATACAACATGCCGGTTTCCTCACGATGTTTTCCTTCACCGTTCGAGAGTAGGAACCTACTGGCATTATGCACATACATTTTTGAACAGAAAAACTCATTGGTGCTCTACTGTTGACCCCCCACAACCTTAGGATCGGAAGGAGGGGCTGCTACCACTAGACTACCAGTGCTCTACATTCGCGTCTTACCATACCTATCTTATAACACCTATCTTATTTACATTTATAATAGTTTTGGTATATTTATACAGCCTTATTATAAACAAATCAAACCTGGGTTTAAACCTAGCTCAAGTCATGTTTTCTTATTATAAACAACTTAAACCTGGTTTATCTCATAAATTTAGGATCATCTCAGGTTTATCATTTTCGTATTACAAAAGACACTTTAATCGAAGACTACATAGTACCTAAGATAGTCCATGATTCATCATCACAGAACATAATCATTCAACAAATATCCACAGACTATAACAAATTATGGCAATCAATCGTTCATTCATTTTGGAATCACCAACTTATCTGAGCCGGTCTGAAGTTAGCCGCTTATGCATAAATGGCCAATAGTGAATCGAGAATTCTCTAAACAGCTAACTTCAGACCGGCTTAGATAAGTTGGTATAACTGTACTCTCTTGCCGCAGGCTAAAGTCATATGCGCATACTACCTCGTCTTTCGTTTTAACGAATCAATTTTTAGTTTTTCTTCTTGACTCAGATCTCCGCCTTTTTGTTTTAAATCTCGTTATCAACTTGATATTGACAAATTCGTGGCAACCCATGCGTTTTGACATTTCAAATTTAGATCGGAGTCTAGAGTTTGAAATGTATGTTGGATAATGCAGTGCTACAAGTTGTTTTATTGAATAAACTTATGTGGGAGACCAAATAAAATTTGGCAAAATGAGACTTTTATTAGTTAGACCATACTTAAACTAGGGGTCGTTCGGGTTTATCTTTAAACCGTGGTTTAGGGGATAAACTCCGTTTTATAATAACGTCTGGTCTAAGTCTTTGATTTTTCTATAGAGCAGGGACCAACTTCGGTATCAAAGTTAGACCACGGACCAGTTAGTCCTGGCTTAAGCCTAGTCTAACTCACATTTGACGACCTCTGTGGCGCAGCGGGCGAGAGCCTGCCTGCGACGCAAGAGGTTGCGGGTTCGATTCCCGCCTTGGAACAAATTTGTGTACGATCTGCAGAAATTTGTTCCGATGGTCTGGGTGTTTTCTATGTATAATAAAAACATATCTATCTATGTAAGTATATAATATATTAAATATATCAGTTATCTAGTACCCATAACACAAGCTTTGAATAGCTTACTTTGGGGCTAGATAGTGCTGTGTGGATTGTCCAGCATTATTTATTTATTTATTTATTTATTTTTATAATAAGACGGATAAAGTCCATCCTTACGTATTTGTTTATCTCTAGGCGCCAAGTAAATTATTATTTCTCTGAACTACATAATAACGAGGCTATCGAAAGCATTGATTGATGCATTGATTAGGTACCTGAAATGCGCAGCGAATTCTTTCATAAAGAGCGCTAGACAATAATTAAAATACAGAGGGAGCAACACAGCACCAGACAGACAAGAATTTTAATACACGAAAAAATTGAATTGCCAAGTACCTGCATGTGCCTTCGTGCAGTCGTGAGCCGGAGTGCCACTACTACAAGGTAGGTACTACTGCGTTACGTCGCCGTCGGCGGAGAGACGGCAGAGACGCTGTGACGTCACGGATAAACGCAGAGGACTTTCACTTTCAGTAGTTTTCACGTAATACTAACATTACATGTTTAGTTACGGTTCATTTTGTAAGGGTTGCGCTCGTTAAACAGTTCGTTAAATCAGAGAACTTATTTCTCAACTGCGACAATACCTAGGTACCTACAAAATGACCAAAACCAATTCGCAACAGGTCCGCTCCTATGAATGAGCTCCATGGTTGTCGTAATGTCCAGATCAGCGGTCGGCTACATTGTGTGGACACGTCCCGCCGGCACAAATCTGCAATATCGCCTCTCATTCGTATTTCCTTCTCGATACTGACTTGAATAAACTGCCGGCTAAACATAAACGATCATACAACTTACTAAATTCCATAAACTTGCTATATTATGAGCCCTATGTGCGTGGGCATAGGGTTGAGTATCGCGCGGAGGGGCGCGTGCTGCGTTGCTCGGCCGAGTGGTGAAGTGAGGGCAATTTGTAGGAGCCGCGCCGCAACTCGAGCCACTCGATTTTTGATATTGAAACTTTATATTTGTTGGCGAACACTCGTCAACTACTGACACAGTGCGTGACTGGCAGTAAGTGCTCACTTCCTACTTGCCTACCAATCACGACCATTTCAGTGAATATGGCAGCCTTCGATCGAGGTGTAATCCTGGATCGAATACTGCAGCAGTCAAACTAACACCGGTGAAATCATTAAGCAACTATCATCTGTACCTACAACAATTGTAAAGCAAACTAAAGTTAATTGACTCAGGCGTGACTTTGCTTAAGTCCATTGTTAAATATAAATTAACTTGAACAAAGCAATATGTAGTTCTAATCCGCTGATCTAATCTCCTTAAGCTGGAATAAACTTAATTAGACTTCGACGCGTGTTTCACCTCTCTACGAAGCATCTTCAGGAAATTGACTCGCTGTGCACTGAACGTGTTACCTCGTCGAGCGCTGAGCTGAAAGCTTTCAGCTAAATCTAATTAAGTTTATTCCAGCTTAAGGAGATTAGATCAGCGGATTAGTACTACATATTGCTTTGTTCAAGTTAATTTATATTAAGCAAACTGAAATAAATGTATTTGCCTATAGTTGTGGTACGTGCGGATTGCTTGCTGCTGATTTTCCTTAAAAACTTCCAGTAGTTTGATTAAACTTTAATTTTAATTGATCAAAGATTAGTTGTCCTGCCAACAACTGTTGTTATTTTGGCTTATAAAATGTAGATTCAATTTGGTTACTGTGCAGTGTGCATCAATTAGATTAAAATAGACAATAAGAATAACTGTGAATCTTAGTATTAATAAATAAATAAATAAACAAGCGTTGCCGCGCCCGACGCGCGCGCCACGCACGTCGCGACAAGAACGTGCCTTTGTAAGATGAATTATAACTTGCGTCCAATGAATTAAAGCAGGAGCGGCACCCACCAACACTGTCCACGGGCGAGCCCTTCACAAGATATTCTAAATTGATATTCTGCCAAAATGGACAGAATAAATGAAGATAGTTTTGAGGATATTTCTTCACCGTACATCGCCTCTTTCACCCAGCTTTGAGTGAGGCCTTACAAGGTGATTATATTCATTGAAACGGCTGAGTGCCTTTTGACTTAGATGATACAGCATCATTGAAGGTGGAAGTGGCGTGCCGCAAGTTAGGCAGCAGTTAGTACGCGCGATGTGAACACTTTTGATAGAGAGCCAATTCCGCGGCAACCGGCGCAGCGCTGCGTCCTCGTATATTGTCGCACCCCCGAGCGGATAACACTCAAGTGTATGCTCTGCCGGAATGACGCGGACGCCCAACTTGGGAATGGCCTCTATTTTTTTTTTATCATCTACAGGTACTGCACTCGGAAAGTGGTGGCTGTGATACCGTTTACGTACCTGTGCCTGTGGGGAGCAATTATCTCGAACAGTGAGCAGCCCGAAAAATTCAAGGATCCAGTGTATGTGGATGATGTCGATCCCGGTGCCGATGCCGGGAGGAGCGCTGGTGAAGTGTTGACGCCGGGATAATGTTAAATAGCTCTTTCGAACATTTCCCGTAGTAAGGCGATAGAACACGCACAGAGAGCGGATGTCGCGGCGTTGACGAGCGGCTTTAGCGTATTGGTAAACTTAAGACCGATGTCCAAGTGTCCCGCTGTGAAGTACCGCCTTACCCTATTCAGGATGCCTAGCTTCATGGAAGCCGTTTTTGCCCTAGACTCGATTAATGTGCCAAAGTTGAGAGCAGGCGTCAAAGTAGCGCCGAGGAGTTCCTGGTGATCCTGTATAGCTAAAGGTACTACATCTCGGAAAACAGGAACTTGGAGAATCTGACTTTTTTTGGCAGAAAAGATATACGCTTGCGTTTTAGAGGCGTTGAATTTGACCAAATTAGCATTCTTGCAGTTGTCCAATTAGCAGCAAGTCCCAGTCGGACACTACCTTTCGTTTTAAATTCAAGCGCTGCAGCACCCAACGATACCGGGTATTCGGTTCTTAGAACTCAAAGGTTTTTAATGCCAGTGCAGCCTTTCTAAGTCTAAGTTTATCTTCAAATTTTGAATAAATTATATTGACCCATGCGAAGCTGGGACAGGCCGCTACGCTAGTTATAAATGTTACGAAGCCATGCAGCCAATTTCATAACATGATTCATGCAATTTGTAGAATTAATTGTTTATTGAAATCGATTCAAGATAGCCGTTATCGATGTGTCACATTAAGGGTCCGCGGCGATCTCAACCTTACGTAAACAATCTTAGGTCTCAAATCGATCGACGACAATCATTAAAAAATCTCAGCGGGCAGACATTACCTGGATCTTTATCGCTCCGGATCTACAGTATTAAAACATTAGATTCAAAACATAAGGATCCAGTCATCGGCATCGGCTAGCTCGGAAACTACGAGTAGATATAAATAAGTACCTAGGTGCCTGAGGAAATCACATTCACCTCTAATCAATAACAATGATCGTGATAGTCCTGTGCGTGTGCTTCCTGGCGAGCCTGTATGTGTACGGCACGCGCAACCACTCGTACTGGTCCGTGCGCGGCGTCCGGCACGCGCGGCCGCTGCCGCTGGTCGGCACCGAGCTGCGCCGCTTCGCCATGCGGCGCAGCATGGCGCAGGCGGCCGCAGACGTCTACCGCAGCCACCCGGGGGAGCGCTTCGTGGGCGGCTACCGGGCCACCACGCCGACGCTGGTCATACGCGACCCGGACCTCGTGAAGCACATCCTCGTCAACGACTTCAAATATTTCCACTCACGCGGCTTGACGCCCGCGCACAAGTGGATGGAACCTCTTCTGCGTAACCTGTTCTTCGCGGACGGCGACCTGTGGCGGCTGCTGCGGCAGCGCATGACGCCCGCGTTCACGTCGGGCAAGCTGCGCGCGATGTTCCCGCTGATCGTGGAGCGCGCGGAGCGACTGCAGACGCGCGCGCTGGCCGCCGCCGCCGCCGGGCGCGCGCTGGACGCACGGGACCTCATGGCGCGGTACACCACCGACTTCATCGGCGCCGTCGGCTTCGGCCTCGACGCCGACTCGCTCAACGACGAACACTCCGAGTTCCGCAAGCTCGGCGCTAAGATCCTGACGCCGACGCTGCGGCGCGGGCTGGTCTCGCTGTGCAAGATCGTGTTCCCGCACGTGTTCAAGTACAGCAAGTTCCTCGGGCAGGAGCTCGAGGACGACATCCTGTCGCTGACGCGGCAGATCCGCGAGCAGCGCGGCTTCCAGCCCTCCGGCCGGAACGACTTCATCGACTTCTTGCTCGAGTGGCAGCAGAAAGGCAAGCTCTCCATCGACTCGCTCGAGCGCGTGAACGCCGACGGCACCCCGCAGGTCGTCGACCTCGAGCTGACCGACACGATGGTCGCCGCGCAGGCGTTCATCTTCTTCGTCGCTGGCTTCGAGACCTCCTCTTCGGCGACGAGCTTCACGCTTCACCAGCTCGCCTACCATCCTGAAGTTCAAGAAAAGGCTCAGCTCGAAATCGACCGCGTGCTCGCGAAGCACGACGGCCGGCTGAGCTACGACGCGATCAAGGAGATGACCTACCTGCAGTGGGTGTTCATGGAGGGGATGCGCATCTTCCCCTCATCCGGCTTCCTGAGCCGGCAGTGCGTGCGGCGGTACACGCTGCCCGGCAGTGACGTCACCATCGACCCCGGCGTCAAGGTCATCGTGCCCATCCTGGCGCTGCAGAACGACCCGCAGTACTTCGACAACCCGGCCGAGTTCCGGCCGGAGAGGTTCGCTCCGGAGGAAGTCGCCAAGAGGCACAAGTACGTGTACCTGCCGTTCGGGGATGGACCGCGAGCTTGCATCGGTAAGTTATAGGCTGTAACGGAGCGGACGTCCAGTCCACGTCGCGCGTCGGCGGGTGTGGTTAGTGCGAGTATGTGCGCAGTGACGAGCGTCGGTTGTTGCAGGCGCGCGGCTGGGACACATGCAGTCGGTGGCGGGGCTGGCGGCGCTGCTGGCGCGCTGCAGCGTCGCGCCGACGGCGGCCACGCGGCGCTCGCTGCGCGCTGACCCGCGCTCCACCATCGTGCAGACCGTGGTCGGCGGGATCCCGCTCGCCTTCACCGAGCGAGCGGTCGGCGCTCCGCGGGAGCACCCCGTCGACGCCGGCACTTCCAGATCTCTCTAGAAGTTACTCATTGATTACCGATTAGGTTTCAATATGATTTTACGAGTCGATTTCGACTTTTCGTTGCATAGTATTATTATTATTAAGTAAGCAACTGTGTAAATATGACTCACACGAGTAGGTACCTACTTGTTTTAATTATTTTTAGAAGATTTTTAGAAATATCTTTATAATGCGATGAAGAATAATTTGACGACCTTAGTGGCGCAGCGGGCGAGAGTCCGCATGCGACGCCAAAGGTTGCGGGTTCGATTCCCGCCTCCGAAAGAATTTGTGTACGATCTACAAAAATTTGTTCAGTTGGTCTGGGTGGCTTTTCTATGTATAATAAAAACTATGTAACTATGTAAGTATAATAATGCATTAATTATATCCGTTATCTAGTACGCATAACACAAGCTTTGAGTAGCTTACTTTGGGGTTAGAAGGTGCTGTGTGGATTGTCCAGCATTATTTATTTTATTTATTAATAAATATACCTTTAGATCTTTAGACATTTACCTTTACGTACCTACATACTTATTATAATCTTATTTTCCCGGTTTTATTGCTAGGAATCTAAAGGAACACACCCATTGCAAATGTTATGCCATTATTATTTATGGTAATAATTTACGTATTATAAAACAGTGTTGGTTAGATACCAATAAGTCAATTCATTTGGAAAACTCATTTTATCATTAATCATGTTGTAGAAGATAGAGTACCTACCTACTTAGAAAAACTTTATGATAGATAATATATCATATGATGTAAGATAAGGTACCTATACATACATTAAATATGCCTACCTACCTACTATTTATTACCAGTTAAACATTCTGTTGGCCTATGACCTATGTTTAGAATAAGTATGTAATAAGTTAGATAAGATAAAATACTTGTTGAGATCAATTTAGTTTTGTAGTCTTGTTCTTTTTCTAATTTAAGATATAGATTTGAAATTTGAAATTCAAATTTAAAAATTTACAATAGAATAGTAGATATATATATAGGTATATATATAAATGAATTGTTGTTCGTTAGTATAGTATATATAGAAGATTATAATCATCACCCCAGGCAGGAGGCTAAGGTGTCCTTCGAATAGGTACTTAGTTAGGTACCTACATAATAAGATAGTTTAAAAAAATTACAATACAATTCTACACAAAGCACAAAATTAAAATAAAATTGTACTGCAAAATAACAACAAATAAATAAAAAAGACAGGTAAGTAGGTACCGTACCTATATAATTTTATTCTTCAAGAATTCACTAAATTCAATATAGAGCATGGATTTTTTTTATTATTCTTATACGTATATCAGTATCCGCTGGTCCGCGTCAGTCATTCACAACGCACCAGTTCTGCTTATTGTATTGTTTAATTCAAATTAAAGAAAAAAAAAGAAGCAGTAAACAATGTTTCAATACTATACCTATTTGTAGATGTTCGGTTGATTTAATGCTGGTGGGTGCCATAGTATGTACTTACTCGTAGTTTCCGATACCGAGATTCACAGTTCCTTGCCATTTATATTATATCTAAATATATATAACTCAAAGGTCCGACAAGAAACGACCGACATAGTGATCTATCAACGCACAGCCCAAACCACTGGACGGATCGGGCTGAAATTTGGCATGCAGGTAGATGCTATGACGTAGGCATCCACTAAGAAAGGATTTTGATCAATTCTACCCCCAAGGGGATAAAATAGGAGATAAAAGTTTGTATGGGATTTTCAAAGAAAACGAGCGCGAGCAAAGCCGCGGGATCAGCTAGTTTATTTATAAAACCTTTCGTGCACCAATACTACCACTACCACTACTTTTTGGAAAAACAAACAACTACATACCTACTTACTTGTTAATGAATCAGCAGGATAGGAAACCGGCAGAATTATGTAACGGCATTGATTTAAAAATTTTAACTCAAAGTGTAAACGGTCGAAATTTAGGAAGGAGGAAAAAATAAGGAGCATACAGCCACTTTCAAATTTCGCTGCTTCATTAAATTACAGCAATTGGTAAGTAGGTTCTTCTTCTTGTCAAGTCACTAGTTTCTTTCGAAACAGTGCGGTGAAATGATTTTACGTGCGTCTCAAGAGGCCCCTTTCGAGCACAAGGTTCAAGCAATAGGTGAGTACCTACCTACCCACAAAATGACAACTAGTTTCGCAATCAAAGTCAAAATCAAAAGGTGTTAATTTAGTTGAACCACAAGGATCACTATGAGACGTCATAAAACTAGGAGAATCTAAGTGAAAATTCCACGCGAAAAGCCTAGAACACAGCCTGGTTATGTTAGATCGCGACCATCGTGCAATATCCGGCCGCCGGCGCCGGCGGCGCCGGGCCAAAACACTAGTTATAATTACTTAAGAGTCCGGTGACAGCGGCTCGCAATTTCGAGGTGCGATTGGCTATTATTTCATTTTATTTCATTTTGGGGAGGTTGTTTGAAATAATAACTCTAAAGAAACACGCATAAATACTGTTCGAACACAAATAATACAATAATATAAGGGAAATGTGCTTGAGTCAGAAATCATTTTGGTATTAGGTAAACGTAAGACCAAACATACTAATACCAAAATGATTTCTGATTCGGGCATGTTTGCCTTATATTGTTGTATTATTTGTGTTCGAACAGTATTTATGCGTGTTTCTCTAGAGTTATTTTTTCAAACAACCTCCCCGAAATGAAATAAAATGAAATAATAGCCAATCGCACTTCGAAATTGCGAGCCATTGTCACCGGAGCCTTAATATTCACAAAGTTTAGATCGTTCAAATAATATCATTTAGTAATACCTACCTACGTTTCATCAATAGGTGCGTGGGATAGCGATAGCGTGCGATAGGTGGAACAACAAAACAATATACTCATCGCAGTCACATTGTCCTTGACTTTGTACAATTTCAATTTACACAGTAATAGCACAGAAGAAATAATGACATTGGTAAAATGATTATGCTAGTAGTGCCGCACCGGCGCCGGCGCCGGCGGCCGCCGCCCTCTACTCTAGAACCAGTCGCAAGCCGGCGCGGCGTCACTGCGAACGGCTGTTGTTGTCCGTGTCTCGTTATTATCAACAGGTTTACGCACAACATGATTACGGCAGCGATCATATTCGTGTTTGTAGTTGCGTTTTACTTGTACAATACTAGAAATTTTAAATATTGGGTATCGAGGGGAGTGAAACATGATAAGCCAATATTTTTGTTCGGCTCGAACTTGAAGGGGTACATGTTCCAGAAAAGCGTCTCCCAGATGGCCGAGGAAGCGTACTGGAAATACCCAAAGGAGAAAGTGGTCGGATTCTTTCGATCGTCCCGACCGGAGCTGGTGGTGAGGGACCCTGAGCTGGTAAAACGAATTCTAAAGACAGATTTTGCCCACTTCTACCCTCGCGGTTTGAACCCACATAAAACGGTGATCGAACCTCTTCTGCGCAACCTGTTCTTCGCGGACGGCGACCTGTGGCGGCTGCTGCGGCAGCGCATGACGCCCGCGTTCACGTCGGGCAAGCTGCGCGCGATGTTCCCGCTGATCGTGGAGCGCGCGGAGCGACTGCAGACGCGCGCGCTGGCCGCCGCCGCCGCCGGGCGCGCGCTGGACGCACGGGACCTCATGGCGCGGTACACCACCGACTTCATCGGCGCCGTCGGCTTCGGCCTCGACGCCGACTCGCTCAACGACGAACACTCCGAGTTCCGCAAGCTCGGCGCTAAGATATTTCAAGTCAGTATTAAGGATGCTATGATAGCGGTCTTGAAGGAGATATTTCCTTACCTGTGCAGACATCTTAAGTACCTGTCGAGGATCGAAGAGGAATTGACAAACTTAGTTAAGCAAATTTTAAAACGGAAAAACTATGAACCGTCCGGCCGCAACGACTTCATAGATCTGTTGCTGGAGTGCAAAAAGAAAGGTGTAATGGAGGCAGAGTCGCTTGAAAAAATAAAACCGGATGGCACTCCGGACACGGCCTCCCTGGAGCTGACGGACGAGCTGATCGCGGCGCAGGTCTTCGTGTTCTTCGCGGCCGGCTTCGAGACGTCCTCGTCCGCGACCAGCTTCACGCTGCACCAGCTCGCCTACCACCCGGATATACAGACAAAAGTTCAGAAGGAAATCGATCAAGTGCTCGCCAAGCACGGAAACAAGCTCAGCTACGAGGCCGTCGCAGAAATGACCTACTTAGAGTGGACGTTCAACGAGGGAATGAGAATGTTTCCATCTTTAGGGTTCCTGATCAGAGAGAGCGTTCGGCCGTACACTTTCCCAGAGATCGGCTTGACGATCGACGAAGGAGTCGGCATACTGATATCCCTGCAAGCGATGCACAACGATCCTGAATACTTCGACCACCCCGAGGAGTTTCGCCCGGAAAGGTTCAGTCCTGATGAATTCGACAGCGAGAAAACTAAATTCGTTTACTTGCCATTCGGTGATGGACCGCGGGCTTGCATAGGTAATGAAGTACGATTGGTTACTCATATGTTATATAAGTTTGTATATGAGTTGTAATGTGCGTCGTTTGTTTATGCAGGAGCTCGGCTTGGAAAGATGCAGTCCCTGGCGGGCTTGGCGGCGGTGCTGTCCCGGCTCTCGGTGTCGCCGGCGCGCGCCTCCGTGCGGCGGCCGGCCGTGGAGCCCAAGTCGGCGATCGTGCAGACCGTGCGCCACGGCCTGCCGCTCCTGTTCCGCGAGCGCGTGCGCACCGCGACCGCGACCGCGACCCCGTGACCGGCGGCCGCCACTCTGCCGCGCTTCTATCGAGTTACGCTGCAACGATATTGGCGATAAGGTCGGTGCGTCGTGCGAACATTGTATGGACGTTGGAAGTAGGTACCCACAACGTGACAGGAACTTTTTTAGACTAAAAAAATATATTTATAGTGAACAAATATTTAAGAAAGTTTATTTAAGGATAATTAATAATTAAAATAAATTATTTAAAAAATTAATTAAAGGATTTATAAAAATATCAGTAACTGAATTTTTTTGTCAGTATTTGTTTACATTCATAGGTAATACTTATTGTATAACAGATGATAGACGAAATGAAATGTAGTATAAGATGTTAATTTTAATAACGATTCTACTTTTGTATATTGGCTCTGCAAAACATTATAAAAATTTGTACATTTGTAACAATAAAAAAAAAACAACAAAACATTAGGGGCTCGCCAATTCAAACTACTCAAGCATCGTGTTTCTACTTTTAATAACGACCACGTAATTTTACATAATTATAGTTTTGAACTGCGATATCACAACTAAATATATTAGGTATATTTAAGAGACTCCTATGTAGATAAGGAAATGTTATCAGATAAGGAAATATTTGCATTACCTTCCATTACTTCTTGTCGTCGACGTCGCTATTTTAAATTGGGAATAATGAGTAGTATGTTCGTATGAGCTAATAGCCAAGTCAAGTGCCGTCCCCACAAGAGGCGGCGTTAGGGCAGGGAGGTGGTGAGCGAGTAGCCAACGTTACGATAAGGAGGACATCATCATCATCATCAATGCTGTTAAGTTTAGTGGTAACCATACTAACCATCACCTATAACAAAGCATTGCCTCGTACGTCCCGCACAATAGTTACGAAGGCAATGCAGGTAGGCAGAGTAATTTCACCAGCAACCACACTCTTCAAACCGAAGCAGCAGCGACGCTATAAAAGTAGGTACAAGATTGTGCCCACCTTATGTTGCGCTGCACTTATTGTTGACCTAATATTCTGCTGCCTTATTTCCACCTACTTGTTACATTATAATAATAGTAGAGTGTAAAGTTCACATGAATTACCGTCGAGAGCGGCATTAGCGATGCGTGTGGCGTAAGTGTGCGGCGATCATTAGCGCGTTAGCGCCGCGCCATTACACTCGCGCCAGCAGGCGGGGGAGGGGGGGGGGGGCTGTGAGAGGGGGAGGGGGCCACGAGGCGCTTGTCTGCCTCTAATTGACGCTACGTTCAGCAGAACACCTCCCGAAGAAACGTCATCGTTCACTTGCATAAGTTAGTGTACCAGCTTTGCTGTGGGCTCGCCAGCTCTGACTACGATTCTCCACTCTTTAAGTTGCCCCAAGTATCTAACTCTCTCCGAGGATCACTTCAAATCTAGAAGCAGTTGTGCCGCCGCTTCGTGGCCGCACCGCGATAGTTCGCGAGACCGCGATACCTCGTACGCGCGCGACACTCAAACTCGTATTATGTAGCACAATCCACTAACGTCTCGGACAGATTTACACATAATAGGCAACGCGACGTAGCACGGAGGGCGCCGCCGCCACTGAGAACATCGATGTACCTATTTATGAAATTGCTAGATCGCGCGTAACTGCGTCAAAGATCGCGCGTAACTGCGTCAAAGTATTACGTCTCGTCGTGTTGTGTTCCGTGGTGTTTTCATCAGGAATGTGTGTTTTGGATTTATGATTGGATTTTTCTTTTTGGATTTTTACAAAAAAATCGGTCTTTCCGCTTTTTAACAACTGGGTGACAGATCAAACTGTTTAAAAATTTATAAGTTCATTCTGCCACCCCATTGCTTTGCCTTGTGCTTTGCACCGCTTTGCCAACCTCATTGATTCCTATCTCTACCAATAAAAAGAACATACTGGTACACTACTGAAAGTTGACAAAAACACTTACTTTTTTTTACATTGATTCGATTTGAATTAAAGTGGTTTGAGTTAAGTATACCAAAATTATTATAGCAGCAACGCTGTGTTTCGGTTTGAAGAGTGTGGTCGCCGGTGTAATTACAGGCACATGAGGCTTAACATCTGTATGCCTCAAGTTGATGGACGCAGGGCAGTGCATCGTAGGGCACGTTTCTATTGTGCGTGACCTACGGGACAATGTTTGGTTTATAGGTGATGGTTACCACTTAACATCGGGTGGGCCATCTGCTTGTTCCATCAGCTAGTTGTATAAAAAAAAAAAAAAAAAAAAAAGCGAACACTAATAATCAGTCTTCTAATTCGACCTCGTACTATCTGTGTACTGCGACCCGTGGGGTAGGTGCTATCTTATAATAAACACTTATTTGAATGTTTTTATATCGAATTGAGCGAAGCGAACGAAAATCGTAAGATCTTACCGATTGGGCGATTTGGCATTGTATGTGTGTATGTTATAGTATGTATGTTCGTCGTCGGGTCAGTAGAACATCAACTTTTGCATGTATTATTAATGCACTCAAGTTAATAATGTTAAAAGTAACTTCACCTAAATGCACCCTGTGTTTAAAGTTTACAAAAAATGTATTCAATGCACTAGCCGAATAAACTGTACCTATGTGATGTGATAGCAATGAAATATCGAGCGAGGTTTTGTCATAAAATTGCAAACTACATCACTTGAGTGTGGAATCTGCAAGATAAATGAGCGAAGTATTTGCTGAGCTTGCCAGATGAGCTGACGCGGGCGCGCGCGGGCGAGCGGTCGGCAATGAAGTCGCGCGGCTGCGCTCGTCCTCCCCGAGCTAACCTCGCGATATTATTGTTAGATATATAACAATATCGGCCATGTGTGTGTGTGTGTGATGTTAGTCTAATGAGACTGCGTGTGTCTGTCTCCGTACAATCGGTTGCTCTGTGACCCCGAGCGCGTCGCCACCTCGCGTCCACTGGCCAGAGATATCAATATTATAAACAAGGTGACGCGCAATCAATGCTAATGGCAGAGCTGCAATTCTAAACTAGAAATCGGAGACTTTAAGTGGCGACCGGCTCTCGGTGGCAACTTTAATTAAACCTAACTTCTGAGATGACGTCCCTCTCAAGATAACACTGACAAGCTTTATCCAGCACTCCGATTAGCGAGTCTCAGCTCTAAGGCCTAGGTGACAAGGGTGTCGGCGTGTGCAGGATAGCATTGCCATCTATTAAGCTGTTGCTTCCTGCGGTTAAAGGAGACTAATTCAGAAACAGCGCTGAAGTTCTTGAAGTTCGTCCAAACTCGGAGTCCAGTTTGTTTCACACGAGCATCATTGTGAGAGTTGTGAGTCGCGTAATTTTGTATGAAACCAAATGCAGCAGAAATAACGCATCTCACATCTCAATAAATTACGCCCGTAGAGCCTTACATACTTATAGAAAAAAAATGGTATAGGAGTCACGTGCCTGGACTGGACCAGAGCATCATCGGATGCAGCGGCGGCGCGCACTCAGCGCTCATTGTTATTTGAATCGGCACGAACACTATTATTTAAGTTTTATTTTGTTACTAACAGCTATCTATGGACTAAGCCTGAAATAAATTATTATTATTATTATTATTAAATAAGGAACTGCATAAAAAATTGAGAGTTCAATTTTAAATTAAATTTTTGGTAGTTATATTTAATTTTCCTCATGAAATGCGGATTCTTTGTTATTTTTATAATCTGAAGTTCTGGTTTGAATAGAGCCCGTAACTTCTAACAACATTTTTATAAAACTGTAGCCCCCTGTATACCTACCATGTGGTGAATTTGTAATTCGTAGGTATAACCCGAACATGGGTATTCAGTAAGCTTTGTCTAATTAAGTTGAAGGGTAAATAAAAAGTAAGGCAATGTGATGTGAATGTACACTTCTTACACTCATATAAAGAAAGGAGCATTGAATTTGAAAGTTGTACATTTAACTAGCTATTTGATGAGACATTGTCTAGATAGACAAAGCTTTGTTTCGACTGCACAAAAGCTCATGAAGATTTCAATTAAATTAAGTCAAAGTTAAAAATTCATCAAGTTTAGTAAGTCGAGTCGAAACGAAACAGCATTGTTACAGCGGAGCGGGGTGTACCAACAACGGAAATCGGCGCACTTAATTATTCGTACGACGCGGCGGCGGCGGCGGCGCGGGTGCGGGCCGGCTGCGGACGCGCGACGGGACGTGCGCTCAGCGAGGCTTCACCGCGTGCGGAGAACGGAAGTGGAGTGTTGGATTACGTTTTCAGGAGTTCAGGACAATGATTTTTACCAACAATTCAATTCAATTATGTACGATTTATTTATTCACAAACACAATCATTCATAGTTATTTTCACGCTTCATGTTCCAAGTTCAAAACTTCAAAGTCACACCTTATGGAAAACCATGAAATGATTGACTATTCCTGCCCGCTAGTCGGTCCGCTCCCGCGCCGTTAGCGGGCCGGGCGGGCAGCGGGCGGGCCGCGGGCGGCGCGCGGTGACGCGGCTGCGGAAACAATTAGCTCGCTGATGTCGCTGATTCACATTCGCGTTCTGTGCGCACTTGATGGCGTTGTTGTACTTTGCTTAGTTGTACTCTAGTACACTCTAGTGAACAATAATATGAGTAGTGCGGACGCAAACGGCTTTAGTCGTTTTTTTAACCTTTTTTATTATAACTTTTTACAAAAAAAAAACCTTCATCAAATGCACTGGAAAATACAGTTTTAAACTACTATAATAACTCAAAAGCTGCTCGTCAGATCTGAATCAAATTTAAATGGGACCACATGACAAGCACCAGCTTTCGATAAAAATAAATCATTACACCCAGTAAAAAGTTATGATATAACAAACAAAAAAAACACAGTTGAATTGAAACCTCCTTTTTTGACGTCGGTTAAAAATGTCGACACTCGAAACGCCAGCAGGTAATATAATAAGTGTTCTGGTTTTCCACAACTGGATCGGATTACGTACTTCCGAAATAAAACAGTATATTTTTCACTTTTGTTTGACTAGTTGAGTCGTGTGATAAAATGTAGCCGTCTCATAAAACACTGTATCAGGATGACGCGAACTCTACAAACGAAGAGCGAGCCGATATTATTGCCCTTCATCTACATAATGGCCATTTTTCCGCCATTATGTCGATGGCGATATCCAAGCCATTACATTAATTGCCCTTTAGCAACCCTTCTTTCATTTAAATTTAAACGACTTCATTAAAACGGATCGGCGATTAAAGAAATCAAAATCAGCTGCCCCCCCCCCCCACCTCGGGGGTTTTTTATACAACTAGCTGATGGAACAAGCAGATGGCCCACCTGATGATAAGTGGTAACCATCACCTATGACAAAGCATTGCCTCGTAAGTCACGCACGATAGGAACGTGCCTTAAGATGCACTACCCTGCGTCCATAAACTTGAGGCATACTTGTGCCTGTAACTACACCGGCGACCACACTCTTCAAACCGAAACCCGCAACTCTGCTTGGCGGCAGAAAGAGACGCGGTGGTAGTACGCACCCGGCCGAGATTTATTCTTCGGGGTGCATTTATTATAATCCCGGCAGCGTTTCTGGGCAACTGCAATGGGTAAGTAGGTACTGCGCCTTTTCAAATGTTTTTTTATTCTATACTATCACCTGACTGTGGTGAGGATGGGATAGGCATGGTTATGCCCGCCTCAACAGCTGAGGGCTGCGGGCGAGACAGGCGGGAAGAGCTGGAGGCGGAGGTGGGCGCGCCAGCTGTCACGGCTCATGGGAGCCGGTGACAAAGACTTACTTAAAATGGTTGTTTGCGATTTTTCAAAATTGTGTTTTGCGATTTTATATCTTTTTAAATGTCGAATCGTGCGAGCGAGAGGTAAATTAGGTGTTGTCAACGCCTTAACCGAGTAGGGTTATTTAGTATGCCCACATGCATTTACATAAAATGGGCTGGTATTGTACTTTACTGTAGAAAGTACTATTTTCATGTGATATAAACAAATAAATAAAGACTGATCTCCTTAGCATAGGTAGGTACGTTGGCGACGCGAGCGATGCCCTCGCTTAGAACTGGTTACGGGTGCTGGGAGCCGTGAGGTCTGCACGAGACCACTATTACACGTGTGGCTCGCCGCCACGGCCACGTGTGGCTCGCCGCCACGAAGAGGCAGCACGCCACGCGGCGCGGCGTCGGCTGACAAGTGGCCGAGCGGGCCCTGCCTGCCTGATCCTAGTTTCAATTAAGGCTGTGAAAGTTGCCGCCGCCGTCCTCGTAATTAATGTTCTTGATTAAAACTTAACTCTAGTTGGGGTTCGGATCCAGGGCGGGGGCGTTCGCCTGTGAACTGAGATTGTTGCTCGGAATATTCAATTGCATTCAACTTCCAAATGACAATTATAAATTATTTTGCATTGAAATGAAGTTTGTTTTAATCAAATAGTAAACTTCTTGATAGTTTGCATACCTACTTACTTTATGATTCTGCAGTGGTTTTTGTATTACAGTAACATTTATCCGATGCTCGGAAATTACTTAATTATAGAAAAAAACAAAACGAAAATCTGCAAATGCATGTGCACAGCCGTCTTCACGCCAGCAGTCTGCAACCGGACAATGTTGGAAGCGACTTTCCACTCATGGCTCCTCACCGTTCCTCTGTGGTGTCCCTGTGAGCCTGTATCGTGTGTTGTTTGGGTGAAGTCTTCTTCTTCAGACACGAGACTACCAGTCAGCCCAGTGACAGCCTGATGTTAAGTGGTAACCATAGCCTGTAACAGATTATTGCCTCGTAAGTCACGCTGGATAGGATCATGCCCTACGATGCACTGTCCTGCGTCCATCAACTTGAGGCATACTGATGTTAAGCCTCATGTGCCTGTAATTCATGCCTCCATGCCACCTACGCTGACGATGTCGTCTGACCAACAACAAACGACGTCCTAGAGCTAGTTTTCATAATTAGAGTGACCCCGTTCAAAATTCCTTAATCCACCCCCAGCTCGACCTTACACAATTTCGGACTGGGATCATAAAGTTCAACTAAATATAGTGATGCGTCTCCAAACTTGACGGTAAGTTTAGTGACAAGCGGCGCCTGGGCTCCCCCTCCCCCCCCCCGGCCGTACCCTGCCCCCCGGGGGCGCGGGTCAACTCGGCTACATGTTTGAGGTCGCTTACATGTAAGTCCTCAGCACGATTTACGAACTATAAATGGTTTTCAAGTGGTGCGACATTGAAATTGATTTAATTGCTCTCGAAAGGAGCTTGAGTTGCAAACAGCGCGTTAGTGGCTCCCTCGAATCGTGATTAGCGAGATTCCTACGTACTACTGGTTGCGAAAGAATTCTGTGAATTGTATTTATTGAATGTTAAAGAAGTTGCCTCGAGATATCCACATAATAGAATAAATATTCTAGAGATATCCTAGCTTATAACATCAAGTGAATAGAAAATACTATATTGTTCGTCTTAATGCTGAAGTCAAGGTCTTATAACATGTGGAGGTTGTGTGTTTATTTAACAATGTAATGAAACTTACCTACACAACTACTAGGTACATGTCGTATATTATAATTGCTGGACAATGTAGCCCGCAAACAGCAAACAAACAGAACTCGGTGAGATATTTCAGTAATATGAAATGCCGGACCTCGGGACATTTTCACGATAAAATATTCGCGTTATTGTCCCCAGCGGGACGCGGCCGGTACGGTACGGTACGGTACCGCTGAGTTATATCCTCGACTTTAGCTCTTTACAACTAAACATGTACCTACTAGTAGAAACTTGTGTAAACATTATTATGGTGCCTGTTTTATACGACCTACTTGCAGATGACAGATGAAGGGGTAACAATTAGCACCTATAAAATAGCATTGCCTCGCAAGCCACGCACAGTAGAAACGTGCCCTACCATGCACTGAGCTGCGTCTTTCAACTTGAGACGTGCAATTGTTAAACTCGCATTAACCCCACACCCTTCAAACCTGACCAGAACAACGCTGCTCGGGTGCAGCAACAAGCGGTAGTATTTCCACGTAATTCAACATCTTCGTTCAATGAAAGAAGACAATGATATCTTAAGGAGGCGTCATTACCGCTACGTTTGCTACAGAACCCCGACTTAACTGGAAGGTGATTAAGTAGAGGTGGCGGAGTTAGGTAAGCAATCTAACTTAGCACTTTGTGTCGCGCGCAGTTAATGCTCTATGATCTACCCTCCCCGCTCGCAACCCGTCCCCGCCCCGTCCCCGCCCCGCCGCCGCCACGCCCACTTCCTGCAAGACGTCTTCATCACTGATTAGCTCGTGGATCAGCTCATGTTTCACATCAATTAGGATTTCAGTTTAGATACAGAAAAATCGATCGGTCATACATCGCTGAGTTACAACATTCTAAAATGTGGTTCTACATAACTTGCCAGCGCGCGATTCCACTGATTAATCTGTCTGTATCCTGTAATAAGTGCAATAAATACTAATGATCAGACACTACGTATCATCTGACGTGTGCTACGTTACAATGTTGCAGCCCGCAACGACTAGTGCACGTGGATTGTGCAATTACTTCTTTTGTTCATTACACAATTATCAAACAATGATCTATTACAATAATTTGTTTATAATTGACGGAGCTATCATCTTATTGACAAAAAAAAACATGATTTACATGGAATATAAAAAGTTTATAGTATACTAGCGACCCGCCCGCGCGCCCCTGCTTCGCACGGGTGCACATATCGTGCATGTATTATACATATAAACCTTCCTTTTGAATCGCTCTATCTATTAAAAAGAACCGCATCAAAATCCGTTGCGTAGTTTTAAAGATTTAAGCATACATAGAGACATAGGGACATGGGATATAGGGACAGAGAAAGCAACTTTTTTTTTTTTTTTTTTTTTTTTTTTTTTTTTTTTATGCCAAAGCAGGCAGACCACGGATGAAGGAAAGGAGCTAGTAGTATAAAAAAAATAGAGACAGCAGATTAGTTTTGATCGTGCTTTCAGAAACCGGCGGTTAAGCGCTGCCAGTATATTTTAAACACCTGAAAAAATACACTTTATAGAACGAAAACGGGCCCGTCAAAATCTGGATCACTATTGATCAGATTTGGACGGGCCCGATTTTTTTGAGAATATAAGTACCTCCATTTTTGAAGTCAGTTAAAAATAAAAGTTATTATTATTATTAAATTAAGACATATGGATTTTCTTACTAGACAAGCTGAGATTGAATGTGGAAAAGACTTCGATAATATCGATTCATCTTTTGTAAGATCGTATCAATCGATAATACTTTATCGATAATATTAAAATCCCTATGCCTACGTTTTTATGGTAGTGTGACGTACGAGTGGTTCGCATTGATTGGGTGATTGTAAGTGTGAGTTGGTCAAGTAGCCAATCGTAGTGCTGCGTTCAGTGTGTGTGTCACCCGAGTTTATTATCGTATGTACGCTTTATATGTAAGTGTAGGCAAGGGAGAGGGAAATCTGCCGACACCGTGTTTCATATGATTAGAATTTAAACCGCCAGTCTCTATAAGTCTATGAGGCAGACGAGCATACGGGCCACCTGATGGGAAGTGGTCACCGTCGCCCATGGACACTCACAACACCAGGGGCGTTGCTGATGCGCTGCCGGCCTTTTAGGAAGAGATAAACCCGCCTTTTGAAAGACCCCATGTCGTAACTCCGAGGGAAAACCGCAGGGGGAAGTTCGTTCCACAACTTACTCGTTCGAGGTAAAAATGACCGTGAGAAACGAGTAGTTGAGGAGAACCAGCCATCCACTCCACTTTGTTTTATACTATGGTTACATTTTGCAATTCAACGGTCTTCTCCTCAGTGTGAATCAAACCTGCTACTTTTGTTTCAGCTCAGCGAGCGAGGCTTACGAACTGCTTCAACCAAAGAACGTTTCCACACCAACCGACCCGATCACTACAGCCATGTCTAGCATTGTGGGATTATAGAACAGACATTACGGATTTACGGCTCCTCTGAAGGTCAAGTAAAATCGTGGTGTTGTTTTAACTTGGTGAGTCGTGACCAAGACAACATGAAGCATGGAAGCATTTTAGAATAACACAATTAGACAACTTATGGAATCAGGAACGACCGCGCCACGCCACGCCGCGCCACGCCGCGCCACGACGCGCCACGTCGCGGCACGCCGCGCCACGTTTTGGTATCGCACCGGACGGTGTGAGAGCGCCCCCTGGCGGAAACTTGGTCCAGTTAACGTTTGTTCAATCTCGCGTCACACCGACACGGTATGCAATGTTTGGGTCGTCCACAAAGCAAGGCATTTTATAGTTTTCTACCAGAACTAGAAGTTCTTTCTTCATACAACTATTAAATACAGTCCTCAGGTAATCAAGATATCAAAATGATTCCTTTGCGGTGCAAGGCGTCACATCACACTACCCTCCCATAGAAAATCATTCAAACTTCATCAACATTGGTTCCCTTAGTTTGGCTTATAAATCAAAATGACAAGAATGAGTCAATAATCACAAGTGAGTAATAGTTATTTGTTATACAAGAGTGCAAAGTTGCTTTTTAACCGCGTGCTCAATTTTGATGACCGAGCAAGCGAAGGATTCTAAAATTTAATCACGAGCGCAGCGAGTGATTCAAAATTAGAATCCTGAGCGTTAGCGAGGGAATCAAAAGAGCACGAGGTGAAAAATCTTTGCACTCGAGTGCAACACGTAACTTTTCATTCCACCTCAGCGAGGAAATGACTAAATGCAAAAAAAAAACGTTTACAATCACATGCTGGCGTCAAACAAACTTCCTCGTCGCTAGAATCACTCATTTTAGATTTTTCACTTGTTTTCAAGTTTCTCGTTTTTAATAAAAGGTTTAACAATGACGTGAAAAAATGCCGCGTAAAGAACCGCGTACAAAGCAAATTGAATAAAGAACACCAAGAAGGTTCCGAGTCTGAGTTTTTAACAAATTAAAAAAAAGTTGTATGATATATTCGGCATCATAGAGGTAGCAGTAAATAGGTTTAATGTTTTTTTTTAATTCACAAACTTAGTGCACACGATGTTCTAAATTCAATTTACTTTATCCTCTAGAGAATAAAAACGGCTTTTGCACTCAGATATTGAAGAGCAAAATTACTCTTGCCGAGATGGTGGGATGAAAAAGTGTTTTATTCACTGTTTTTATTCAATGTTTTCTTTCAGTGCATAAATGGTATAAAATGCTGTTCACTGTCCTCAGTCTGTCGGTTAGTTGAATAAAAGGTTATTATTCTTTTTCTACAGCGCCACCGATATAATAATTATATTGGTAATGGCACCTCTACGAGCGTCATGCGATACAAACGATGCTCTATGGCCCGATAGCATAGCAATGCTGCAACTAACTGACAGACCTACTTTAGGTACGAGAACCTGGTCTGCCTAGTTAGGAGTTAGTTTAGTATGCAGCCGCCACAGCCATCGCCACCGCCACCACAGATACTTCAATGTTGATAAGTACAATCCCTTTGCTTAACAGGCCACAGGTAATGTATTGTATCTTAGTGACTTAAAAACTTTTTATTTTTAATTAATTATCCCGCATAAAATTGTATGCAAAGATTTACAAATTTTGAGCAGGTAAGTTTAGTAATTTTCCATGAAGACTGTCGCTTTGTTTATTGTAAATTTCCAAATGAGTCCCCAGTAGTGAGGTGAAAGGCAGGTCGGGTTCCGCGTTTGTAGATTACAAACGTCTCAATGCTTGCAGTTGGAGCCGCGCCAAGGTTCCGCGGCTCCGCAGAAAAACCTTCACGTCATGATTTATGTCCTCGGCCTCTTCACTCCTGAGTTAACCGGCTGAGGGAACCGCGGAAATGCAGATTTCACTTCCGTTTCCGGCGCGATGGAAATTACACTGGATTCGATTTCTTGCCGCGCGCGCGATGCGCCGCAACGAGAACTTTAAAATGGTTTTACGAACTGAAGCAAGTACTCACCGGTTGCCGAGTCATTGAACCCTTACTAATATTCAGTGTCAGTCACATATCTACCATGTTGAGGAGTAACTTGTACAAACAACAAATAATATATTAACTCGAAGATAAGTGCTCCCGTCGCGGTATCATTCTTTATGAATGTCGGTGTCAGTTAATAGTCGGTCGTCGTCCGTTTTGTCCGCGCCTGGATAGAGCCGCGCTCAACCAAATATTCTAAGGAATTTATAACGCTGAGCCCAAAATAAAAACATAATCCCGGGACTGCGGATGCATAATTAAGCAGTTAGTCCGTACTCGCGGATTACTAGATAACAAACTTTTTCATTTACTTACTTTCGACTCTACGCTGTAGAGTACAAGATTGAAAGTTGAAGAGGTTGTAGAGGAAAAGTTTTGATAGTGCGCGGTCCCTCTCAGTGCTGTAATTTCTCAAACCGGCCGCCGGCGGCAGGGTCGTGTTGCGTAGTGGCGTTGTGCGCGCGCGGGATAGCATTTATGACCTGCATTCTGCGCGCGTGGCTCGGGATAGCATTTATGACCTGCATTCTGCGCGCGTGGCTCGGGATAGCATTTATGACCTGCATTCTGCGCGCGTGGCTCGGGATAGCATTTATGACCTGCATTCTGCGCGCGTGGCTCGGGATAGCATTTATGACCTGCATTCTGCGCGCGTGGCTCGGGATAGCATTTATGACCTGCATTCTGCGCGCGTGGCTCGGGATAGCATTTATGACCTGCATTCTGCGCGCGTGGCTCGGGATAGCATTTATGACCTGCATTCTGCGCGCGTGGCTCGGGATAGCATTTATGACCTGCATTCTGCGCGCGTGGCTCGGGATAGCATTTATGACCTGCATTCTGCGCGCGTGGCTCGGGATAGCATTTATGACCTGCATTCTGCGCGCGTGGCTCGGGATAGCATTTATGACCTGCATTCTGCGCGCGTGGCTCGGGATAGCATTTATGACCTGCATTCTGCGCGCGTGGCTCGGGATAGCATTTATGACCTGCATTCTGCGCGCGTGGCTCGGGATAGCATTTATGACCTGCATTCTGCGCGCGTGGCTCGGGATAGCATTTATGACCTGCATTCTGCGCGCGTGGCTCGGGATAGCATTTATGACCTGCATTCTGCGCGCGTGGCTCGGGATAGCATTTATGACCTGCATTCTGCGCGCGTGGCTCGGGATAGCATTTATGACCTGCATTCTGCGCGGATAGCATTTATGACCTGCATTCTGCGCGCGTGGCTCGGGATAGCATTTATGACCTGCATTCTGCGCGGATAGCATTTATGACCTGCATTCTGCGCGCGTGGCTCGGGATAGCATTTATGACCTGCATTCTGCGCGCAGGGCTCGGCCGGTAAGCGTCGATGTATGGCGTTGTTTGCATCGCGATAAACTTGCCGGGATTACTGCGCGAGGTTTTTAAACAAAGGTTACTGCGGAAATGTAGCGACATAATCTGTAGTCGTTTTGCAAACTAAACGGGTCGTACATAATTTGGGTTCCATCGTCATTCGTTAAAAATTTACAGCAATGTACTTTGGGTGAAGCTAGAATGAAGTTTTTAGAACCTTCGTTTCATTTAAATTAAAACTAGTGCTTGAGTTATCAAGCCAGACTAATGAATGCCTAAATTAATTAGGCAACTATTGAAATATGCAATTGTAATGAGAACAAGTTCACCAAAATCAAATCAAAATCAAAATGGTCTTTAATTAGTTACAATCACAGGGATCACATTGAAACGTCTTATATCTAAGTGAATCTACCGCCAGTTTTATTTATTTACAGTTTTATTTATTTATTTATTTAATCTACCGCCAGTTCGTTGCGACTAAAGCCGAGAAGAATCTTCATTATCTGACTAATGTTGACCACTGGCATGCTCATATCTTATTCAAATATTTAGAATAATTTTCAAAAACTATAATTATGATTCAGCAAAAAAAAAACACGACACAAGCGAAGTCGCAGGCATTACACTAACATCGCAATGAAATTGTCAGTAGACTGAAGCTGAGCTAGTTCCTCGAGTATTGGTGGTTAGTGGAGGATTAGGCGGAGCGGATGTAAGAAACGCGATCCATCTCGTCGAGATCTAGACGCCACGCTGCGGGCGAACCTCGCACATGCACGCGGCTGCACCCTACGGTGCGACGTTCCACACCAATCCGCTGCGACGACGTAACCGCTTGTAAGCGAAGCAGGGTGAATGTGGGAAGACCCGAAGTGCTAGTGAAGCCATCGCCGGCGGCGAGGGATTACTGTGCGATCTGTGACGAATAGCCGGGAACTTAACTCGAACTGAGCTGAGCGCGCGAGCGGCGTGCTTCAGGCTCCGAGGCGGACACGTCGCTACCAGGAGCGGCACCAACTGTTTAAATCGTTTCTAGATTTACTTAAAAGAACTTAAGTAGCTGGTAGGTTCACGTTTTTTTTTATTGGTTATGAAATTGCGGACTGGTAGGGGCCGAACCACTATTTTTAATTATTAGTTTTATTATCGTTACCACTGAAATAGTAAGAAACCTTTAGTTACGATTTGATGTGTGAATCGTCGAGTGTAGTCGAAAGCCGTAAATAAGCCGCGTCAACTCCGCAATAGCCATCGAGGAGTTCTCTAGTTCCGAGTGGCCGCCGCCGCCGCCGCCGCCGCCGCCGCCGCCGCTCGCCCGCCGTCAATCCCGACTCCGCGAGAGGCAGCACCGGCCGCTGCCTCACCGCGGCAGACCACCTGCGCACTATGAACTCCAACTCCGAACGTTGCTGTAATACTAATGCTTGACCTCAGCAAAACTCATTATTCCACCAAATGTTGGTTCATTGACCTGACAGTTAGATATAACTTTGAGAAAGTTTGGTTCTTTTTTAAGGGCTCGTCCGAGATTTCCCCGGACTGTCACAATGCGTTATCTGTCGCCACAGCGTCACTGTGTTTTGGTTTAAAGAGTGTGATTGCCGGTGAAGTTACAAGCATACGGACATATACATACATAGCATCTATATGCCGGAGGGCACGTTTCTATCGTGCGTAGCGTCGGGAGAGGACATAAAGGAAAAGGACATACTTTTGAAGGGATTAGGCCTAGAAGATGAAGATTTGGTCACGAACTGTTCACTGTCAAGGCACCATAGAAATATTTCCCTCTGTGTTTCCTCGGGCCAGGATGTAGGTAGATAAGAATCTGTAATCTAAAACATTTTCTTTTCTTCAATCCCTGATGTATGTTGAAATTTGTAGTGATATGTTGACGTGTTGTTTAAGTAAATTATTTAGTTTTTTAAGTTATCTTTTGTTATCATAATTATATAAAAAAGTAGTTACACTCGTTGCGAATGATAACTACATGATAATTACGGTGAGAAGGGATACGCCTTATTGCTCACATATTTATCATCCAGTATGTGTGAAAGGAACAATGTGAGAACGAAATTCATAAATGGTAAAGAACTGATACTAAAATCGAAGTCCACGTCGAAAATAGACTGTCCATTGTTCGAAGCGCAAATGTACTGTACGTACCGAGAGACAAAATAATAAAGTTGCTTGCACACCGCGCAATAAAACGCGCGTCCGAAACTATAAACAAACAAAGCTCGTAAAAAGTTAGCGCACGTCCCGCGCGCCGCGCTACACGTGTCGCGCGACTAGACCCCCCTCCCCGCCCCCTCACGCCGCCCCGCGCCGCCTATTGCACTCACTATGACAATTCAAACGATCAGACGAAAGAATGTTCATTGGCAATTCGCACTGATGTATGGCTTGATCCGGCTCAGTGGTTTATTGGCGTGAAATATAGTTCAAAAGCCAGCGCGACACCGAGAGGAATGAAAGAATAAAAGAAAATCAAAACGCTTCTGTGAAAACACACGCATCGAGCTATCAATTGTGGATGTAAAAATAGGATTTTTCAAACAAAAACATGCATGTCATGCATGTATGTGTGTCGCGACTCGCGGCGCCAGCACCGCGCGTGTACCCCGCGCGCAGCACGCTTGTAGCGAGCCGAGTAGCACCTCCCACCGCGGTATCCTGGTGTCGTCGGCCAACCAGGGGACACGGACGCGCGGGGAGAGGTGCTACTCGCCTCGCTACAAGCAAGCCTGCTGCGAACAAGGTAGTAGTGCCCGCGCTGAATGATCCCTCCACGAGGAGGGATCGCTGCACGATGCGCGATAAGATACAAAATATAAGATAATGGTACATGTTTTGTAGGTATTATATCAGATATCTGGCTTCCTTGTTCAAGCTTTGATTAGTTTGGAGATAAGATAGATAGTGCTGTGTAAATTCCAGCAGTTTCATTATTATTAATGATAATAATCATAACAGAGGACATAGTGATAGGCCTATTTTGATTATCGTGTTCGTTTTTATTTATCTCTTATAATATCGGTATAAATAATATCTAAATACTCTTGTCTTTGTTTTTTTTAAGTTCTACAGGTAATGATGAAAATGGCAGATAGTGTTACATAGATAATGTGTATGTAACGGCCCCAAAATTTTATAATGTAGTACGAACGAGTCATAAACGAATGGCCCGACGACCCGCAAATATTTGTTTTGCGTTTAAATGTTGTGGTACTAGGGTACTATTGGTTAGTTGTACCATAGAATAGAAACAGGTGAAAGTGAGCGTTCAGGGGTGTGGGACAGTCGTGTCTATATATTTGTAAGACACACAAAATTTATTTGCTAACACGTATTATATCTATTTAAGAGCGTCATAAAGTCCATTTTGCTTCAGCAACAGGTCGGCAGTGATGCGACAGTGTGGCTGCAGCGGCTGCCGACGTCGGTAATTAAGTGCGCACATAAATCTACCAGAACGTTCTAGACGCGCCGTTAACAGAATCTATACTAATACTAAGGAATTATACGTCGCACGTCGCGCGTCGGGGGAGAGGCGACCAATGCGCTTTGCATTGCATCTTCATCAGTTTTGTGCTGAGGACGAACGTGAGTTATTGCTGAGTGGTTGATTTATTTCTAATATCGGGGTGACCGAGCTTTGTTCGGTTGCTTAGCAACGTCATCCACGGAAGTCGGATAAAAAAACATTTTCTAAAATGAATGATGCAATGAATCCTAGCTAGATCGATATATCGCCCCCGAAACTCCCTGCATACTAAATTTCATGAAAATCATTGGAGCCGTTCCCGATATTCAGAGTGTATGAGTATAAATAATATTCAAGAACGTTTAATGAAGCAGTAGGGACATGGTTTCAAGATGTTATAGGAAGTACTTATTATAAAAGAATTTGTTCATGAATAGTTTAAAATCACTGTGAAGACTGTGTTTAGGTACGTGTTGGACTGGTTCAAAATAAGGTGAAATGTAGCGAATAAATAGTTGTATGTATATTGAAGCACAGACGTGTAGGGACCGCAGCAGCTACAATAATAAAGTGAACGGCGAGCAAATAGGAAATTCCGAAACGCGACACGAGCGGCGACAAAAATGTACAGCGCCATAGATACGTCACGGCGTGCATTATTGCGGCCGCTGCTAATTACATTCTGCCCCCCCGGCGCCGGCGCCGGCGGGCGCGATACGGGATCGTGTAATAAGTGTTACTCACTATCAAGTCGATGGATCGTCTAAAAATCTCAATACTGGGTTAAATAGCTCCTGAAAAAATTCCAGATTCACTCCCGATCTCAGAAGATCGCACTACACATACAAAACAAGAAGTGGCACAAATTGAATAATGCACTGTGTTTTGCAATACAACTGCGTCAAACCAATGATAAGTTTACATACACGAGCAGTGCACTGCACGCAGAGTTTACATACACGAGCAGTGCACTGCACGCAGAGTTTACATACACGAGCAGTGCACTGCACGCAGAGTTTACATACACGAGCAGTGCACTGCACGCAGAGTTTCAGCAGCAAAACATAGTTCCACAACTTTGTCGCAACGAAAGAGTTCTGTTAATTTTACTAACTGAAACTATTCCCAACTTTAATGAAAATGTTTTATGAATAAAATTATAACAAGTCAAATGTTAGCGTCTGGCGAAGTGTGCTCTGAGCTTATGATGATGAATTTTAAATACAGCGCTCGCATCGCATTTAATCACGATGGAGCTCGGTTCTGGGAATTAACAAAAACAAACTTTGTTGTCGAGTTCAATGGCAAGGATGCCGTCCTCCCACCAGCGATACATGTAGACATGTGACATTTGTAGATACATCATTCAAAGGCAAAAGTCAAAGTATAAAGGTATTTATTTGCAGAATTACAATACACAATGAGAAGTACATTCTACAATCTAATTGTTATTCTACAAATCTAATTCTACAACCTAGTTCTGATTCTACAAATGTAATACATTCGTGATTAACTTTAATTCAATTTCCACGTTACCTTAGCATTTATTATTAATCACGTGATGGCGCCACCATGGTACTCTCAGTCGCAACGAGGACGGAGCGCCTGCCCAAACGTGTTCGAGCAACTTTGCAGTTATAAAACAAAAGCAATACTAAGTTCTAAATTCAAAGCTACAATAAAATACAAGTGTTCACAGTACGAGCAGGTAGGGTAGGTAGGTAGTAGGTACGCCGCACACGAGCGAGCTTACAGTGTGCACTTGTAAGTTGGCCGTAAATCAAGGCGCGGACACACGGAGGCGGCCAATCCCGTTCGATTACACTGTTGACTCGGGAAATTGATGCCGTGTGGACGTGCCCTTACCTGTTTATTGGATTCCTGGATTGGTGTCGCGGAAGGGCCCTTGTGGCGCCCTGGGACATTCAATGGTGACACGGTGATACTGCTTTTGTGTGCGATTTCTTTTCACATTTGAGGTCAAGCAATAACAAGCTGAAAACCTCCTCCGTCATTTCCTCACTGATCGGATTCTTTTAAGTAGTTTGGTATCTGTTTTAAGTTGACTCACATAAAATATTAGTGTTCGATACGATTTGTTTCGACTTTGTATTCGTGACTAGAAAAGAGCGTCGAAATAATGGTAATAAAACACATACCTACTACAACTTTAACTATGATTACCTACTTCATATTCATTACATACCTATTTGAGCAATTCAAATCCTGCGCTAAGTACATTGCCGGTCGTTAAATTGAGTGCTAAGCTATTTCTCACATCAATAAGTTTAGATAACGCACAGATTATACCTACGTGCTGGAGGATGGCGCGGGATGGCGCTAGTGCCGCGGGATGGCGCTGGTGCCGCGGGATGGCGCTGGTGACGCGGGATGGCGCGGCAATTTGCGCCATTTGCGCGGCTCGATGACGCTCACGGGCATTACGCCATTCTATGTACATTACACGAGGGTGTAGGCTGGATGCACACTAAGACTATCTCAACTATACCATAAGAAAATACGTAAACCAACCACGAAAACGCAAGTAACGATACGATAGTGATCATAAAGCTATTTTTGTCGGTTTGAAACCGCGCAGAAGGTACATTATGTAAGAACTTACCATTTAAAATTTTAAGAAATGCTTGACACATTAAATTAAAGCTGGATATAGCTGGAAACACTGAGAGAGAAGAGCTGATAGCTACCTTGGGAGAGACAGGTGACCGTGTATATACTGGTTACATATATTATGTGCCATTCGTCCATCCACTCATCCGCTAGTCCACCAACTGACTGCGGATCATGACAAGAACAAAAAAAAACATAAATCTGAATACTGGTGGTGAAAGGCATACATACTAGACATAAACATTATATTTTCATTTATTTGTGCGTAGTAATAGACGCTGTGTGGTGTTTGTGCGTAGTAATAGACGCTGTGTGGTGTTTGTGCGTAGTAATAGACGCTGTGTGGTGTTTGTGCGTAGTAATAGACGCTGTGTGGTGTTTGTGCGTAGTAATAGACGCTGTGTGGTGTTTGTGCGTAGTAATAGACGCTGTGTGGTGTTTGTGCGTAGTAATAGACGCTGTGTGGTGTTTGTGCGTAGTAATAGACGCTGTGTGGTGTTTGTGCGTAGTAATAGACGCTGTGTGGTGTTTGTGCGTAGTAATAGACGCTGTGTGGTGTTTGTGCGTAGTAATAGACGCTGTGTGGTGTTTGTGCGTAGTAATAGACGCTGTGTGGTGTTGTGCGTAGTAATAGACGCTGTGTGGTGTTTGTGCGTAGTAATAGACGCTGTGTGGTGTTTGTGCGTAGTAATAGACGCTGTGTGGTGTTTGTGCATAGTAATAGACGCTGTGTGGTGTTTGTGCGTAGTAATAGACGCTGTGTGGTGTTTGTGCGTAGTAATAGACGCTGTGTGGTGTTTGTGTGTAGTAATAGACGCTGTGTGGTGTTTGTGCGTAGTAATAGACGCTGTGTGGTGTTTGTGCGTAGTAATAGACGCTGTGTGGTGTTTGTGCGTAGTAATAGACGCTGTGTGGTGTTTGTGCGTAGTAATAGACGCTGTGTGGTGTTTGTGCGTAGTAATAGACGCTGTGTGGTGTTTGTGCGTAGTAATAGACGCTGTGTGGTGTTTGTGCGTAGTAATAGACGCTGTGTGGTGTTTGTGCGTAGTAATAGACGCTGTGTGGTGTTTGTGCGTAGTAATAGACGCTGTGTGGTGTTTGTGCGTAGTAATAGACGCTGTGTGGTGTTTGTGCGTAGTAATAGACGTTGTGTGGTGTTTGTGCGTAGTAATAGACGCTGTGTGGTGTTTGTGCGTAGTAATAGACGCTGTGTAGTGTTTGTGCATAGTAATAGACGCTGTGTGGTGTTTGTGCGTAGTAATAGACGCTGTGTGGTGTTTGTGCGTAGTAATAGACGCTGTGTGGTGTTTGTGCGTAGTAATAGACGCTGTGTGGTGTTTGTGCGTAGTAATAGACGCTGTGTGGTGTTTGTGCGTAGGAATAGACGCTGTGTGGTGTTTGTGTGTAGTAATAGACGCTGTGTGGTGTTTGTGCGTAGTAATAGACGCTGTGTAGTGTTTGTGCATAGTAATAGACGCTGTGTGGTGTTTGCCGCGCGGTAAGTGGCGAGTAGTTGATGCCATTATATTGCGAGTATCGCGTCGAGAGGACAACGACGCGACGCGACGCTCTCAGGGAATATGAATTACGGAGAACGGAACGTCACGCTGAAGCCTTTTACAACCCTCCCTAAATAAGGGATGCTCTGTTCCGACTGAATTAGAATGCAGATTACAATGAGTCGGAGGTGCCGGCTGTTTATAAAGTTTTATGTGTTGAAGTACACTTGAAATGTTTTTAACTGTTTGGATTATGTTATGATGGACATTTTTTAAATTCACAACTTGAAGTGGCATCTTTGGCTCTCAAGACGGAGTCCGATGGACTGAAAATATTCTGACGCGGCAGTCAGTGGGTGGAGAAGACTCAAGATTGTTCTTCCCAGAAATTTATGGCAGAGGTTCGTTATCACACGTTTGCATAATAAATTATATAGTATCATTATGTCACAGACATCGGGTATTCAATTTAAACTTTAACGTTATTAAAATAAGTGTGAAATCGGAGAATGTAGAATAATCCCGCAAGATGTTTGTTCCCGCACGCGAGCAATGAAAACAGCGACGCGACTAGAATAGTCAATATTGTCACTCTTCAATGTGTCCTGTCTCTGTTCTGCTGTGGTATTCCCTACTCCGGGTCACTTAATCCATTACCCTTCCCTTACAGAGTAGGAAGTAAAATACTATTGATAACTTTATAGCATAGGTACACCATAATGAATGAGTTAAAAAAATACTGCTTAAAAACTATGCTCAATATGAGATACAATGGTCAGTCAATCTTATCACTTATTGCGATCACTTACGTTTTATGATAAAAAAAAGTATAGATTTTTGCATTTTATTATTATCTTGAAAGATGAAAGTGTTGGTATTATGTGGTAGTTTAGAATCATCTTGAGCCCAAATAATAAAATAATAATAATAAAGAAACACTAAATATTATTATGGATTTTCGTAAGTTACAATGCCTATACCACACACATATAGTATATCTCTATTGAATGTACACGTTTGTTTTCGGTAAAGTTCTGAGTGAACAGTCTCCACACGTGAACAACAAGGGAATGCTTGAATACCGTAGCTGTTGTGGGCGCCGCTGCTCTGTATGTTGTGGCCGTGCTCTGCGCGCCTACTTAGCAATAACTCGTTTATTTGTTAATTCTGTTCAATGTTTGGACAATCGGCCATTTTATGAGCTTAGATTAAGTTATTTAAGGGGCTGATACACATCAAAGTAACCTTTTATTATGAAAAATACCTTCCACAGGTCAATATGGCGTCAGGCAGGTGTGACCGCATGTTATTAAAAAAAAAACAGTACAGTCATGTTAGTAAACTCGTTAAGTAACTTATGAAGTTTCAACATTTTCCAACTGCTGTGTTAACAAACTAGCGATTGAATAGGTACAGTTCAATATACGATTATTAACTCCCAAGTTTGAAACCGGCTTCAAAGTCTTAACTTGGCTATAGGTTCGAGGGATCGGAAATTATAGGTGAAACTTATGCAATGGCGCTGGGGAATGGCCATATCTTGGTTTACGAGGGCCCTAGAGGAGAGCGGCGGAGCGGGCGCGGGGTGAGGGGGGGGGGCTAAGCTTGCAATGTCACGTGGCGATCAATTTGGAGTTACGACTCTCAATCGGAAGTCGGTATCTTTACTTTTATAGTCTTTTGGTGTCGACTGGCGGAGTTTTAGGTGCCGCGTGATATGTAAACAAATCCAAAGTAATGTTGTGGATGATACAAGTACTGTCAGCGATACCGACAGCGCTATAATAATAATATTGGTGCCGCTACGCTCGTAGACCTTCTACGCGGCGTAGCACATGCGCTACGTAAAGATATGCTCGAGTGAGTTACTCGAGTGCTAAGCATTTTACGATGCTGATCTCTAGACGCCGCTTCATCTTCCAAACACAAGGTCGAGTGTTTCAGAGACATTTCTGTAAAATTCTATAAGTGGAAACTAATAAGGCTTGTTTGTATCTATTGTCTCTTTAACTACTGTAACATATATAAGCTGTTTGCTTTCCCAAAATAAATAAATAACATCTGGCTTGCTCAGCCAAAACAAAATATAGTGATAGTAAAGCTATGAACTCCAGGTATCAAATTTCTACTACCTAGTCCTCTGTTCGTAATACACATAGAATAGTTGGATCGTCTTTATTCATTGTGTACGATTATTGTCTTCGGGACTTGGTGATTTTTTATATTGGTCGATCAGAGGGGGGTATACGAGGATACGAGGTGAAATGAAATGCAGCAGATGAACACTTTTATACTTATTTATTCCGAGACTAACTGTACATAGAAGAGGTACTTAGTACTTAATACGGCTATGACTATTTCTCCTAAGACGTCCTAACTTCACGACTTCCAGACACCAACTGGCTGCTCGCCCAACGTTCCGTAAAAAGTTACCTCGGGTAGGCAGATTCTAGAAAAATGCCAGCACGAACCAGTTTGCGTCACGCGTCATTGGTCGCCCCGCCCACTGAGGCGCTAGCAGGGTAGCCAACAAAACAGAAATTAAATGGTGTTGCCATCAAAGTTATCAAAATTACGACATTTGCTATTAAAATTATCAAAATTACGACATTCGGCCGTCCGTCACCGTACCACCTCCCGGGGTACGAAATTATCGGTAGCAGTCAAATTGTTATCATTATACAAAACTGTTTTTTTTTTTTTCATGTATTTTTACAATCTCAAACTTAAAAAATTCATGTAACTACTTTGCCTTATATTACGAATTTTATTTATAAACTTAAAATGATTTCATTAAATTGTTCAATTTGACAAACTCTGTAAAAATAACATTCCGTGAGTACATAACCAACTTACAGGACATTTAACTTTGCTAGCTAATGCTGAAATTGTTAAATTAAATTATTTTATCTGACAAACTCTGTAAAATCACATTAGTGTAAAATTCCAACTTATAGACAATGTTAACTTTGCAAGCGAATGCTAATGAGAATAATTATATATCTGTATTAAATTTTAATAATTTTATACTTCGTCATATTTACGACATTCGTGTTTTGTTTTTGTTTTCTTGCTGACTTACGTTATGGTTCTAATGAGATACCTAACTATTCAGTTAATTGCGCACACCAGACTTAATATTATTACTTTACTTAAAAACATAAAAGATAAATTTCAGATTAGCAACGACAAATCTTTTTTTTAATATTTGAACAAATAATCCTTGTAAAGAGTTAGAGCTATAAAACTGCAAAATTAAATAAAGTTTTGAAACACGTAGTCTACTTTCAACACATACATATAGATCTTTCTCTCATATAAAATTATGTTGAATTTTAACTATACAAAAGTCATAGTATTAATTCTTTTGAGATTAAATAATAACTCATTTAAATTATAATTTAAGCTTTTTAGGGAGGGAAAGTGAAAGGACTTCATGTCATTTTATCATGGTGTTTACGTGACGTGTAGTGCGTATCACATCCAACTGCGGTATGGCAGCGATCTCTGGGGATGGTGCGACGCGTAAAGTTGTCTCAAAATCGGGCAATCTACTTCGACCCTTTTGCAGCGTGATTCATCCAACTCGACCGTGGCGTAACTAAAAGGTTTGTGTTCTCTTCCAGGAGACTCTAAGATCTGAAACTCGTCAGAAAATCTTACAATTCTGTAAATATATCGTTACTTATTCTAAAACATGATCTGAATAACCATTTTACATGAACACTCGATTTATAAAAGAACTTTTAGTAAATCATTTAAAACGATAATGAAAAAGTAATTTACTTCAAGCAATAATAATATAGTGATTCGATAGAAAATATTTACTTCCATTACAAAAATCTTAACTCTAAACACAAAAACGATAGTGAAAAAAAACATGAAATATCGTCATGTGCATGTCCATTAAATTGTATAACAAGGTTCCCATTGAAATTAGGAATAAACCAGACGAACCTGATTGAATTTTACTATTGTGTAAGAAATAGTGATAATTAATTGATTAAAAGCTACGTTCTATACCTATTATATTAAGTTATTTTTAAGAAAATCATTACTGTGCCAATTGACTTGTCCAAAAACATGTTACATGATTGAGTAAAGTGGAAATAAATGATTATGAATAACTGGGTAATCTTACTATGTTCTCCCGTAATGTACCTAAAAGAAGGATAAATTAATTAACTGTAATAACAAAAATGTCATTAGGTTAAACTTAGCCCAATGAATAAATGCAGGAACTTGGCACGATGACTCGTCATCATCGTATGAGGATGAAGTAGAACTCGTCCATCAATTTCACTCTTTCTAGTGGAGCTTCAAGCAGGTACTAGAACAGTCATCTAGCGAAATCACTTGTCCTTACTGAAACATAAAACATCACTTCGACAGTAACAGTTTCATGATGATCTTAACATGGTGGTATTTATAATATTTCTAATTCTGGATAATCAAGTACACAAATAAAAGAATTTTTTTGTTCTTGTTCTTATAATTTGAGCTAAGACCTAAATGTAAAAGTTTACTTAACCGAAATATCTTTAATAAATTATGTTCAGCAAACAATTAATAATTGTTAGATGAAACTATGTTCAATATACAATAAAATACTTTACTTTTTATTCGTTTCATAAAAAATAATAAGAAATGATTTCAGTAGAAATATATTTGAATTTACTGCTTTACATTACTGTAAAAAATAAAATTATTGGTGGGAGACAAGAGACAAATGACTGGACCCAAATATTTAAAAACTCATTTTTTTAACAAACTATTTATAGCATAATTAATTGATCCATGCGTGACTTTGTGGATTTCCATTGTTAAATATGAATTAACTGAAGTTATGTGTAGTACTAATCCGCTATTTTAATCTGTGCAAGTTAACCTAATGTAGACTCGTGGGTGTACCCTACACCGCACCTTTGCCTTTGTCCCTGACTCAGACTGATTTTATCTTTAACTTTACTCTTGATTTTACCAACGTCACCATTAACTTTACCATAAACTATACCATTAACTATACCATTAACTATACCATTAACTATACCATTAACTATACCATTAACTATACCATTAACTATACCATTAACTATACCATTAACTATACCATTAACTATACCATTAACTATACCATTAACTATACCATTAACTATACCATTAACTATACCATTAACTATACCATTAACTTTACCATTAACTTTACCATTAACTTTACCATTAACTTTACCATCTTCTTTAGGTTCACTTTAACTTTAGGTTCATCGTTAACTTTAGGTTTTACTTTAACTTAAGGTTCAACTTTAACTTAAGGTTCATCTTTAACTTAAGGTTCAACTTTAAGCTTAAATTTTGGTTTAACTTCGGGTTAATCTTAAGGTTTACATCCAGATTTAACTTTTATTTTATCTTTAGGTTTCACTTTAGGTTTCACTTTAGATTTAACTTTAGATTTAACTTTAGATTTAACTTTAGATTTAACTTTAGATTTAACTTTAGATTTATCTTCAGATTTATCTTCAGATTTATCTTCAGATTTAACTTCAGATTTAACTTCAGATTTAACTTCAGATTTAACTTCAGATTTAACTTCAGATTTAACTTCAGATTTAACTTCAGATTTAACTTCAGATTTAACTTCAGATTTAACTTCAGATTTAACTTCAGATTTAACTTCAGATTTAACTTCAGATTTAACTTCAGATTTAACTTCAGATTTAACTTCAGATTTAACTTCAGATTTAACTTCAGGTTTGGCTTCAGGTAAAATAATACTTCAGGTTTAACTTCAGGTTTAACTTCAGGTTTAACTTCAGGTTTAACTTCAGGTTTAACTTCAGGTTTAACTTCAGGTTTAACTTCAGGTTTAACTTCAGGTTTAACTTTAGGTTTAACTTTAGGTTTAACTTTAGGTTTGACTTTATGTTTGAATTTTGATTTGACTTTTGGTTTAACTTCAGGTTTAACCTTAGGTTTAATTTAGGGTTAACTTTAGGGTTAACTTTAGGTTTAACTTTAGGTTTAACTTAAGGTTTAACTTAAGGTTTAACTTTAGGTTTAACTTTAGGTTTAACTTTAGGTTTAACTTTAGGTTTAACTTTAGGTTTAACTTTAGGTTTAACTTTAGGTTTAACTTTAGGTTTAACTTTAGGTTTAACTTTAGGTTTAACTTTAACCTCAGGTCTAACCTTGACTTCAATTTTAAACAAACCGGTACACATAAACCATTTTTAATTAATTGATAGCGCTCATGGTCAAACTCTGGCATACTTAGCCTGTACCTGCTTACATAGCATTAGCTTTGTATAAACAGGTATACATCACCCATTATCTTTTATGATAAATTCACTACTAACGCTTATTGTTAAACTCTGGCATACTTAGCCTATACCTGCATACATAGCATTAGCTTTGATTAAATAGGTATACGTAACCCAATAATATGTCAATAATAAATTGCCGAATAGCGCACAATGCATAGTGTTATTTTATAATTTTTTTATTACTTCACTAGATTTTTTTTTACTTTTGAATTATTTTAGGTTTTTGTATATTAAGCATCTTGTACATATTCTGATCTCATGTTTTCTTTGCTTTATATTGTTTGTAAATGCTTAATTTAAATTGTTCCATGGAAAAATGTAGATTCAATTTGGTTACTGTGCAGTGTGCATCAATTAGATTAAAATAAACAATAAGAATAACTGTGAATCTTAGTACTAATAAATAAATAAATAAATAAATGGATATTGGAACCGTCTGCAAAGTTGTTTTGAATTTTTACTAGCTGAACCCGCGGCTTTGCTCACGTTTACTTTGAAACCTACTTAGGTCGGTGGACCGCTCACTTTTGTTTTTCATGTTAGATACCCTCATGAGGGTTGTATTTTAGATAACGCTGAAATATTAAACATCATCATTATTACCGTTCTCAATTCATACGAATTTGCTTGCAAATATTTCGAAGGAATACAAAGTTTCTATAAACATTAATCTCCTATTTGACCTCCTTGGGAATGAATTTTGAAAAAAAAAAACCTTTCTCAGTGGATGCCTAACTTATAAAAGGAATACTTGTGCGAAATTTTAAGTTTCTAGCCCCAGAGGTTTGGTGTGTGCGTTGTCATCAGTCAATCACTTTTGCCTTTTTTTTACATAATAAAGATAGAAAATTGAATTTTAAATAGCCAAACTCTGGGATTGATAGCATGTACCTACCTATTCTCTAAATATTGATTATTTTAGTAAAATTTGCTGCAGACTAACATCAGAGGGTAAGCTTGATCATCAGTAGGTATTAATAATTTTACGTTAGTTCATCAGGTCATAATGGCAAGTTTCGTCAATATGTGCTTGACATAAGCCAATTTCTATTGCAATTGGAATATTGGTAATAGCAGAATAATTTGAAATACACATAAAAAAAATTAAACGATGGGCAGGTAAATCCACGAAATTAAAAGTGCTAACACTACTGGGTAGTCTCTGTGTAATACAGACCAGTTTGTGCAGGCAACGATTAAAAATGCGGATATGAAATAAGATATACCTGCCAATCCTTCAATGTTAAAATGATCGGATAATATTAAAACTTTTAAGATTTCACCCACTTTATTTCACAAGAAAAAAAATATTGCTGATGCATTCTCAACTCAACTCTTTATTGTTCATGGGTATCAAGCATAGGCACTGACAATTTTTCTAAACTGAATAGTGCTAGTACGGCCAGCTAGTCTCGGGGCAATCCCGACTGGACCACACAAACAAAGATTCAATTAAATAAAAACATTTCAGGTACCTTTACTTTAAACTGTATAAGCTAGCACGATCGGATAGTCGTAGTAAATCTCGACCAAAAATACATGCTATCAAAACGTTTCATACCGTTAAACATTTGTCAAATCTAATAATTCTTTTAATCGAAATAAAAATATCATAATGTGGGTGGAATCATCATAAAATAAGCATATGAAATTTAACATACCTTGGTTCAAACCACTTCTGAGATGAAATGAAATGCAGCAGATGAACACTTTTATACTTATTTATTCCGAGACTAACTGTACATAGAAGAGGTACTTAGTACTTAATACGGCTATGACTATTTCTCCTAAGACGTCCTAACTTCACGACTTCCAGACACCAACTGGCTGCTCGCCCAACGTTCCGTAAAAAGTTACCTCGGGTAGGCAGATTCTAGAAAAATGCCAGCACGAACCAGTTTGCGTCACGCGTCATTGGTCGCCCCGCCCACTGAGGCGCTAGCAGGGTAGCCAACAAAACAGAAATTAAATGGTGTTGCCATCAAAGTTATCAAAATTACGACATTTGCTATTAAAATTATCAAAATTACGACAGAGGTGTAGAGGGGGCATGGGAATGGTGTCATTTTGCGACGCTGTGAGACAATAGCGCGCGCAAACGGCGCGGACGTGTCGCGACGCCCCCTGACGGCCGAGCGACCGCCGACGCCCCCTGACGGCCGAGCGACCGCCGACGCCCCCTGACGGCCGAGCGACCGCCGACGTCTGGAGGTGTTGACCTTCGGGATTGACTCCACTTGACATCGGACATGTTCACCTATCTACAGATAAATGTGAAACTATGTGTTTCACTGCTAAGCTACTAAACAAATAACATTCTATACTAAGACAGCTTGTATTTCAAAGTATAAGGGCAACTACAGTTTAGTAACACTTAAAAAATCAACTTTCGCCGTTTCACAGTATTATGGGGCTTAAGAGTGCGTTAACAAGATCCGTTATAGCATACGTGGTTTGGATTGTTGTAAGCAAATTTAAAAGAGATTCTTAAACGTTAGTGCGCGGGCCATCCGGTAGGACAAGAGGCGTTTATTCAGTAAAATCATAAAACAATCAGAAAAATGTGTAAGGTCTTGAAAGTAAGGTAATTTTGACACCAGATCCACGTGATCAAACCACGGACCAAGTCAGGATCCTTTGCTTTAAAGTAATAAATACCATGTATGTTGATTAATGCAGGCGGCCTAGCGGTGGGCCCTGCTACAGCATCATTCGCTAGGTCTGCGACCCGCGCGCGGCCGCGGTGTCCGTTACATTGATACCAATATTTAGGGTTCCGTGCTCGTTCTTGTAGGCTGCGGTCGTAATAATTATATCTTAACGATCTGTGGATCGTTAAGACCGTTCGACCTTGCAAAGTGATAAATTAAAAAAAAATGAGTAATTAAATTAGTTTCTATAATTTCATTTATATAAAAAAAGCCAAAACACCTTTCGTTATCAATTTATCAAAGTACAAGCGGGGATCTTCCGCCGGGGGGGGGATGGTGTGCGCTATGGACGGAGCTAACTCCTGAGATACAGTTTAATACTAGTTCAGGAGTTGCTCAACATCCGGATCGCTGATCGCCCGCTGTGTGCGGCGGTGGTGCTGAGTTTGGACGCCTATGTACTAAGTCTTAGTTTAAGTTAATTTTTAAATGTAATTAGGTTTAGCAAACGGTCGTCTGGAAGAAATCGCTGTGCGTGATAAGACCACCGATTGTAGGACTAAGTTTATGTATAGTCTATGCTACGTGCATATAGTTATATACTGTTTTAGTCCACAATAAAGAAATTATTATTATTATTATCGTTCAACTGATCTAATTCACCAACTGGTGAGCCTGGCTTCTTCAGGCTAATGATGATGATGACATACGAACTCACATTTACATTTAATAACCCGTAGGTACACCGCACTGCGCGCTGGCACTTCCAGTTAAAAATCAATCAAATATGTTGCGGCCGATGTGGCGGAACGCTTGGGATTCTAAACTAGTTGGAGTAAGTGTTAGCACTCTGTGGTTTCTGTACAGTAAGTAGAGTATTAAGTGTAGTAGAGCTCTTTGTGTGTGGTTCGTCCGGAGAGGTACTACCACCGCGCCTTTTTCTGCCGCCAAACAGCAATGCTGTATTTTGTTTTGAAGAGTGTGGTCGCTGGTGTAATTACAGGCACATCTGTATGCCTCAAGTTGATGGAAGGGCAGTGCATCGTATGGCACGTTCCTATCGTGCGTGACTTACTAAGGCAATGCTATGTTACCACCTAACATCAGGTAGGCCATTTGCTTGTTCCCTCAGCCAGTTGTATAAAAAAAGTACAGTAAGCAAGACTACGCCTGTCCACCAACTAATTAATGAAAACTGGGCCTGCCTCCATGTTGCAAACCTGTGCAGCATTCATGTGATAGTCAAACGACAAAAGGTATTTATTTAGTTGAATCATAAGAATCACTTTGAAACGTCAAACTAATCGCAGGTGAATCTATGTGCCAGTCCCGCGCGACCCAGCATAGAAGACAGTCCCGCGCGACCCAGCATAGAAGACAGTCCCGCGCGACCCAGCATAGAAGACAGTCCCGCGCGACCCAGCATAGAAGACAGTCCCGCGCGACCCAGCATAGAAGACAGGCAACCGACTTATCCTCCTCCTTGCTACACGATCATGCCTACGATCCTTGTTGCAATGATAGTATATTGCCAGTTGTCAAATGCAATATTTAGACGTTGTACCTCTGACTAACCTCTCTTTGACATCTTCAAACAATCTTTAGTAGGTCTTGCTACTGAGAGATGGAGGAGTGCCTGAGGATCAAAGTTATGTTTGAGATTCAGTGGCGCGGATAGCAAGCCGACTTTAAGATCGAGTTGATACAACTGGTATGACAGTTTCTCGGAATAACGCTACGTAGAACAACTCTCGCGTTCCACGAAGTAATAAATTAAATTGGCTTCCTGTTATGAGTGGTGCTTGTAAGCGGAACCCAACTAGTCAGCGCGCGACTCGCCCTGGCTGTGCGGAACCCGCGCCTCATTCGGATGCAAATTGCTCTTTTTCTAAATTGCTTTATTAAATCGAAACGTGTTCTCCAATAATTGGGCGCCGGCGTTTTGTTCTGCAGGAGATACGTAAAAATGAATTCTAATTAATTTGGGCCGGTATCCAGGACCCAGGACCCGGGATCGCTGATCCGGGATCAGGTGACGAGCCGGCGTCGCCCAATGAGAGACAATGATCCTACTTTATGGCTTCACATCGAGAATGTGTGAATATTACACCGAAGCACCAGTTTATTGCGATATCGAGCTACAAGCAACACCATCATCTGATTTGGTGTGACACGGTTCGACAAGTGATGTGATTGTGACCTTTATTAATTAATTTGCAATACGACAATTATTTAGGTAAATAGGACATGCTTCAGAAACATCGTATATGAGTTTAATCCGGAAAATTCAAGATGTAGGTTTCCAAGAAATTTGTTAGGCAAATATTACTTTTATTCATAAATGATGCTACCAATTCGAACTAAAATAAATTCTCTTTGAGTCTGACAATAATAATAATAATAAAGTTATTCCAAAAAACTACAAATAACACTAATGAATAAAACAGTAATTCCAAATACCAAATTTAATAAAATATACATAACCCTATCAAGCTTCAGAAATAAGAATACTTTCCACGACTTCCTTTAAAAAAACTTAGTCTGGGAAGTTGTTCCCGACGTTTCCTTTATGCGGAGCTCTGGGGTCACGTGGATCGGTCACGTGATAAACTGGAATATCGATACAGCTACTGTTGGTTAGCACTCGTCGTGTAGCTATCGAGTCAATAACATCTAATCCGATTTTTTTCCTACCCATAAAAAGCCAGGTTTCATAATCATAATCATTTATTTGCGTCAATGCTTACAAGTAAAGATGACAAAATTAAAACCTCTGACGACGTCTACAGGCATTGCCGCGGGCTCTTCACTGTCTAATATGTATAAATGCGAAAGTTAAAAGATGTTTGTATGTAGTTTCAAATTGAAGGATAAAACTTTGATTAAATATAGTTCGTAACCCAGACTGGCTGTAGGGCTACTCTAATTGAATTTCCTGAATTTCAGTGAGACATTATACGCATACGGCCACCCTGGCTCCAAGTGTTTGTTTCTTTAACAATAATTAAAATAACACAAATCTGCATGAATCTCTTAACGTACATTCGAAAAAGGTGTTATTCATACAATGGAGGACTGGAGGAGTTATTTCGGAGACATCCGTCTAGATAATATTTCACGTATTGAAAACCTCCAAACTGGTGCTACGGGTACGAGCCCCACGGAGCACAATGGGTAGGTACCACGTAACCATGCAAACCAGAGCTCTAATCAAAAGTAGCTACTCTTATAAAATGACATTAAAATACCTTGGGCTTGCCTCCGATCGTTGACTTACTAACTCTGACATTACACTTCGTTGTTACATCCTCTAGATTTAATATACCATGTAGTCCGTTTCGTATGTATTACATCGTCACACTGTTTATAGCATTAATTTTTTCAAGAAATAGCTGAAAAAATGTTCAAAAAGTCACTCAGATTGGTAGGCTCGACTCGGTGGCGGCGGTGCGCGTCATTCGTTTTTTGTGTGCCGCATCGTCAACATCGACTCAACGACTTTTTTACATATTTTGATATTTTATGCAAAAAACACATGCAAAATAGTTTTATGGGAAAGAAAACATAAGGATTGCAACGATCATACTATTTGTCGAAAGATTATACGTCTAGAAGAGTTATTGGAACGGAACAAAGGTAAGTTTGTGAAGAACTCTCCTACCCGCACTCCATAAAGATTTAAAAAATGTTTTCCTTTCGAAATATTAACAATATGTACTGTCTTAACGTGGTAATACGAGATATTATCCTGATAGTTACACGATCGAATTATTCCTTAACGTGGTGATACGAGATATTACCCTGGAATAATTGTATTAACCAACTTTCTTTGTGTGATGGTACGCGATGCCATCCTGAAAGTTTAGTTCGTCTCATAAAGTGGAGTTTTTAACTAATCCCTCAAAGCCCATCACCTAGTTCGGCGTTTGACCGACATGCTAGAGACGAGAACTGTATATCCGACATAATTATGATCGGATATTATTTTCTGCAAGAAAATTACCGGAGTAAAGCCAGACGTCGGTTGTGAATGTGATAACTTTACCTATACTCTCCACTTCCATGGCAGCTAGCTCCACGCCCAGCTTCCGCTCCAGCAGCGGCCCCGTCTCAGATTAAGGTTGCTCATTAAATCCAGTCCTGGATAAAACACCGAACTAAACTCCGGTTTCCGGAAGTTTTAGAAGATATCTAGAAGATGTGAGAAATCTCTGAACGTTGGGGTATAATACTACTAGATGGACTTGCCAAGGAGCACTAAAGGACAAAATGTTAATTATTTAAAACCTTAATTTAGCAGCGCTCCTGGATTCAATCCGGAGATACTACTATAGTATTTTCTTGTATTATGTGCCGGAGGTAAACACCGCGCCGTTTTAACTGAGCTGACCAAAAAACACGATAAAAGATTGTTTTTTTTCGCAAAACTAGCTGTGATTGGGAATAGCGGGTTTGGTTACCCTTACTAAACAATTGATTAATCTAACGTACCTAAACTTGAATCATCAAATATTGTCTTTTGTCAAAGATGCAAGACCTGCACTTTGAGGAGACATTCAATCGGCGAAAAATATTATTGCCATTGCTGGACAAGTACCTAGATAATGCATACTTATGGTGTAAAAAGAGAAATCTTCAAAAAATATTCTTTACATAAAGATATTTGAAAAGCCCGGCCAGCAAATAAAAATAAATACCTAAATAAAAAATCTAACTTCACAACAAAGGTTTTATTAGAAGGCTCTGAACCCGGGAAGCTCGCCATTCCCTCCTTGTCAGCAGACCAGCTTGAAACCAGCAGCAGCCTCGAGTCGTCACTACGAGCCGCGCAGCTTTTGACATCAGCGAGGAGGAAGCCGAGCTCAGCGCGCCCGCGCCACTACTATCCGCCGCCGGACAAGTCCTGCGACCAACAACTAGAGGTACCTCATGCTGGTAGAATAAAGTTTTTTTCTTTTATTACCGGAACATGCTGTCGATCACCCATGATCCAGTTATTTTAACCTGACCGAGTTATACTTACTAAATACATAAAAGGCTATAAGTTCCTTTCTTTAGTTTTGTTCACCAAAAATTTAAAACCGGGTAACCAACCCTTTGCTTAATGGCAAAAATTAATAATTCTATGATGGAACTTATAAATCTAGGGGCAATATCGCCATATATTGAGCACCCAGATTTGTTCACCTCTCCTGTGTTCTTCTTCTTCTTTTTATTAATGGCTGTTCGTGGTCGACAGGAGTCTCTCCTGTGTTCCTGATGATTATTTATGATTATTCCAGATGTCTAAAAATAACAAAAGTTATTCATTTATAATCGATGTCAAAGTTAAAAAGGTTCGTCAGTGTCAGACATTTAAAAATGGAAGACTTTCGTACTGCATTTCCAAGTAAAAATGTAGTAATTAAATTTTTTTTTTTTACATTACTATTTCCGTGCATACCTACCTACCTACTGAACGACTAAAACTCTTTTTAGCGTTTCTTAGAGGTTCTTAGAGGCCACACAGTTGTGGCTTATACCTCACATGTTTTAACTATAACATAATAATAGGTAATACCTATATTAAAATAATTTGATTGATTGAAAATACTTTTGCACATAAAAATAACGCAAAACGTACCTACCTAGGTACAAAGGCGAACTCAATGCTATAAAGCATTACTTTCCAGATAACTTTTGTATTTTGAACCTTTATTTATAAATAGAGTAACAAACCTTACCTTACCTTAGTAACAAACCGTTTTAAAGCAAAGCTATTGCTTTAAAAACCTAATTGGTTTTGGGTTTACAATCAATTACGAAAATTTATGAAATTCTGAACCAGATCCGTAAATTTTGAATATGTAGGTACATCCATTGCAAATAACTACAAAAAAAGATTTCTATTGAAAAACACAAAAAGAAAAAAGGGTTCTTCTTCACTAAACACAAAAAGTCTTCACTAATTCGTGATTCTACAAAAAATTTTTGGTATCCAGCAGTAGGTATTAATTGCATCTTGACCAGCTGGACCTATCATGGTATAAATAGTTGGATACAAAAAATTTTGTTAGTAATAATATTTATTTTGAACGCAAACGCTGCAACTATTAATAGAAAATTGTTTTAATTCTGAAATGTGTTTAACATGCTAGAAATATGTAAGTAAGTACTTTTATTACCTACCTACACAGATTTATCACCGATTGGTTGGAGTGCCTGAAGTAAGCGTAGTGATATTGTGACTAGAGTCAATGGCCTACTACTTAACTGATATGGCTCACCATTTAAACTACCTCAAATTTTTTGCTACCCGCTTAAAACTAAAATTACTTTGTCAAAATTTTCACAAATTAATGTGTTTCTTGGGACTGATAACATCTCTGCCATCACATACGCAATAGAATTGTCGGAATAAGTTCCCATACCTTAAGGGGCCTCTCTTACATAGCATAGCATTTCTAGGGAAATATGGCAGTGCTGGTGGAATTTAAAAATATTCATATTATTACCTTCGCTTCATCAACTTCAAGACCATGGGATAAGACCGATGCAGACCAGGCCTCTGAGCAAACTCACTAACATAGATACAGATTAAATGAGGTCAGAAAATATCGTTCAAAAATTTTATCGCATAAATAAATTACATTTGTTTGCATCGAGATTTAATGAAAAATTAAATGTCATTAGTACCTATGCGTCGGAAAGGAGACCCTGGTTTTTATGAAATAGATTCTCTTTTAATCAGATTAAATTAGCACTGCCACGCATTTCCCTCTTTTGCAATTTGTCTCTTATGTCTGCAAAAAATTATTCAAGATGACGCTCGTGATATTTTAATCACCCCAAATTTATGTACTGACTGGTCAACCTTGGTTGTCTATGTTCAAATCGCTAGTTTGCTCAGAAAACATCACCCGTTATGTTATGGTATAACTTACCCTGGCGTGCGCCTATCTAGCAAGCGTATCTACAACAAGACACTCTTTAGCGATTTGTCGACCTAATCCTCAACTCATTAAAAAGCAAATTGAATCACTACAATGGGTTAATAAAACAGTAGTACCTTCTTGGTCAAATAAACATTGAAGATTGCTTTAATTCATGTACAAAGAAAATTCTTAGAATTTTTAGAAAAATACAATAATTATTTATTTTTTTTATTAAATTAAATAATTATTAATATTATTAAATTAAGTAAAAAAAAAAAAAAAAAAACAGTGCCTTATTTTTAATAATAGCAACCGTGATAACAGTAATATGTCTATTTTTTAAATGAAACCTCTTCAACATCTCAGGCAACGAGGAATCCTATCAGTCTTCAAAAAATAATAATAATAATAATAACCAACCGAATGAATTCATCAATCATTGATTCCTAAAAATAATAACCTAACTCTCTCGCGTTACCTACGTTATTGTTATTGATGTTTGTTGTATTTTTTATAAAAAGTCCTAATAATTACACTACTTAATAACAATTACTTAAAGTAATGTTACTAAAACACCTAACCAAAGTATTGATTCCAAGGTTAAATTGCATTCCCTAGTTTGTGCAAAATTAATTCATTTACCCAGCTAAGACTGACTTTTAAAAGGACTAACCAATTAAATGCTTATAATGCAGAAAAAACAAATACTTTTCGTAATGCTACTTGTCTAACAATTTATTAAATGTAAAAAAAAAAAAAAAAAACACATCAAATATAAAAAGCGTAATTCTGTATGTCTTTGCTAAGGCAATACCATAATAATAATAATATTGTGATGCCATAGTGCTACTTACTACTTGAATTTAATAAATTAAATTTGTGATTTATAATAAGCGCATTATAAAATATAATTACATAAAGATTACAAAATAATGGTTTTGTAAATTTCCACAAAACTTTCATTCTGCAACAGACGCTAAACATCTACATGGTATATTAAATCTAGAGGATGTAACAACGAAGTGTAATTTATGGTTAAAGGAACTTACCTAAGTGAACTTCAACCAAAATTATACGAGTTGTTACATCCGAATAGATTTAAACTCCCACCCACCCGATACAGCACACTAACTTTATTTTGTTGTGCTTGGACCTATAGGATAATTTCCCCTTTAGTTGCAGAATGCAGACAATCTTACTCTAAAAAGAATGACGCGCACCGCCGCCACCGAGTCGAGCCTACCAATCTGAGTGACTTTTTGAACATTTTTTCAGCTATTTCTTGAAAAAATTAATGCTATAAACAGTGTGACGATGTAATACATACGAAACGGACTACATGGTATATTAAATCTATTCGGATGTAACAACTCGTATAATTTTGGTTGAAGTTCACTTAGGTAAGTTCCTTTAACCATAAATAAGTATTTATAAACGACTTAAAAAAAGTAGGAAAAAAAATGAAAAAATATTAATTACAGCAAAAAAAAAAACGGTGAAGTGGTTTACAAATTGGTACTTATATTTAGGTTAGAGATTTACAGTACATAGGTCTAGTTTACCTTAGGTTTAGGAGGTTCTCAATTCATCTATTTTTTATGTTTGTTATCTCATATCTTTTACTGGATAGACCGGTTTGGATGATTCTTTTTTTAATCAAAAGCTGGTACTTTTCACGTGATCTCATTTAAAGAGTCAGATCTGTTGAGTAATTTTTGAGTTAGAGCAGTTTGAGTGTATTTTGAGTAGGTTTTTCTTGAGAGTTATTTTATTCATTATTTTATGCTGACCCACCTGGGTTAAATACGGGGTCTAACAATACCTAATCTCTTCCAGAAAAAACTTTCAGGAAACTAGAATAAATTCAGTAAGTTTTAAGTTGGATGCAAAGTTTAGATTTTCAGGTACTTGTGGTAAACAGTGCGCGGTAGAGAGGCTGTATGAGTGGGTAGTCTAACATTACATAAATTGGCAATTGCGAATTCCGCCTCATCAGGCAAAAACTCCTAACCCAAGTCTCGTGCTAGGTAGCGTGGGTAGTACCGTTTCGAAGTTATCGCAAAATATATAGAGGTCAAAAGTTCCAGGTAGCCCACTCTGTGAGGCTAGCTCCGATAGCTTCACTTAGTGCGCTAGAGTTGGGCATTGCGTTAGAGCTGGATGTGGCCGATACCGAGGATTGCTATCGTAAGTTACCTACTGTTTGCTAAAATATATTCTGTGTTTTTTACTTTTACTTGTCTACCGGTCGCATGTCACACTAGGCCAGGCCACGTCTGAAAACCAGCGTTGCACTGTACCTACGGTACCTAGGTACCTAGGTTTAGTGCAGCATTTAAGCTGAGACGTGACCTTTTTGCCCCGCACAACGGTAGGTAGGTCCTTTATTAGTGTAGGTTATAATTTTATTTTCTGTTAGTTTTAAGTAAGTACCTACTTGTATTGTGGGACGAAATAAATATATTTTCTTTCTTTCTAAGTTGGCTCGTTAGGAATAACTCCGCGAGCCGGCGGCGGCGGCGGCGGCGGCGGAGGCGGAGGCGGCGGCGGCGGCGGCGGCGGCAGCGGCGGCGGCGGCGGCGGTGGCGGCGGCGGCGGAGGCGGCGGCGGCGGCGGCGGCGGCGGCGGCGGTGGCGGCGGCGGCGGAGGCGGCGGCGGCGGCGGCGGCGGCGGCGGCGGCGGCGGCGGCGGTGGCGGCGGCGGCGGAGGCGGCGGCGGCGGCAGCGGCGGCGGCGGCGGTGGCGGCGGCGGCGGCGGCGGCGGTGGCGGCGGCGGCGGAGGCGGCGGCGGCGGCGGCGGCGGCGGCGGCGCGGCCCTCCACTTACTCTCATCTACATCGGCCACTTGCATTCTCAATTAGCAAATTAGGAATTTTATTCACTGACATCTTTCAACCTTTTATCTTGGTGATTCATCGTTCATCTAAACAGAATTGCTGTATTGTACTAAACTTTTCAATAACACTTCTCTCTAACTACTTCATGCTGTCTTTTGTGTGAGTCATCTATTTACATCACACTCACACATTATTACTCTGATATATTTATATCTGAACTAGCGGAAAAATATTTCGTGCAAGAAAAAAACCCAATTGATGATTGTCTCCGCGGAGGCGGACTGACACACAATGACTAATGTGCGAATGATCCCCTCGCGTACGTACCTACCTACAGGCGCGCGGGGGCGCGGTGCGCGGTGCGCGGTGCGGGGTGCGGGGTGCGGGGACATCTCGCGTGACGAATGAAGGCTCGTGATAGTAGTTATAGCGATTTCAAAAATGAAGAGGCTCTCAAGTTGATTTGATTCGCAAGCCTTGCATACCTTTAAAAACGAGCCAAAAAGCCCATAGGTCATGCATGGTTATGGACAGACAGGTCCGGATCCGTACTACAACTTCACCGATGCGATGGCTGACGTATCGTTCCTCTAATAAAGTGAAGTTGAATAGGTTTTCAAAATAATAACTAGTGTTGGTTGGCGGGCGCGGCTGAGAGCTCGCGGGCTGCGGGGCTTCCTTAGTAATTGCGCTCGCATCAAGCAATTAATTAATTAATCCCCCCCTCGCCCCTCACCCCGCGCCCCGCGCCCCTCTCCCGCCCTCTGCGGCGACACTGACGAACACGCTTCTTTGTTGCGGAACACGTAGAACGGGAATTAGGTGCATAAGTAGGCACCAACGTGAACGTTACGTAACTCCTCAGCGGTACGTACACGGTAGTAGCGGTACGTACAGGAGTACGGTACAAAGTACAAGTTCAGCTCGGTACTTACGTTTCGTGCTTACGGACGAGTTCCGTGCTTTGAACGACGTCTGTTAGACAACTGCGGCTGAAGAACCAATTGTTTTTATGAACCAACTTTACCATGTGAAGTGGTTGTTGTCAAAGTTTGGGTACAATAAATGGTCTCTGAACATTATTCCATGAAAAAATCTCACTCTCATTTAACCAAAATTAACTCTGTAAGTAAAGTATAGGATTTTTTTTAACTTGTAAAATGTTTTTTTATGTAGAGACAATATTAAAATTTTACCATCTCAGTCAACATTTTATTAAATTAAACCAGAAACAAACAAGGTTTTTCCCATATCGTTTTGGGTTTGGATACCACCTGTTGAGGAGACGACACAAGTGGCCGGCGAGTGCGTGATCCAGGAACACCAAGTATGGGAGACAACACCACAGCGGTGGCTAACCAAGTGTTTTATCTTTATTGCACTTAAATAACCCGTAGCTATTGAATGCCGTGCAATGCTTATTTCAGCTACAAGAGGCTTAACGTCCGCATGCCTTATATTGATGGACGCCATAGCAGTGCGTCGCGTCGTATGGCACGACAACTTCGCGCGTGCCTTACGAGGCAATACCTTGATATAATATGTGGTGGATATGAGGTGGGTCATCTATTTATTCCATCACCTAGTTATCTAAAAAACCCATTATTTGAACCAACACCATCGGGCTTGGCTGAGGGTTCCAAAGGCACGTCATTAATTCCTACGTGTATTTATACGCTAGGGTAAGTTGTTGAACCTGAATCAATTATTCAAGATCTGCTCTTAGATTAAAGTTACTTTATCGATTGATTAATTTACACTTTTTAGGGTTCCGTATGAACATGAAAAACAACCGATTAAGATATTATAAAAGATCACTTTATTGTGCGTATCAATGCAGACAGGTTTATTGACCGTGGAAACGATTCAAATCAGTACGTTAAGGATCAGCTGAGCTATCTCTAGATCGTTTTAAAACGTACTACTAAGATACTTCAACCGTTTCATATAAATTGTGTTTTTGTCATGATTTTCATCAACCTAATTGAGTTTTCACAATCAGGAGGATTGTAGCCGGCTTTGGCGTCTTTCGGCATCCTTTCGCATCCTTGTAATATTATTCATAAATCTAGAAGCGTTTAGTGTGTTGTTAAAAATCTTAGGAATTTATGATCGTGAAGGTAAACGTGTAACTCAAAATAATACCTACTTAATTTACGTATGATCGTTCGATCATGAATGCGTGAAGGCCTGAAGCTGTGGAACCTTCGGGCGCGCGGCACACTCGCACTTGTCTGACTTATTGCTCTTGACGACGTGAAGCTGCATCACAAATGCATTCGATTATTTTCTGTAGTCTAGACTAGATGCAGCTCTTCGTTTAGAAACTTTTTTTTGTTGGAAACGAATATCACAGACCACAGATAACGTTTCACTGTAACCACTATGATAGGTATTACAAAGATTTATATTTGTGTAGGAACTGTATTTTCTACTAGTTGCGACCCGCGGTTTCACCCGCGCAGATTTAAATCCCGGTATTCCCACGGGATAAAAAGTAGCATATGTGCTATTGCAGACATGATCTATTTCTCTACTAAGTTTCATCCAGATTCGTTCTGCCGCCCCATCGTGAAAAAGTAACAAACATCCATACAAATTTTCGCGTTTATAATAGTAGGATTGATTCGATCATCGCTATAATTCTTTTAAATAAAATTTCAAATGCGAATCACGAATATATAAAGACGCGCACACATTACTGATAGACGATAAAAAACCTTCATGATTTAGATCCCCAAGCGGCGGTTAAGTACGAACTCTGGGTTCCCTGACTATGAAGTGTATGCAGTGAAACATTACAAACGTCCAACCATTACATTAGGCATCCACATATTTGTGACGACCTCAGTGGCGCAGCGGGAGAGTCCGCCTGCGACGCAGAGGTTGCGGGTTCGATTCCCGGCTCGGGACAAATCTGTGTATCTGCAGGAATTTGTTCCATTAGTCTAGGTGTTTTCTATGTATTATAAAAAATATCTATGTAGATAGATAGATAGAAAATTCTTTATTGCACATAAACAAAATGTATCGTACATAGGCAAACTTAATGCTAGAGAGCATTCTCTTCCAGTTAACCTATGTATGTAAGCTATGCAGAAAGCTACTACCAACTGAGCCGTGAAGACTGTCAAATTTCTTAATATTCACAGCGTGACGCGCGCTCAGTGTGTCCCGACCCTTAGAGTCGTTTGAACGCGGTTAGTTAAGTGCTCTGTTATGTTCCGGTTAATTTGAACAAATTAAATTTCACCCGTTAACGGAATACCTCGTGTTATGGGATTTATTATTATAACCTAAACTATTTAAGTTTCGTGTGCCGACGTAAAGGAATACAGAAAACAACCTGTGTCCGGGACAGGGCTCTGCGCGGAGCAGGCTTGGCCGGCGCCTCTCGAACTCAAAGTCAAATGTTTTTTGTCTGTGAAATCACCAGAACCACTTTGAACCATGACCACACCATCCTTAATTGGCCTCATCCACTAGAAAGACACAGCCAATACGTGTCATTGCTGCAGTGTTTTCCTTCACCGTTTGAGAGCACTAATGCGCACATACATTTTTATTTGGACTTTTTTCGAGAACACTGATGGTCTAGCTGTAGCGAGCCCTCCAACCTAAAATCGCAGGTTCAAAGTTGATAATTACAGGTTGATAAATCTTTTGCATGGTGTCTATTGCTGTCGCTACTGCTTATTTATACATAATAAATCCGTGATTAACCCCGGAACCCGCGCCGCGATTAAACCCATGCGATTATTAATTATTATGAGGTGGAATTATTCGGCTAATTTCCCGCGGACCTCATTACTGATATCTGGATTTATGGAAACGGCCCGCGTTCTAATTGTAACATAATGTGCGCGTATCATGTAGTGATGCGGCTTCTATCGCATCCAGACGAGCTTATCTTGTATATTTGTAACTAGCTGTGCCCCGCGGTTTTGCCCGCGTTGTTTTAAATCCCGGTATCCTCACAGGAATAAAAGTAACCTTTGTGCTATTCCAGACTATAATCAATCTCTGTGCCAAATATCATCCAGGTCCGTCCAGCGTTCAGGTGTTATTGAGTAACAAACATCCAAACATTCACATTTATGTAATGTAATGTCTACTCAACTTTAGCTAAAAAATTGTGCTTATTGTTGTCTTTTCATACTATAGATACTTGCCTGAATGTTAGTAATGTATGTATTGTGCGGGATTTGCGTGGTAGTGTTACAGGTCCCGCCTTAACATCTAGTGGGACATCTGCTAGTCCATCAATAAATAGTATGAAAACAGGCAGCGTTCAATAGCCATGACAAGTAATGAATATGATAAGAAGGTATTGAATGAAAACTAATGTACACTCTGCACTATAAAAACATGCTGTTCGTTTCGTGCGCTCATTTGACGTAGCGACATATTTAGCATTCATATTTTACACCCTTATAGTTCTGATGTCTTCTTTTAGTCATAATCATAAAAAAACTGCTCTTGGCCTTATACAGGGCGTACAATAGCGTATATCACTATTTTCATAATAATTATATGGTTTTACCGTAAATAATGGCACTTTCAAATAAAAATAAAAAATAAAAATCGTTTATTTCAGACCATTAAGTCCATAGAAAGTGGGTTCACGAATTACTAAAGCACAATTTTGACAAATACTTAAAACTAACTGAAATTAAAAAAGACATCCCGTTGTGAAACACTGAGGACGATCAACGTGAGAAATATATTCCTCCGTTGTCGTCCTCAGCACAGACACTTCCATACAGGAGAACTCCGTCCAGCTATCAGCAACAGTCTTCAGGATGCTGGTGGGGCTGCCGCGCACTGTTTACACGAATAAATAAAATGGGAAATGGTTAAGGCGATCGAATCACAACTATTAAGAAGAGATTACAATTTATTACTTTATAAGCTTCTTCTTTTAGATAGATGATAGATGAAAGCTTGTTTTAAAAGTATTGCTTATGTTTTCAGAAGTAGTTTCCTTTCCCCCTGCTGGTATGTGAGACTTTGCGAAGAGCCACTAAAGCAGGAACACTAAAATCGCAGAACGTGACAACAGATACATAAAATAGGTTCATATCGTGTTATTGGAGCAGTTCCAAATGTGGCCGATCACTAGCGAGTATCTTCCTTAAAAACATATTAAAATCTAGTAGTTATGAAGTTATTTAAATATTTTTATTTTTATTGGCTTAATAAACTCTGTGACCTTAATATTGAGTTAAATTAATTGAAATTATAATTTATTACTTGAGAACAGTTTTAGGATTCAGAATATCCTTGTTTTAAGATTTAAATCGTAATTAAATAAATTATACTTACATCATGAAAATTACAGTAATATCTACGGCCATGTGAAGTCACACAAATTGATGCAACACTGTAAGTTGAAATCTGTATCTTACACTGTAAATCTATTGATAGATACGTAGTAGGTACTGTAGAAACCTGCCAATGAGAAAAAAATTGTTATTTTCTGAAAAGCAAGCATGTTTTACCGTCAGGTAAAAATACTTCTATGGCTGCGAATAAATAATAATTATTCGTAGTTCTAAGGACTTAAAAACTGACTAAGGAATAGAGCTCTTTGTGTGTGGCTTGTTCGGGAAAGTCCTACCACCAAGCTTATTTCTGCCACCAAGCAACGTTACTGCATAAGGTTGTCACTGCCGCCGGTGATATTACAGGAACGTATAATAAGGCCTATCTATCTATATGCCTCAAGTAGATGAACCGTGCGTCTTAGAATCGTTCGCATCGTGCGGGACTGGCAAAGAAAGGTTCTGTTGTAGGTGATGGTTACCACTTCAAATCAAATGGTAAATCTGTGTTGAGCTGTGCGGCCATGATGGTAAGGTTTCCCCGGACGAAACTCCTCGACAATCTCTGCACATTTTCTTCCAGTTATAAAATATAGATGTTCGCCGTGGGCCGCGGTGGGCGATGGCCGGCACCCTGCATTGCATATCCATTGTCTCGGCGCCGCTATCATAATAAGATCCGTGGCTCTTGACCGAAAACTGCACACGCTACATTTACCGTCAAGGCATACCTACCTCATCTCATCCCCGCATGGCAATTTGAATCTTATATTAGGGATAGTAAGGTTGTTTATTGAGTAAGGTGTTCAAGTGTGGATTTGTTCCCCAAATGTCATTTTCTTCATCATTTCTATGTCGCGTTATCGTGCGTCGCATTCGCAGTGTGTCGCGGGGTGCGGGGTGCGGGGTGCGAGGCGCGGGGTGCGGGGGTATGGAAATGATATTTTTCACGTTATTAGACAGGTTGGCGGTGGGAGCTCGCGAGGGTGCTTGATGGAATGCTGACATTTCATAAACAGACAACTCGCTAAGTCGCTATTGGCGGCTTGGCTTACATTCATCATATTGTGATGGGTTAGCTAGTTGTGTGGGTTAAAAGTAATACTTTTGACTTAGGCACACACAGATAGCCACGCATAGCTAAAATGGACGCTTATTATAAGAATATAAAACCAAGCACTTTATAGCCAGATGCGAATCCGTGTGAACCTACAGTGTAATGAAAAATTACATTAAATACGTCACAAATTTTCTATAATTTTGAGAAATGCCTTGAAATCTGGATTTATTTACGCCAAGTCCTTGCAATCTACAATGACATTATACATCTATCTATAAGAAAAATACACGTTCCAGATGTGTGTGTGTCTCCAGCTTCCTCATATTGAAAATGTAATTTCTATAAATGCCAATATTTAAAGCATAATTAGTGCACTCATAGATTTGAATCATAATTTAGCTGCCAAATAAACAACGATGCTATAAGCTTATAATAGTGTGTAAGCTGGAGTAACATGTCTCCAGCTGCCTCAGTCAGTGTGGGCAAACGGCTAATGATAGAGATATATAGTAAACGCAAGGATTTAGTACCAAACGAATTAGCGAGGTACCAAAAATTTCAGGTCTGTAGCTCGGAAACTCTTCGAGTTATAAGACTTGATCAACGTGTAAGCTGGAGTAACGATACGTGAAAAAGCATATGCTCGTTCTCTGGAATGGCTGGAGCTAGCAGGTTGCTTTAAGTCTCCAGATTTAGTACCAAACGAATTAGCGAGGTACCAAATATTTGAAGTGTTTCTGTTCAAAACTCTATGAGTTACAAGCTTTTCCAGCTTTTTTTGTTTGTCCAACTTGCACCTGTTGGATCTCAGCAACCACAATAGGTACAGACTCGGTTGATGTCTCTGAACCGAGCTATGAATTAGTGCACTCGGTACCAAAAATTTGGAATCTCTAGGACAAGCAGTTCTGTTGTAATCAGCAAAATAACTAATATTATGATGAGTTACAGAATACCAGATAGTTCCATTTCGACCAGCCTTCAGTTGATAGTAGCTCTATCTCTGTCACTACAGCGAATGCGTCACACTCGCACCTACTGATGCAATCAAGGAATTTGAATATATCTGTCTGTATTCAAATTCCTTGGATGTTATTTTGCTGATTACAACGGAACTGCTTGTCCTAGAGATTCCAAATTTTTGGTACCGAGTGCACTAATTCATAGCTCGGTTCAGAGACATCAACCGAGTCTGTACCTATTGTGGTTGCTGAGATCCAACATGTGCAAGTTGGACAAACAAAAAAAGCTGGAAAAGCTTGTAACTCATAGAGTTTTGAACAGAAACACTTCAAATATTTGGTACCTCGCTAATTCGTTTGGTACTAAATCTGGAGACTTAAAGCAACCTGCTAGCTCCAGCCATTCCAGAGAACGAGCATATGCTTTTTCACGTATCGTTACTCCAGCTTACACGTTGATCAAGTCTTATAACTCGAAGAGTTTCCGAGCTACAGACCTGAAATTTTTGGTACCTCGCTAATTCGTTTGGTACTAAATCCTTGCGTTTACTATATATCTCTATCATTAGCCGTTTGCCCACACTGACTGAGGCAGCTGGAGACATGTTACTCCAGCTTACACACTATTATAAGCTTATAGCATCGTTGTTTATTTGGCAGCTAAATTATGATTCAAATCTATGAGTGCACTAATTATGCTTTAAATATTGGCATTTATAGAAATTACATTTTCAATATGAGGAAGCTGGAGACACACACACGTTCCAGATCAGTGTGTGCGGTTGGTGCGGTACAGTCGAAGACAAAAGGTTACCGGCGGCGTCCCGCAGAGGGATACTGATTTACGAACCAATCGCGCGGCGACACCTCACTGTCGCGGCCGCCGGCGCCGGCGTGCTCTACAGATAGCTCACTGCGGGGTGACGCGATTGGCTCGTGAACCAAACATGCTCAAGCTATCAGTTATGTGAACAGCATGCTTTTCATAAAGGACTCAATGGTTGATTATGTATGACACAAAGATTTAGTAGAGTAGTAGAGCTCTTTGTGAAGGGCTCGGCCGGGGAAGTGCTATCACCAAGCTTTTTACTGCCGCCAAGCAGCGTTGTTGTGTTTCGGTTTAAAATGTGTGGTCGCCGGTGTAATTACAGGCACATGAGGCTTAACATCTGTATGTCTCAAGTTGATGGCCGCAGGGCAGTGCATCGTAGGGCACGTTCCTATCGTGCGAGACTTACGAGGTAATGCTTTGTTATTGGTGATGGTTACCACTTAACATCAGGTGGACCATTTGCTTGTTCGTCGGCTGGTTGTATAAAAAAAAATTTAAAGTCCTCGAAATTATTGTTATTTAACCTTTTTTTTTGGCGCAGCCGTATGGCTTGTGGAGTAGATAGTTTTTGTATTGGATATAACTATTTTAGGTAAACATACCATGTTGGTGATTCGTTTCGAGTACCTAGCTTGAAGGTGCTGCATCTCTGTACCACCACTTTACAGTGTTTCCTGAGACACCCTGTACAACGTTATAATTTAAAAACAAGTGTTAGCGACATTTTTAAGGTGAATAGTGACCGGGCTCACTGAGTGAGCTGTCTCCTCCCGCGGCCTGCGCCGGCGCCGGCGCGCGGCGCGAGAGAGGCAGGCGCGCGGCGCGAGAGAGGCAGGCGCGCGGCGCGAGAGAGGCAGGCGCGCGGCGCGAGAGAGGCAGGCGCGCGGCGCGAGAGAGGCAGGCGCGCGGCGCGAGAGAGGCAGGCGCGCGGCGCGAGAGAGGCAGGCGCGCGGCGCGAGAAAGGCAGGCGCGGGCCTCGGGGCCCATTTACTGCTGGAACAACTCCGCGTTACTTACAATATACAATATAATACAATACAACGTAGTTTCCTCGGATTGGGACCGAGCCCGGCTAATGTAGGGCACATAGAACCTCTTTACAATATTAGGAAATTGTTACCGCAAGATGGTAATAACCTACTTTGAAAAACTTCTTATTCGAAATATTTCATAAAGTATTTTTGAATCACAAGGATCACTTTGAAACGCTTTAACGCGAAGTGAATCTAGGTGACAGTTTATCGCGACCAACCCTAGGAGACCCGGCAACAAACTTACGGCTTGGTTTCTACCGTGTTTTTGTATGATTCTTGTTACAATATGGTATAATAGGTACGTATAATACTGAATCTCTAGTGTTCAGCAATTCCAATTCACTAAATAATAATAAATAACGCTGGACAATCCACACAGCACCATCTAGCCCCAAAGTAAGCTACTCAAAGCTTGTGTTATGGGTTAGATAACTGATATATTTATTATAGTAGATGACTGATACACTTACATAGATAAATATTTTTTATTATACATAAACACCCAGACCAACGGAACAAATTTCTGCAGATCGTACACAAATTTGTTCCGAGGCAGGAATCGAAACCGCAAGCTCTAGCGTCGCAGGCGGACTCTTGCTGGGCAAAGGCCTCACTATGTGTTGCTCTGTAAGGTTGGTACATACCATTAGTATACAGAGCATAGTCGGTGTTAAACGGAGTTATTTAGATTATAGTCTAGAAGTAGACTTAATTTGATGCTGGCAGCGACTGTGCTGAGTTCTCGTTCAGAAGTATTGGTACCTTTGGCACCAGTTCCTGATCTCCTGACAGCCATGTTACAAAAGTCAACGCTTTAGGGGAATTATCCAACCAATGACATCTTCGATCCACAATCAACGATTGATCGTCACGATATAATGACAACTTATCCTTGGTTAGATGTCTAAAAACACACCAACAGTTATTTGTAATGGACTCATTAGCGTATCCATAGCTTCATAACTGATGCTCGGCGACTCCAGGCTACTTAGCAGTAAAAAACTGAGCGCCCTCCGTTCGTAAAATAAATTGTTCTATGAAAACAAACTGGTGTTTTTATCTGAGCAGGATCTCCGGGGATCAAACTCTTATCCGAAAAAACTTTTATTAAGTTAAAATTTACCTTACAAAGTCAATGTGGAATTGAGACGCGAGGGAAACGCTGCGATTTTACTCTGTAATTTAATTTAAATAATGTAGGCTTAGCGGGAAATGCGGCCTTATGGCCTAGCTAGGGTAGCGAAGGCACTAGCGGGAAATACGGCCTTATGGCCTAGCTAGGGTAGCGAAGGCACTATTTATTTCTTCTCTGTGCTTTATTTTGGCACATCATCAAGGCTTAGTCTGAAAACCAGCGCCACTCTCTAACCCTGTTAGAGAGTGGCATCAAGCTGAGACTAAGCCTTTTTGACTGACTCACACAGGGAGAGGCTTGTTATTTGTGTGTAGGCTATCTTTATTTTTTAAGTGTTTGTTAATCTACCTACTGTATATTCTCTACCTACTGCCTTTTTTTCTGTTCTTTCTTGTCTGTATGTTTCTTCTGTGTGTTGTCGTCAAATAAACATATATTCTATTCTATTCTATTCTACATCGCAAGAGCACTCACTACCAATGTTCACGACACAGCAGCCACGCAATCTCACATAACATCTGTCATTAAATATGTTGGTATATATTGTAAATATCAACCATATAATTTTCCATTTTTGAAATAAAGTTCAAATTACAACAACCGGTCGTTACCCGATTTCAGTGTTACTAAATATTGGTAGATTCCTAAACCCATTACAATAAAGATTTCTGAGCAGAAACCACTGGGCCCTGTCCCCTTCACGCAGGTTCGATCCGACAAAAAATAAATGACCGCAGGCGTCGGCGACGCGGGCGGCGGGCGGCGGGCGGCGGGCGTGCTTGATTTACGCGCGGATACACCTTGCTTTTTGTCCACACCTCGGGCCCTCGGGTAGCTCCTTCAGCCGATAGGGAAGCCATATATCCACCCGGATTGCCATATCGACAACCATTACTTCGATTGTAATTTGAATGTAGTACAAGTTTATGTAAAACGGAAACGCTGCCCGTTTCTTCTGTATACCCATCCGAGTTATCGTGTCGTGTTTCTTTAGGCTAGTTCGTGCGCTACAATTTATAAATAATGGAGGACTTCCCACACAGCACTGATTACAGTGTACATGCCAGATCATACATTTGTTGTACTATCAAGCGATCAGACTGGTCTATAATTGTGTCAACATGTTTTGGTTGCCAAATTTTTTTTTTGTGCAACTAGCTGATGGAACAAGCAGATGGCCCACCTGACGTTAAGTGGTAACCATCACCTATAAACAAAACATTGCCCCGTAGGTCACGCACAATAGGAACGTGCCCTACGATGCACTGCCCTGCGTCTATCAACTTGAGGCATACAGATGTTCAACCTCATGTGCCTGTAATTACACCGGCGACCACACTCTTCAAACCGAAACACAGCAAGAAAATAATTAACAGGCGTTAATGTTAATATGTGGGTTCATGTTTGTCTCGTTTGTAGAAGACACATTGCAAGACATGGTGATGACAGGGGGAGTAAGATGATAAACTAAAGGTTACAGAGGCGTGGGACGCCCTGCAGCGAGATGGATGGACCACATCTTCAAAGTTGCGAGTCGGGAATGGGTGAGACTGGAACAGGATTCGAGATCGTGGTAAATAGCTATATGACTAAGGGAGGCATATACCTAGCTAAGATTTAATTAAGGCTGTGGATTTTGATGACATTACCGTAAGGTTTTGAAATAAGTTTGTTCTGTCCAGTACCTTGACCATTCTCTTTATTTAGTCCGCACATGAAACGAAAATCTTTTTGTGCATGCAACGTTTAATTCAAGAAGCAAAAGAATCAATGTACTCACAGAGTCCACATCTCCGAGCTCGAATACAAAATGATTTCAAAAACAAGGTATTGCAAAACAAAATCGTTTAGTCAGTACAAAACGCTGACATCACACATTGGTATCAAAGTTTTAATATCGAATGTCGAAATATTGCAAGCACTGCGTCGGCTGTTGAGCAGATATTCACATGCCGCCTGTTATTGGGCGTTAGCGGGTAATCTCTTCGGGCTTTGCGCTTTCCGGAAACGGCTACCGTCAATATCACGTCCGCTACCACCGCTACAGGTATGGATGACAAGAGAATGCAAGCGGAAGATGATGGCCAGGGAGCCAACACAGAGTACACTAGTTAATAGAGTAATCACTTTCATCAGCTTAAAGTAGTTCACTGAGAGACATCTGAGAGGTCTCCTCTATGCGTTTCCTAGAAGTAGATAAATGGAATGGTACCTATATTGCTAGAAATGGACACTAGGAGTAATTCCTGAAATGGAATTCCCGGAATGCTAGATTTAAATTTTAAATGGTACAAATACTGTTCGCAGATCCCCGAAGCGCTAATGTTTTACAAAGAATGGCCGTGCTTTACATTGTAATCCAGTGCGCGGGATGACGTCACCGCCCGCTGTCATTGATGCCCGGATGACGCGGCCCAACGAACAAATCTAATTAAAAGCCTTTTTCTGGAACTAATTGATTACTTTAATTTCGTTGGAAAACCGAGTGTTATCTTCTTTGTTCTCCTTCTTTTGTTTTGGGTGCGCTATTTTTGTTTTGATTTAGCGATTCGATACTAATATTGAGAGAGTGTTATTATAATAACGCTCTCTCAGCTTATAAACCAGATCCAAATATATTAAAAACCAATAGTAACAATAAATATTTTATATATTTTTTAGATTAACATTTATCAAAAAGGAAAATTCATTGTTTTCAAGTATAAAAAAATGACCAAGCTAAAAAACTGTAATTGTATGAGACACCTGCTCGCGCATTTCGAACCCCATCGCAGGCTGAAAGGCACACATGAAGCATGCTCTGTTATGCAAATAGAGCCGTAATGTGCTTCAGGAAAGTTGTGCGTTCATGGCTAACTTTAAGTGGCTCTAACTTTGTAATGTTGGAAAGATTTGCACATTGTGAGAACGCTACTGTTTGCTCGACTCTTGCTTCTACCTACTTATACTTAATGTACTGGTTTACCTTAAAAAACAGCTCCTATTTGACTGCAATGGCCATAGACTTAAGGCTCAGTTGGTTTGGACTGGAGGTTGTGGGTTATTCATAGGACCAACATTTGTGAGATGATATTTCGATGAACCAATATTGTTATATTAGCTTCCTGATATTCAGTCGTAACTATCACCTATGATAATGCATTGCCTCATTGTAATATACATAGGAACGTACTCCGTGATGCACTGCCCTGCGTCCATCAACTTGTGGCAAACAGATGTTACGCCTCATGTGCAGTCTTCAACCCGAAACACAGCGTTGCTGTTCGGTAGCAGAAAAGCACGGTGGAGGTACTTCCCCGCATCTAAACGGACGTGCTAATGAAGGTTGCTATTTTAACTTTGCTTTTAATTGCATTTGCACAAACATTAAACTCGGACGAACTATCAACTAATTAATTAATTTTAAAACGTTAGCTAGTTAGCTAGTTAGCTAGTTAGCTAGTTAGCTAGTTAGCTAGTTAGCTAGTTAGCTAGTTAGCTAGTTAGCTAGTCAGCTAGTTAGCTAGTTAGCTAGTTAGCTAGTTAGCTAGTTAGCTAGTTAGCTAGTTAGCTAGTCAGCTAGTTAGCTAGTTAGCTAGTCAGCTAGTTCGTCATGTTTTGAAAGCTGCTAAAAACAAAATGAACGTCCAATTTTAGCGTCGACTGACCTTTATGGCGTAGACGGTCAAGCGCATGAGGTGCGTATTCGATTCTCGTAGCATTACCAATAATGCAAGTATATTTTGGGTCTGATTATTAAAATTATAATTTAAAATTTAACAAAAAAGACCTAGAGGCAGACCAGCAGCCCGCTCGGACGACATTGAGTGAGTGCTGGAGTGAGTGCTGGAGTGAGTGCTGGAGTGAGTGCTGGAGTGAGTGGATGAGACTCGCAAGGGACCAGGAGGGAAGAATGGCGTATTAAAAAGGAGGCCTATACTCAGCAAATACTGCAGACGGGCTGAAAATGCAAATTTCTTGGGCTGAAATAATGATCATTATGAAAAATAGTAACTTATCACTCGTTGCCACTTATCACCACGTACAAGACACAACGACATAAAGAGAGATTTATTTGGATGAAATGTCGGTATCACTAACAACACCGCATGCAAAGTTGGCCGCCACATCTGTCTGCCTGTATACAAAGTAATCTCGGAAAGTACTGAACGGTTTTAAATCCATTTCTCACTAATAGACAGCTTCAATTCCCAGGTTGTATACAATCTAACCCATGCTGACCTAAAATGGATGAAAACCAAGTTTACTGTGTTTTTTGTTTTTTTGGAAGAATTAACAAAAATATAGAAATGGCAAAAACGATTAAAATAACGAATAATTTGTTTGGTGATAAGTGGACGAGCTCTTGTTCCTATATTGTTTTCGTCATCAGCTGCTGACAGTTTGACGACAAACTCGGTCAAATTGAAAATACATCAGTTAATTCACAAGGTTCAATTGAAACTAAGTAAATCTAGGTGCTAGTTCAAAGTCAAAGTCAAAATATGTTTATTCAATAAAATCACAAGGACCATCTTGAACCGTCTTAAAACCAGGTGACTTCCGTTCGACGTTCCGCGTGACCAAGCCTAGAAGAACAGCAACAAATCTACGGTTTGATTCCTACCTGTTCCTACCGCTCTATTATTCAAGCCATTTTACAAAATAACAATATTGAAGCACCAATGTGGTGCTAATCTATTTTAGTGTCGTTGCCGTTGAGATTAATGAATTCTCCCATTGCGAGCACTGTTTAGCAAAGAAAGCCTTCTTCATAGCGAGTGAGCGACCGTAAAGAATACTTAGCAATGGCCAATTAAGAAAGCCGATTATTGCGCCGATCTCGCTCATATAAGCTGCTCTGACAACATTGCCCTGCCGCAATATTATCAAATGGTTTGACGATCAAATGTAACGGTTTTTTATTTGTTACCATTAGGTTCAACAAGATAAGATGGATAAGGAGAACGATATTCGCTCTCACTAAGATTATTATAACTTTATTGTAAAAAAAGTTGACTTTTAACACACTGAATACCATAAAACAAAGGTTTTGCTGAAGGGAAACCAAAACAAGAAAAGATTTTTTGGTATTTTTGATTTATTCAAAACAAGCGACCCGCCTCGGCTTCGCACGTGTGCAAGGCTTAAGTGTTACATATAAACTTTTCTCTTGAATCACTCTATCTAATAAAAGCAACACATCAAAATCCGTTGCGTAATTTTAAACATCTAAGCATACATGGGGACAGACGGATAGACAGACCGCAGGAAGCGAGTTTGTTATATACTATGTAAGTGATAGTGAATTATTGAATCAATTTCGATTTTTTACCGATCACCTCTGGACTATGAACTACCAAATCATCAAAATCAGTTCTTTGACGGAGCAAACCAAAAAACATACAAAACAAAACAAATCGAGAATTATTTTTTGAATAAGGCTAAAAAATAAGGGTTTTGTAGGAAAAAAAAAAAACTTAGTGCGAACTTGTTTTGTGGGAGGCTGCAGGTGCCTGAGACAGGTTGGAGGCTGCAGGTGCCTGAGACAGGTTGGAGGCTGCAGGTGCCTGAGACAGGTTGGAGGCTGCAGGTGCCTGAGACAGGTTGGAGGCTGCAGGTGCCTGAGACAGGTTGGAGGCTGCAGGTGCCTGAGACAGGTTGGAGGCTGCAGGTGCCTGAGACAGGTTGGAGGCTGCAGGTGCCTGAGACAGGTTGGAGGCTGCAGGTGCCTGAGACAGGTTGGAGGCTGCAGGTGCCTGAGACAGGTTGGGGAAACTTGTGTCACAGGCCACCAGGTGCTCTCGCTGCGTGGATTTTATGAGTTCAATAGATTAGTGATGGCGGTTGTGTCTTTTTTTGCTCTATCTAGTTACTTTTAATTTATGTTCCCGCTACACTGAGCTGTAGAATACCCTGGCAGAACATAAATAATCTCGTCCTAGTATTCTGAGACACGACCTAGGAACCATTTTGATGTTGCCAGTCTTTCCCGCTCTACTTTTTGTACCACTGTGTGTTTATATAACTTTATTTGTCGAGGCAATCAACAAAGTTATGTAGCTATTTTGTTTTATGCTTCAGACTAGCTGAGCCCGCGGCTTTGCTCGCGCCAAGGAAATCATACAAACTTTCATCCCCTATTTTATCCCCTTGGGGGTAGAATTGATCAAAATCCTTTCTTAGCGGATGCCTACGTCATATCATCTACCTGCATGCAAAGTTTCAGCCCGATCCGTTCAGTGGTTTGGGCTGTGCGTTGATAGATCACTATGTCAGTCAGTCAGTCAGTCACCTTTGAGTTATATATATTTATAAATAGATATCGGGGAGAACTAGTTTGTACTCTATTGCTTTATCTAGTTTTTATAAATCTAATAAAAAGTTCGTGTGTTTGTTATACTTTAGTCTCGATAAAAATAGTAGCTACTCTTAATTTAAAAGTAATAAATTCCTATTTTCTAGCAAATGTTTTCAAAATTGCTTTCATATACTTATAGCTTGCTCAATAAAGAGTAACTTAATCAGGTCAACGTTTTCTTTATTGGTCATTATCAATAACAACCTTACGTCGATCCGAACAGGGTGTATTTTTGCGCAGCATTCGCAAATGAGATTGGATTTGCAAAGGAAATTAAATCACCGAAGATATTGCTCTGAAGCAGCGTGCCTCGGCATAATATCATCAGCCGTGAGGAGTACGCGGCACGGAGGGGAGAGGGGGAGACGTATACCCTTGCCGAATCACTTCAAACGGTATTCACATCAAACAAAATACAGAATTATCATGATGACTTCTTAAGCGCGGCAGGGCTTCCGACTCACGGTGTGGGTTCGATATCTGTGGCGGGACAGATGTTGGAGGGCTGTGTCATGCGGTTATGTCAGTAAAATAGATGAATAATTTCTGGAATAGAGTAGTACACAATGCGAAAAATTCAAACTCAAAAACATAAAGTGCATTCAACAACAAAAATATTAATTTATTTTTGTCGCAGTCACTGCGTACTTAATGTGACTGAAATTAAAATTGTAGATGTAACATAATTGTCTGCGCTGAAGCACAACATTAGGAGTAGGTGGACCCTCCGACACATCACGTTGGACATAAAGGGAACGACTAATCCGATCCGGAGGAAGGGCGATCCGCCTTCTCATCAGGATAATTATCCAAACCTTGGCCTTTTCAACGACTAATAAAGCCTTCCGGGAGTGAAGACTTCGGGGGTTAATCATTGCTTTATTTTAGGGAATATTTTAACTTGGAAATAAGGGCGTAGGTAGGTCCAACGGTTTATAATACAGACGGTGTAATGTTTTTATAAATTAAGATTTACTCGTTTTCGTTCGTATTTAGGCTATTTTAGTTTTAACTAGTTTTTAATCCGCGTGTGCCTTGTTTTTTTAACACATCCGCTGTATTTTTTTTTGTTGATAAAATTGCGCTATCCAGAATTGAATGTCTCTGAATGAAATGAAACTTTGTTCTCCGTATAGTGTTGTCGTGGTACGCACATCAGTGATGGAGGCACATCAAAGCATCGAAGGGCACGTTCCTGAACGGCGTGAGCTACAATGCATTACTTAATTATAAGTTACCTATAATTGGTTTCAAGAAAGCAGCACCTACTTGAAAAAGTTCTTGTGATAAGTCCAGCAAAACCTCGCGCAAATATGTCATCCTGACGAACAGAACGGCAAGCCTTCGGGAGCGTACCGGGTTGATGGATGATGATGGATGCTTTGTTTGCGACGCCAGGCGCCACGCGACGCGACGTCCTACTCGTTTGCGGACATTTTATGTATCCTCCTGAAACTATTTTTAAAACTTTCCATGACAATAATGAGTCGCATACCTAAGATCAGAATTTAAATAAAAAGTGTTCTGAATAAATAACCTTATTTATTTTAAACTCTTTTATTATAAAAAAGAGCTAATAGTCCTGTTTGCAGACGTGGTACCCGCAGCTTCATAATGAGCACTAACTGGCACTAAAAGCAGCGCCCTCTGGTGGTGTTCGCTGGAACTTCTCTCGAGAATGCGCTCTATCACTCCCTAAAAGCGGTATATTATTCAAAATGACCGTTAACAAGCAATTTTCTTCAACCTTTTATAGCTCGCCGTTTTCACCGGCGCGGGGTCGCGGAGGGGGGGGGGGGTGTGAACCTGAAAAATATAGTGCTCTATTAAGGTATGGCCACACTGTCAGTCACAACGCACGCCTTTGTTCCATTCCAAGATACATTCCACTTTGTTATTAAATAAACAGATAAACTCCCGCGGGCACAACTTTTAACGTTATTTCTTCGCAAGCGCCGCCTCTAGTGTTGGAAGAGTTTATGGGCGACCAGATGGGCCATTTTCTTGTTCCATCAGCCAAAAGCACCTAAAAAAAAACATGCAGTATATACAGTAGAACAACGGACAGATATTTAATGGTAATTAATATATTTGATAATTCTCACGACGGTAGTCAAATCATTTAAAGTGGCGCAATGCCTGATGCTTGGCGTCTATACACTCAAATAGTTATAATTGCATCAAAATAAAATTTACTCGTTTGAAAACAATATTGTTTCGCTTGCAGTGTGTCGCGACCTCACGTCGAACCTCGCTTTTTAACAGTTTTAATGGCGCAAGGGCCCACTACCGCCGCGCCGGCTCGTTAATCCCTCTATGAATGCGCTCGTACCTTGTATGTACGTATGTACGTACATGTACTATATCGCATCCTTTTATTGGTATGTGATGTGCTCGTACGTACCGGTGGTGGCTGAGTTTTACGTGTTAGAGTCACCATGTCCGACTAAAATCTTGTTTAGTTTTTTGTTCCGGAAACTTTAAGAATCTTTTTTGCGAGTCAAATGTTATAATAACTATAATTGTTTGAAACTTGCGCCTTAGTTAGGCTAGACCACCTACCAAGCGCTTAGCTACAACTTTTATAGTTCAAGAACCGTGTAGGTGTAAAATATCTAGAAGTATATCTTATCTAGCACTTAAGGGTTTACTGTGCAGTGTCCGATCTGAGTTCTAAACCCTATTATGCAGTTTAGGAAAAGCCTTTTTCTTACAAACAATGGCCTCGTTTTATTGATGATGAGTGGCTGTCAATAGATGCACCGGCCGCTGCAACTGTGCAACTTATTTTGCAACTGTTTACGATAAGATGAGGAACTTTTTCCACACAATAATGTTGTTGAAACTCTGGCATGAAACAAAACAATAACGCGGTGAGTTACTCCGAGCACGCGGCGGGACGGGGCTTGTTGCAGCAAGTACAAGCACTAAGTACCTAGCTATCTAACTAAGCGGAACTTGAGAACTCGCATCAACCTAGAATGTTACGATATCAAGGCTTTATTGTTATGCAATATGTTGTAAAGAGTAAAACCATATCATAAGTAAATCCATATCATACATACCATATCATCACAAGACAAAATTCGACACACAAAAGTGTCATGACGTCATTGAATGTTTGAATCTGGTTAAGCTAAGCTAAGCTGCGACAGCGAGCTGCGTCACATTGCAGCGGAGCCGACACAGCGCGCTAAGAGCTCCGCGCGCAGCCTCACGTATGGTCCCGACCACCGCGCTCGCATAGAACGCAGATTCTTTTTTCAAACCAGAATATTACAAGATCGGAATTTTCACTTATCAAAATACTAGCGACCCGCCCGCGCGCCCCTGCTTCGCACGGATGCACATTGTTTTTCTACTATATCATGCATGTATTATACATATAAACCTTCCTCTTGAATCACTCTATCTATTTAAAAAACCGCATCAAAATCCGTTGCGTAGTTTTAAAGATTCAAGCATACATAGGGATATAGGGACAGAGTAAGCGACTTTGTTTTATACTATGTAGTGATACACAGACTGATTTATTTTATTTGACCAAATATACAGGGTGCGAATTGGGTTTCGTTAGTGATCTCTACGTAGCGTCAGCAGGGTATAATTTTAACGTGAATAATTGACCCATTAACAAGAACAACAATGCTAGATAGTGTGATACAAGAAAGCACATTCTTGCTTGCTTCTTCTCATCATGCCGACTCACTGCTTTCTTTCGAAATAGTGTGCTGAAAGGATTTTAACCCTTTCGAGCACTTGACACATAGTTTAGAACGTTTTAGGGTCTATGTCATGCTGGTTTCCGGAAGATGTTCTTCTTTACCGTTTGAGCACTAGTACCATTGTTGCACCACCGGCTTTGAACCCACGACCTTATGATCGGAAGACTTACGTGCTGGTTAGTTAGATCCAGCCTGCTTTCTATACGAAGGTCGCTAAGTCCCGCGTCAGGTTGGTGCCGGGGCTCGGCTTTGAATGCATAGTACATGAAGTGCACGAGACCCCGGATCTGCTTACTACCGACTGTCTCACTGGGATACGGAACCACTCGGACTAGCTTATAAGCTTATGCCTTCTACCAACGATAATAATAAACGCGAAGTAGATTACCGTTGTCTTTTACAGCCAAATAAAATGATGCCGCTTAGCACAGAGAACGAGGAGAGAACAGCATAAAAACGTAGGTGTTAATGCGTCACGGTCATGTCACGGTGCTGTAGGTACTGAGATATAAAAATATAAAAACGATAAGCCTGTGTGGCTCGATGTCCCGGCCTCTCTAGCCGTGCGTCGGTAGCTAGAACCCTGTTTTTCTCTCACTAATGGATATCACCTATGAATAGGTGTTATTGCTTTGAAGAGTAGCTTGTGCTGTCTTTTGAGTTTGACTGCCTCTTATTTCTGATAGGCCTACGCATCGCTTAGTTCGGTCGCCACTACACTGGAGCTTCGTTATTATAATTGTGTTGTAACAAGGATCTACAAAAAAACAGAAAAGATCAAGTCGTAACTTTGTTGCATTTTCTTCTAGGTTTGGTTGATTGGAAGTGGCCCTTAGTTTCACGTAGCTTTAAAACGATCCAAAGTGATCTTTGTGATTCAATTGAAAAAATACTTTTTGTCCTTGACTAAGAGAAGACAAAGGCAGAAGACAAAGCTATTTCCAAATGCGCTGTGTGGCCAGTCAAGTGTTGATAACTAACTTACCCTTATATCAAGTTAGCTAAGTTGTTTATAACTTTCACAGGAAACCGAAACATCTTAAATGTTTTTTCTTCACACGAGGCGGAAATAAATCTTCATCAGTTGTTGAATGGTGTTGACACATAGCTTACAGAGTGCTCTCGGCTCCAACGAAACGTGGAGGCGTTAATAATGAAGTGGACGTGCTTCGCGCGGCCGCTGCTGGCGGCGGCCGCCGCGGCGGCGGTACTGTCGACCTACAAACATCTAGGATATTAATAAAACAAATACCGATCTGAACGGGAATAAATCCCGGGCTCTGTGCTGCCTGCACGCTCATTGCTGAGCTCCAAGCTATACGAAACATATTGTTAAGACACCGACGCTCGTAGCTAAGCTTACTTCTTTCTTGGTCGTGCCTTACTTATAGACGGAGTAAAGCAAACTTTGGTTCGGCCACCATTAATGTCGTCATTCATTCGGTCATGGGTGTGTGGTATTTCTTAGCGTTACAGTCATGTTCCATGATGGAGGCTTTAGAGCGGCCTAAAAACTTCGTCACCATTTTTATTTATTTATTTAATTTAATATCAGCTCAAAATTCAATATTTATTCAGTTAAAATAGTATGTAGTATATTTCATGGGTTTGTGACCCTTTTTTAACTGTGCTAGTCTCAAAATTAGCTACTCATAGCATCGAGTTATGGTTACTAGTTATCTGATATATTTAATACATTATATACTTATATAGATATATATTTTTTTATTATACATAGAACACCTAGACCGACGGAACAAGTTTCTGCAGATCGTACACAAATTTGTTCCGAGGCGGGAATCGAACCCGCAACCTCTGCGTACAATGTACCTTTGATTCACAGAGGCATAAATTGCATGGAGATAAGAAGTGAGCTTATATCACATAAAAATTTGTTATCATTGTTTTACACAAACCGCCAGTTTGTCTTCGTACTTAATCTGTTACTATAGGCACACACTGGCACGAATGATAAGGACTTTCAAAATGGCAATCCTTAAAAGAGCCTGATCACAGGTAGCGCGGCTTAACTCCCTGAAATGTTTGGTTCAATTTCGAAGGCAGTGTACAAGATAATACAGTACGTTACATATTTCCTGTAGGATCTGATTGTACTGAAGTTTTGAACAAATATAATTTTTTTTAACAAAAAATTTAACTGCCGAAAAAACTGGAAAGCAAGAAATAATACTTACTTAAACGTTTTTTGTTTAACCTTAATAACTAAATTCTTAAACTAATGTAATATACCTAAGTAATTTTGAGTCGGCTTTACGTAATTAACGAATTTGCTTGTGTGGCGCCGACTCAAAATTACTTAGGTATATTACATTAGTTTAAGAATTTAGTTATTAAGGTTAAACAAAAAACGTTTAAGTAAGTATTATTTCTTGCTTTTCAGTTTTTTCGACGGTTCAATATTTTGTTAAAAAGTTTTATTTTATAACTTTTTGTTTCCATAATCTACTTAATTGTTACGTCGATTGGAAAAGGAATACCCCGAAGATGGTCTTCTAAAAATTTAAAACCAAACTTATGGATAGCAAAATAGGGATGTTCACTCACTGATTGACTAATAACGTTTGACCACGCGTAACTTTTTACAGAGTAATCTAAAGTTTATAATTTTATTTATTTTATTGATATTTTATCACAAATTTAGAGGTATACTCTATCTATTAAAAAAAGAATTATCAAAATCGGTCTACTCTGTAAAAAGTTATGCGCGGTCATACATAAAAAAAAATATTCGCGTCGAATTGATAACCTCCTCCGTTTTTGTTTTCGTCGGTTAAAAAGATACATTCATCTACATTATTTATTTTGTGGTACAGTACACTGTATCCGTATTTGGTAAAGGGGTCAAGGGAATGATAATGATATTAATCATTTTTCATCCCACCATCTCGGCAAGAGTATTTTTGCTCTTCAATATCTGAGTGCAAAAGCCGTTTTTATTCTCTAGAGGATAAAGTAAATTGAATTTAGAACATCGTGTGCACTAAGTTTGTGAATTAATAAAAAACATTAAACCTATTTACTGCTACCTCTATGGTGCCGAATATATCATACAACTTTTTTTTATTGGTTAAAAACTCAGACTCGGAACCTTCTTGGTGTTCTTTTTTCAATTTGCTTTGTACGCGGTTCTTTACGCGGCGTTTTTTCACGTCATTGTTAAACCTTATTATTAAAAACAAGAAACTTGAAAACAAGTGAAAAAACTAAAATGAGTGATTTTAGCGACTAGGAAGTTTGCTTGACGCCAACGTGTGATTGTAAACGTTTTTTTTTTTGCATTTAGTCATTTCCTCGCTGAGGTGGAATGAAAAGTTACGTGTTGCACTCGAGTGCAAAGATTTTTCACCTCGTGCTCTTTTGATTCCCTCGCTAACGCTCAGGATTCTAATTTTGAATCACTCGCTGCGCTCGTGATTAAATTTTAGAATCCTTCGCTTGCTCGGTCATCAAAATTGAACACGCGGTTAAAAAGCAACTTTGCACTCTTGTATAACAAATAACTATTATCCGTTTGTATACCATTATGGGGACTTCAGGATTAAGTTATACTATAGTAGGTAGGTGGTTAATGTGTGTTGCTTTTCTAGTTCAGCTTTACATTGCCTCCGGCTAGTTTAGTGCGCTCTCGGACTTCAGTAGTTTCCGTTAGTTCGAGATGTGCGCAACTAGCCCACAGTTATTCCTACTTCTCGAGGATTAACTGGCGTCTCGTACCTATACTTTTAAGTACTTACATACCTTTTTGTTTCACTATTTTCTAGTTTTTGATTTCGATTAAGACAGGCATACAAAATGTTTGTGTGTTGTACATGACTTTATTATCTTTTTTGTATTAATCATTTTGTGTACAAGTTACGTTAAAATTATAAAAGTAGCGATTGAAAAGTGGATGTCTAAAATCTTTATCGATGATGATATTATAATTTAATAAATATTGGTGGACATTCCACACTATCTAGCCCCAAACTAAGCAATGTCTATACTATGGAAACCTGATAACTGATTTATATAAAAACTTTATTCATACGGTGAAAAATCCCACAAAAGGCTAGGGGGATTTCTCAACCCTTGACTATAAGCTGGAGTGAAGGAGCGCTGATCACTCAACCCTTGCTAATGATAAGACGGATTACGAGGAAGGTGTTTGACCAACACGTATCTATGATCCTGTACAACGAAAACTTGAGTCGATTCACCCCAAGTTTCTCTCCAGAATAAAGCCTCAGTGTAGTTTCAACAAGAAACAGTAATTAAACTGAATATTACAACAAATCCTAGCACCTGTACTTTGCGAAATATGTTTATTTGGGCCCAACTTGAGGACGGTGTGAGGACTTGCCAACAATAAACTTTCGAGTACATCCAATTCTGTACCTTCTGGAGTGGCATATTATGGTGCAAAGTGCGGTTGGTAGATTGGAAAGGTAAGTAGTAATGCCCAGTAGCGTAATAAATAAATAGTTGGGGGTTGAAAGTTGCCGTCCGTCGAACTTCTTTACTTTTCCCGATTTTTCTTTCGCTTCCTGAATAATTCACCGTATTTTTTCTTTGTTTCGATAGTTGGGAACTTTGTACATGCTTTGGAAATATCATTGGATATTATTGTGTAGGACTTTTGTCAGGATGAATATATTTTTGTACGACAATGTATTTTGTTCGAATTTATTTCGGAACAACGCCGCCACTTGTAACTTTATTAACTAGATTCTTTTTTTTCCAGACGGCAATCTAGGACTTTTATCCTTTGTTACTTATGTGTAAATAGTATGTGTAATAGTAAAAAGTAGCTTATTAGCTACTATAATATTATTATCTAATAAACAAAACAACTTATATCTTAGTATCGTTATCATCGAGGATATTGCGAACACACTTTTTGATTAGGTTCTTGATTGGTTTGGTTCCCTCCGATTCGTGCCACCTTGACTCCACCTCGGGGAGCTTTGAAAATAACCAAAAACATGTTTATACGCAATGTGATTCCGATCGGGCCGCCGGGCCATTACCGCGGTATTTATTCCCCGGCTCATTATCGGAAGATCCAATCGCGGATCTAAGTCCCTGCGCTTGAATCACATTGGACGATGGTTCCCTCGCGGAATCTTCCAACTTCACCACCCAGCTTACGCAGACCTTGGACTTCTAGAAATGTCTTCATATTGCCAGCTCAGGTGTTATGGTTAAGGGTTATGATGCTAACTTCTTAGACCAGATAAACAAGGCCTGTGGATTCCTTAAAGGGTTAGGTGTCGAGAGGCCTGCTGGATTGGTGGAGGGTTATGCTGGTATATTGCTTTTATTGGGGGCGTACGATCGAGGTGTCACAAAATAGTTTCGCCGCTTCGTTAGCCGCGTGCGTGAGCGACTAAAGTGAATTTATTTGCTGCAAATTAGAATGGAATTGCGTGGGGTGTGTCGATATGTTGCTTATTCTTAACAAGGACATATAGCGTAGTACCCTGAGTATAATAACGTATTTTAAATACCTACGTTCAGTAGAAATAGTCAGTCGCAAAAGTAAATTAATTGTAAAAGTTTTTTTCTCGAATCATAAACACACATCGACCTTTTCGTTCGTGAAACTTTCAACTTCTTGCGAATGAACACTTCGCTAACTTTAAAACTCGTGTTATTAAGACGTTATTTAAGAAGCCTTTTCATCGTTTCTTCAATAACGTTACGGTTAACAACCGAACTTCAGCAGTTTCCTTTTGATTTTTCACCTCGGCCGGGATCAAAGTTTCACCTTCTTTGGCAGAGCATCGAAGTTACGAGTTTTAAAAACTGTGACCACGTTCTCTGGAGACTTACAGAGCTAACAAACGGGAGACAAAGGTTCGATCGTGTCCTATTTGTCTGCCTATCTCCGAACATAGTATTTGCTATAAACATTCATTTATATCATATTTATTATTCAATGACTGAAAGTTTGATTACGGTTTAGCGCACGAACATACAGTAAACATAGTATTTTAAATTTTGCATTATCCTAATTTGCCCGTAAGACGTCCACTTTTAAACATAGGTTTCCAGAACGAACGATCTTGTGCCGGCCGTATTTATATTTAAAGTCATTCTACGCTGCGCCATACAAATACAAAATTAGAATATTCTTAGGTTTTCGAAAAAATCTGTTTTCATTATGGGAATAAGGAATATTTTCGTATGATGTCTCTCTGGAGTTGTCTCTCGTTTGCAAGATAGAGGTAGCTGTGGCGAGTTGGGCTGGTGACGTGAGGCGCACGTGACGTGCCCGCTGACGAAGCCGCCTCGGCTGCGGGGGACCGCATGGGACCGCATGGGACCGCATGGGACCGCACGGGACCACACTTTGTTGTCTACCCGGTATCAAATCAACTAGGCTACAGCCAAAATGGTGTAATGTTTTCTCTCCTTAGCTTATTATATGCTAAGCTGTCTCATTTAACTAAATGTTATAGGTCTATTGTTAAGACAGGAAAGTCACAACGAATAATTTTGGAACGGTCAGAAAATTATGAGTAAAACCCGTAAAAAATAAAAAAACCCGTATATAACCCGTAAATATGGCCAATTAAATTAACATGTTCTTATACTCATACTAATTAAACAAACCAAAAAGTAAATAAACCCGACAAGAGAAGCGACCCCGCACTTCACGTTTCACTTGGTTATTCGCATGCTAACCCATGAAAGCATTTTATGAATCATCTAAAAGATTTCCGATTTTCACCTCATTTTATTCCACCTTCGTTTATGAGAGAGCGCGAGTTAGCGTTTCTTAGTTTAAAAGATATACAATAATAGTACATACGTATGTGACACACAATGCGCAATAATAAACCAGCTTATTGAAGCCTTTGCGCATTTCACCTGAAGGTCTCACGCACTGGCTAACAACTCCACGCGTTTTAGAAGCTTAAGAAAACATAAGATAACATAGAACTTTTTAATGATTACTACCAAATAAAGTAAGAAACATAACAGTGGGTTTTCATTATAAAAATACAAATACATCACGGGGCATAAATTCGGGGCATTGTGTATTTTGTAATTTTTTAAAAACCTTCATTAATTTATTGCAATTCTTGTACGGGTCGTTAAAGTATAAAAGATGGTTTGAATTGAACACGTGATTTATTAACTAAAATTACTTGAAAGAATTAATGAGAGATGTGATCGAGCCGCGGTGTTAATGTGGACTGACTGGCAGCCGCCCGGTACCCGAGCGGTTCCCGGAATATGCATACGTTGCACTATTGTACTGTGTGAACTGTACAATTCTCTTTGTAAATAAATTTTTATTGAAAATATAGAGTTCTTAATCGAGCTTCTACGTACGTTGTCCATGTTTTTTTACGGTATTGAATTATTTACGTGAACTTATTTTATCAGAAAGTCTACAGATAAAAAAGCGTAAATGATTTATTGTATCTAGGTTCAGCTAGTTATAAGATGTTTCAAACTTATTCTTTTAATTTGATTTAGATTTTATATTGTTTATAAAAGCTGCTGCGTGTAAACCTCCCAGTGCGTGCGGCCACAACTCGGAACTCATGTTGTCGAACGTGACCGGCGTACAATGACACCTTTCATAAATACATAGTATCCCCTCCCCTCTCACCCCCCCCCTTCTCTAACCCCCGCCGCAGCCACCGAGGCACGTAACTCCTTAATTTGTTCGCGTCATATGGATCACTTACTTTGTCAAGTTTTTGGTCTTTTGTGTCTTTAACTTGATGAGCAAGTTTGTGGTGAACTTAAGTTTGGGTAATTGAACTTTATGGCTCTTGAGAAGATTTTTTCTTCGTTTTTAATGTTTTAATTTCATGACCTTGAATAGATTAATGATATTCCTGTTCGGTTTCTTGTCAACAGCAACGAGTTAAATTTTTAATTTTAATCTAGTGAAGACAGCGTTTTTTTCTACCAAATAATATTTATTTAATAATTAGACTTTTGCAATCGTGGCTTATAATTTGCTCAAATCTGTTGGCAATATTTATCCATACTTATTTGTAACAAATGAACTATAAATTTTTAATATCATTTTTGTCAAATAGTTAAACAACATCATTCCTTGATAGATACTTGATGGATACGTCGTGGATCGTCACGGAGAAACATCAGGCTGTACATTGCTCGCTTTTATGTCATTGCAGTAAGCGTCATTTTTCTTTGAATTTGTGCAGCTTAATCTGCAATCTGTGCGTGTATGTACGAACAATTCTCCAAACCTCTAAAGCACGTCCAACTGTTCGTAGTTTTTAGCCACCGGCGGCGGCGGCGGCGGCGGCGGCGGCGGCGGCGGCGGCGGGTAATAGTTGTTTGACGGCACTTCGCCGGCAGGTGCGCTACTACGTCATTTCCGGAACGAGGGAGCTTGCGACTCTATATAGTCGTATGGAGCCGCACTTTGTGGCCGACAACTTGTTACGCTAAGAAGTCGAATCTACGGTCTAATTATAATTATTATTATTATTATGAGCCCTCCAGGTCCCACTGCTGGGCAAAGGCCTCCCCCCCATTCCTGTCACACGTCAAATCGAAATCGAATTATTGATTTGAAATATCGGAATATATTTATATTTAGAAAAAATTATAACTGAAACTTTTGACGTACTATTTTCATACATACGAGTACAAAAAGAAAGAAAGAAAATAATTATATAAACTGTGCGCGAATAATAATAAAAAAGGTACAATTATCTACACAGTTACAGTTACAGATATCTACGGGGAAAATCTATGTAAATAAGTTTATTTTATTGTACGTATCTTGCTGATAGTTCACTTATAAAGTTCATAATAAAGATGTCAACCATAAGTGATTGCATACGGTCAAGTGTGGGTAGAGCCTTGCCAGCAACAACGGCTAGTTTCTCCCGTACATTATAATGTTATTAGACTCCTTCCTTCCGGCCTTCGCTCTTCATAGCACTGGTTTTTTTAATGTCACTATAAATGGGGATGGATTAGTTGAGTTGCGGACGTCAATAGGTCAATAGGTAGGATGGTAACAGCTTAACTTTGGGTGGCTGTGTCTGCCAGCTTATTGTTTAAATATACAGCGACAGCGATAGCACGGTGGCGACCGATGATATTGCATACCTACCGTCATCCGCTTCTTGCAGCAATTAATTTTTAATGTTATTTTATAGTTTGACTAAAGATCAGTCGCTGATCAACTGCTCTTCGATAGCAAGCAGCAATCCTACTTATATTATAAATGCGAAAGTTTGTAAGTATGGATGGACGGATGGATGGATGGATGTTTGTTACTCTATAACTCCAGAACGGCTGAACGGAACTTGGTGAAAATTGGCACAGAGATTATATTATAGTCTGGAATAACACATAGGCTTACTTTTTATCCCGTGGGAATACCGCGATTTAAATCTGCGCGGGTGAAACCGCGGGGTGCAACTAGTTAATTATAAAAAAAAGATTTATAATAAATTACCTAGACATATTATAAGTAAATCAGACTCCCGACAAGTATTTAAAAATAAAGTTAAAAATGTTCTCTTACAAAAAGCCTATTATAGTATTGAAGATTGTTTATGTGACAAATTAGATTAATATATTGTGACAAAATGTAAATGTTTGTACGCCGCCGCCGCCGCCGCCGCCGCTGCCGCTGCCGCCGCCGCCGCCGCTGCCGCCGCCGCCGCCGCTGCCGCCGCCGCCGCCGCCGCCGCCGCCGCCGCCGCCGCTGCCGCCGCCGCCGCCGCCGCCGCCGCCGCCGCCGCTGCCGCCGCCGCCGCCGCCGCCGCCGCCGCTGCCGCTGCCGCCGCCGCCGCCGCCGCCGCCGCCGCCGCCGCTGCCGCCGCCGCCGCCGCCGCCGCCGCCGCCGCCGCCGCTGCCGCTGCCGCCGCCGCCGCCGCCGCCGCCGCCGACGCCGCCGCCGCCGCCGCTGCCGCTGCCGCCGCCGCCGCCGCCGCCGCCGCCGCCGCCGCTGCCGCTGCCGCCGCCGCCGCCGCCGCCGCCGCCGCCGCCGCCGCCGCCGCCGCTGCCGCTGCCGCCGCCGCCGCCGCCGCCGCCGCCGCCGCCGCCGCCGCTGCCGCTGCCGCCGCCGCTGCCGCCGCCGCCGCCGCCGCCGCCGCAGCCGCTGTCGCCGCCGCCAGCCAAAGCACAGCGGTCAATTAATTTGTTTACCATCTAATTTTATGTAAAAATAACCTGTGTTTATAAACAAAATAAAAATTATTATTATTATTATAAAAATTTTCTGCTTGTTACACACTTATCGTGAAAAACCCTGAAAAAAAACAGAAAGACACTCGAGAAGATCCTTTTGTCGGTTAAAAATGAAACTTACAAAGTTAAAGGCACAAAGCATTAAGCAAACCAAGTTCTCAACGAGAATACTTAAGACCAACAATCTTGCATCAGGGTCTCCTGCGGGGAACTAAGAGAAACTAAATATTTGACTACTAATTTAGACCTTAAACACCGAAGTTTTCTCTTGGAGTCTATACAGACAGTCGGCATTTAGACTGCATGACGACTTCAATATTGCAGTCTCGATTTTGTGCAGTTGGCACAACTGACTTCACTCACAGTCCGCACGTGTAGGTAGTTATTCCTAACAGTCAACACAACTGACTTCACTTAGGTACAGTCCGCGCGTGTAAGTAAAAGTTATTCCTAAGATATCCTACTGCATAAAAGCCGTACTGCTTGCATGCAGTCGACGTAAAGCTTCAACAAATATCCACCATGGTTTTGTTTTTTTAAATTGCTATAAAACTTAACTCCTAATGGGCAGAATGCACCTACGTACAATTATTATAAGTATAAATTTGATCTTAGAGCCGCTGTAGTATTAAATTTGGGCAAATCAGACTAAAATACTTCTTGTGCTGGAAACGCGCGAGAATGAACCTTACCAACAGGAGGGGTATGATTGTTGCCACGACGGTTGTATGAAAAAACAAAGACTTCACTGTTGTAGGTGACTTGCAGTCCGTCTGCAGAGCCCCGTAGCTATCCGCCGCATTCGTAGCATTTCGTAGAGCTTGTAGCGTATCTCGTAGCATATCTCGTAGCAGTGGCATATTCCGTAGCAGCATATTTAGCGATCGCAGACAAGAAACATGCTCGGGGGAGTGATTGTGTCTTTATGCGCTAGTGCAGCTTTCATTTATTTTTGGTGCTTGTTATAAAATACCACTGACAACGAATATTTAAAGGAAAACTACTTATTTTTTAATATTCATTCTGACTTCTCTGTACGTACTACTAGCAAAGCTATCAAACTAATACTATGTTCAATGTTGTTACTTGATATTCTGTTGCGCTATATAAACCTTCGGGAGAAAAAAGCTGAAAAAGTAACAGCAACGCCCTAAAATTAGCATATGTAAATATTTTCACTACAAAAGTTAAGTGATTTTTCTTCACAATAATTCGTATTACTTTTATTTAGCTCATTTGAATAATAAAGAATGCAATTAAGGCGGCGTGGGCGGCGCGCGTCACAGGTGGGTCACAGGGCGGCACAGGGAATGTAGCGTCCACTCGCGGGCGGAATAAATCCAACAAAGTGTCAAACAACGGCCAAGTTCCGCACCTGGCGGCGCGCGGGGCGGGCGGCGCGCGGGGCGGGCGGACGCGGGCGTGGGATTATAATATAATATAAACAAATTATTGACTGTTTTTTGGCTAAAATCTTACCTGATGGCAAGCGACGATGATGCAGAACAATATGAAAGAGATTCGTTCTTCTTTCATTCTTTGTTGAATGAAGGCTCAATAGTAAAAAAAATGCTAGACAATCCACACAACACTTTCTAGCCCCAAAGTAAGCTACTCAAAGCTTGAGTTATGGGTACTAGTTAACTGATATATTTAATAAATTATATACTTACATAGATATATAGTTTTCATTATACATAGAAAGCACCCACACCAACGGAACAAATTTCTGCAGATCGTACACAAACTCTCGCCTGCTGCGCCACTGAGGTTTTCTGAAATAAAGTTTTTATTATAAACTGAAAAAAACTGAAACAGCTTCACGACTTCGATCCCTAGGCACGGTAGATATCCCTTCAGATCTCCCAGTACCAAGTAGGTACTAATTCAAGATTCTTTGAGGATGTCTAAGGGGGGTAGTCAGAGGTACGTCCAAACATTACATTTGGCACATACCCACATTTTGCAGTAGTTAGTATTCCATACGTGACAGGTTGCAAACCCTTCGCCGCTGTTAGAATACTAACTGCTTTCCTCACGATGTTTTCCTTCACCGTTTAAGAGCATTGGCATTGCGCACATAAATTTTTCGATAGAAAAATCCATTGGTGCACGACCGGATTCGAACCTGCGACCTTACGATCGGTAGGCGGGGTCACTCCCACTAGACCACCGGTGCTTTTTTTTTATTATAATTGTTATATACTGGTGAATCAGCGCGTTAGGTACTTATTATGTTGAAGCCTTTGTCTTAAATAACAAAGTGAGCCACCAAATTTGAAGGCAATACAAAAAGTAGCATTTGTAAACGATGCCTGAGACGCCGCGTCCAACCGATGCACCAACAACATTGTCAACTCGGTGGGTAGCGAGGGCGCAGAGTTGCAATGCCTGCACCAACAGTGACCTATGATGATGATGACAAATATTACAAAAAAAACCTTTACTTTTTATCGGTAGTTTTAAGCTTCAATTGAAATCGCCATCATCTATGTCTTGGACACAAAACAAAAGCAGTCGTTCAAAAACGCCTGAGCTGGAACAACGCGGCGCGGACGCCAGCAGCGCCGGCGGGGCCCCGCGCGCCGGCTCGGCCGCCGCGGCCGCGGGACCTGCCGCGCAAACAGGAATCGTACTTACGTTTTTAGATTTTATTTGCTTAGAAAGATTAACGTTAAGCTAAAGCTCACATTTATAGGTAAATGTCTCAGAATTTCTATTTCTAAGTATCATCAGGACCTAAAGACCACTGTGGCGATAGGTTCTGTATACTAGTGAATTTTATCTTAGCGATTATTGCAATGTTCTGATTCATTGGATGGAAAAAGTCCGAAAACATATTAACGGCGTTAAATTATAGACCGTTGATTTCCGGTTCTTATAACCTTGTTTGAGGCTTTAAGACGTTTCAAAGTGATATTTGTGATCCAATAAGTACCTTTTGACTTTGATACATTTGGTCAACACATTTATTTAACAATTTAACAGATTTTTTAAAACTCATATTCGATTTTCCAACTTCATTAGTCCGAAAAGCTAATCGAGGGCATTTTATAAACTAATTAGCCGTTATCAGGGTTCCGCAGGCTCCGGCTATAAATCATCGGCGAGCAAAGAAACAAGTTACCGCGAGCTTTAATTGGGTTCCGTACCTCGGGTCGGCCCGCAGCTTGCAGCACAGCGCGTCCCCGCGCGATGTCGTGTGACGCGGGTCTGACGCGCCTTACTATATTTTTCATTTCATTAATTGCATATGTGCAATAATTTTTAGTGGCGAATTCGGCGTTTTGTATTTTTCTGCGGTTTTGCGCATATAGCTTTGGAAAGGCAATTTCGTTGTTGTCGAATTTTGGTTGAATAGACTCTGCCTCGGCTGTCAATTCATTATTTCATTTCGTCTTTATACTTGACTAATCTAGTATGATGTCTGGTATTTTCAAACGAAAATTCACGAAAAAGTTTACTGTTAGTTTAATAAAAGATTAAGTTTCAAAATAAAGATTCAGTTTAATAATGGCCATTATTATTCATTAAATAGACAAATGCGTCTTATTCTAGTGGGTCTGAAAGATTATTTGTGGCAGCACGGCATTGGACCCCTCCATCACCTCGTGGATGTCGTAAAAGGCGACTAAAGGAACACACCTGGAAATGGGCAGCAGCATTTCCTGAGTAAACACCACCAACAGTGCTAACTGCTAAGCGTGGTGATGTAAATCTCCCCCCCCCACCCCCCCCACCCCCCTTATAAACACGATGATGAACTTGCTAGATCATAAAATTGAGTATCAAGTTAGTATTTCATGAGCACTGTGGGAATGTAGCCCATAGCCGAGTCACCAGTCGCAGCCATGAGGAGCGCGAGAACGCAAAAACAGCAATTATTGGAGGCAAGCGCCTGCTCGCCGACGACCGCCAATTAATGTGTATCAGAAAGCAAAAACTCAACAAGCGGAAAGTGAAAAACAGCTTTGGATTTTGCTCTTTTCGCTTTTTCGCTCAAACACATGCTTTAATGAATACCTACTCGTACGTGGCGTGTTCGTGGAGTCAGCGCTTTTGCTGTTTTTGCTATAATTGTCGATTTTCTGTGTGATTGGAAGTTAACAGAAATGTTATCTTGGATAAATACTATTTCATAACGAACTTACACAGTAACACTGTTATCTCCTTTATTATTTCAGTTAGTTATTTATTTAAAAACATAATGTTTGGAAGTGTCTCAGCATTATAGTTTACTTAGACATTTTCATATGAAAAAATAAGTTACAAATCAAGTAACCAAGGCTACAAATTCCAACATTTCGTTTCACACAAATGTAAACAATTTATTTCCCCAATTCTTCAATACAACATGTAAAGTACAAACAAAAGACTAAAGCGATACAATGTATTCTACATATCACCAGCCTAAGCGGGTCTCACCCGCCTCCTACTCTACAACTAAATAAGGTCTTAGCGGGGAAAGTAGTTCTATTCACGGAGGTCAGTATACTTTGGACTATTTTGTAAACTGTATACTTACTGCACACGAATTTCCAGTGGTTTAGTTTATGGTAAACACGTGACTCGAGTTTCAATTCAAACTTTAAGAGTCCTATAGAATACGGGTTGTTTAACTAAAATCACTTTTAAAAGCACTTGTATTACTTTGTATTGTGTTCAGTAAAACGTTTTGAAGACCGGCCTTGGTCTCATAAGGCAGAAGATCTATTCTGACATACAAGTGAGTCATAAAACAATTGACCTAAATATGAATTGTATCACAGCGTAAGCGTCGATGAATCTGTTCATAGGAAATTATTCAGGAAATTAAAGCTCATACGGTAAGTATTTGAAATGAGTCCTAAAATTGAAGAAAAATTTACCATTAAGATTAGAGGTTTCTTATTATCAAAAAACTATGCAACTTTAAATAAACAATAACAGATCGTATTACACAGGGTTATTTATAAGCAAATCTTTTATTATGGAAGTCAAACAATAGTCATATACTATTTTCTTATTTACTATGTAATCTGTGCACAGAATAAGCAGAATATATCAACTAAGCTAGCAACTTCCGTATATAAACTAGTAGATAATTAATGTGTTAATACGAAGCTTATTCGCATGACTAATTAGTGCGATAGCGTAATGAGGGAAACAGTTTAGCCGCCGGTGTTTACAGCACACGTAATAGTTAGTACCAACACAACCGTGGATGAAGCAACAGTCAGTACGGCGCTGCCATGGAATAGGCGGCAGTAGGTACAGCGCAGACGTAGAATAAGTAGTAATAGCGAGGTGTTTAATGAGCGAAGTTGCGAGCCGCTTTGTTTTCGATAAGGGTGAATGTTGTGTGATAAACGTATGTTGAACAAATTATAAATCGATTCGAAGCACATAATTCTTGAAGTTGTGCGAACAAGGGGACCCATTAGCAAATGTTCAAGCACTGAGCCGCTAGCACTGCGCGGGCGGTTCTCGGTGCGCTGGCGAGTTTGTCGTAAATGTCACATTTTTAATCCAGTCAGTATATTTAAACTATTAAAATTTATCGTGAGGTTTTTAACTATTTCAAAATACCTTCCATATTTTGAAATTCGAAGATGTGGACCGTTTTTTTATTAATTGTATTTATGTAGGTACTGTAACGCCCCCCCTTAAATGAACCCCACCTACCTACCCTTAAGGACTACGTACGTATCAGACATAGATACCTACTCGTGGCATCGTGAAATCGTGAAATGGCTCGTGTTCGTCTAATGGCATAGGATCCCACTGTTGTGATCGGTAGTAACTCAGAAACTTTGAAGGAATCATGTTGAGATATAAATTACCTACTGATTTTACTACTAACCTATCTACAACCCTATAAATACCCTATCTAATCTGTGAAGTATGATTCTAATAATGGATGGATTGAAAATAATTCTATCTATTTATAATGAACTAATAAAAACAGCATTCTACCAAATAGATAATACCTATACCTAAATCTTCATGAACCAATACAGCTATTCTAGTGATGATGATACTGATTTTAGAGTACCAAAATTAAATAAATGAACAGATTCTAGTTCAATGATAATCTTCTACCTATCTATTTAGAAAAACGTATTATCTATCTGTTTAGAAAAGCGTAGAAATATCCTCGAACAATAATCAGTGTTAAGGGGCTGATAACCGTCGGCGTCGATTACCTTCTTCCTCTTGTCTTCACCTTAACTCCAGTACTAGTTGACTTTATGGCCTAGGTATCTTATTATTTTTTCCTAACATAGAAAGGAACACATAGGTAATGATATAAGCTGTATGCACAAAGTTTATTAAAGAATTATGAAAAGCTCTTAAATCTAGAATATACCAAAGCAATTAAAATATAGGGAATTTAATATTTTTACCGGAATGGCCCCACACCTATGACAGTGTACGGATTTTTTCCAATCGAGCAGATTGCAGGTTGTAAAAAGTCAGGACACCTAGTCCTCCCATTAAACGCCTCGGACCTGCAAGTCTAGAAATCTAGATATTGCAACCCCTACACAGCCAGACCGGTATATTACGTTACTGCCAACCATCGGCTTCCAGATTATTTGAAAATCTGTATCAACCAAAAGGGGAGTCTTGGCTCAAAGTGAGCGGATTGATATTATACATATATACATTAACCACCAATTCGTCTCGTCTCTCAATCTCGTCCAAATAGGTACATCCAATTTAATCCAGTCGCTTCTCTCCAGACAATCAGAGTCAAAGCCAATAGAACATTGTCAATTAATAAATTTGAATAAAAGTATATTGTCAATAAACTGTGAAGAAGGAACTCCTTTTGGTTTTCCATAACCTCAGGATAATTCCGGCACCTTTATATGCCAATAGCCTTGACGAACATACCCTTAGGTACAATAAATGGTTGGAATGAATACGACAACTCATACTCTAGGTAGCCATCTTTCCCTTTAATTCCGGGTTAGAATAACTACGAGACACACGCTCAGAGTACGTTATCAATATTCAATAAAATCTTTAATAAATAAAATATAGGCTTTGTCCCAATTTATTCTTTCAAGAACTCAATACTGAATCAATCAGATGTAGGTACATGGTCTAACGCCATGAATGTAAAACTTCATTGTAGGTAGGTATTAGACATCCTTTAAAAATCTTTATAGGTACCTAGATAGGTATATTTTCAAAGTTTAGATGAGTTTAAAGTCTAATCAGACTGGTAATATGAGTAGTTATTAGGTATTTATTATATTTTCTATCCAATTATTTGTTTTTCTGTATTTCCACCATCTCTAATTTTAGGTAAATTTAATTCAATGATAAATTAATATTAATGCCTTCAATAGACAACAAGGTATAAAATGGGTATTTAATCTAGATATTTTTTTATAAATTAGATTGTATGTATGTAATAATCTATGTATGTATGTAATCTGAATTTCCATGTAAATAGCACTGATTTTAGAATAAATTGTGAATCTAGGTATTACCTACGTGTGTTAACCTCAATCTTCATCTGAATTACTATGTCTAAGTACTTACTGCCGATTTTACACCGATTCTACATTTATCTAGAATTTAGCACTCATTTCTCAATATTATTCCCTACTAGTTAGGTATAACTGAATTTATAAATTAAATCGAAGAGTGAATTTACTCTGTTATTTACCAAGTGAATCGCTATTTCAAACTCTATTTTCCCCGTATAAAATCAAACACTTTCCGCGTAACAATTGCTCATAAAATCCAATAAAACTTGATAATTACGACCCACAAATTCGCTCCTGACTCATGCGCAACTTTTTCGAAACCCCCTCCCCCCAACATATCGACCCCACACTCTGACTTTTCACTGAAGCTCGTCCACTGTTTAAAAAATGACTGTCCTCGCTCCAAAATTCCCTTGCTATATATCCCAACCCCCATCCCTAAAATGCGTACACCTACGTGACAAATTTTGCTACCTTATAAGGCAATCTTCGGCGTCCAGACACGCCCTTTCGTCTATGTGCGAAAACATGTTGCAACCTGAATAGGCCACAGTTTCAAAGAGTTTGTATGAGGCCCTTTTTTTCTGTGTTCAAATATGACGCAACCAGAAATTCCACAAACTATTTTGAACTCTATTGCGTTCCAATACCATACAAACTTGTAAACACTAGGAAATTCTATTTGGGAAATTTCCATTTGTAAAATCCTTTTGTTATTTTTTTTGTTAAGTCGTCGCCGCGCCGTCGGACAAATCTAGGAAATTCCTATTGTTAGATGCATTATTTAGTATTTGAATAATTGTGCATTTGATTTGAACGAGGCTGGCCTTGGCAAGGCCCTGGCTCGTTACAGTCGACCCCTAAAATTTACACAGGTGATTCAGTTTTGAAGCCGAAGTAAATTTTACAAACAAAGAAATTCACAATTATCACAAAATATATACCCCATTTAATTTAGATACAATTTATTTTTGTTGATATTTAATTCCAAACAATAATCGACTGTGCAACATACATGCCTCCAGGGTACACATGTGTTATATGCAACCCAAAAACATGCACACTACACAACCAAAACATGTGGTGTGTATTTAAACCAATGTTATAAATAGTCATCACTCAGAACTCGAGTTCCGGATATAAATGAAGCACCCATAAAGCACCAACCCCGTCTGCAGAACCAATCTAAACCTCGTAAGGAAACCTGGTTGTGAGGCAGGTCAACCCTAGTGGTATAATGATGTAAATCTGCCGTTATTGACTACCGCAATCTGGGCTAGAAATAATCATCATCCTTCTCAGTCTAGATCTTTTCCAAAGGCATTCGAGCTTAATACTCCATGACTACAACATCCAACCGAAATCTTACTCAGAATAATAACAAATCTATAAATCGGAGCGTGTATAGTGTGCTTAGTTCTGGCCTAATAGGTACAGTATGAATTTCTATGAAACCAGTGACTACTGGTGATGTCAGCTGACCTATCCTAGCACCAAAATCTCCTTCATAGAAATTATTTGTAAGTGTTTGTTTATTTGAATTTAAAAACCAACAAAAATGTCCCATTCCCAGATACTGTTGAATCTTAGGCCCCTCAAACCATTAAAATAATTTCCCACTTTTCATTCGGTCTCCATTGTTACATCCTCTATATTCAAGTTAAAACTCTCATACATCACAAACATGACTTAAAACATCCGTAGCATTTCATTATACCCGCAACCCAACAGACCTTTCAGAACTGAGACTATAAAAATGACTGTATCAAGTCTAAAAATAACTAAACATTTATCAAATTTTTTTTTTAACATTATCCCCACTAAAATTCAGTCACAAAAGCTAATCACCAATTTAACTCATTTTTAAAGCCGAAAACAAAGAAATATTTAAAGTTCTAAAATTCTACAAAATCGGTAACGCACCAGAGCGGCTTACTCGCGACCCCGTTATACTAAATTTAATAAAACAGTTGTCTTTAGTAAATACCCAAATTAGATAGAGCCTACACTACCTACTCATTGCTACATCTCTATTCTATGACTCGTTACTCTCGGTCTAAATTACAATAATCTATCTGTAAAAACTAACGTATCGGGGATCTGTAGGTACTATTATTAAACTTCGACCCCGATTACCTATGATGGCGCGCACCTCTGCATTGAAATCCTGTAAAATAAAACAACCACACTTCCCAACCTTTTTAAAAGAAAGCAAATTTAGTAATGTACAACTGGCGCTGTATGTATCTTACCCAGATAAACAATCAATCACAGAAGCATATATTTTACTAACTAGCCCTTAATTTCATAAACTTCCTCACGATGTGCCAGGTATTAATAATAAATACAATTTTATTTTCAAAGTTGTTGACTGTTTAGGGCTACCTGTCGACCACTCATCCTAATAATAAATAGGACCTGTCCATATTGATACTTTAAGCCTAAACTACATCCAACCACAATCATTACATGTTTCATCATCATCTTACCAGTCACTAACGAGTGGAAACAAACAACACAACCTTACGATGTTTTTCACCTAAAATTTTTGTAAAATAAGGTAAGTATTTAGTATTAACTAAGCTTATATTGAAATCTAATTTCACCTTGAAAAACATATCTAATTGTCAATCTGAAATTCTCGCCGGCTATTATCCGCTAAAAACAAATATTTCTTTATTATCTAAGATCATCAAAATATTGTCCCTTTATTATTGAATCATCAAAACTTTGTCCAAGTTGCTCAAGCTCTCCCTGCCAATCGACCAAGTCCAGCGCCCATTTACCAACAGTTGTAGCACCCATACACCTACAAACATTTACGTCCTCTACACCAATGACCGTCCTTAACAGGAATCGAACCCACGAAAACTCCATGTGCACCACCCAAATTAACATTCTTGGCAGGCATCGAACCCACGATCCATGGAAGCATCTACGTTTACCACACCATTGATCATTTTCGGCGAGAATCAAACCTACGTTCCTAGAAAACTATTGTCTGAAATAAATAACTATTATTATGAAAACTCCATGTGCACCATCCAAATTACCATTATCGCGGGAATCGAACCCACGATCTTCGAAGACATTTTATTGTACCTACAAATTTGACTTATTTAAGAACATATGCCATGTATAAATGAGATAAATGAGGGAATCGAACCCACGACCCATAGAAGTATCTACGATCACCTCAGAAATGACTAGTCTCATTGGGAATCGAACCCACGGTCCTCGATGCAGAAACCAAAGTCATCACATTCTAAGCTTCGAAGGCTCGGACTACGATCAAATAGGTTTCCAGTGTCTCGAACTGATGATAACGAGATGACCTAGCTATGGACGGGTACATAAAAACACACACACACTGATAAATAAGAAGAAATTAGCTTATCTATTCCTAGAGCAATAAAATACATTACCTATATTTATTTCTTTATGCGACCCCGTTTCATTAAACTTCTATTCAATTTTCTAGACGAGTACATAAAAATAAATGCATACCTACTTTAATAAATGTGAAAAAAAAAAAAACTTATCTATTCTAAAAGTAATACAATACATTATATACCTATATTTCTTCATGCGACCCCTATTCATTCAACTTCTATTTAATTTTCTGGAAAAGTAGGTACACTAAAATACATGCATGCTCTAATTAATATGAAGAAAATGAGCTTACCTATCTATTCCTATAACAATAAAATACATTATATACCTATATTTATTTCTATATGCGACCCCGGTTTTGTATAGTTCTTTTTAATCTTACGACCCCTGATTATCTAACTATAATACCTTCCTTAAATTTATTAGAAATATTCGCGACCCCGGTATGTACAACTAAACCCAGATAAAAGAATACTTACAAACTAAATAGCAGTACTGTAACAAGTTTACGTAAAAACAGAACTAGATGGCGCCACCAGTAGGTTAGAACGCGCTATCGATGCGTTTTGCCATCTGAATGACTTGGGCAAAATATACGTTTACGCCAAACAGAACTAGATGTCGCAACTAGTAGATTAGAACGCGCTATCGTTGCGTTTTGCTATAATATGAATGACATCGGCTGCGAATGCCGATGAAGCAGACCACCTCGAACAAACACCGAACCGAACATACCTCCGAACCGAACATATCTCCGAACCGAACATAACACCAAACCGAACTTAACTCCGAACCGAACATAACTCCGAACCCAACATAACTCCGAACCGAACATAACTCCGAACCGAACATAACTCCAAACCGTACATAACTCCAAACCGAACATAACTCCGAGCCGAACATAACTGTGAACCAAACATAACTGCGAACCGAACATAACTGCGAACCGAACATAACTGCGAACCGAACATAACTGCGAACCGAACATAACTGCGAACCGAACATAACTGCGAACCGAACATAACTGCGAACCGAACATAACTGCGAACCGAACATAACTCCGTACCGAATATAGCTCCGAACCGAACATATCTCCGAACCGAACATAACTCCGAACCGAACATAACTGCGAACCGAACATAACTCCGAACCGAACATATCTCCGAACCGAACATAACTCCGAACCGAACATATCTCCGAACCGAACATAGCTCCGAACCGAACATTACACCGAACCGAACAAAACACTCCGAACCGAACAGAACACCGAAACGAACATTTTCATCCCTGCACCCCGCTGCTTCGTGGTCCGACCCCCCCAGACCTCAACACAACACGGCAAGAACGCAAAGCGAATCTCCGCCGCCCATCCACATCGGAACAACCACTGCACCCGCGCAACGTCGCTCCCCCCCTTTGCCACGACAACAAAAGCACATCCTGACTACCCCTCCCTACAGCACCCCTCCCCTTTCAGGCACCACCTATGTAGTAGTAGTAGTACCTATGTAGCCTAATGGAAACAATCATTATAGGTACCAACTTTCCTCCTTCACTAGATACCTACACCAAACACAAACAACAATAAGGTCCACCTACACAATGCAACACAACAACACAAATAGGTATTCAGCGAAACAATCTATCAAACCTAAGAATGAATAATATAAAATAAGGTAACCAGAAAATAAGGTTCACAAAACTCAAACACTGCGAGATCTACATAGTACCTAGTCATCCGAGTGGGATTCGAACCCACTACCTTTCCCCTGATACGAACTATTAAGTCCTGTGATTTCCTAAAGTAAGTATAGCAAAACACTACACGGAATTAACAATCTACCTATCTACTTATTCTACCTATACCTACCTACGTATCGTTTATGTACTAAGTAATCTAACCTCCCTATTTATTAAATATACCTACCTACCTACATACTTACAAATTTTCTAACTTAGTTATATTCTTATACCTAAATCTCAACATAAAACCTCATCCTTTTTATACGGCAACAAATTGTGCGAATTTAATCGCACTAATAAAATAAATACATTTATAAATAAATAAATAAAACATAATACCTACTTAGTAGTAACCTAAGTTCAGATCTTGGTCATGGCACATGCAAACTGTAACGCCCCCCCTTAAATGAACCCCACCTACCTACCCTTAAGGACTACGTACGTATCAGACATAGATACCTACTCGTGGCATCGTGAAATCGTGAAATGGCTCGTGTTCGTCTAATGGCATAGGATCCCACTGTTGTGATCGGTAGTAACTCAGAAACTTTGAAGGAATCATGTTGAGATATAAATTACCTACTGATTTTACTACTAACCTATCTACAACCCTATAAATACCCTATCTAATCTGTGAAGTATGATTCTAATAATGGATGGATTGAAAATAATTCTATCTATTTATAATGAACTAATAAAAACAGCATTCTACCAAATAGATAATACCTATACCTAAATCTTCATGAACCAATACAGCTATTCTAGTGATGATGATACTGATTTTAGAGTACCAAAATTAAATAAATGAACAGATTCTAGTTCAATGATAATCTTCTACCTATCTATTTAGAAAAACGTATTATCTATCTGTTTAGAAAAGCGTAGAAATATCCTCGAACAATAATCAGTGTTAAGGGGCTGATAACCGTCGGCGTCGATTACCTTCTTCCTCTTGTCTTCACCTTAACTCCAGTACTAGTTGACTTTATGGCCTAGGTATCTTATTATTTTTTCCTAACATAGAAAGGAACACATAGGTAATGATATAAGCTGTATGCACAAAGTTTATTAAAGAATTATGAAAAGCTCTTAAATCTAGAATATACCAAAGCAATTAAAATATAGGGAATTTAATATTTTTACCGGAATGGCCCCACACCTATGACAGTGTACGGATTTTTTCCAATCGAGCAGATTGCAGGTTGTAAAAAGTCAGGACACCTAGTCCTCCCATTAAACGCCTCGGACCTGCAAGTCTAGAAATCTAGATATTGCAACCCCTACACAGCCAGACCGGTATATTACGTTACTGCCAACCATCGGCTTCCAGATTATTTGAAAATCTGTATCAACCAAAAGGGGAGTCTTGGCTCAAAGTGAGCGGATTGATATTATACATATATACATTAACCACCAATTCGTCTCGTCTCTCAATCTCGTCCAAATAGGTACATCCAATTTAATCCAGTCGCTTCTCTCCAGACAATCAGAGTCAAAGCCAATAGAACATTGTCAATTAATAAATTTGAATAAAAGTATATTGTCAATAAACTGTGAAGAAGGAACTCCTTTTGGTTTTCCATAACCTCAGGATAATTCCGGCACCTTTATATGCCAATAGCCTTGACGAACATACCCTTAGGTACAATAAATGGTTGGAATGAATACGACAACTCATACTCTAGGTAGCCATCTTTCCCTTTAATTCCGGGTTAGAATAACTACGAGACACACGCTCAGAGTACGTTATCAATATTCAATAAAATCTTTAATAAATAAAATATAGGCTTTGTCCCAATTTATTCTTTCAAGAACTCAATACTGAATCAATCAGATGTAGGTACATGGTCTAACGCCATGAATGTAAAACTTCATTGTAGGTAGGTATTAGACATCCTTTAAAAATCTTTATAGGTACCTAGATAGGTATATTTTCAAAGTTTAGATGAGTTTAAAGTCTAATCAGACTGGTAATATGAGTAGTTATTAGGTATTTATTATATTTTCTATCCAATTATTTGTTTTTCTGTATTTCCACCATCTCTAATTTTAGGTAAATTTAATTCAATGATAAATTAATATTAATGCCTTCAATAGACAACAAGGTATAAAATGGGTATTTAATCTAGATATTTTTTTATAAATTAGATTGTATGTATGTAATAATCTATGTATGTATGTAATCTGAATTTCCATGTAAATAGCACTGATTTTAGAATAAATTGTGAATCTAGGTATTACCTACGTGTGTTAACCTCAATCTTCATCTGAATTACTATGTCTAAGTACTTACTGCCGATTTTACACCGATTCTACATTTATCTAGAATTTAGCACTCATTTCTCAATATTATTCCCTACTAGTTAGGTATAACTGAATTTATAAATTAAATCGAAGAGTGAATTTACTCTGTTATTTACCAAGTGAATCGCTATTTCAAACTCTATTTTCCCCGTATAAAATCAAACACTTTCCGCGTAACAATTGCTCATAAAATCCAATAAAACTTGATAATTACGACCCACAAATTCGCTCCTGACTCATGCGCAACTTTTTCGAAACCCCCTCCCCCCAACATATCGACCCCACACTCTGACTTTTCACTGAAGCTCGTCCACTGTTTAAAAAATGACTGTCCTCGCTCCAAAATTCCCTTGCTATATATCCCAACCCCCATCCCTAAAATGCGTACACCTACGTGACAAATTTTGCTACCTTATAAGGCAATCTTCGGCGTCCAGACACGCCCTTTCGTCTATGTGCGAAAACATGTTGCAACCTGAATAGGCCACAGTTTCAAAGAGTTTGTATGAGGCCCTTTTTTTCTGTGTTCAAATATGACACAACCAGAAATTCCACAAACTATTTTGAACTCTATTGCGTTCCAATACCATACAAACTTGTAAACACTAGGAAATTCTATTTGGGAAATTTCCATTTGTAAAATCCTTTTGTTATTTTTTTTGTTAAGTCGTCGCCGCGCCGTCGGACAAATCTAGGAAATTCCTATTGTTAGATGCATTATTTAGTATTTGAATAATTGTGCATTTGATTTGAACGAGGCTGGCCTTGGCAAGGCCCTGGCTCGTTACAGTACGTGTGGCGGCATAATTAAATGATGTTGAAATTTGAAATTCAGAAATTTGTTTCGTTGGTCTGGGTTTTTTCTATGAATAATAAAAAATATCTATCGTTGTAAGTATTTATTGTATTAAATATATCAGTTATCTAGTACCCATAACACAAGCTTTGAGTAGCTTACTTTGGGGCTAAATGGTGCTGTGTGGATTGTCCAGCATTTTTTTTTATTGTATATAGAATAATACTAATTAAATATAGATCAAAGACATCATTAGACAAATAGTCACATTCTTAATTTTATATTGCAAACAATACAATACACAGGTTAAAATGAAAAATACAAAATACAGAAATAACACGTGTACAAAGGCACAATGTTAATTATTTTTTTATTATTTAATCATTCAGGTAACATGAAGTAGACTTGTTCGTTAATTCAAGAACTTATTATTGCAATTGTAACAACGTGCGCCTAGTGGAACTAAGCGCTCGACATGAAGGGTTAACGCTTGAACATCGTCTACGAAACATAACATTACATTGTAACAACATAAGTGCAATCATAAATTAGAGTTTCAGCTCGGGTACATTTTATTTTTGCGTCGGATTACATACAATAAAAACTTTTATTTTTCTCATTACTCAACCCCATTTATTTTATTGAAATTAAGTTACTTGTTAAATTATGTTACTTTTTTGTTTTAAAATACAAAATCTTGAATAATATCTTTTACCCAGCGCAGCCGCCTAACAAAATAAGTAGAATAAAAGTATTTAAAAGACAACAAATTACTCCAGAAAACTAAACTTAACATCACAGACGTAAAACATCCAGTTAAAGGCCCCTCAGTCGGTTAAACGTCTATAAAATTAATGTTATTTGAGCCCCACCCTCGAGCACCCTTTAACGCGCACTGCTTAATCGACCATTATTCAAATTACAATTCTATCTATTTTTAAACGGTTCGGTAAATAAGTTGCGTGTTTTTCTTTAGGGTTGTGGAATGAGGGCGTGTGGAGTTCGATGTGGAGATGTTTGTGGGTTTATCTGCGGAGCCGTGTGCTGGGGAGGGGGGCTGAACCGCTTCGAGGTGATCGCTGTTTTGGAACAAAATCGCAATCATACACTTTTGGGCTCGCGGCACTTGTCGATTTGATTATCGTAAGTCTTTTAGATTTTTTTCTTTTAACAAGAAAAATCTGACATTAGGGTTGCAGGCTTTGGTCGCGACAAACTGGCGGTAGACACCTATGAGACGTTTCAAAGTGATCCCTGTGATTGTGCTGAATAAAGACCGTTTTGGTTTGGCAACAACTAAGCCAGTTTTAGTTTTACTTGAATATAATCTTCGACTAATGAAATGGGCATCGTTACAATCACTGCGACCACTAATGAATTGACCTAGAGTAGTGCCTACGGTAGTCTACCCGAGTATGAGAGAGGCCTATTTCCAGCTGTAGACTTAACAGGCTGATGATAGTGATGGCCTAAAGACTCGCGGATCAGGTTCCGTACCACCATCTCTTGAAGCGTTCTTACTTCAATATTAAACATATTTGTGCGGAAGGCTGGTGGAGCACACATATTGCTTAACAGGTTTTATTAAACCTCTCCTCAAGCTTTTATCTCTTTCAAAGTGGGCCCTACATTAAGCATAGGTATGCTATGCTTACTTGTACTAAGTCCAACCTTTATTGTACCACTACCTACTTATGCAATCCTACACTATTATAAACGCGAAAGTTTGTAAGTATGGATGGATGTTTGTTACTCTTTCACGCCGGAACGACTGAACGGATCTAGATGAAACTTGGCAGAGAGATAGATTATAATCCGGAATAGCACATAGGCTACTTTTTATCCCGCGGGAATACCGGGATTTAAATCTGCGCAGGTGAAACCACGGGGCGCAACTAGTGGAAAATAATTGTATTGTGTATAATTTTGACCACTCTATTAAATAGCTCAACTGTTCGGGTAAACTAGTATTAAATGTATTTTCTGTGTAAATGTATTATTATTTCACGAAAATAGGTTCCTGAAATTGGGTGTGAATGGTAACAATAAATACGTTTGAATAATATTCCGTTTGATTTTCCGCTAAGCAGCGCACCCTCCTACTATAAAATATTCATTAGTCGTCGGGGTGACAGCCCTCGGAGCGACCTCGCGGATATTGAACCATTTGATTTTGTTTTTTTTAATACGTGATGGTAAAATAAATATGTTTTTTTTTTATTTCTAAATGTTAAATTAACATTGAAATATTTAGATATCAGACAACGAAAGATGTTTTAAGACACTGAGCAAGCCGCGTAGCGTTTAAAAGAGATAAAAATAGAAAATGTCCACTGAATGGCTGATGCCGCAATGATTAAATAAATAAATAATGCTGGACAATCCACACAGCACTATCTAGCCCCAAAGTAAGCTATTCAAAGCTTGTGTTATGGGTACTAGATAACTGATATATTTAATACATTATATACTTACATAGATAGATATTTTTTATTATACATAAAAAACACCCAGACCATCGGAACAAATTTCTGCAGATCGTACACAAATTTGTTCCAAGGCGGGAATCGAACCCGCAACCTCTTGCATCGCAAGCAGGATCTCGCCCGCTGCGCCACAGAGGTCGCCAAATTCATTTCTCATTTGTTTTATTTCTTATTGTATATTACAATTAGATTTTAGCTGCAGCTGCTTTTAGGGCAATGATGAAGATAATACATTCATACATCATAAAAATAATCATCACAATTGTGAGGAACAGGCTATTAGAATGGCGTTCGATTTGATTCCTTCCTGCCTACGATTCACCTGTCCCTCTTTTTTACATCCTAGCGTTGGTTGGTTCAGGTTAATGAAAACACAATTTCTTTGTTACACGGTTCGAATAAAGATGGCGGTTGCAGCAGAGGAGAATTTTGTGCGTACGTGCGTTGTTGATGGAGTTCGCCGAGCAAGAGGGCGAGCGAGTGAGGCGAACGACTAATTTATTGAATGAATGCAAAAATTACAATCACGATCTCCCATTCATTTCATTCGGTGACTTGACATTGACATTTAAAAACATATCCCTACTCGGCTGCCGCAACTGTCAACGATACTTTTTTATTTCTATAATTACACACTAGGTAGCGCTAAACAAATCAAATAATTAAACTTATAACTATAACTAGGTACGCTAGATGTCGTCTTGCACAACAATCATCAAGTCGAACATTCTGAGGTTACAAGAAAAAGTTGAATTGAGAACCTTTTTAAAGTCGGTTTAAAAGACCAACCATTCTTAACGTTGCATTGGTTATCCATTGGAAGGTCCCAAGCCCGTCTCTTTCAGCAGCGCTACAATAGTGCAGATAGCAAAGTTTCAAAGAAGTCAGGAAACTTGGTGCGCTAAGCTGCCATTTCTGGGTAATCCATCGCCGAGCGCCGATGGACGGAGCAAGCTTGCTTATAGTCAACTAGCTGTCGCCCGTGACACCGTCCGCTTGAGAAATTATGCACTAAAATGCAAGGTTTATAGATAAACATAGATAAAAATCACGCCCGTTTCTTATTGAGATAGCCAGATACCACATTTGGTATTGATTTTTACGTATCACGATCCTTCGTACATTTTTCGCTTCTTTCATTCTCATGGCATTCGTCATACATGCTCGTTGGCTTAGGGTACTCTTGACCTGACCTTTCTCTAAAATGACCCATCCCATCCCAACAATTACTTTTAACATAATTTTAATTTTAGCTATGGTATAGCAGCACTTATCTCGATATATATATAGATATTTCACAGACTCAAGCTAAATGAAGATTACTGCGGTTAGTTTATTAATTTAGGGTTTTAGGGGATCCTATAAATAAATGACATGACAAAACAGGTGTACACAACTCCAAAAAACCTCAAACTGTGCGAAAGGATGATCTGATTGAGGTGGGCAATGCCAGTGCTCCCAAATAACGAAAATCATTACAAAACCAGTTAATAATAATATAGCAGTGCAGTGACCTCGCAACCTGCGTTTGGGAAACCAATCGTACGTACGTACATTGCATTACGTTGCAGATATCGTTTGAGTATTTTTTAATATAGAGAAAAGGAAGCTTCTGTAAGATTAAATACTTAGTTATAAAATGTCCGACTTAGTTTCAAGCTCCTGAATTTCAAAGATTATATTTTGCACTGATTTCCACCAGTGGCTTTTTTATACTACTTACTGATCTGCTAGGATAGGAATATGTAGGATAGGAATGTGCGCTATGATTCGATGTACTGTCCATTCAAACTGAAACACGCCAACGCTGCTTGGCGGCAGAAATAGACATTATCTAAGGGTAAAAAAAAACAAATAACATTTACTATCTTATTTGAAAACTGCTTATAAATATTTCAGTAGAAAAGTTTGAAGTTATCTAACTAAAAGTTCAGAAATAATAGACTCTTCTTACGCCGAACATCGCTTCGGCTTCCAATATAGACAATCTGTGCCAAGCAATTTTTTTAATGAGATTCATAGCATGCGTTGCCTTATAGAACACGTCCACTCAGACGTGGCCCATGTAGTATTGCACTGCATCTAACGTGCATTACTTCATAAAGCACTTTTTGAGAACGTGGCCTATATAGTATTGCACTGCATGTATCTCCCAGACGTAGGCAACGACCGTCCTAGTTTGCCCTTCATTATATCTAACATCTGAGCTTTATAAAGAGCTTACTCTTAATTTATTGCCTTGTTTATTTCATATCGTTTCTCTCTCAATTACCATTTTATTGGTAAAATCCCTACTTTATATTATAAATGCGAAAGTAACTCTGTCTGTCTGTCTGTCTGTTACGCATTCCCGCTTAAACCTCTCAACCGATTTTGATGAAATTTGGCAGACAATTTTTAGACCCTGAGAAAGGACATAGGCTACCTTTTATTGCGAGTAAAAGATAGCCTATGTCCTTTCTCAGGACATAGGCTATCTTTTACTCGCTAGTAAATTATAATTGAGTTGAATAATCAAAAGGTCTGATTTTGGTGTGATTTCTATATCACTGAATTTATACAATCTAATATTTCTTTTGTTTTTAAATATATTTCAGGGCAGCTCCTGAAATGTATTAAAAAATAATATGAGATCTTCTGTATTTAAAAATATTTACATGGTTTCATACATACATAGTTCGAGCTGTTAGTGAGTATAACAATATGGCGGGCCGTAGTTAAAGTAAGAATGTAACCATTTTAAAAACAAGTCAGAGGATCTTTGCTGTTTGACTGTATATCTACAGTCAGTATTTGCAAGTTACATTGCGCAGTATAGGTTTGAGTATTATTAACTGTTAATAATACTCGAACCTAAAAATATCCCAAAATGTTATTTGCAAGTTGTAAATTACACTTTGGATCAGGTATTGATTGATACTAATACGCTGAAAATTGGCGGTTTTCTAGTTTTCAAGTGCTCGCATAATATCTTCTTAAATACAAATGGCCTTTATCTTATTCCATGTAACAAGCTATCTATGTTCCGAGTTTCATCTAAATTCGTACCGCTCCTTTACATAACTGGAATGGTTTTCTGGATGAACCTTACGTAAATAACGAACGTGAATATATTCTTATTTTTTTATTGTTGCACACAATGTGATTCATAGTAAACAGACAAACACACAGGGCATGTACAAAGGCGATCTTAACCCCAAAAAGAGCTTTTTTAAGCAAACCTTTGAGGCTAGAGAAAGGTAACCAGACCGATCTGGGCCCCTACCACCATCTCTTGAAACATTCTTGTGTTAATGTTACTTCACTTTTTGATCATAAAATAGACTCTATGCAGTTGATATAAGACATTGAAAGAAAAGTAATATTGAAATAAGTATTCTTCAAGAGATGGTGGTATGGGCCCAGACCAGATAAGTTTCTAGAGTTTGTATGAGTATGAGAAGCCAAGTGTGGCACTCGTCAGAAGAGGTCAAGCATTTACTAATATCGATTACCTACCGATAAAATAATGAAGCCAGCTCCGTTCCAGATACCGCTGGGGAGTTACTTTAAATATTTTCTCTTTCAGCCTAATGAGATTTCATTATATCGTGTACGTACAAAATCTAATTAATGTTTATTAACAATGTTTCGGTAAATAACATTTGTGTTTATAAATTCCATTGGAGCTTTAATTCAGAACTGAAATTATATTGAACTAGCAAATAACTATCCGCGGCTTTGCTCGCGTGATAATAGTGATAACTATTGTCCATAATTTAAAGCGGTTACTTATTTTTGACTATTTTATATTTTGTACCTCGTTCGTACACATTTATTGGGATAAAAATTATATACTATCTTATATAGGGCTATTGTTTGATTTGAACCACAAACATCCCAACATCCATAGATACTACTACACATAAGAAAGGTTAGGAAGCCAGTATCTGCCTGTGGCTGAACTTACGAACTTACGTATAAATCGTACCACGTATCTTTCTTCGGTTCGCGACCGCCTTTCGAGAACCATTCACCGGTGGTTTTCAGTTGTGGCCTGCCTCGCCACTTCAAGTTGTTAATTCTGCCTCACACAAAGCACGGTTGGTGAGGCGAGCCTGGCAGCGACAGTGACGAACAGATTAATTCAGCGCTCTCTGGCGTTTCCCGCGGGACGCTCAAACTCCCGTCCGTGGCATTTGGCGGATTATTTGTTAAATGAATCCTATCGCTTTTGTTTCAAGTGAATTGCCTATTAGGAGATGAAGTGATCGCAATTTAGGGGCTTGTAGATTTCAGCTAAAAAGTAGGTACGACAAAATGTAAACAAACTATTGTTTGCTAATACTACTAATGCCTTTAGATAAGTAAGTAGATATCCTATTTGCAACTCGACCTATAATTTATCCAAAAGAGTGATGAGCCATACAATAATACTCAGAATATATTTATACTGAGAGCGTGCACTAGATGCATCGCACTAGGGCCAAAGCTTTGAGACGGTAAAGGTTTTTTTTTAATTTATCCTATTTCGTCCCACTGCTGGGCAAAGGCCTCCCCCAAGGACTTCCATTTCTCCCTATTATGTGCCTCCTCCCAACATGTACCTTCAAAGGCATCCAGATCGTCCCGCCAGCGCTTTCTAAGCCGACCACGAGGTCGCCGTCCGACAGGAACCCATGGTGTGCTGGTCTTGTAAAGGTTTAAGTATCATAAATTATTGCTTCAAAGTTTACGCCACTGCACTGGTCTCAGACTGAAAATAGTAAGCACGGCGCGGCGGCCGTACGGAAACTACCAAATTTTGTAGAATGGGATTAAAACCCGATTGGTTTTTACAAGTGTGTTGCGGTATGTTCCGAATTAATTGATGCAGGTGTGACTTTGTGGAATTTAATTGTTAAATATAAATGAACTGAACAAATATATGATTATAGTACTAATAAGATTTGATTGGCGGATTAGTACTACATTTTATTTAAGTTAATATATATTTTTAGGCCCTTATTCATAATGGTCTTTGAGTGCGCCAATAGCTTATCAAACCAGTAAGTACCTATGTTGCTGACTCTTTTCGTTGGCATGAAAGTGACAGTGACAGGAATACTCTATTGAGCCGCTATAAATTTGCAGGGATTATGAATAAGGGGGTTAATGTTGAGAGATAGATTATAGTCTAGAATAGCACATAGGCTACTTTTTGTCCGTTGATAATACCGGGATTTAAAACCGCGGGGTGCAACTAGTCAGATATAAAAAGTTATGAAAAAAACAATATTTTTCTTAAAATGAACACAACACTTAATAGGAAAAGCTGTCTGTTTGTTTGTACTGTGCATCCGTTCGCAGCGTCCAATTAAAAGTTTATATATGTCGGCGTCGATACCTGCCCCTCTCACTCTCCATACCTTAGATGCCTGCCCCTCTCACTCTCCACACCTTACAGTCGCTTGGGAAAATTAAATAGGAACTAATTAGGTGCAATTTCCAGTAAATTAACAATTAGCAACATTTATACGTATATCTTTTCGTACTGATAAAATAACATGATTGCTATTTTTAGCTGCTGACTAAAACCTCCAAAGTGCAGGTTTGAGAACAGTGATTCGATATAAAAAAAACAATAATGTACACAGTGACATCTAGTCCAAAACTGAGTTAACTGTCTTTAAGAACACGTTATGTACTATTTATTAGTGTGAGTTTGAGTTCGTAGTATTAAGTTCTTTAAATATTATGTACAGATCGTTTTTCCTTTTGCGGGCCTTATATAGCCCTATACGGATGTGTTTTGATTCTTGTACAAAACCCACTTCGGTTAGGTATACTTACTCAATAGATTTTTAATTTTTGTTATTCAAAAAACTTAAAATATACACACACAATATGACAATAAAATAGTAGTATATTACTATTGTTATGGACGCCGAGCTAGGTAGCAAGACAATACGTAAACAATCATAAAAAATGCGTAAACAAATCCCTGTCGACAAAGAATAGGCTCGAAAGTGCTAGAAACAACGTTCGAATGTTCTAGATATTGCTACAAAGAACTATGACAGAGATAGCAATATAGCAATGTGTAATGTAAGACAGGGATAGCACTAGGCGAGCTCTGATTGGTTGATTGAGCTGGCTTCTGATTGGTCAGCCGACCACGCGGGATTGTATAAATAGCGAGCACCTCGCCTCGAAAGTTTAAGTTTAAAGAAGTTTATAGTTGAGTTTCAATTTGTGATCAAGTACGAGTTCAGATTCAGAGTTGAGATATTCGGTGAAAGTGATTCAGTGTAATTTAGTGTACTTAAGTGTAAAATAAAGAATCTAATAAATCTCAGAAGTCTTTTCAATACAGTCCACAACAACTATGTACAATATTATTAGCTTTAATTTTCCTGTCACATGTTGCCCGATTTGGTAGCGCACATAAAATAACCTAGGATACAGAGGAATAAAATAACGCAGGATAAAATAACCTAAGAGATGGAATTAAATGTCAGCCCTTTAGTTTGGTAATGACTGCATAGCGCGATCCATACATATAACCCACAGACTGCGGCGTCACGGGGAACAGAATTCTCCATAAGTGTCAGCAAAGCTGTTACCACGGGGAGTTCAGATCTCATTATTTCTCCCGCAAATGACGAGCTAATGATTTGTTATCTACGTTCGTATGAAGATGTACAGGATTGTATACGCAGGGCGGGCACGCTTCACACCGTGCGTGACTTACGAGGCGATGCTTTGTTGTAGGTGATAGTTACCACTTAACATCAAGTGGGCCATCTGTTTGTTCCACCTTAAGCTAGTAAAAAAAAAACATTTGGAGCAACGATGAGTTAAACCACGTTTGAAATTACAATTTAACTTGTTACAATTTTTTCAGGAACATTTTAAATTAGAAGCTACCAAACAAAGCAGTTGTACGATTTTTTTATTTGGCGTTACTCATCTCCGTAACGGCTGTACAGATTTGTATGAAACTTGGAGTTAAAGTAGTTTGTGATTTCCACATTATTTCATCATAGGTTATTTTTTATTTGTCTAAACAGTGAGTATCTCTAATCTGTGTGCTGGTATATCATAATCCACTTAAAATAAAAGCAGCCAAAGTTCTTGTACCCATCTCTCAAATAGCAGAGAAACCTTAAAAAGCGGAGTGCCTTCAAAGTTGATTGGTTTACAGAAACTTGGGGAATATTCGCGAGCTTCCAATCTGCGTCGCGCGGTCGCGCGGAGCCACCGGCTGGGTTTAACCGCTTTGCTATTTCTTCGGAACTATGGAGATTAGTTAGTCGTAACAAATATTGCGATCTGAAAAAACAAAAAAAAAGTCGGAATAATGGTGAAGACTCGCGATTAATTAAAGATATAGCGCCGTGATAAGGGTTAGATTCAGGAATGAATGAGAATGAATGAAATGAATGAATGAAAATGTATTTATTCTCTCTTCACAATAGGTCTCTTCACAAACTATGTCTAGGTATTAATTAAGTAGTACAAACAAGATATCAACCTACATTGCGAGAGACTGGTGCCTGTGTTAGGTTTAATAAAACCTGTGTTACAGGTCACCTGGGCCCCACTCCGCGGATGTTATAACTGAACACGGTATACTCTAGTGTCGTAGACTAAGATAATAGACAGTTATAGTATTCAAATAAGACAAGCGAGAAAGAGAACTAACAATTTCACAGATATAACCTAGATAATGACAGATCAGTTTCTTGATAGTATGAGTAAGTGTGAAAGTGGGTAAGAGTGTGAGTGTGTGTGGGATGTGTGGTGTATGAGTGTGTGTTTGTAAGCATGCCTGTGAGTGTATAATTTATGTACCTAAGTACATGTAAGTGTAAGTGTTTTATTTAATAAGAAGCGAGTATTATTAGTTGATAAGCAAACTATTTTGCAAGAATAAATAAATAAATAAGGGACTACAAGGGGTTTAGGAAAAGTAAGAACTGAAAAGATAAATGGGGAGTTCTGTTATTGAGAATAATGCAGTAATTTTTCGGTTTGGTCGTAATTATGTGACCTAAGATGTTTTGCTACTGTTGTTTTGCATTTTGATCTGAGTAAGGAGGAGATGTTTAGGGAACTATTTAATTTGTTATATAGTTAATGTCCTAGGAAACAGAAAAAGTTATTTGAGGTTTGCGTGCGAAGAGTTTGAGTTGGACAAACTTTCCCTTTTCTTCGTTTCTCACTCTTTACGTTCGGGTCGTATTTCAACTGGGAGTGAGTTTTTAGAATGGTTTGTAGGATAAAAGTTTGTCGAACCGTTAATACATCCCAAATCTCGTATAATGCTGTTGTAGGGTAACAAAAAGGAAGACCAAAACCGACTTTAAGTATTGCTCGTTGAAGTTGTTGAGGAGTTGAGGAATTCCTTTTAACATCAAATAAAAATATATTCTTACTATTTCCTTGTATATACTTTTTTTGTTTGAGTACATACCCCCAAAATCTTTAAAACAAGCAAAGAATAAAATATGACTAAGATTATCCGCTTAAAATAAACAATAAACTCGACATCAGGTGAATAATCTTTAGAAACTGGCGGTAGATTCACCACCTAGTATGTATATAAGTCGTTTCAAAGTGATACTTGTGGTTGTACTAAATAAAAACCATTTTGATTTTGATTATTATACTCCAAAACTCGGCACACATACTTCCAACAAGAACAAGAACACGTACTTCCACTCGAATATTCCTTTCTATTGTCCCTGCGTCCCTGCGTCCCTGCGTCCCTGCGTCCCTGCGTCCCTGCGTCCTTGCGTCCCTGCGTCCCTGCGTCCTTGCGTCCCTGCGTCCCTGCGTCCCTGCGTCCCTGCGTCCCTGCGTCCCTGCGTCCTTGCGTCCCTGCGTCCCTGCGTCCTTGCGTCCCTGCGTCCCTGCGTCCCTGCGCTGCGTAACAAAAGCAAGTTTTAACTCGTGTCTTGTGCGAGTGGACCCCTTACCAAAATAATGGTCTGTATACCCCTCGCCAAGGAATTTGAATACAAGCCCCTCGCGGATGCTTGGGATTTTATTAGAGCATGTGTTTTGTTGCTCTGAATTAGCAAAATATTGCTTTTCACAGTAATTCTTTAACTTCTACCATCCGAATAATATTTATTTGGATGGTAAATAGATTCTTTTGAATAGCATGTTTGATAAAATTGATGCTTTTTTGATTTATGTTCAAACTAGTTTCAAAATTTACACAAAATTATTCTGTCGTCATCATCATCATTCGGGACAGCTCTACGATGAATAGTTTTGAGCCGTCTCCGTCACCGACCCTCCGCGATTCGCTCACGTTTTGTTTTCCGGTTCGCATTATTCGTTATAACTATGCGACTGCGCTGAATAAAACAGCAGTAAATAACAAAGTCCCAAGTGCGGCCACTGACTGCGGGACTAGAAGTTATTTAATAAGCGAGTGGTCGCCGGCGCGGCGGGTCCCGTAACCTGAGGGGGGCTGACGGCGCTGGCTCTTCATCCTACAATCATTGCTTTATAAAACAATATCCTTTACTACATCACTTTTTTTCGTGCGTGTCACTAGTTTTACGAACAGTGTGGTGAAAGGATTCAGAAGATTTTATGCGCCTCAATGAACTTTCGAGAACTTCACACATGTTTTAGAACTTTTTAGATTTTACACCGTGACAAACCTACTTGTATATCACAAATGTTTTTGACTTTTCACATAGACGTTTGTGAGCAATGGCTTTATGTTTGTTCTCACTCAACGGTTGGACAGAGTTAAATAGAGCAGGGTGTCCCAGTCCCAATACATAGTGTCAAGTGAAGGTACATCCATGGTCGCATAAGCACCGGATTAACAGATTTCACTGGGTTATTTGCCGAGAGAGATTAGGATTCAATGGCCCAGTTACTTAGCGCAACTCCTTATCAAGGTGAGGGTCATGGGTTCAAACTATTATAAAATCTGCAAGGTATAGAAATTGTGAGATTTCATGTCATCTAAATTCTAAAGTTTTTAATTTTCTTTAAATTGTCTTACTCGTATGACCCTATTTTGGTATGCACACACCAATCATTCTTTATTCAATTTCAATTTCAAAAGCCTTTATTTAACAACTTTCACTAACATGTATAACAAATCTAGGTAGTGTTGAGGTTGTTTTGCTTCTCAGCATAGGCCTTTATGATATTTGATATATATTATGGTATGAACACCAACCATTCTTTATAAACGATAGTTAATCAACAAACACCACATAACTCGTACGCAGTTACAATGTAAAGCATTCGTACGAGTACCAAACTTAATTAACTCCTGGAACTAAGTTTTGAAATTACTTCATTAAATGAACTTCTTGAAGAAAGAGCATAATAAAATTTTAATGAAGTGTTTTAATTACCTCGAGTGAGATCCTACACTGCTGCTTCAGAAAAATAGAACTTTGGAAAGAGTTGGCCGAAGAAGTACTGCCATAGTAGTATTAGTACTACTACCGCCTGTCTCGGATGACAAGCAGCGTTGCTGTTTCAGTTTGAAGGGTGGGGTGTGTGAGGATGAGGCTTAATATCTGTGTGCCGGTGGTAGACGCAGGGCATGTTATCGAGTTATTTATTTTGCTGAGCGACGTGCATTACTGTTTGGTTTTAAAAGGTAGGATTGCAGGCACATGAGACGGATAAATGAAATGAAATGATTTAAAACACCTTTAAGTTTTAGAATGATAGGTCGTTTTGGAAACATACTCTGTGAAATAATGTTTTGTTATTAAGAGATTATAGCAAAGAAGTAAACATTCAGCTTCATATGTGCCTTATGTAACTCCTAAAAAATAAAGTTGCGTACGCTTGCGTTACCCCTTATCTCCTATAAAATTCAAATTTAACGTTGTACAGTACATATTAACGCAATTCGTTCAGCAGATAGTATCGTTCGAAGCATAAAATAAACAAAATTAACTGTTTGCTTTCAATCCGCTCGTGTACGATGATAATATAAAAAGTAACGGCCGCGTACCGTTCACTTGTACACGCGCGCTATCACTCAGCCGTGCTATTCCACGGCTAAGGGAACCTACTTTGATTCCCTGAGAGAAAGGATGGAAAAGAGTCAAAATATAAACACAAAATACAAAACGTGTATGTCAAATTTAATGACTAAAATAAAATTACAAATAGATTATAATCAGGTACGGGACTAATGTCCGATAAGAGAAACATAAGTGAACCACTCGTTAAATGGCCAGAAAGTCGCCCGGTACGACATCTGATGGAAAATATGTATTTCTTAATACATTACCCGGTTCTGCTTCGATGTACTCCCTCTTTTAGGCACCCAGACAACATTGTAAAATGAAATGGACAACATTCATAACAACATTGTAATAGTACATTGTGGTACTAGTGTGGCACATTGGTGATTGCCGCTGAGGCGCCATTGAGAGCCGAGCCGCAGGCGAGGGTCTTAAGAGAGCCGAGGACGGTAATCATCAAGCCACACGTGTATCATACGACGTTTTTCAACACATTTGTGAATAAAATAATAATAAAAACTCACAGAACAGATATTTTTCCTTGGAGTTTTCAGGTAGTAAAGTTTCCATACGTTAAGGGCTTCACATCATAAATCGGGCGGTGTACAACATAAATCATTTTCTTCGTAACTAGTACTTGTAGACATTTTAATTAATAAATAACTATAATTTCAACAGTGAAAACGAGTTGTGAAAAATATTTCGTTTCGGCGAAACATTGAAACAACAAAAAATGAGGAATTTAATTTTTCTTTTATTACAGAGTAAACAAAAGTTATATTTGAGTGAATGTTTTACTTATTATACACGTATGAGTCAAAATTATATATAATATAAGAAGTTGCATGAAATGAGCAAGCAATAGGAACATTAATTTATTTGTTTTATTGAACACGATCTTTTTTTTGAATAAAAATTTTTTTAGGAACAAAACAACTCAACCAATAAAATTAAAAAAAAATCTATAACTCACAAGTGGGTTATAGCAATGAAAAAGTCACAGTTTGAATAATGGTTGTCATTCTGTGCCTAATTGCGGTGACCGTAGAGCCACTTGATGAGCATTACGACCTCAGTGGCGCAGCGGGCGAGAGTCCGCCTGTGACGCAAGAGGTTGCGGGTTCGATTCCCGCCTCGGAACAAATTTGTATATGATCTGCAGAAATTTGTTCCGTTGGTCTGGGTGTTTATGTATTATAAAAAATATCTATCTATGTAAGTATATAATGTATTAAATATATCAGTCATCTAGTACCCATAACACAAGCTTTGAGTAGTTTACTTTGGGGCTAGATGGTGCTGTGTGGATTGTCCAGCATTATTTATTTATTTATAACTATGTTGAAAATGAATTTTATAATGTTCTTGTCAATCTTACGATTTTTATCATACGCATATTTTATTAACTTGCGCCACTCCTGCGTGTCTACGTCTTCACGTGGATGAGAAGCGAGTTTTCGATTACCACAACTGTGTATAAGGATTCGCGATTTCAGCCATGTTTTGTATAAATATGGTGTTTGCACTTTGATTTTACTCTTGAGTGGCTTTATGCTGTAACAATAATCGGAGTCAATTTTGAAAGTTCTTTGTGTGTGGTTCGTCCGGGGAAATATTACCATTTGGCCGTTTCTGCCAACTCAATTTTCTTATTTTTTACAAAATCCACAAAAGTCAAAGTCAAAGTCAAAATATGTTTATTCAATAAAATCACAAGGACCATCTTGAACCGTCTTAAAACTAGGTGACTCTAGTGCCAGTTCCACGCGACCAACGCCGAGAAGAACAGGCAACAAACTCGGCTTGGTATCTATCCCTCTTTTATATGATCCTCGTTACAATGTAATAAAATACCTACACTATTGAAGCTATATAATACATTAAGTAATCTAACAGAAAAAGGAAAAGTAAACAGATTCATAAAAGAACACGCTTCAAACTAATAATACTAATGCCTATGTAAGAAGTGTAGTAAGTCAAACTACAATAAAAAAAAATTCTTTTTTAAATAACATAATAGTAAAGACATTGCAGATATGTTAGCCGTCGATGGGCAGAGCGACCGGGACATCAGGCCACGCACTTTTATCATTAATATAACTATCTATAGTATAGTAAGCTTTCCTTATCAGATAATTCTTAATGTACACTTTAAATTTTTTAATAGGAAGCCCAGTGACACTTTCTGGAAGTTTATTATAGAAGCGTATACCGTTCCCCATGAACGAGCCATTTACCTTTTGTAATCGAAATTTCGGAATGCATAATTTATTTTTATTTCTAGTATTAACGTTATGTGCGTCACACCTTTTCTTAAAGCTACCTATGTGTTTATGAGTGTACAATAAATTTTCAAAAATATACTGTGAAGTTACTGTGAGAATATTAATTTCCTTAAAACGCTCCCTCGATGAGTCACGTGGTTTCATTTTATAAATGGCACGTATCGCCCGTTTTTGAAGTACAATAGTTATTTGTTATACAAGAGTGCAAAGTTGCTTTTTAACCGCGTGTTCAATTTTGATGACCGAGCAAGCGAAGGATTCTAAAATTTAATCACGAGCGCAGCGAGTGATTCAAAATTAGAATCCTGAGCGTTAGCGAGGGAATCAAAAGAGCACGAGGTGAAAAATCTTTGCACTCGAGTGCAACACGTAACTTTTCATTCCACCTCAGCGAGGAAATGACTAAATGCAAAAAAAAAGTTTACAATCACAAGATAGGTACTTTTATTTCAGTTTAGGTATTAACTACTACATTATGACAGGTAAGTATTACAGAATAATCTATAAATTATAACAAAATAATACTAAGGTATAATTAAGAAATTTTGAAAGTAGTGAAAAAATGCCGCCTAAAGAACCGCGTAGAAAGCAAATTGAAAAAAGAACACCAAGAAGGTTCCGAGTCTGAGTTTTAAACAAATTAAAAAAAAGTTGTATGATATATTCGGCACCATAGAGGTAGCAGTAAATAGGTTTAATGTTTTTTTTAATTCACAAACTTAGTGCACACGATGTTCTAAATTCAATTTACTTTATCCTCTAGAGAATAAAAACGGCTTTTGCACTCAGATATTGAAGAGCAAAATTACTCTTGCCGAGATGGTGGGATGAAAATATACATTGTATATCAGCAGCTCTACCCCATAGCAAGATACCATAGGACATTACACTATGGAAGTAACTAAAATATACCAGCCTAGCTGTAGCCTCATCTGTAAGCCATCTTATAGTGCGAACTGCGTATGCAGCCGAACTCAGTCTACCAGCAAGTGATTTTATGTGAGGACCCCACTGCAATTTTGCATCAATAGTAAGTCCTAAAAAAATTGTAGAATTGACAGGGGTAAGTGGTTTATTCACAGGTCACAGGTTTATTACAGCAGTTTTATTATTAAATTTTAATGTAAGTTACTAAGATGATAATTCTTGATTCTTGATTAATATGTATTGAGGTCTTCTTCTTCTTATTTATTATTTATCGTCTTCTTACAAGCATACAAAAGATACAAAATGTCAATTCAGTAACATGCTATCGTGACAAACTCCGATGTATGTTTTAGGAAAAATTGTGACTTGCCTTAATATGGGCACTGTAATTACACATACTCGTACCTATGCATAATATATCTTTTAGTAATACTTTATATATATTTTAGAGTTTTTAGCAAATAGCAACGCCCCTGGTGTTGTTGTTGTCTATGGGCGACAGTGACCGCTTACCATCAGGTGGGCCGTTAGCCCGTTTGCCTATCTTTTACATAAAAAAAATAGACTTATAAAGCCCCCACAGTAGGTTTGTTATGTCAGTATTCAAAATAAATTCGCTACAATGTCGCTACAAATCCTTTAACATAAACAAAATAAAGTATTCATCGACGTCACAACAAGTTAACGCACCCTCAGAACAAACCCTCAGCACAATAGCAGCCGCGCAATAGCAGCCGTGCAATAAAACCTATAAAATGTATATCTAACCTCGATATCAGTAGAGAGAATACGTAATGAACATTAGGAACAAAGGCGTGAAAAGAGCCGATACTGAATCGTGTAGGTGAGAAATTGATACTAATTGTCAAAAACGCAAAAATAAACCTTAACTCACTCAGTATACGGACGAGTTTAGCTTGCCGGAAATCCTGACAGAATGAAACAGTTTCCAGCTCAAACGAAATTCAACAGTATTTTGGAGATAATAAAGTTGTGAATAGAGGTGTGGATGGATACAAAAAGCAAGAATCGAAGATAAGTGAGGTGCCGCGGCTCTCGTTCTGAAATATTACTGTGTTCTGAAGGTTTTCTTTGAAATCGCGTGTTGGTGCGGCGGATTCTTTGTAGCTTCGTTTGAACATTTATATCAGCTACGGCAAAGCGCTACGCCGTAGTACCGCTACGATGGTGCTACGGAATGCTACGAACAATGTTGTAATATTCTGAGATAAGAAAATTATACTCTGACTGCTTATTTTTGTTCAGTATCTTTTACCAATCCGTGTTAAAAATAATACTTTAAAAATTCCAAGGATTTATAGTCTTGTAGATTAAACACTCAATTAAATACAGATCAAAAGTATACTGATTATTGCTACTCATAAGTCAAAGTCAAAGTCAAAATATGTTTATTCAATAAAATCACAAGGACCATCTTGAACCGTCTTAAAACTAGGTGACTCTAGTGCCAGTTCCACGCGACCAACACCGAGAAGAACAGGCAACAAACTCGGCTTGGTTGCCATACAAATTAATGTCACTCAAAAGTAGTTTTATCCTGCTGGAATCGAACCCGCACTTAGTGTCGCCACCGTGCCGCATAACTCAAATCATTCTCAGTCTTCATTTTTAGCTAGGTTTTAAATCTAAACCAGTTTTCTAAATTATCTAGGGAAGGTTTTTGCGGTTGTAGTCAATTAAAAGTTATCAGTTTACCAACAAAGTAATGAGCTCTGAAACTCCCTCGCGACGTTGATTCTTTCAAATATAATCTAAAAAATGCTTTATCAGTTTTTCTAACCCTTGAGAATACTAAAAATAATGTTTTTTTATACAACTAGCTGATGGAACTTGCTGATGGCCCACCTGATGTTAAGTGGTAACCATCACCTATAACAAAGCCTTGCCTCGTAAGGCACGCACAAAAGGAACGTGCCCTACGATGCACTGCCCTGCGTCCATCATCTTGAGTCTTACAGATGTTAAGCCTCATGTGTGTGTGTGTGTAATTACACCGGCGACCACTCTCTTCAAATTCAAATTGTTTATCAGTAACTTAATCTATGTTTACATTTTAAGGGTTTGAGATCTCCTTTTAAGTGAATGTATACCTGTGTTAGGAGATCCCGCTCTTCCGTAATAATTATATCAAAGACTAAGTACCTACTGCTAAGTTATGTTATGATAATGTTTGTCCTAAATTTAAAATAGGTACCTAAATGATAAAACCCGAGACGCAAAGGACAGAGGAGGCTGGCAGAAAATGAAGGAGGCCTATACCCAGCAGTGGGCGACACCGGGCTGAGATGATGATGAAATGATAAAAGATTTAGGTCTTATTTTAAAGTACAAAATTAACTATTCTTTTAAAATTGGGTATAAGTGAGTGTGTGTGTGTGTGTGTATGCGTGTGTGGCAGGTCTATGTGCAGCAATGGTCGTAAGTGTGCGTTTTTTATTTGTGAATGGGTAATAGGGTACTTTACGCCAGTCTCGAGTCTAAGCATGGTGTGTGATTGTATGAGATGTGTGTACGGAGTAACATGTGTGTGTGTTTGTGTGTAATGTGAAATAAATAATAAAAATTATTATTCTACGTACCTACTTACTAAGAACAAATACCTAAAAGTGCCTCAACTCTTCAAACCGAAACACAGCGTTGTTGCTTGAGTCATTGCCTGTTTATGTATGAAATTAAGAAAAACTTGTTATGGCATAAACTATAATAATAACTTAAATTTCAGTACAGTGGCGCCGTAAATCATAAATATATGCGTTCCAAATTATTTATTCTGGGATTTTCATAAAAATAACAAAAAATCTAATTAATTAAAAAACTACTGTACTTCGGTAGAGCATTTGGCGGCCTAATTTGATTTTAACTCTACTATGACGTCCTGCAAGGAATCACCAGTAACCCTGTATAATTGCACCGGCACCCTTCCATCAAAACACAGTACAGGGCCCGTACCACCATCTCTTGAAGCATTCTTATTTCAATACTAGCTGTGTCCCGCGGTTTACCCCGCGTAGTCTTAAATCCCGGTATTCCCACGGGACAACAAGTAGCCTATGTGTTATTCCAGACTATAAATTATCTCTGTGCCAATTTTCATCAAGATCAGTTCAGCCGTTTTGGAGCTATAGAGTAACAAACATCCATCCATCCATCCATCCATCCATACTTATAAACTTTCGCATTTATAGTAGGATTACCTTACTTTTTGATCATAAAGCTCTCTATGCAGTTGATATAAGACATTGACATAAAAGTAATATTGAAATAAGAATGCTTCAAGAGATGGTGGTCCGGTCTTGCACCAATAATTTAGTTCAAATCTCTTTCATTGTAAATAACATAAAACTCCATAGTACTTAAATACCCCCTAACCTAACCATTGTCAGGTGTAATCGCTACCATAAAACGGAACATGAATACCTACGTCACTTCCACTTCCGCTCTATAAGGCACGCACCACTTACTGGCGAAGGCTCTAGCATGCTCCGTTGACTTTCTTCCTTGCCTTGAAAGGTTAATGTGGGTTGAAAACAAATATACGTATAGGGTTTCAATATATTTTATTGAAATATCTCGAATATAAGCAACCGAAATGTTTAAAAACAAATGTTTGAATTATGACCCAAAAAAATCACTATATATATATATATCTTTTAGTCTAATCATCACACGATCATCCCTTTGTTGATTTTAAATATTTTGTAATTCGATCTTTGCATTAAATAATTTTGAACCTGCTTATTTACAACACAAAATTGTATTATTAGAAATCAGCCTGTGTAATAAACCAAATTTAAAGTAAAAGCTCGCGAATTCCAAAGGAAATGAAAACAACGGCGGAAAAGATATTATTCGAACAGCAAAATTGCTTTGAACCTTCCCTTTGATCTTCGAGTGTGTAATTTGTGATGTAAAAAATCACTCATCTCGCGAATCCAGCTTCAATTATATTCCAACCGACAAATGACGACGAACGGCTCATTACGGACTAATAACTAAAAGACCGGCACTTAGCACGAGGTGGAAGGTCTATTGAAGCTCAGTGACAGAGAAACGTTTTTCTTTTCTGATGTGATTCTTTTTGTGTGCCGAATTGCAGCGGGAGGGGGCGCCGAGGCGGGGGGTCCGGCCGGGCCCAGGCTTGCGCGGTCCCAGTCTCCGGCCGGACGGCGTAGCGCACGCTCGTGTCGCGCGTTGTACACGCTCGCGTCCGCACCACGTTGGACGCCAGTTTACACCCGGGACAAGTTACCGTGACATAAATGTGACCGCTTCTAGTGATGAGTGACGGATGATAAACCAGTGGCTGTGGTGACATACTTTTTAAATAAAGGGAATTAGTGAGGTAACAAAGTGCTGAAACAACTGGTTTTAGTGAAGTGACAGGTGTTGTGTTTGCACATGTGATACACATTAATAGGTGAGTGATGCCATTTTACTCTAAAAATATACTTTTTTTCAAACATTAATTGAAATACTGTACGCCGTTTTTTTATAAAAAAAATGTGTTACTTATCATATACTAGTAGCGGCCCGCGGTTTCACCCGCGTAGTTTTAAATCCCGGTATTCCCACGGGATAAAAAGTAGCCTATGTGTTATGCTAGATTATAATCTTACTCTCTGCCAAGTTTCAATCAGATCCGTTCAGCCACTCCGGCGTGAAAGAGTAACAAACATCCATCCATCCATCCATTCATCTGTCCATCCATCCATACTTACAACCTTTCGCGTATTATAAGGAAAATAAGGAAAAGTATGTTAAGCCGAAACTAAGTGACAGGTGAGTGGGATATCATAATGGTACACGGAAAAAACGGAGCACTAGCAAAGTACCAATTTGGCTTGGTTAATTTTTTTTGGGCTACTTATAACTAAGACTTATCTAAAACGCACAATAAAGCTCTGTTAGTAGTAAACAAGACAGTTTTGCTGTATATTCTAGGTTATACTAACAGAGTACTTGATAGTCTCCAAGTCTATCTCTTGAGTTAAAGTAACCTATTTCGTTTCCGTTTAAAAATAGACAAGTTTTCAGATTTATAAACTGACAAGTAGATACTTATCTAAGTTTAAACTACTCCTACTCGGTTAAATTTGAATAGGTTGGTATGATTACAAATAACCAAGTCTCATTTAAAACAAACAATAAATTAGTATGTAGATACACCCAAGTGCATTTTGTTATTTACAAATAACCAAGACTCATTTAAAACAAAACATTAAACAAGTTAAATTATCTATTCTGTTTCAAATATTTAATTCTGTTCAAATTATTTGTATACAAACAAAATAACACAGCAATCAATAGACAAGTATGTTGCTAAAACTAAATCGAAACAAGTAACATTGCTGGATTCATCGAAGAAAATGGTTATGGGTTGACATGTAAATGGTGTAAAACTCGAGAACGTGTTTAGACACACGTGCGATGCAAGGACAACGGCCATTTCTTTTCGACAAGTCCTTGGGCGCGAACACGAACGAGAGTACTTTTTAGAAAATAACCAGCAGAGATTGTGTGGTGGATTGGTTTAAAGTTTGCAACAAAAAACTGAAACCAGTGTTCATTCTGATCAACTGCAGTAGTACAAAACATCCGACGCGATCGATGAAGACGCGAGGAACCTTCTAACTGCTTGGGGCTTGGAGGAGTATAGTGAAGTTTTTCAAAGTAAGTACCTACTACCACGGTGATTATTGTAGTTATAAAACTCGTTGCTATTGTTTTTCACATCTTACCTAGTAGAACTTTCTGCAAAGAAATCGTAGTTTCGTAATTATATGTAAGTGCCATAATACCTAACTTAGACCGGCTGCTATGCGCTACACTATGCGCGGCTTGCCACAGCATCTTCGCCGCCGCAGAGCCACTACTATATATAGCAAACAAAGTGTGATGCGTGCCGACTGCCGCTTGATGTGCGTTATCTGATATTTTTGATGATATTTAAGTTGTGATTAGTATTTACCTACAAATTATTAATGACTGTAAAATAAATAAAAATGTATTGTTCACAGGTCATAATGGATTTCGAACATCTGAATGCCGAAAAGTACATTATATCAGAAACTTTTCCTATTTGATTTGGCCAAGCTGCGCACCAAGACCAAGGACAAAAATCTCGATTTCCTCTCAACTTATCAGCATGGTAATTTGTATAAACATAATTTATATTTGATTAACATCATCCTAAAAGAAAATAAAGCATTTTATGATTAAATGTATAAGACTATAGAGGTAAAATAATTAGTATATTGTAATTAAAATGTTTGTGCCCCTTACTACCTAAGTACTGATCTCGCATAATTTACATACTTAATTTAATTTTAGAATAGAACTATTGTTAAAGAAGTTAAATAAAACTATATTATTTTATATACATTCTTTTAATGTTGATGTTTGGTCTGTAGGCAAATAAAATATGATCGCTTTGTACTTTTTTTATGTTGATTTTACTTTTCACCAGATTAACGACCTTTTTCAATTCCCTACAAAATATGTAAGGAATTGATGAAGAATGAAAGCGTCAGAATGAAGAATCACTTTTATTTTTTTACTTGTAGCCTACTTGAATTGTTATATTATTCATCAATGTTATTTTTTGTTCTGCAGGTTTATTGGGTTGATGCTGCTATATACTTAGCTGCTGGTACCATTTCCAAGTGACAACAATATAGACATGCTATAGATTTTAAGTTTGAACTTGCATTGTACTAAAAGCAGCTATCAGTACAACACAAGTTCAAACTTAAAATCAAATCTATTGATATTCTTGTCACTTGGAAATGTTAGGTACCTGCAGCTAAGTATTTAGCAGTATTAACCCAATGAACCCGCTTAGGAACAACAAACTACATTGCTAAATATACCATTTTAAGTAGGCTAGAAGTAAAAATGTAGATTGGTTGTAGCAAACCCAATAAACCCGCTTAGGAACAGCAAACTACATTGCTAAATGTACCAATTCAAGTAGGCTAGGAGTAAAAATGTAGGTAGGTTGTAGAGAACCCACTAAGCTCGGTTGAAAGCGCCGAGTAACTTTGCTAAATATACCTATTTGAATTGGTTAGAATTAACAAAGTATATAGGGTATCGCTATCCAGTGGACACGATTGACAGCGCCGAGTAACATTGCTAAGTATACCCATCTAGTTGACAAAGTCACTTTGTTATACATAGAAACGTTCATTAGCTGCGTTTACAAAGTTGATTTGATAAAATCGACGATTTAAGCTAAGAAGCTTGGTTATAATTAACAGAATTACTCGATTCACGTTCACAATTAGGTTTGTTGTCTTTATTAAATTAAAGGGTTGGAAGTTACCTAGCCCAGGTTATCAAATTTTAACCAACTATTTAGATTATTATTACCAACTTACATTAGCAAAGATGGCTTGTCTAGCATTAGCAACAAACTTTGCAGGCTCCCTCCGAATCGAGTTACTCTGTTGTAAATAGCAATAAGTTATTTAAATCCAACCGTTACGTTTTTTCCGTGTACAACGGTACCCTTACCCTGCCGGTTGAATAGCGAAACATTCTAATATATACCTAATTTTCATGATGACTGTAATACTCTATATTTATAAAGATTACCCAACTATATCTTGAGAAAAAAAGTAAAGAAGAAAGCCAATTTTTTTAATGTATTACAGAAGAATAAAACAAAAGTCGAGCAAAACAATTTCTTTTTAGCTAAAACATGTTGAGCCGATTGCTGCGACAGTGTTCCACTACACCCCACGCGTCTCCCGGGCCTCCTTCGATAAGTTATACGCCATTCATCCAATATGAGTAATGTCATTCCCTCCAAACTTTCGCATATCACAAAATATTTCACGCACATTACGCACAAAGGGAGCATAACAAAATATGTCGTTAATTGTCACGCGTCAATGGACGTCGAGGCAATCGCTGCCAGCGATGAGTAGTTGCGCAACTTGGAGAATCAATCCATTCTGTATGTAGGTCAAGCGAAGGATTCCTTAATTCAGTCACAGTATTCAAGGGAGATCTCTGAATTGTTTCTCGCCCATTGTATTCAATTGTAAAGACAGGCAGAGAAATAATGTGAACAAAACTTGGAAACAAATTAGACAGCGGAGTGGAATGGAGTGTCTCTTGTGGCTCCAAGCCATTATTCGTTTTCCAACTTAACGAAACTTTTTCATATTCTCCGGAGAATTAATTATATCAGGATTAGGTAGAAATGTTTTTTTGGTTCATTATTTTGTGATGTTTTACAATTTGATACTAGAGGCTCGAGCGCTTGACCGACATCTTTAAATTAATAAGAAGGACTGAGATTTGCGAATTTATATTTACGAGGCGGATAACGTACTTCATAGAAACCTTAATATTCAGGCGCTTTTTTATGTTTATAGGTTATTATTTTAGTCAATATTAAATGGTTATTTTTATACCAAACATAATCTCATGTTAAAGTCAACCTATACTGAGAAGAAAACCCCATTCGCTATATAATATGTATTTCAAGAAAGAATATTCCGAGCATATGACATATTTCTGGAACACGTATCAGTGACGCCATAATATTTTATTACCTATTCGGAATGAATAAACAAACCGACATCCAAGCTTTTATTACATAAGGCACATGGAATCTCCTACGATAGTTAAGGAACAAAACTTGATATTTATTATGCTGCACTATATTCACTTATTTTTCAATGAATTTTCTTGTTTGACTTATACATGGGTTTATGGTGGTTCCAATGCACTCAATCTGTGTTCAAATCTACGTACTGCACGTAGTACACGGTACTACACTGACTATGACCTAGCGAAGCGCCCTCTACACTTACCATTGTTCGGCAGCGAGCGTTATTAAGTCTGGCTGCAAGTAGCATCAGCAGAAACAATCCAGACAGCAATCGTGGCCGCACCTTCCCCAGCTAAGACCTGGCACCTGGCACCTGGCACCTGGCACCTGGCACCTGGCACCTGGCACCTGGGACCGTTTTAATGACGGTAACCGTTTTATTAGAAGCAGCATTTTATTGAAATCAGTCACCATTCACTCGCTTATTGGATAGGTGGAGAGAAATATCTTATTAAGTATTTAATATTCTTTGGATTCCCTTTGAACCTTTTCAGTAAGCTTTGGTTATATATTTGACTATAGAAATTTTCATTGATAAATTGGACCTAATAGAAATTCTTTTGACAAACATAACCTATATGACTATAATATATAATATTTATTTCTAACGTGCTCGAACTTCACTTTTTGTGAATTGATAGCCACAGCAAAAATGAGTTCAAATTATTTAAAAAGAAAGCTTTTCTTAATTCTCGAAGTGCCCACATACCTAACATTTCGGTATTCAAATACATGTCATGGTCAAACCTCCTAAGAATGATTTAATTAAATCACAAGAATTACACTAAATCGTTTTAGGTACCTATATAAAAATCTCAAGAAGAGTTAAATCCTGTACAAACTCTCGAAACTTCGATAACGTTTTCGGAAGTAAGTATAACATTATAAGAAAAGCCGATAAGTAAACAGAACAAAAGGGGCTAAGAGCGCTGAGCTGGCTCGGGATAAATATTAAAACAGTTATCGAATGGTTCGCCACGTTCCATTCCCTTTAGTCGTTCTCGATCGCGTGCGGTGATCAAACTATGAATATCGTATTGATAACCGATATCAGAATAGAATAGAACCAATTTTCGGAGTTACAGTCATTATTTTATGGTCAACTGTTTTGTTGTCATCTGTTTTGAATAATATACTACTAATAATTATTTATAAGTAGTGATAAAAATTTCATGATACTTAAATGTTTTGGTTCAATCAACGCTGAGCCAAAGGACAAAACTAAGAAAAAATAATAATATACTTAACAACCTGAATAATAATAATAATAATAATAAAGAATGCTGGACAATCCACACAGCACTATCTAGCCCCAAAGAAAGCTATTCAAAGCTTGTGTTATGGGTACTAGATAACTGATATATTTAAACCATTATATACTTACATAGATAGATATTTTTTTATTATACATAGAAAATACCCAGACCATCGGAACAAATTTCTGCAGATCGTACACAAATTTGTTCCAAGGCGGGAATCGAACCCTCAACCTCTTGCGTCGCAGGCAGGCTCTCACCCGCTGCGCCACAGGCAGGCTCTCACCCGCTGCGCCACAGAGGTCGTCCGAATTAGCTTAGAATAGTGTAGTAGTAGAATAGTGATTATGTAATGTAGTGATTGCACATTGTGCATAATATTGTGTAAGAAACACAATAGTTTTTTACGACAGCGTACATTTTCTTTTACCCAAAGCTACCCTAGCCCCTGAGTTATTTAATAGATATTCTATGGACAAATGCTTTTGAGACTTGCTTCCGATTTTATTGTTGGAATCAAAGAGGATTCTTTCAATGTTTTTGAGTTCGGAGGGGCGAGAGTAGCGAGCCAGTGCTCTACTGTTAGCTGTGGTTTCCGGGATAATAGTGACCGCTATTATATGCTTTAAGTATCCTCAAGGATCTTGAGTACTATCAAATCACAAGTGAGTATTAAATAGAGTAATTAATAAAATGAACTCTGGTAAAACAAAACATTTTGTGGTAATTATGACTTTTGCTTTTGAAATCATGTTTATGGATATTGTATGAATAAAGATTTCATAGCGTGCCCGATAAGGACACTTAGCGTATCCGTACAGAAGCTACCATAGCGTGCCCGATAAGGACACTTAGCGTATCCGTACAGAAGCTACCATAGCGTGCCCGATAAGGACACTTAGCGTATCCGTACAGAAGCTACCATAGCGTGCCCGATAAGGACACTTAGCGTATCCGTACAGAAGCTACCATAGCGTGCCCGATAAGGACACTTAGCGTATCCGTACAGAAGCTACCATAGCGTGCCCGATAAGGACACTTAGCGTATCCGTTCAGAAGCTACCATAGCGTGCCCGATAAGGACACTTAGCGTATCCGTACAGAAGCTACTAGCGGTTGCTAGTTAGTATATTGATAGTGTGTGAAATTTCTGTCAATATCATATTTATTTACTATAACTTATCTCATTGATTACTATGAAGTAATTTCAGATATATAATTATAGGTCACCCACCTTTCATGCTTTCATTTGTAGTAAGTCTTCAAAAGCTATGTTGTCAATCAGTCACACTTAACACTTTTCACTACAGAAGCAGACAAGCTCAGTTCACAACTTTCTGGCAGGTAATGTAACCCTCTTCAATTGGGTCCAACACTGGATGATTGTTTGACGTTTTTCCAAAGTGATATAATGGCGAATTGCTCACCGAACCCTGGCGACCCGAGGTTCCTCTTGATTTCAGAAAATGAACAAAAAGCTGTTTCGTGGAAATACAATTTGTCGAATACCCTTTGATGCAAATAACCTTATGAAATTTCCAATTTTTACTTGTTTCCGTATCGGAGATGATAGCTCAATTCCATTACTGATTATACTTTCGTCTTGGCTATCGGGTACAAAAGCTTATGTGGGTACTTTAAGCAAAAAGTAATACATAATAAAAAGTATCATAAGTACAACCATTGCCGATTTGAATGATATTTGTTAGCGAAAATGTTTAAAATACATGAAATCAGTGCCAATCGGAAGTATCCCTAAGACGCTGGCTGCATTGTCTGAATGCAGCGCTGAAACAAAACTTTTTATTAAATGGATGGATCCCGCGATTGTGTATTTATTTGTGACAATCCAATCCTGGGGCTTTATTTTTGACTAGAACTTTGTAGTTATGACCAGCCACTATGATTTCTTCTAGAATATTTTCAGATATCCAAATGATCTCTCAGCTGAAACAGGAACAAAGGGTAGGTCAGAGCCAGGCATCCAGCGCAATTTATAGCGCACCTCGCATCTCAGATGACCGCATATGATATACGAGCCGCCGGTGAGTTACGGCGCGGGGAAAAATTCCGGACGCCCCACGACTGCGATAGTTGTGACGGTTTAATTAAAGAACTTCAATTGCACTTTTTGGTTTTCAGTTTTCGAGATTTATGCAGCGGCCAGTAGGTTTGTGCTCGCAAATGATTTGTTACTGAGAGTTTTGCCAAGTAGGTTATAATATTACAGCTCAGTAGAATAAAAAAATTTAGATTTGTTTTATTTAGATCTTAGTCAAAAGGTATTCTTCTTCTAGTTTAGAAGCAATGCTCTTGTCGGCGTAATTGATGCAATTCTCTCCAGTTGTTTCTTTTTAGGGCAACCTCCATGACCTCCCTATAAGACATGACGGCGACCTTTGCTTTTATTTGGCTCACGTAGCTAATCCTAGGTCTTCCCCTGCTTCTCTTTCCTTCTACCTTTATAGGAAAAATAATTGAAGGAATTCAATTATTTTTCCTATAATAGCAAATAATTGAAGGAATTCAATTATTTTTCCTATAATGATGTCATGTCTTACAAGATGGGCAATCATTTTTCCTCTTCTACTCTCCAAAGGTATGAGTATTATTCGATTGAATTTACAAGGATCACTTTGAAACGTCTTAGCGCTCGGTGACTTTAGGCGCCGGTCCCACGCGACCAAGCCTAGAAGCGTCTTAGCGCTCGGTGACTCTAGGCGCCAGTCCCACGCGACCAAGCCTAGAAGCGTCTTAGCGCTCCGTGACTCTAGGCGCCATGCCAGTCCCACGCGACCAAGCCTGGAAGCGTCTTAGCGCTCGGTGACTCTAGGCACCAGTCCCACGCGACCAAGCCTAGAAGCGTCTTAGCGCTCCGTGACTCTAGGCGCCATGCCAGTCCCACGCGACCAAGCCTGGAAGCGTCTTAGCGCTCGGTGACTCTAGGCGCCAGTCCCACGCGACCAAGCCTAGAAGCGTCTTAGCGCTCCGTGACTCTAGGCGCCATGCCAGTCCCACGCGACCAAGCCTGGAAGCGTCTTAGCGCTCGGTGACTCTAGGCACCAGTCCCACGCGACCAAGCCTAGAAGCGTCTTAGCGCTCCGTGACTCTAGGCGCCATGCCAGTCCCACGCGACCAAGCCTGGAAGCGTCTTAGCGCTCGGTGACTCTAGGCGCCAGTCCCACGCGACCAAGCCTAGAAGCGTCTTAGCGCTCCGTGACTCTAGGCGCCATGCCAGTCCCACGCGACCAAGCCTGGAAGCGTCTTAGCGCTCGGTGACTCTAGGCGCCAGTCCCACGCGACCAAGCCTAGAAGGCTCTTTTGTAAGATCCATGTTACAAAATAATGATAGGTAATGAAGTATAGATCTATGAAAGATACCTAACCAAAGCTAGGCAACTTAGTTAAATAAATTATCCATGTTACACTATTACCAAAATAAAACAATATCAGAAATATTTTTGACTAATTCGGGAGTTGGTACTGTTATTTAAACGTAGAATCAATTGTATTATCTAAACGACAATCGAATTTGATGTAAAAAAGTTCGGGACGATTTCGATATGGCCTGTAAAACATTATGGAAATTTTCCCAATATTTGTCATCACCGAACTCGTATGAGCAAAGTTCGTAAGTTGTTTTGTTCAAATTTTATTTAGTACTAGCTGGTACCCGCGACTTTGTCTGCGCACTTTTCGCAAAAAGGTAGCCTATGTCCTTTCTCAGGGTCTAAAGATTGTCTGTGCCAAATTTCATCAAAATCGGTTGAGAGGTTTAAGCGGGAAAGCGTAACAGACAGACAGGCAGACAGAAAGACAGACAGACAGAGTTACTTTCGCATTTATAATATTAGTTAGGATTAGGATTGTTGCTATGTCAGTTCGTATGAATTGGTGGAGAATAAAGGACATTTAGTTATCAATCATCCCAAATTCGGCTAGACCTAATTCAAATGATTAGCAAGCTTGAACAAGTCCATAATTAGGCAAGCCTCCCCAACGCTCCCCAAACTTGATATGTACAGTAAATTACGTTTAGAAATGACAAAATTTTCAATAATTGGATTTAAAAACAAACTCAGAACCTTTTTAGAAGGCCACCCATTTTACCATTTAAATGAATACCTGAGCTGTTCATTCTCTGATTTGCAAACGTAGTATGTGTAAGTGTATTAGAATAAGACATTATTGTAAAAATTGACATGCCAATGTTATAGTACTGTAGCGCAATGGTTAAATAAATAAATAAAATGCATTTACCCAACACATAGGTAGCTTTAAGAAAAAGAGTGACGCACATAACGTTAGCACTAGTAAAAAAAAAAATTTGCATTCCGAAATTTCGATTACAAAAGGTAAATGGCTCGTTCATGGGGAACGGTATACGCTTCTATAATAAACTTCCAGAAAGTGTCACTGGGCTTCCTATTAAAAAAAATTAAAGTGTACATTAAGAATTATCTGATAAGGAAAGCTTACTATACTATAGATAGTTACATTAATGATAAAAGTGCGTGGCCTGATGTCCCGGTCGCTCTGCCCATCGACAGCTAACATATCTGCAATGTCTTTACTATTATGTTATTTAAAAAAAGAATTTTTTTTTATCGTTGTTTGACTTACTACACTTCTTACATAGGCATTAGTATTATTAGTTTGAAGCGTGTGTTCTTTTATGAATCTGTTTACTTTTCCTTTTTCTGTTACATTACTTAATGTATTATATAGCTTCAATAGTGTAGGTATTTTATTACATTGTAACGAGGATCATACAAAAGAGCGATAGACACCAAACCGAGTTTGTTGCCTGTTCTTCTCGGTGTTGGTCGCGTGGAACTGGCACTAGAGTCACCTAGTTTTAAGACGGTTCAAGATGGTCCTTGTGATTTTATTGAATAAACATATTTTTATTTTGACTTTTGACTTTGACCAACGATTTTTATTCGTTGTTTAAGTAAGTAAGTTTATAATGCAATTAAAAATGGCTAGGTGTTATTATTAAACATACTTGAAAAAAATTGTTACCTCATACCTTTTTTCTGAGAAATTTAGATAAAAAAAAGTTAAGAAGATACTTGTCATGTAAATAAATTTGAGTCAGATCTGACGCGTAGTTTTTGAGCTATTGTAAATATTATGAGTGTACCTATTATCCAGTGCACTAAAGTCGGCTTTTTCTCGAAAGAGTTATTACTAAGTCATTTTAATAAATTAAAATCTATATATTGGTTTAAATAATTTAAATAAAATCAATCTGCAGGATAAAATACCTGAAAGGGTATAATTTCAAAGGGTAAAGAACCAGTCTTTGCAAAACCGGAAAATTAATGTAAAAACGTCAGAGCTCTGTAATCCTACGTCGACAACGTCACTCATTAAAGCTTGAGAAAGTTTATTCCAACCGTTTCCCCAAAGCTCCGCGCTAAACACAGGTCAGCTCAACTTTTTGCTTTTTCGGCCGACGTAAGCTAACACCCGAATCTTCGTCTATCACTCAGACTTCACCCGCCACACGGAACAACTATTTTGAGAAATTGATCAATAAGTTTTGTTAAAATATTTTTTTGACAAATTCATTGCCAGTTTTTTTGTGTAGGGCTTGCCTTAACCTAGCACTAATAAGAAGAAAAATTAAGTAGTAGGTATCAAGGAAGCCTTAATACGAAAAAGCAATAACTTTAGATGGCTTCGTAAAATGGTTGATATAAACAAAGAACATAATTTTATTCTATGTGCAAAGATAGAAAATTTTTAAAAAATAAGAGATCACCATCAACTTCGATTTCTTTCATTTGTAGGCAAACAAAGTTGTTCACTAAATGTTTATGGTCAAAATTAAATGTTTCAACTTGTGTCTGGAGACGCCATGACAGTCATGTAATAATTGACATTTGACATGACGCAATAAATTTTGCATCGCTTTCTAGTGGAATTGTTACCAAGGGATATAGTGTAAGTAGGTAGTATTCAAATTCCTTCATCGATACTGATGTCAAAATGACATTTCACGCTTCAATATTATATCCGCCATATTTTTAGTGCAATGTGCAATGAGCAAGAAAATCTTGATGCACAAGAAAATGACGTAAAAATAAAGCAAAAAAGCAGTTACAACGGTTTCTATAGAAAGTGAGGCTAAGTGACATTATTCATTTATATTCTGTATACAGAGCCGAGCAAGGCTCGATCTATTGATGAAACAGCTCCTTTGTTATTACATTTATAAGGAGATGTATATTATAAGGAAAAGTTTTTTGAAAAATAATAATTTGAGTATGAGTTTCCATAATATAGTAGAGTTTAGTTCGACGACCTCAGTGGTGCAGCGGGCGAGAGTCCGCCTGCGACGCAAGAGGTTGCGGGTTCGATTCCCGCCTCGGAACAAATTTGTGTACGATCTGCAGAAATTTGTTCCGTTGGTCTGGGTGTTTATGTATAATAAAAAATATCTATTTATGTAAGTATATTAATGTATTAAATATATCAGTCATCTAGTACCCATAACACAAGCTTTGAGTAGCTTACTTCGGGGCTAGATGGTGCTGTGTGGATTGTCCAGCATTATTTATTTATTTATTTATTTATTAGTTTACTTAAAATACAGGGGTGATCCTTCACCATCACTCATAAAAGAAGATTGTATACCCTCTCCGCACGGAGGTCACATGTTATGTGGACTGAAGGGTTTTTTAGGGATGTAAACTCTTTAAATTGTGATGTACACCGACCTAGTTCAGGTAATGAGCTATAAATATATAATAACTTAAACTTCTTTTGGAAACATACACCATAGTAAGATTTGCACATTTTTTAAACTGATGTATGATTTTATTAACTAAAAACATCTAAATGTATGAAACATTTACACCTAAATTCTACAAATTAACAAATGTAAAATGTGTTAATTAATCACGTCCAATCCATTAAGCCGATTTGTATAAAACTTGAAACAAATAAAGCTTGTAACCCGTGCATTAACCCAAAACGTTTAAAATATAAAAGAAGCCCAAAAAGGACCTTAAATATTGATATCAAATAATAAATAACCGCTAAATTGCGGAGAATACTAGCTGTCGTATTTTGATAAATTGTGATCACTCCCTAGCGATTCTATAACCAGAACTAGTGCTCAGTCATCTCGCGTTCGCCTCAGCATATAACTCATCAGTAAATACTCGTTGTTGGTCGTAAATAACAAGTGCCTCCGGCGAGGCTCCGATAGAATAGGTACGCACGTGCCCGCTCTGTGGCGCTGCCGCGGTGGCCGACCAATGAATACGGAGTGTTACATACCGACTTTAAAAAGTCAAGAAGCTAAGCTATCTAGCTCCCATACCACTAGCTTTTGCTTAGTTTGGGGCTAGATAGTGCTGTGTGGAATGTCCACCAATATTTATTATTATGAAATTGACCGCTGTAGAAGAAGATTTTATCAAAATAAAACTGTTACATGTGTTGGACTCCTGTATCCGCATTTAGACTCTAAGGTGGTCCATTATGCGTGAGGGGTGATCTGGCTACAATTGTAGCCAGCCTAGCTCCTCCCAAAATAAAACTGTTTTATCGTTATCCCTTTCATCGTTTGCATTTGCCATGAATCGTTCGGTCGATTCTGCGCACAAGACTAAGTATTTGAAACATTTCAACCAATTACTTACAAAAACATGAACTCGCAATTTGTATTTTCACATTCCGAATCTAACTTTTGCTTTGATTAACTTCTGGTGGAATACTTTTTGACTTTTGAAATAAGTATCTTTACTATAAAATAGCTAACCGAAGGAGATCTAAGCACAAGTTTCTGATATTTTAGAACCCTTTATAAAAAAAATGCTGCCATTGTAATAAAGATGAAAATTTGTTTTTAATGATTGTATATTTTACAAACGTAAATAACAGAATTCACGATAATGCGCTGCTAAATTAAATAAAGAGGTCAGACCGCTCCGCCGCCGCCGCCGCCGCCGCCGCAATTTACCGGAGAATGCACCTTACAATTCGTTTCGGACACAACGGCCGCAGCTTTATTGAAAGTGTTCATTTCATAAAGGTGTGTGTATACACCCTGACAATGTCCTCTCATTATGCATCCCCCTTCGTTGCAGCAGAGGGAACAGCTAGTTCACTTTGCGCAGCAACGGCAAAACAATCAAATACTGAAAAACAAAGGCATAATGTTAAATTTATATTTCATGTTTAAAGTTTATTTTATGTATAGCACACAAGTTTACTAATTTAGATGAAAGTTCATTTAAAAGGGATGCCAGGAACGTATAAACTTTAATAGACAGATCTGGTGACTGGGGAATACAAAGCGTAGCACGGCTGATGGACCTACGACATCATTGTGAAGGACGGAGGATGTCTAATGGGAGACGGCCTAACAGTGAACTTCTGCAGGTACTAATAATGCTGATGGGAGTGGTGTTTCATTAAAAGTAACCAACGCAACTATGTCCCACCTCTTTTAACTCGATTTATTCTGTAAAATCGTGCAGAGACATAAAGCGCCGCAACATAATTACTTAGTTAAAGCTGCGCCGAACCAGAATTTAGATTATAGCGGTTAAGCCAATTAGTTTTGCAATTGTTCTATGGGTGACCTAGCTGTGTGGTGCAAGTGACTGCGAATAAACAATGTGTATTGTAGCAAATTGAATGAGCCCTCTGTCGCGTCACTCTGCCCGACCGCTGCGACCGATATTTCGAGATGGTTTTTGTCATTCATCGGTTCGGTTTTACACTGAAATTGATTTCATCCAGACATTTATCTGGATTTGAAGCTGAAACACCAAGACAATCACAGTTTATTTCGTGTATTTCTCAGTATTTCAATTTTGTACAAACATCGCAATTCTCTATTTCATATTTAGCAAAATTACTATCACTACATAGTCGCTAATTATAGTCACAAACAAAGTCGCTTTCTCTGTCCCTATATCCCCATGTCCCTATGTATGCTTAAATCTTTAAATCTACGCAACGGATTTTGATGCGGTTTTTTTAATAGTTAGAATGATTCAAGAGGAAGGTTTATATGTATAATACGTGCATTATATGTGCATCCGTGCGAAGCAGGGGCGTGCGGGCGGATCGCTAGTTTTATATAATTTAATGTATCCTGCTTCCTGGTATATTGAAATAAGAAGGTTAGTATTAGGTACTGTTGGTAAACACAATTTTGTTTGATAATATCGTATTAAATTTGCCCGTTGTCTATAATGGTCTATACAATAACTCCTACTATAGCGAGAATTGAGCAGTTCTACGAAAATGTTATTACTGGTTAATATCAACGTACAGTGTTATTTTTCACAAGGAGAAAAATATATATTTTTGTAAGAAATAGACTTAATTTTATAAGGAATGTTTTCATATACAAAGATAATACATAAACAGATATTAAAATTGAAAAATTTCCAAAAAAACAAATAATAAATTGATACTGGCTGCATGACTTTGTTTCCCACACAGTAGACGACCCCCTCAGATCGCTTAACTTATGTCTAAGATGGGATAGTCAGAGACACGTCCAAAATTATCGCTACACTAAAAGTGATGCAGGAAATTAATATAGAAAATATAAGTTTGACTAAGTCCTTACTCCGCGTTCGGCTTAGAGCTTACAATACGATTTCCCGGTCGAGGACAGGAAAATGCAGAGGAAATTCACTTTTCCTGGAAATAGAATCATTTGATATTTGTCACGAAACTCACGGCCAGAATGCTCTCAAGCCTAGCGAGTGAGTTCAGAAGTTTTTAAGTTTGAGTAGTTCATTTTTTATCTACAGTTTTTTAGCAAAATAAGGGGTGTTTTTTGGGCCGCCTTAATGCCTCGGTGCCAATACTGTTTTAGTAACTATCAACATAACGTGTGTTTTGCAACATAGATGTGCTCTGATACAAATGTCGCAAGAGGTCAACCCATCCGAACTTACTAGTAAGGTACAAGAAAAGGTGACTAAGTGGTTGCTTTTTTTTTATTAATAACAAGTCAAAGTTATTTATTTATAACAAGTCAAGCTTGTTAGTTATTATGTAAAATTACAGGGACATGAGGCTTAACTTCTATAAGCCTCAAGTTGAGAGACGAAGGACGCTGCATTGGGCACGTTCCTATAGTGCGTGATTTACGAGACAATAATTTGTTATAGGTGATGGTTACCACATCAGGTGGGCTATTTCCTTGTTACTTTAGCAAGATTATAAAAAAATGTACAAACCAGACTCTAGTGCTCTAGATAAATTCATGTTTTAAAAGTGCACTGCAAATTTATTAGTTGAGGTAAAAACTGAATTGTTAAAGACTTAATTTTAGTTTTCGTGTTGTCTTTTTGAAATAACGTGCACGCTAACAAAGTAATTACAAGCTCAAAAAACTTTATAATTCTGTGAACTAACTCTGCTGTTTGATATTTATTTTTATTTTTTCGTGACATGCCCTGACATGCCCTGTTAGATTCAAAATCTGTATCATCGTTCAGCGTGAGCATTATAGCTTTACGATTTTCATCCTGAGGGAGGGTAGATATAGAGTAGATTCTGTTTTCTATATTATAGATTTAATTATATATTTATAGTAGTTTTTTCTTTGCGGCAATGTTCCCCCTTTCTGAGAAACATTGTCTGAACAGTCAAACAGACCGCTCGATAACAAGTGTAATGGTTCCATTTTTCCTATGGAGCTAAGGATTACTAAAAATAACATAACACCGTGTTCTCCCCTTAACTACTCATGGTCCCCGCATCCCTTCGTTCCTAATCATAATGTTAGAACACATGTTGAGTGACGAAGTGGGTCAGCGTGCTATAAATGAACATCACCATCATATCGCTGGTAACGCGCGATGCGGGGAGATCAGGTCCTACAGGGGAGAAAACTACAAGCAATTGGCTATCAATAAACTTATGCATCGGCTGTAAGACTTATTTTAGACGTGTGACTTCACCTACGGGAAAAGTCACAAGGTGTATTCAATTGGATTAGAATCCTACCCTAAGGGTGGATAGTAGACATTAGTAGAATATAGCCACAAAAAATATAAAATTATACTTCTTACAAAGTTTTTGTTCTCAAATTGTAATACCCATAGCCTATCCTACCACGTGGGGTATTTGCTAGTTGAGATTGCTGTTTTTGGTTACTCATAGTTTCTATTATTTGATAGGTTGAACGTTTAGGTTGACGTAATAAAACACATAACTGACCTATAAAAGCATAGTATTTACTTTTTGTTGTAAAGTCTTCAAATTAAACCGTATTTATCGAGCTCGCGATAATGCTTAGCCTTCCAGAAGGACCGCTTGATTACAAAACGGTTGCCCTTACGACTTTCTAAGGAGCTTATTAAGTCGCAATAATTGCTATTAACGCAATTTACATCTTAAAGGTAAGCTGGGGACTTCACAGACATAATTCTTCTCAACAACCGAATCAAAAACCAACGAAATTTGTGTTCTATTACCAAAGCATAAGGTTCAACGTTGAACGACGGCAAAGGTTACAATGTGTAGTTAAACGACAAGTGTACCGGCCTCCATTAAAACTAACTTCCAACTAATAAAGTAAGAACAAAGTCCATTTCCGCGCGAACTGGATACATGGCGGTATGAGTGTGGACCCGAGCCAGCAATGTATGGTGTGTGTGTTACAATGGCCGTTGTACAAAACTGTGGTTCGGGAAAGGAGTGGCGGGATTATACAGGATTTAAACGTTGTTGGAAACTTTGAAACGCTGGACAATATTACAACTGGTTCCATTTTGGAAATTAATTCATACACACTGATAATCTATGCTTCGTAGAAAGAGTGAAGAGTACTGTTTTAAAGTTGAATGCATTCGGTTTGAAGTAGGTTTTACCGAATTGTGGTTTGAAAATTATATGATTTTAAGTGGCAGTTATAGAGAGCAAAATTAGGTTATAATGTTATACCGCAAATATTACTCGCATTGTTGTGAGTCTCATGTGCTAGTTTACGCTCACCATTTAAACCGAAACATAGCAACACTGCATAGCGATAGAAAACGGCATGGTGGTAGTACTTACCCGGAGAAGCCACACAATAACAGTAGTAACTAACCAATTTTATTATTATGGGCAAAGGTAATCGGCCAACATCAGGTGGGCCATCAAAGTGACAATCTGAATACCGTTTATTGGGTTATTATAAAGAGTGTAGTAGATTATGGTAATTACGAGAAATAATGACTTAGGAGTTTCAATAGTTTAACCCATTTTAACTCCGAACTATCCATTTCCGAAATCGTGATAGTTGTTAAATGAAAAACTAATTTATCTGAACTAAACTCTGAACTAAAAAAGTCAGACCATTGTGTCTGACTTTTTTAGTTACACACGTATCAGGCTATACATTGCTCGCTTTTAAGTCCTTGTAGTAAGCGTCAGTTTTCTTTGGCTTTGTGTAGCTTGATTTATAACCGTGTGTAAACTGTGAAACGAAGTTACTTTGACCTATTACATTTTATGGCATACATGCAACAGTTTACCAAATTCATATTTATAAAAAATGCCCAAAATCAACAAAATTAAATATTGAAATCGGCAGCTATTTATTTAGTTAATATCGACGCACTAGAAAGAGAATATCGACGCACTAGAAAGTGAATAGCGACGCACTAGAACGAGAATATCGACGCACTAGAAAGAGAATATCGACGCACTAGAAAGAGGATTTGAGATTGAGGAGGTAGTTGAATGGCCAATCATTAGAGATGACAAATCAAATAAAAACACTTTTTATTCGGTCTACAGTGTGGCCTGACCTAGAAGATTTTCATTTTTTTGTTAAAAAAAACAAATTATAGGCATTCTGAAAAACGGACAGTAAGGAATTCGACTCTGTGACTGTCCGCAATATAAAATATCAAGCAAAAAGCGATGTGCGGAGTAGTAGGTATATTATAATTAACAACCTATCTAAATAACTACCTACCTACACATAGCTACACCATGGCACACTACCTTACACTGCACATTTCATTATCACGTTTTATTTTACACATTGTTCTTTTTTTTTGCGATCAACTTTATACTTTATTTCTCTTTTATTAGTTAACTTTCACTTTATTATTTTGATTTGTCTTTTCAGTATCATCCACCTACTTACATAATTTGCTTATAAAATGTAGATTAGATTTGGTTAATGCACAATCTATAACTATAAGAATCAAAGTCCTGACTGACTGACTGACATATAGACAACGCACAGCCTATACCGCTGGTCGTAGAGACTTGAAATTTGAAGAGTACATAGTGCTTACAGCGTAGACGTGTACTAAAAAGGGATTTTTCAAAATTCAACCCCTAAGGGTGTAAAAAGGGTTGAAAACGTTTGTATGAAACATCGTAATCCTTCAACCTAGGAACTTGAAACTTAGAGGACATGTACCCCAAAGTAAATAATTAAGTTTGTCATTTTTAGTTTTTGAGAACTACCCCCAATAAGGGTGCAAAAGGATTTTGTAGTTTGTATGGGAGTTTTTTAACGAGTGGTTCAATTGATTTCAAACTTGGAGTAAATATACTTCTAAATAAATAATTAAGAACGACATTTTTAGTTTTTGTAAACTACCCTTAATAAGGGTGCAAAAGGATGTCAAAGTTTGTACGAGAATTTTTGTACGCGTAGTGCGATTGGCTTGAAACTAAAAGTAAAAGTATATAAATTACAAAAAATATACTAATTTAGGGTTTTATCTCGGGTGGAATGCGCGAGCGGCGTCAGAGGCGCAGCGGTGGCTGGCGAGGCGCGGGGCGGAGCCCTTAGCGGGCCGCCGCCGCCGCCGCCGCCAAGCTGGGACCGCTGTATCTACGAAATTTCGTAATCTTGGTGACACAATACGCTCTCTAAGCGTACACTCTCTTAAAATTGTTCTTACTTAGATAGGTACTTTAACATACCTATAGTTGTCGCGGGTGAAACCGCGGGGCACAGCTATAATAAATAGTTTAGAATTAGACAATAAAAAAACTGTGAATCTAAGAATTAAAAATTAAAATAATTTAGTATTGTGGACCTCTTCAGTTTGATAACGCTGTGTTTGTGTGTAAAGTAGTAAGTAGTTTATTGTGCCGCGGCCATTAGAGGCATGGTCCGAAACCGCGCGAGTTACACTATCACCGAACTTACAATTGGCCCGTTAGTTCGAGTGGCGGGTAGTTAGGGCTCGTCCCGGGGGCGCGGCCGCGGGAAGTGCCTGAGTTCCAACTACTTTGACCTATTACTTTTCGTGTTCATTAAACGTTGTTTATGTTTGACTAGCTTTCGCCCCCAGATGTGATTAGATAAGCTTACGTGTCTGTTGTGATGTCTCGAGTTTTACCTGAACGTTTCGGGGTGAAACTGAAAGTCAAGGCAAAATATATTTATTTATTTTATTTTATTTTACATTCTTATAAATAAAAAAACAGTTGATACATTTGTAATCTTAATTACTTAATGTTACTAGAGATTGTGTACAACCCACTACGTTATCCACGGAGTACTAAGCTAACACAATCATCATAAGAATAATTTATTCATGCTTCTTCTAGTCTTGTTACTAGTTCTTTTCGAAACAGTGTGGTGAAAGGATTAATTCATTGAATCACAAGGATCACTTTGAAACGTCTCTAAGAACTGAAACTTGGATAAGGTTTCAATTCCGCGCGACCAAACGTAAAAGAACATTACAGTCAACAACTTAAGGCTTCGTTCCCACCGTATGTTTAAAGTAACAATAAAGTCATCTACCTACTTTTGGATGCGTATGAGCTACATATTTGCAAATGAACTGTCGATTTTTTTGAACGAAACAGTACAATAAATCTTCTGTACTGAAATATAAACTTTTTCAACACTAGGTGGGTCTCGTGTTAGTAGGTTAGCAGATTTGAGTATGAGCATTACAACAAATTGAATTACTTTGGTGAAAAATAAATGAATAGAATAACGTTGAATCAGTGCTACCGACACTGAGTAAATACGTTCGAGGCAAGCTCGGATTCGCAGAAGGCTAACAGCAAATACAAAATCCGAATGCCTTTGCCTATCAAAATATAAGTTTGTTTTCCATGCGTGAGGCTTGTTTGCATTGCGTCAGTTCCAGCGCCGACTCGCTGCTTGCCTATCAATAGAGGAAAGTTGTATTCATTCAAAACATGGGATAGAGCCTTATTAAAATTAAATTATGTTATATTCATAAAATGACTGACCTATTTCTCATTTAGCCTTGCCCCCTTCAGTAGCTACTGATGGGAACAACAGTCAACAAGCCTGTTTACTTCAATAATAATTTAATTTTCAATTTCAATTTTAGATTTTTTTTATACAACTGGCTGATGGAACAAGCTGATGGCTCAGCTGATGTTTAGTGGTAACCATCCTACTAGTATTATAAATGCGAAAGTTTGTAAGTATGGATGGATGTTTGTTACTCTTTCACGCCGGAACGGCTGAACGGATCTGGATGAAACTTGGCAGAGAGATAGATTATAGTCTGGAATAGCACATAGGCTACTATTATCTCGTGGGAATACCGGGATTTCAATTTGCGCGTGTGAAACCGCGAGGCGCAACTAGTCACCTATAACAAAGCATTGCCTCGTAAGTCACGCACGATAGGAACGTGCCCTACGATGGACTGCCCTGCGTCCATCAACTTGAGGCATACAGAAGTTAAGCCTTATGTACCTGTAATTTGTTTGTATATTTATTTATTTTATAAAAAAATAAAAAAAAATGCATCAGCGATCACACTCTTCAAACCGAAACACAGCAACACTGTTTGGCGGCAGAATAAGGCGTGGTGGTAGTACTTCCCCGGACGATGTAGCTTATATGTAGAAGGAGGTATAGAATATATAAGGAGCACTATTTCTGAATATTTGGTGTTCATCGTAATGTTTAGGCGTAGTACCGCAGACTACCCACTTTCAAGGATCTTGAGTTCAAGAGGCTTGAGGGAATGTTGAGTGTTTTTGAGTGTTACAGTCTTGAGCTTATTTCTTTCTTTCATTTATTTTATTTGTGTCAATGATGAAATGACGGTTAATTACCACCTCTCAGCTCAGATGGTAGTAGCTCTGCCCCCTGTGCCGTAGGCCGTGAGTTCGATCCCCACCGAGAACACACATTTGTATTTATTCTTTGTCTGGGTGCTATAACATGTATCAAAAGTATGTATTTACAAAAGAAAGGTATAATAGTATTATCAGATATCTGGGTACCCATATTACAAACTTAGTCCCATCTAGCCCGAAGCTTGCTTAGTTTTAGCCTAGATATTTGTATGACAAGGTCAAATAACAAGACTGGCTCTTCGTATACTCCAGTCTGTTCGTGAAATATCCGAAACTCTTTGGAAGTGACCTTAATAACAGAGAAGGGTAACATGCAGCCTTCAAAGAGCAGCTCAAATTGACTCTCAAGAACGGAAATTAAAGTAACAGTACTTTGCGCGAAGCAACGCCACGGAGCAGCGAAGCGTGGACGTGACATTCTGATTAAATTGTGTTTTGCGAGACATGATTGAACGAGTTAGAAGTTAAAAAACAGGCATTTTTCACTTATTTTTTATAGCTATTTACTTGTAGAATAAATAAACCACTATTTAGTACTGCAGTCTCTACGTGCTAGTTAAATAAGTCATATAATTTTATATATATTTTAGTTTTAAGGTATTAATGCTATGGGCCCTGTATTTTTAAGATCTTTTTACTATTTTGCCTAAAATAAATGATTATTTTTATTATTTAGTAACAAAAAAATTAAGGGCTGTTTCAGCAAAGGCTACTGATGCTAGTAGCACGATAAAACATTATTTTTATATTTTTTGGGAATATTTTTTTTATGGGCAGAGTACTATAAAATACTTCAGGTCAACCTCATACGCAATTCGGACGAGGTTACTTGTTGTTGCGTTTTTAGTCGTTTGTTTAGTTAGTTGGTTAAGAGCAAACCTCGTTATCTTAATGGTAGATAGAGATTTAAATGTTATGACCTCTGCTGAAACAGTCCTTAATTTTTGTAGTTACAAAATAGTGGTGTTTAATAAATAATGCTGGACAACCCACACGGCACTATCTGGTCCCAAAGTAAGCTACTCAAAGCTTGTGTACTAGATAACTAATATATTTAATACATTATACATATACTTACATAGACTGATATATTTTATTATATGTACATAGAAAACGGCCAGACCAACGGAACAAATTTGTTTTGAGACGGGAATCGAGCCAGCAACCTCTTGCGTCGCAGGCGGACTCTTGCCCGCTGCGCCGCTGAGGTCGTCGATAATGACAGATTGTAATTCAGTGTTCGTCATCAAAAATGCCACATCCATCGCTCGCACCCACACAGACACATCACTCGCCGGACATCCAGATTACGTAGACAAGCGACACATGCCGTCGACGCGGGGGGACTGAGGGGCGCGGGGAAGGGGTGCAGCTAGGGGTGCTATACTATAGTTTGATAAAATAGAGAAAATCAGAAAGGAATGCTTTGTTATAGGTGATGGTCACCACTTAACATCAGGTGGGCCATCTACATGTTCAAATCAAATCAAATGTTCCATCAGCTGCAAAAGCAAAGCGCTTAGATTTTAATGCTACGAGTACGAGGTTGTCCAAATTATGGTGTTGGTAAATAAGAACTCTACATCCCCAATAACTCGAAATAAGTCGTATGATTTCCTAAATCATTGAATGAAAGAGGTTACTCTAACGTCCGGTTAGAGATTATACGATTTTCTTATGATCAAAGCCTACCAGAAAACTGTGAATTTACAATTTCTTTTTGAAACGAGGGAAACGGTTTAACCTTCGAGTCCGTACGGCTATCATAAAGGAAACTCGAACCAAAACCAATGAAACATGTTGGAAGGGAGCTTGGTAATGAAGCTTAAAGACATTTTTACAAGCTACACTCAATAGTTCAAAATCCCTGGTTCAACACAAAACAAATCCCTTTCACTGAATAACAAAGTTAGGTCTGACTGAAAAAATTCGGGCCACCTGACATCGGATACAACTTTTCAGTAAAAAATACGGCACTCGAGAATATCATCCTGTGAGCACAAATAAAACCATCTACCGGCGCTGTTTTTTGCTAATCAAAAAAAAATACAGTCAAAACTTTATTCAGTACAATCACATCGATACGTATACAGGTGAATCTACCGCCAGTTCGTCGCGACCAATACGTAAGTTAATCATTTACGACCACATGATTGACGACCTCAGTGGCGCAGCGGGCGAGAGTCCGCCTGCGGCGCAAGAGGTTGCGGATCGATTCCCGCCTTGGAACAAATTTGTGTACGATCTGCAGAAATTTGTTCCTTAGGTCTGGGTGTTTATGTATAATAAAAAATATCAATCTATGTAAGTATAATGTATCAGTCATCTAGTACCCATAACACAAGCTTTGAGTAGCTTACTTTGGGGCTAGATGCTGTGTGGTCCAGCATTATTTATTTATTTTATTTTCGTTTGTCTATTGCCTGACAGCCCTAGATCCAGGAGTGGACAGGACAACGGTATCAGGGGCACGTTGCATCTGAGAATAGTGCCGAGGTGTCTGCAGGATGTAACCGGGTTTACGGCGCTCGCATTGAGACGTGATGGCCGAGGGTTATCGATACGACTTGCTGAGTAGGTACTCTTCAGGCAATTGTGTCGGTTTAAAGAAAGTTCACTTTGATATTGCTTTGCGATCAAGTACTTCAATGATAGGTATTGGTTTTTTACTATAAAACATTAGTTTTTTTACTATACTTAATAGGAATTATGCAGTAGTTTTTAACCGACTTAAAAAAAAGAAGGAAGGTTTTCAATTCGACTTTTTTATGTAAGTTTGTATTGAAATTGCGTATTTTGTGTTTCATGTTTTGAGTGTTAAGTCATTCAATTTACGAATAAGGACGAAACAGAATAAGTTTTTTTTTCAAACACCCATCAACACGAACTATCGTAATTTTTAAAAAATACTTACGAGTAAGTAGATACCTAGCATTGTTAGTTTACCCGTAAATACTTGAAAAATAATCTTTATAAACCAACATCAAAATAATCTTTCCAAAATCCTCGATCGACCTCTCTCCACGCGAACAACCGCTCGATTCTCCGAAGATGGTTTCGCATGAATCACAAATCCCCTGATGCAGCCTCAGCTTCCACACCAGGAGTTAAATGATTGGTTTGCTTCCTTGAGTCTTCACTCGAAGGCGGCCTTTGAAGCAAAATGAGCCTTATCGATCTGATCTAAGATTGAATATGGTTCAGATGTAAACGTATTAAAGACAGTAGCAATTATTTATTTATTTATTTTTATTTCTCAGGAAATTAAAGTAATAATAAAAAAATATCACCATAACGTATTTGTACAGTGAAAATAAGAAGAGCTTTGTTAAATAAATAAATTTAAAGATAAATTAAGGAAAAACAATAATAAAAACCTCGTCACTGTGTTTTTTTATGTATGTCCGCATGTTTTTTTCTTAATACCGCGTTCACCTTATTCAGCCACTAGAATATTAGGGATACAACTGTTTAAGTCCTGAGACGTCACTATACAATAGCTACGAAAGGTTTGCCAAAGCGAATTACCCAATAATAAATGTAATTTTATTTGTATTTATAAGATTTAATTATCGTGATTTGTAAAAGAATTTACCATTCTAATTAAATTAAAATAAATATATAAATGGCGTATCATCGAAAAGTTCCCACAAGCTCTAGGCATAGTTCTGAATGCGTCGTCGAAGTGAAAGATCTCAATGCCAGTACTAGCATCGCTCCTGAACCTGAGTTATGGTCTCCTGCCATCTCCCCCCTCCTGCCTCTGGGAGAGAAAACTACGATGATTGATGACGGCAGCCGATTGTTACACCATTTGCCTAAATAAAAGATTGCTGGTTTTCTATCGGGAATTAAGTTGATAAACGGTTGAGATGTTTTATAGCTAGAATAGTTGGATAGGTGAAAACTTTCACGGTATTAAAAAAGTGAAAGTCACTACTATCTTAGCTCGTATCGATACTGTATTACAGTTATGATCAAGTTACAGTCAGTGGATTTTCTGACATTTTCTGTCGTCAAGCAGTGTTGCTGTTTTTCGGTTTGAAGAGTTTGGTTGCCGTTGAAATTGCAGGCATGTTAAAGGCTTAACATATTTTATATCCATGCCTCAAGTTAATAGAGGCATGCTGCTACAGTAAGTGACTTACAAGGAAATGCTTTGTTATAAGTGACTGATTCATAATTCTTCTCAACATCCGGTGGGCCAAGTCGCTTCATCAGCAAGTTGTACAAAAGCAAATAGACAGCGATAGAGCTTAGATTTTCATAAAAACACAGATGAATTTTACTCAAAAACCACTAATAAAATAATTCGACAGCAAAACCCGCACCACAAACCAACAAAAATGAATAATTCATTTTACCCATCAAAATCCCATGTCACATAGTAAAAGCCATGCTGACGAGGCCACAACGAGAGCGGCCAAAGTGATTTCATACGACGAAATTACACAAGACATCAAACAGGCACAAAGCGGCGCTCCGCGTGTCCCGAGTCGCGGCCGCCTGTTCATGACACCCATTGTTCGCGAGGACGAGTGTTTATCACGAGCCTGTTTGTCCTGCGACAAGGATTGTCATTATCTTCGCCGATTACACGATTACTTTGAGACGGAGCCGTTTGAGGATTTTTCGAATGACTGTTTTAGGAAATGCGGAATGTAGTGCTTGGATCGGACAAGTCGTTAGCGGAATTGTTTGCTTGGACCATGCGGGGGAATAAAACAACCTATTGTTGCGGCTGTTTTTAGCACAATGGCATTTTATTTTTAGGACTGTGTTCGGAAAATACAGAGAACCTTTACATCTTCTAGAAAACTATATAAACATTGTTAATCAAGAGATAGCAGTAGTTTTAGGTTTAGGTTTATTTATGAAACTGAAAACTGAAACAGCTTCACGACTTTAATCCCCAGGCACGGTAGATATCCCTTCAGATCTCCCAGTACCAAGTAGGTACTAATTCAAGATTCTTTGAGGATGTCTAAGGGGGGTAGTCAGAGGTACGTCCAAACATTACATTTGGCACATACCCACATTTTGCAGTAGTTAGTATTCCATACGTGACAGGTTGCAAGCCCATCGCCGCTGTTAGAATACTAACTGCTTTCCTCACGATGTTTTCCTTCACCGTTTAAGAGCACTGGCATTGCGCACATAAATTTTTCGATAGAAAAATCCATTGGTGCACGACCGGATTCGAACCTGCGACCTTACGATCGGAAGGCGGGGTCACTCCCACTAGACCACCGGTGCTTATTATTTATCATTCAATAAAATAGATCGATTTATAAGGTGGTGTAGTGGGATCGACCCCGCCTTCTGATCTTAAGGTCAGATGCTTGAAGCCGGTCATCCACAGTTGTTCCACAGTGATCCTTGTGATTTTATTAAATAAATTCCTTTTGACTTTGACACCAACGGATTAGATGTTCCTGCATAATGTGGTTTTGTGCCGATTTGATGATTGTACGTACCTCTAATAACGTAAATAGACGTCCTATATGTAAACATGTAAGATTACCAAGTAGGCCTAAGTACTTAAGTAGTTTAGAAACTGCTTAGTAACAGCAAGTGTACTCTCTGCTGAACAATGAAAACTAGGTGTCAGCCTTAGGTTATCTTCGTACATCGATTAGAATAATTGATAAAAGCGAATTCTGGAACTCCAATTCGAAGCCAATCCTCTTAAATGAGTAACTCTCAACTCCGACGAAATGGAACAATGGATCACTCGACTACGAGAATAATACTTACTGCATTATCAAGTTAGCTTCAAGCAAAACTAACTTAATCTTGCGATGCAACCTGCAGATAGTCTATCAGATGTTGAAGTAACCTATAACTTGCAATACCTCACAGATTACATTTCAAATAAATAAGAAGTAAAAGACGATGCGTAAGATGTCGACCACTAGGAGAATTGACAACATTGTTAAGACCGCTTGAAGCCTGTGGATAAGGAAGGCTAAAAAATATTATTCCAGGAAATTTATGAGGGAGGTCTGTAATAGTTATTTCCAGCAGTAGACGTCTATAGACGGATAAATTAAATACGGGACGATTTGATTAGAGAATACTGAGAAAACTGAAGCTACAGTATCACGCTCCACTTTTCCAGAGCATTTCAAAACAATCAGACAGTGCCGCCCCGCCTCACCGCCGCCCCGCCGCCCCGCCGCCCGCCACATTGTAAGCATACATAATGTATAAGAAGCGCCGCGACTGACGTGATCTCATTGCGTAAACGCTCGTAACTTATAAACTAGTTGCCCTGAATGTTGCCTAAAAAACATCCAACATGTTTACGTTCTCTCATGCGCCAATAAGTCAAAAAGTTTTTTGTTATTTCCTCCGCGAGTGGCGAAATCGGAGCATTTACCCGAGTGTTCGTAAACTTGCCTCGCATCAACTGGAGTGTCGTCTAACTTTTTTATAACTCCAGCTTCTGTATATTTGACAAGTCTGTCGACCCTCAGCGATGCTCAAACTCGCTCCAATATTCGCTCGCCCTTTTATTCCGAGGGCTACAGCTACCTCCGCAGCAACTTGGATGGTTTCATTCGCACCGGTGTTTTAATTAGTATCTTCCGGAAACCAGATGTCGTACCCTTCATTATAATTTCGGTAATATAACTTTCGGACGGAAAATTAGGCAACCGCTCTGAATTTCTTCCGATTTATCGCAAAACAAGCAAAGAGTTTCTCTCCTTCCCAACTCGACTGAACTTTACAAAAGATAGACGTTAATGAAGCTTGTAGTTGTTAACTTCACGTTTAACTTTGTGTTTACGTGGCATCTGGTCGATGACGAGGCGCCGAAAGGGAAGTGCTACTTATAGTATTGACTCTGAACCGATACCGAGACTTTATAAATTGGTGGAGTCAAACTTTCCCAGGTAGCTCGAGAGTGTTTGTGTTCGCTTTTGATTTATTGGCCTTGTTGGTTCTATTAAAATGTGGTTTTGAATTTGAAGTTATTTTCGTTATTGGTTCTTCTCTTAAGGTTTGTTCCCGCTCGAGTTTTCGAACTTTGAAGTCTCTCGAGAAGCTTTACTTTTAACCGACAAAAAGAAAAATGACTTAAACAATTCGTATCTTGTTTACAGTATAACAAATGTTCTACCATCAAATACCGTCTGAGCTTACGACATCGAGGCCGCAAAGAGAAAACTTTAACGGACCTTTCCAATTATTTTCGCGACATAAATTTTTATATTTCCTGTTTCTTATCCTTTTGTTTTTGGCATTCTATTTTCTCCTTAGTTTATAGGCTCATTTCCGATTATACCCACACAGACTTACGAGTCAACTAATCTACTATAATCAAGGCAAGGTAATCAGTATTATACGTGAGGCTTAAATCTGTTTGTAATTGCTTGATTATAGTGTAGTTACCCGTGTAATTACAGGCAAATGAGGTTTAACATCTGTACGCCTCAAGTTGATGGACGCAGGGCCAGTGCATCGTAGGGCACGTGTCCTACGATGCACTGGCCCTGCGTCGTGATATCTGTCATATCTGTGATAGGAACGTTCCTATCGTGCGTGACTTTCGAGGAAATGCTTTGTTATAGGTGATGGTTACCACTTAACATTAGGTGGGACCTCTTCTTTTTCCGTCAACTCGTTGTATGAAAAGAGCGATCCAAAAAAAAGAAATAGCTTAATGTATACCTATATAATAATATAAGCTAAAACCACTGATAGCTATAAGTAGCCGATTGTATAATAATAATATAGGTAGGTAATGTAATTATTTACCAACATTTTAATAGAACACTAGTTGTATTAGCCCGCCTGCCACTAGAATCTCCGCTCTACCAACTACCGCTACAAATGCAGTACATGAGGAGTAGTTTGAAACACCTTCGGTCAGTAATGTCCAACATTGGCTGTACAAATAGCTTCTTCATCAAATTCAAGTCCATTGTTCCCGCCCTAGTTTACCAACCCTATCTTAAACTCGGTTAATAAACGTAAATCCAGTACAAAGTGAACTGTATTTCGACTGCGGCTTACCAAAGATTTGTAAGGCCCATATAAATCGCCTGAATAGGGAGGGGAGCACACGAGCCCGCCGCTAACAGAGACAATACTTTTTAATGCAGCTTGTTGTAGTGGCAAAGGGAATTACGAGTTGACACGAATTTGAAACTATTCAGGCTTAGTACATAATGGGCAACTTCTGAATTTGACAGAAATCTAATTCAAAACTAGAACGAAATCGATGTTACAATCGAAATCAGATTTGGTGGAGTTCGCCCCGAGATCAACGCGTATAACTGCGCTGAAAAAACAGATAACACTCAAACTCACAAATCTGTTTTAATGTTTAGAAATATAAAGAAAACACTGTAATAAAAAAATTTAATAATTACCCAATAAAATTGTTTCTACATAAAAATATAGATAATAAAAAACGGCTTCATGATTCTGATTCCCAGGCACTGTACGACTATGCCGCCTTAACCTACTGCTTAAAACTTACTCTAGTGGCGGTAGTACACCATATAACCCGGCTAAATCAGGAACGTCTTTCGCAAGTATTTAATTTGGCATTGTTTGAAATTTATGTATAGCGATGATCCAATCCAGTAAGGTGCACTTACCTTTTACGATAGTTAATTACTTAACATCTGCATGCCTCGAGTTGTTGGACGCAGAACAGTGCATTTGACTTACGAGACAATGCTTTGTTAAAGGTCATAGTTACCACTTAATATCAGGTGGGCCATCTGCTTGTTATGGAACAAGCAGATCATCTTGCTATACCATTTTTTTTAAACCAAGCTTAAATATAAATGTACACTTTTTTCCCCAGCTTCCTAGCTCGAGTAAAATAACAATTATACCCATGACGTCATAGCGCGCGGTGTCACGTCGTCACTCACTGACGCGTCATTAATTACGTCACACGACATCTGAGTTACTGTCTCCAGCGTTGTACTCGTAGGCTGGAGTATGCGACATTGTATAATTACACAAAATGGGACGCAACTTGTCAAGGATTTCAGTGCTTGGAGCAAATTCAGCAAAGTCGCAGTCAATGAAAGCATTAAAATCTGAACGTAATTACCACGAAATTATTATCACATGAGGCTTAACATCTGTACCTATGCCTCAAGAGGATGGACGCTGGGCAGTGCATCGTAGGGCACGTTCATAGCTTGCCGATGGTTACCATTTAAGAGGTAAGGCCTGCTTGTTCCATCAAATAGATGTATTAAAATATGAAACCATATTATGATTATGATTATATATCATGATTATGATAATTAAAATTTCGATTTATCATGATCTCAAGATTTCGTGACATCAAAGAAGTCCACTGCTGGATGACCAAGAAAATATGGGCACGTTTCTTGGAAGAACGATTCTAGACCTTTTCCACCCAACGAGTTCCCGCTATGCTCTCAATGTCGTTGTAGGAGAGTAGGAGGGTGTCCCATAAAATTCGATTTGATGAAATAAACCCTACACTTTTTTAGTCTACAGGGTAAAATTAACATGACGTTTATAAAATCTTAGGAGTAATCTCTAAATAAATATATAAATAAATAAAATAAAAATGGTTTTTGATAGCAAACAGTCAGCATGGATTCGGAGGAAGTCCATGGATGAGAATGACCAAAATCATCTTTGAAATGTATAGGGCAGGCCTATTTCCAGCAGTCCACAATCAACATAAAGTCTACTGCTTTCAGACTGATGATAATGATAAAGTTATGTAATTAATCTAAAAGCTTAAATAGCACGTTTTGGTATCCAAATATAATTATTACATAATTTAATTACTGATAACAGACGTGAGTCACAATACAGTGATTGTTGGTTTTATTTGTGTGCAAATTGAAGTGCTCTGCGAATGCAAATTATTAGAATTTCAATTCGCGTTGAAATAACATAATTATTGGCAATCAGGTTGATGATTTCATTTAGATGAAAGCCTGGTTGTTTTACATTAATCCAAAATAGCTTTAGTTCCATATTTATCATCGGTTTATTAGCATCAAAAGAAGTTACCACTGGACATCGGCCCCCCCCCAATATGTTTTCAGAAATAATTTTTTTTTCCATCCACCAACTTACCGTGATCTTTACACTGGCACTGTCGCTAATTCATCAAATGGGGAGCTACGAGTACTCTAAGTTCTACACTTTATTTCGTAGTTTGTACTTGTAATTTGAGTGCCGTTTTGGCCTTGGTCGGTTCCACGCATTAATCTGACGAATTTACTCAAAAAATCATAAGTCAAACCCTTTAAACAATGACAAATTTCAAATCCATTCAGCGGCATCATATATTATTTTTCCATGAAACCATAAATTGCTCCCAAGTCTCTTAATTATGTGGAAAAACTTGATTAGCTTGGGGATAAATCATAGGAATTAATTCTCACGGCAGTGGGCCCCGGGGACGAGTATGATTAATTGCGGACCACGCGAAGCGACGTACCTGTGACGTCACATCTCCCCTCATATTACAAGGGCGGAAAATCGCTTATTCTTGTTCTGACTGCACACAGATTGTGTGAACTATACAGGGTGTTTCGTCAATAAGGGTCAGTATGGGGAAGTCATGAACTATGTTTAAGAAGATAGGAGTTCTCAGATATTATGACGTCGATTCGAGAGCTGGGAAAAGGAAATCTATTATTGTACTGTGCATAGTTTTTGCAACAGGAACAGCTTCAAGTCTTTTATCCCCAGGCACACTAGCCACCCCCTCAAAGATTACCAAACTATTGCATTGCATTCAGTCCATCTCGTTTGTCAACTTGCAATTATTTTGGTTTTAGTATTGTGAAAGAAAAATAAACTACTTTTACTATTATCATAATTATCTCTTATTGCATATTCTTATAACTAGGGATCTGTTTAGCCAAAGCACATTAATACGGCTTTTACTTCTTGAACTGTTTCAAGCACAGTAAACTCAAATTTTATTGGAATTTCAGCAGACTAAAAACTTGAAATGTGAAATATAATATTTATAAAGTTTATTACAGTACCGGGTAATCAAAATTTGAATATCAAGACCTGCTAAAGGTCACAAAGCCTCTGGCTGAAGTAGAAACGGTGGGCACAATGTCAAACTCCAAATATCGTGACAATTCCGGTAATTATGTTCAAGGCCTTTGTCGTAAATAAAGCCTCCTACACAAATGTCGGAACCTCAGCTAAAACCTTAGCTATCAATAACAAATCGTGCAGAGAAATGAAACTGACATGGTAGTAAGTATTACTTTGACGTGGTAGTTAGCTCTGCTTCATCACCCTTCTACGGCGCTGTAGACCGTAGGTTTGATCCCCACCGAGAACAAACATATGTTTGATAAATAAGATGTTTGTACTCTGTCTTGGCATTATTTAAATCTCAAGTATGTATCTAAGAAAAAATGTGTGAATCAGCTGTTAGTCGAAACTTTGTTTAGTTTGGGTCTAAATAACGATGTGTTTTTTTACTAATATGTATTTTCTTTGAAATAATGAATATTTCACTAATATTGATTATTTCATCACCAATTTTTATTTATTGGAAAACCCCTGGCCAGGGGGAGTACAGTTAAAGTTAGCAGAACATGGGGGTTTCATATCTATAGGCTAGTATTATTGTGTTATAGCTAATGCTGAAGCCTGTTTTCATAATAACCTACTCGGCAGCTTGGTATTATATTATTATTATGATTGATGCCGAATGTTATTTTTTCCGATGAGATTTTTTTACATCACTCTCTAAATAATTTCTTTTATATTTAATACTAGCTGGTACCCGCGACTTCGTCTGCGTACTTTTAATTTGAATATTATGCAATAAAAGGTAGCCTATGTTCTTTCTCAGGGTCTAAAGATTGTCTGTGCCAAATTTCATCAAAATCGGTTGAGAGGTTTAAGCGGGAAAGCGTAACAGACAGACAGACAGACAGAGTTACTTTCGCATTTATAATATTAGTTGGGATTGGGATTGCTTAATTTCTTTTATATTTTTTTACTCCTAAGATTTTATAGGTCCCATAGACGCAGACAGAGAACAAACATCAAACAGATTCAATCAAACAAAACAGAAAAACAAAACTCAAACTTCGAGTACTGAGCTCCAGAGTGGCTCCAATGGATTTTAGGGTACTTCCAATAAATAAATAATAAATAAAATAATATTTCGTTATTTTATTGACTTATATTATCTTCCAATAATTTGTATTCTAACCAAAAAATACTTTTTAAACCATTTTCTGAAAACATTTTAAGCGTAGCGCTTTTCTACCAACTGAAAAACAAGACAGTTTTTTTCAGTAACTATCTTAGACTAGGTCAATCGATACAGCTGATTTTTCCACTCGTTTCGAGGCAGCATTAACTTCTTGCTTCATCTTTTTTTGCTCGGGAATGTGGGTTTTTGTACCGTGAGTTGGCAACTTTATACAGGGTGAGAAAAGTATATCTGGTTTACTTAATCGTTCGGGTCTGGCAACAGTTTTGGTTTTGAATCTCTGGTGAGTTGTTGCGACGTTGTTAATTATATGTATGCTCTGCAGTCGCAGATGAACTATTTTAGCATAGTATTTTTTGAACCATAAAGGTTTTCGATTGTATGTTGGTTACGCGATTACTCCACCAATTATAAGTATATTTTTTTTGGTTTGGTATTTATTCGCTTTAGTAAAAGTTTTTTTTTGTATTTCAATGTATTTGAAGACAATTACTTTTAGCAAAACAGTGCTTATCTTCTTTAAACTAATTTCTTTATATTCTTATGAACATTTTGTTTGCCAGAATGCTTTTTTTAATTTATTAGAATTTAATGTATTAACACTTACATCTGAATTTTTTAATCCGTTCGACAGTCACTTTTGTCACCCTGTATAGATAGAATCATTAATCATTTAAGGGTAGTTAGAAAAACTTTGGCTAAGGTATTAGGGGTATTAAGTTGGGTAACTTATGGCGTAATCAATTGGCGCGGATTTGTTTGTTTGTTTGTTCGAAGGATGTGGTGGCTTTGCTTCTCGTAATACGTACTTCCACGTAACTTGCGAAAGGTCTACGACAAGCCTTAAAAAGCTGTACATGATGTGTGTTGCGAATAAGAATAATATTCTCATTCGCAACACATATCATGTACAGCTTTTTAAGGCTTTATTATGATCTCAGTTACGTAATAATGGTGTTTATTGTACTTGCTAGGGAATACCTATTATAGGTTTGGTTCTCACATCTCATCTCTTATAGCGAATCGAAAGAAAAACAGAAAGCCATACTATGCTCAATTCTCATAATTAGGTGCCAACCAAAAATTCTTTAAATATTTATATTCTTTCCTTAACTAAGAATGGTAAGAGGTACGTCCGAATATGAAATAGGGCTCATTGCGATGTGATTGTAATACGATTATACAATTTTAAAATGGATAAATACATCTTAGTCTTAAAGCAGTCGACTTTTTTAATAAAAAAAACTGAAACAGCTTCACGACTTTGATCCCCAGGCACGGTAGATATCCCTTCAGATCTCCCAGTACCAAGTAGGTACTAATTCAAGATTCTTTCAGGATATCTAAGGGGGGTAGTCAGAGGTACGTCCAAACATTACATTCGGCACATACCCACATTTTGCAGTAGTTAGTATTCCATACGTGACAGGTTGCAAGCCCATCGCCGCTGTTAGAATACTAACTGGTTTCCTCACGATGTTTTCCTTCACCGTTTAAGAGCACTTTTTTAACAGGTATTATTTAATGTCATTACAATTTTTTTCGAAGTCGAATTATTTTTATTCAACACAAAAGTCTACCAATTAAGGTAAATAAAGCAATCTCAAAGTTAACCTCAGTCCACAAATTCTTCTCTACCGGGGTCACCGGCGAATCAGGTACCGTCCGTTAATGCGAGCCCCGTGCACGACACGCGCGCCTTAGCAGCATTTAGCTTTTCTGTCCGCGAATAAAATCTGCATTTTTTTTAAGTTTTGTTTGGCTTTATCAACCATATTCATCCAATAAAAAGTATAGTGTCAATGTTGACTTATTCGGCTGCAGCATAGCGCGGATGAAGCGCATAATGAGTTCGCAATTCTTCGGCTGATTAGATTTATGTATATGTTTTTATTATTTTACTATATCATCATCATCATCATCTTCCTGCCCTTATCCCACGCTAAGTGGGGTCGGCACAACAGGTTCTACTCCTCCACTCTCCTCTATCATTCGTCATCTCGGTGCTCACTCCTTTCTTACTCATATCATCCTTCACACAGTCCATCCATCTTTTCTTTGGCCTACCTCTCTTTCTAAAACCAATCACATCCATGTCTAACATTCTTCTCGTAATATGACTTTCTTCCCTCCTCATGACATGCATACCACATATTATTTTACTATATATTGTTTCATAATTATCATTAACATCATATAGCTTTAAGAAATTTGTTTTTTTTTTTGTGTGTATGTAGCTTGCACCCGATTTTCCTGTGCTCAAATAAGTTTTTATTCTATATCTATATGTGGAGACTTATTATTAGCCTTTTGTTTTATATAGTATTCTTGATTTATATGTATGGTGTGCTGTTAGTCTTCCTTAAACAAATAAATAAATAAAATAAATAAATATTACTTGCATCGATAACATTGGTTAAGGTACCGGGTCTTGCCTCCACCGACTCTCTCGCTTCGCTAACATCGGAATAGTAAAAAGGAAACCAAGTGCACTGCAAATAATTCTTCGCTTAGATTTATCCCAAGCTTTTAAACCTTTAAATCATTGTTAAAAAGGCGAAGCACGTTCCCGTCATCTATCACAAGATGTCGCCATTCGGCCCACGTGTGTTACGATTTACAGTTTTGGGGTTTTAAACTAAGGTTCACATAAATAGTGAAGGCAATATGGTGCACTGATAATGCAAAATGGGGAAACTATATTGTAAGTTTGTTATTATTGTATTGTAGTAACACTGGATGTTTTGTTGTATATTTAATGTAATGTTTTAAAAATTGCTAAAAGTCGTTGGATAGAGAGGACTCAGAATAATTCTTCTTGAAACGCTGCTTTTATTTATCGACGACTGTACTCACTTAGAGTACAATGATCGAGCTTCTATAGGCTGATGATGATGAAGTGATATCGGTAAGTTAGAAACATGTTATTCACTCTGGAGACACATTATTGACAAGAACTTCAAATCTGGGTTTAACATTTCTCCCTTGCAGACAGTACACACTTTAAACTCCACGAATAAAAATAGCCGTAACTATTCAAAAATCTCCTAATCTGTATAAAAGGCAAAAGTCATTGACTGATGACAACAAACAGGCCAAAGAAACTTGAAATTTCGGACACTCTTTATGAGGTATATATGCACCCACTAAGGATGGATTTCAAAATTAAATCCCCAAAGGGGTGAAATAGTGGATAAAAGTTAGTATGAAAGTTTCAAAGTAAACGAGGCGAATGAAGCTGCGGGTTCAGCTAGTATTAATTACTCGGTACTTACAAGAAACAGTAACGTTTACCAGCTACCTTAGTATTTAGTACCCAAAGACCGACTCCAACACAAGTCAACCCAATTCACGAGCAGTATCTCGCGCGCCCGCATAAATCTGGATGTCAGCACACACGTGCATTAATAAACGAGAGCAACTATACCCGTCCGATTCATCAAAAATTAAGTGAGTGGCTCTCTGCACCTTGTCGACCGTATGACTGACCAGCTGCGGCGACGGCACGGCGTTGGAGGGCTTATGAAATTAATGTGGTGAATTTTTTTGCAAATGGAATTACTGTACGATACGGGTTAGACAATCGTGAAGTAGCACGTGGAACAGGAAATATTTTTTTATTTTAACATTAGCGCGTAAATAGTAAAATTAATATAAGGGCAGAAAGATGATGATTATTTTATGTTACGAATATATCGTTTATGAGTCACAGTGATTAAAATTTGAAATCCTATAATCCGCTCTCATTTGATACAGTTTCAATAAATCTTACCTCAAACACAATTTCAAATAGCTAAGATAAAAGATAGATAACGGGAATTGCAAAATTTCAGTTTGGTACGACCTAATGACTAGTATTATACCTCATTTTATTTATTACCAACGATACGAATAGTCCGCAGATGGCATTTAGTTGCAAATAATCTTTCCAATTGGTATGATTTGAATCAGTTTTCTGACATGGTTGCAGTCCACCACAGTCCTCGTTTCAAATTACAGTTCACCAGCTAGTTTCACGAACTGCATTACATAAATTGCCATTTAATTTACACGCTTGTATCGGAACCGACTATTAACTAAATGGTGGCGGTCGGCAACCCAGCGCTAAGCAGATGCAATTAGGAGCGTATGGTAGCTGTGGTCAACTGCCCATTTAAAATGTACCTACGCGGAGGGTTGGGGCTTAAACTAAACAGGATGTACCCTTGTGTATCATAGGAGAGTTACCCTTCAAAATAAACATTACCGTGTATTGTCTGACTTCAAGCACCTACTACTTGGTTGAGATCACGAAGAATTGGAGGAAGAATAAGGTCCAAAAATTCATAAAATGTCTACCATGCCTAACTTACTTATTTTACTTACTATTTATACTTTTTACTATAGTATTGCTCTCACTTATTTCTTACTTATCGTCATGCATTTGTACTATTAGTTTGAAACGAGCGCTGTTTTATGAATCTGTTTAATTTTCCTTTCTCTGTTAGATAACTTATCGTATTATATGCCTTCAATAGTGTAGGTATTATTGTAGCGAGAATCGTACAAAAGAGCGGTAGATACCAAGCCGAGTTTGTTGCCCGTTCTTCTCGGCGTTGCTTGTGTGGAACTGACACCTAGAGTCACCAAGTTTTAAGACGTTTCAAGTGATCCTTGTGATTTTATTGAATAAAAATATTTTGACTTTAACTTTGAGAGTTCACTCGCAAACCAAACTAATGTTTAATTAATTTGAAATATTTCACGGAGGTAAAACGCGATAAATACCCGTGAAATATTTCAAATTAATTATGTGTTGTGATCGCGACAGTTTAAAAAACACCAAACTAATGTTGTTTAATCAGAATGAAATACATGTTTATATGTATGTACATCATAATAATGAGCAGAGTGCATTGGCGGGCCAGAGACGGTGGCAGGTCAATGGCAGGTGGTCACTCGTCCGCCGCCATATTACCTCTGCGTCGGGGGACGCCACTAATCAACTGGCTCCATCAAGTTGCTCACTTCAATGCTTCAGGCGGGGGGCGGGGGGCGGGGGGCTATGCCAGTACTCATACTAGTTACTAATTATAACTCGTGCTGATGGGTTTTATAAGAGTTATTCACTGACCCGTCTCAATATTGAGATCTTATTATAAAAGTGTAGGGCTTTGGAGACGTCATGCAAGTAGAACAAAATTATTGATAAGCTCAAACACGATGAAAACTCGGGTAGTATTTTAATTATGTGTTAGGAATGCGAAAGTTTGAAAAATACAATTGATAAGCCAAAAAGCTACATTTTTCATTATTCAATATAAACGTTAGTTATTTCTTTTAAAGTACGTTTTATTCGTAGTGAATTATTTCTTGTTTCAAAAGTTTTAAGTCTCGTTTGCCCTCTAGCTACGGATACTAGATAATCTAATACTTTTCAACGAGGAATTCTTGTATAAATAATAATCTGAATATCGGAAACGGCTCAACTGATTTTCATGTAATTTGGTATGCAGAGTGTTTCGGGGGCGATAAATCGATCTAACTAGGATTCAACAACTCGGTCACCCAGACATTTTTTATTTAAATAAGAAAATATATGATAAAAAAATCATTATGTATAGAAATGAAATTTCAGGCTGCGTATATTCAGACAGAATGTGAACATGATTACTTTGCATAGAATGTTATGCAAGAATATTATGTTGAAAACGACGACTTTTACCCCGGAGACCTGTTAGCTGGAAGCCGTGTCAGATAGCGGAGCCGACTCGGGAATACCAGCTCTCTGGACTGGAGATAGGACTTACATTGGTCTGACTATTTTAATGCAATTTTGCAATAACACTGCGCTTGTTATCGGAGCTCGGATAAATGTTATCTTTCTTTTATTCGACGGAAATAAAGCAACACCTAATGTTATTACAGTAGCTTGCGGTGTGTGTACTATGCTTATCACTATCAGGCAACGGGAAAGGAAAGCAAAATGAGAGTACTTGCTTATTTTTAAAAACGGCTTTTTGATAATAGAACAGCAGTCCATTAACCTGTAATAAAATTGTCTTTTAGCTACAACCTCACTTTCATTATTGAAAGTTAAAATATTGATAGACATTCCACACTGCATGTTTCAGCCCCAAACTTACCTTGTGTTATGAACCAAATAACTGATAGCAAATACTTAAATTTTTTGTATTACTCAGACTTTGCAGTGGCTAGAATAGATTAAGTAGTGCATAGATATTAATACTAATACATTAGTTTGTACTGACGCTAGATGGACATTTTAGCGTGATTATTGTTATTAATCTAGAAAATTATGATAAATTAACATCATTGCTTTGAGACTAAAGGGTTTATTTCTAAAAGAACATTAATATAACAAAGCCCTTAGTTTTACTCTGAATTCTGGTCGCTCTGAGCGTTGCTATAACTAATCCGTAAGCTGTAAGTACTAGGACAGCAAAACCACTGGAAGGGAGGCGTAGGAGGGTTGGTGGGCGATAAGTTAGCAACACGCACGTTGGACGCAGATCATTTGGCGTCGGGCGTGGAGCGCGCGTGAACTATCCTAATTGCCTTGCTTTTGGATATCGCTGAAAATTCCATCTTAGGTGGGAACTGCGTGATGGGCGAAGCGATAAAAATGATGAGGGGAAACACAGCCACATAGATGGGAAGACGTTTGATCTCCCCATGTAGAGACCTATGGTTTTATGAATATTAGTCGCTGAGCGCTAAAATGATTAAAATAATTAAGTTTCATGATGGATTTTTACTTATAATTATATGTACTCCGCACACAAATGTAAAATGTGGAATAAATTAATAATTGTCAGCATTATTAAGCCAGGCTTTCTTGCTGTGTAAGCCTTGTTTTGAAATAACGGGGGTTATTTCAAAAAGGCTCCATAGACATTTTAACTAATAAATAACTATAATTTCAACAGTGAAAACGAGTTGTGAAAAATGTTTCGCTTCGGCGGGAAAAATTAATCAGTTTTCACTCTCACACTTTCACAGGCTAAAGGGATTAGGTTTTTTTTATTTTCCGCGCATAGGGTAAAGTATTGCGCTTTTTTTACCACGTAAAAAATGGGGAATTTAATTTTGCTTTTATTACAGAGAAAACAAAAGTTATATTTAAAGTGAATGTTTTACTTATTAAACACGTACGAGTTAAAATTATCTATATATATAAGAAGTTGCATGAAATGAGCAAGCAATAGGAACATTAATTTATTTGTGCTATTGAACACGATCTTTTTTTTGAATAAAAACTTTTTTAGGGACAAAACAACTCATCCAATAAAATTTAAAAAAAAATCTATAACTCACTAGTGGGTTATAGCAACGAAAAAGTCACAGTTTGAATAATGGGTGTCATTCTGTGCCTAATTGCGGTGACCGTAGAGCCACTTTATGAGCAATAGTGTTGAAAAGGTTAATTACATAAAAAAAAATTAGGGATCCTTATTAAAACTGCAGGCCGAATATGCCTAGTCTCGAATAAGTCTAATCAACCGATATGAATTCTAAAATATCAACGCTTAGTGACGAGTTACTACTTTCTCACTACTAAGTAGCCCGCTCCGCTTGTGATGTTATCGCTGGCTTACGTTATGCGCACATTTTCAGCGGGTCGCACTACATCACTAATGACTGTAACGTGCGGCTATGTGTAGTTTACGAGCAAAAGATAACGCATTATACCTGCTCTTCAACCATGCAAGAACTACTAACGTTCAAACTTTCAAATTCATTATTATCTATGAGACGTTTGTTATTTATTTGTTAACGATATATTTCTGGCATAAATTGTCTACTAAGTCATAACCTCCTTAACACACTTTTGGCGTTAATCCTTCACGATCTCAGATCACGCAAGAATACCTTGGTCGATGGCCCGTTTAATAAGGTAGAACCGTGAGGATACTCTCAGTTTAGTCAGCTTCGCACGTTCTCACCATGTCTTTCCTGTGGATTAGATAGACAAAGCTGTAAGAATGATAAATGTGCCAGACAAGCCTACGCCATCGAAACCTTGTCCCAGATACTGCTATATTTTGTACAAGTAACGGCATTGCTAGAGAGCAGTGATGGTATAGTATGGTATAGGAGTCATGGGATCGAAACCGGTAGAATTTTTCTGTTAAAATATGTATGTGCAGTGTCAGTACTCTCAAACGGTGTAGGAAAACATCGTGAGGGAACCGGCCTGGCACCGGCATCGTAGAACCCAGAAACTTACAAAACATGTGTCACGTGCTCGAAGGGAGCCCCTTTGAGGCGCACTTAAAATCCTTTCACCACACTGTTTCTAAACTTGTCACACGATAAGAAGAATATGACGTGGTATTGTTATAAAGTTATCACGATGCTATCTAAATCAAATAAATCGAATTCGATGGCTGAATAAATGAACTTTACATTTTGAAGCTATTATAATAATTCTAGCATTGCACGCGTAGAAACTTCTGGCGAAATCAGACCACCAATAATTGAAGCTATACCTAAATTACATTTGCCATCCGTATTGAATCCTATTACAGCGGGTTAAAGCTCAATTTATATCAGCATCTGCTCCGTACTGCGACAGACATCCGCCACGGCTCTAGGTAATAGTCTGACTGGGCGTCCTTCTCCCAGCTACATAAAAGTTGCGTTTAGTCCCGCTAGCATGCAGTGCATGGCTCGGTTTAGTTTACAGCGTCCTTTATTTGATTTGAACGTTAGTGTGCGCAGTTTTACGAAGTCGTGCACGCTCGTTAATTTTACGCGTGGCGTGGTGTGTGTAGGTAGCACTAGCTTGCGACTTCAGCAATTCGCACACGGTTACAGACCAAGCTACACACTGTATAATCATATACACTACACACTGTATGTAATGTATGATTTAATAGTAAGATTATCATTTTCGCGTTATCTAGATCTTCTAAATTCGTAATGTTGTTATTCGATGCAAACGTCAGACAGGTACGTGACTTGAAAACACAAGCTTCTGCGACCTGTACAATTACTCCGTTGGGTAAATTACTACGGCAAGGTAAAAAGGGTAAATTGGGTAACTGTAGTACATGTACTAATTAGTACATTATTAGAATGGTCAGGCCACGATCGCAGATTTGATTACTACGTAACTTGCCTTACCTTTTTGTTTAAAAAAGATGGCCAAGACTTGAGACCCCCAGCCAGGCACAGTTGACGTGTCAAATGATTTGCACTCAAAACCAGTATGGATGTTTTACTGAGAATTTGGAAATTAAGGGTAAACAGACTTTGAAGAAACATGTTATTCTAGTTCGTTTTTATTATAAAAATCATTGAAAATTGGTTTTTATATTTATTTTGAATTTTAAATGAATTCGTGTGTTCCATATTAAACTTCGTGGAATGATTTTAACTAAAAAATGTTCATCGAACCAATGAAAGCTTTTCTGTAAATGATAACTGTATGAAAAATGGTATGACATTATTAGTTTGATAGAAGTATGGCGCGGTGCATTGTTTGTCTGACTTCATTAATTATTCACATCTTTGCTTGGTAACACTTAAGTTAGTTTAAAGACGTCTATACAACATAACTTTATTGACATAAACGTCTGTCATATAAGTCAGCAAAAAAAGTCATTTTAACAATCTTGTTAGTGTCTAAGGCACCTTTTTGCAAAACACACTCAACAATATTGTATAATGTATACATGTGACGAGGTCCATCCAATTTCCATAGCAGATATCAAAGTGAGCCTTCTGTACAGATATTTTATTGCGTATGTTAACAAGCTTGCGTTCCCTTTCATGTGAATTTCCAATGTTTAAATATCCTTTTATTATTGAGAGGCGAGTGGTTTTAGTGAAAAAGTGGTTTACTTTGCTTTGGTTTATTCTGTTTTGTTTGGACTAAGCACTCAGAGTACTCGAAACTCGGTCACAGATATCTGCCATACTCATTTGCATAGTATATTTTTATTTTAAATGAAAATAAAACGTGTATGTCCATGTAACAGTACAGGTACATAAGTTTAAATACAGTGAATATATTTGCTACCACGAGACGGCGTCTGAGTAGCCAATTCCTGACTTATTACCTTGGTAGTATAGTAGTATCGAAACATATTAGTTTAATACTTTTATTATTACAAGTACTTATTCAAAAATACAGCTAAGAAGGTGCAGCTTACAAGTTTTTTACATCTCTAACAGCTCAGTTGCAGCTGTTAGGGATATAAAAACCCTAATTGTGAGTGGAGTTTCTATTGATTTGAAGAGTGAGCAGATATAAATTACTTTATTGCACACAACTTATTAATACAACAAAAAAAAGTTCAATGGGCAGCCTTACCACTAAGTAGCGATCTCTACCAGACAACCGTTAGATGGAATGGACTCATGAAATTTAGAAGGGGTCCTTGTGACCCCCTGCTGTATGCCTACAGTACACTGGTACAGCCCTGCGTGCGGGTAAGTTGGTGTTGTCGGCTCAGCGGATAAATCTCTACTCGGAAACGCTAACTTGTTGGTTTATAATTTATTGCGTGATTGCTTTACGGATTGCCGGATTTTGTAACGTGGTCGTATTATCGTGAGCTGTGTGCTTATGGTAAACGTGTTTTATGGCTGAATTACTGCGAGGTATGGAACACTAGCTCCCGTTCGCAGTTTTACTCGCATTGTATCCATATAAATATTATGTTATACTATCAGCCACAATTTGTTTTATACGATACAAATCCGAGCGGGATTTGAAGCCATGACCCTTGCTACCACTAGACTCTAATCTCAACCTTTACAAACTATTGTAGTTTTGAACATGATTACAGATTATTTATGTACTATGATTTGTGGGTGTGATTGTTTCACCAAAATTCAATTATCTAGTTTCATCCAAATAAGGTCATTTGTAAAAACGTGATTGAGCACCAAACAGCCAAACATCTACTATAATATATCAATTATACAAATTATATCGAAGTAAAAGTCTAAGAATTTAGGTGGGGCATTTAATTCTGTGGCTTGATCTAATCGTAAGTAAATATTTGAAGTCCTGAGTTATGTATCTCTTTACAGAATATTATATGATGAAGATTTAGTTACGTTACCTACGATAATCGAATATAAACATTGATGCCTACGGATAAAGTACAAAATCCGAAAAAGTATTTCGAAGATTTATCATCTCACATAAATCCTCCCTTCGGTTCCACTAACACACTCAAGGCTTCTTTTGTTGCGACTATGGAGTGGAAAATGTGGAGAAACTACAGACGCTTCTATGAACCAAATGTACGAAACTATTACAACTACATTATAATGTTAGATTTGTTTTGTAAGTAGTAGTAGTAGTTTGTAAGTAGTAGTAGTAGTTTGTAAGTAGTAGTAGTAGTTTGTAAGTAGTACGAAAAATGTAGCGGCCCTAGAAGATTTTTGTTTACGTTACTAAAACAAACTTTTCTTATAATGTAAAGTGTACGAGTAGAAACTTGTAATGGATGATTAACTATTGTCATTTTATTCACTATATTTAATTAAATGTTTATTATACCTTGTCAATATAAATAAAATTTTGGAAACACAAATCTTGAAAGACTAGCTAAATTGCCAAGGCCAACTTAGCACGAATTAACAAGAGCAGCATTTTCTTAATTATTATATCCGTGCTTGTTACTTTACTACAAGATTTTTAAATCAAACACCTACTGAATATCACTGAGAACCATTGTCTCCCTTGTTAATTTTATTCATGAAAAGCCTGGCAATCTCACTAGTTTATTAAACGCACGCAATACAAAATCGACCAATATAACACTGTCTTTTGATACACTTCGAAATGGACGGCCGTTTATAGACTCCCTCAGATCTCACATAACTGGTCAAATGTGTTACCGAAGTAGTTATTGTATGGGGGATCAAAGGTCAATACTGTCTATCAATATCGAATGTCTCTCTTTGTTTCGGCAAAATAATAAACAAGGAATAAAGAGCGTAAGTAGTGCTCACAAGTTGAAGTAACATTTACTTAGATGAAATGAAATGAACCGAAGATCAAAAGATATTTACGAAAGTATTGTTTTTGTAGATTATTATATTTTGCTGACAGTTTAAGAATCTTACGCGAAACCAAAATTGGAGTTGGAATTATAACGTTCGCTTACATTTTATTTATTTATTAAAAATCGACACATCTTCCTCCATGAGGAATATTTGAAGAAAATGGGGGGTAAACAGTTCATACAGTTCCTGCTCCATTTTCTAAAATAATAATAATAATAATAATAATAAATTGGTGGACTTTCCACACAGCACTATCTAGCCCCAAACTAAGCTTATGCTTGTAATATGGGAACCAGATAGCTGATATACTACTTATAATACTTTTTTTTTGTAAATACATACTTATAATATTATATAACACCCAGACAGAGAACAAACATTTATGTTCACCACACAAATGTTTGTTCACGGTGGGAATCGAACCCACGACCTACGGCGCAGAAGGCATAGCTACTACCAACTGAGCTACGTAGGCTGTCAAAAAATACTTCTAGAAATTAAAAGAACTTGAAAAGATTGTGTGTTTCCAACGGTAAAGATGAGTAAAAAGCTGATTCAAACAAAATCGTTCCATTCAAAACACTTGTCTCTCCGGCGGTGGAGTGTTAGGTTTATAAATAAACCGTTTTTCGGTAAAAGGATGATCCGCATTACGGCACGTGGAGCCGCGAGATTATCGCACTTCAAGTGTTCCGTACCCTAATTACATATTTTCCGTTCACTAATGGAAAAGCGATATTTATGGCAATTTTGGCACAAAATACCACAAAAATTAAGTATTTCCTCAGTTATTTAATTACACTTATATATCCTTGAGGTTGAAAATTATTTATTTCTCTTAAGAATTAGTTGACAATTCACTTACAGAGAAAACTAATGCTAAGTAAAGTTTGTGTGCCTTTTGGCATAAGGAGCAGCTTATAATATAAAATATGCATAACTTATCTACAAAAACATCGATACACCAAGAAATCTTTAGAAATACCCACTAGTAATATTTACAGGATTGGGGTAAAATAAAACGATATACATATATGAAATATTTGGGGATAAAATATATCCAAAAAAAGAAAAAAAGTTTAGTTAAATAATAAATATTAAAGGACTTTTCTCAATGCTTTATCTAGCCGCAAACTGTAAGCAAAGCTATATATGGGAACTACATTTTTATCTGATTGATGCGCGCTACCTCGCGAGCTAAGCCTCGGGCGGCCACTAGTCTGTCATATTTTCCAGCCTCATTACGTGCAAACCCCAGCGCTGTCGATAACCTAAATACTTCCATGATGAACATCACAGGCGTGTACAGCTGAGCGCGCAGTGATGACCAGCTCAGCTCGAGAGCTATAACCGCACCCGCGCGGCCGAGGGTCGGCGGCTATTACTCGGTACGTTGGGTGGCTGGACGTATGTGCCTCTGCGGGACGAGACGGTTCTATTTAAGGTAGAAGACCTATTGCGATGTCTAAGTCATGAGGAATTTAATTCTAATCTCTTTGTTAGGTAAAGCTAGGTTTTTAAGAGTAGTCAAGCTCTTTGTGAAAGACTCATCCGGGGAAGTACTACCACCACGCCTTTTTCTGCCGCCAAGCTGCAACTCTGTATTTCGGTTTGAAGAGTGCGATTGCCGGTGTAATTACAAGCACATGAGGCTTAACATCAGTATGCCTCAAGTTGATGAAAGCAAGGCTGTGCAGGGCACGTTCCTATCGTGCGTGACTTACGAGGCAATACTTTGCTATAGGTGATGGTTACCACTTAACATCAGGTGGGCCATCTGCTTGTTACATCAGCTGGTTTTATAAAAAAAATAAGTGCCCGTTTCACGCGACCAAACCTAAGAAAAGGTAACATGATGATAGTGTCGCTTACTTTCGTTTGAAAGACGAAGGATTTGTTCCGCAGGCGTTCACGCAGAGCCGTCTAGCCCCAAACTCAGTACTTGTAAAGTCCGCTAATATTTACAGTTATTACAAAAAACAGCATTATCTCGATAAGTGCACTATCAATGCATAGATAACTTGTATTTCAAAACAGTGCACAGTGTGTTAAAAGGATTCTAAGTCCGCCTCAGATGCCTTTCGAGCACACATGTTTTTAATCTTGATAGGTTCCACGATATCACAAGTTCTGACTATGTTTATTTGCACTATCTTTCAACATATACGTACCTATATGCCACAGTTTTGTGATCCCGTATCGTTGTCGTCCCGAGTCGACACACAAACGCACTCCCATCCCAGTAATCGCGTTACTAAGAGCGCTCGTCACTCAGTCACCGCTTCGATGGACGAGATAAATAGTATTTTTTGACACGCACCATCTGTTTCTATTCGATGCTCGCACGATACGAAAAATTCACTAAAGTAACGTTCGTAGATAAAGAAATTTATACAACAACATTGTTGTCAGTTGAACGTCTGCGAGTATCCACCGATATGTATCAGCTATGTTTTGATTGGCATCATCACTCATAATGAGATAGCCCCTTCCTCAAGCAGTGTGACGTATGAGTAATGACGGAAAAGTACCTCATATTTTGGACCGTGCCTACGTATCACATAGGTTAGAAGCTTTTGGTTTGTTGTTATTATGATCATGTCGATTTGATTTTACTTTATTTAAGCCTTCTCTATAAATCGATTAAAGATCGATTAATAGTAGTGCTCTTTGTGAAAGGCTCGTCCGGAGAAGTCAGCACATATAATACGTTTGAAAGTAATCCTTGTGATCGTACTGAATAAAGACCGCTTTGAATTTGATTTTGAAGTTCTAACATCACGCTTTTTTCGTTTTTGAGCTTAAAAAGTGTGGTTGGCGGTAAAATAACATGCCCATGTGCCTCAAGTTGATGGACGCTGGGCAGTGCATAGTAGGGCACGTTCCTATCGTGCATGACTTAAAAGGCAATACTTTGATATAGGTAATACTTATACTGATACTACTTTACATCAGGTGGGCCATCTGCTTGTTCCATCAGCTACAATTATAAAAAAATAAAAATTCTTTCGGGCATGTGGCTATCTTACGCTTATTCTGTCAATGCAGTCGATGGCAATATGGTATGTAAAATGTCCAAATTAAATATCCATGAATGAACACACCGTGAAACAAGGCATGACCTTTATAGCGAACACACCACCATAGCTGAACTCATGAGGATAATGCTACTCGGTATTTGCGCTTGTTTCATACTATTCGGCTATGTAGAAGTCCGAATATCTGGAACAAAATGTCTACAATCGTCACGCAAGCGGTGTTCTTAAAAATAGGCAAATTTTGGCGAACAGTCACTACAACATCATTGTAGTTGGGAAAATAAGAAGTGGGAAGAGCCGTGAGTGATTGACGGTAATTGAGTCTTAGTACTGTTGACTCAATTACACTAAGATGACCATCGTGTTACATCGAACATACTCCATTGAACAATATCGGAGCCAGTCACGAGCTGGAAACACACTAAGCTTATGAATTTACAGACGCCAGACGCCATATTGTAAATTAATGTTAGGTGTATAGTAATTAATGGTGGTAGTGTTAAGAGATTAGTAGTATTAATAACAGTTGTGATAAATTGAGGCGAGAGTTCAGTACTAGGGTATTATAAAACAATTTGTGGTGTACAGTTTAGGGTTTTAACATTTAGTGGTAGCTGATTTTAAAAGGTTTAAACTTGAAACTAGAACTAATGAAATGTTTATATCCACTATTAGAAATTTTATGGGCAATGCAAGTCAAGATGGCCCACCTGATTTTAAGTAGCACCCACCAGTCTATCATAGAAGTTACAAGATCATCCCGCCACCTCCGTTTATTTCACAATCCAAAAACCACCTAGTCTGATATGATTTCAGGCACAATACACTTTCTACTGCTTCATAGCTGGATACATGACAAAGCAGTCGTCAGGTTAATAATGTTTCCATGACAACAGTCAATATTGCCTTCACAACGTTCGTAACGCAATAAGCAGCGACTTGAGAGGATGCGAGAGTTTTCGCTCACGAGATGAGCTGTATCGATGGTGTTGTCAACTCGGGTCGGTAATGGCGCTATTTACGGAGTGCGGCTTCAGTTTATTAGGTATAAGTTTGCCTGCAAGCCTAAATAAGTATGATAGCAAATTTTAGTTATGTATACGTTAAGTATATTAATGGTATTTTATTACCAAATATGAATGAAACACTGTATTGTTTCTTAAATTCTTTATTGTTCACAAAAACATTTGTCAAGTAGTCTAGGCTGAACGTATGTGAGTTAAACATTTCTTTCTTATATTATTTTAAATATACACACGAATACAGATCAAGCTACCGAAGATAAAGAACAAATTACGCTTACTACAAGCATATAAGCGCTTGCTTTTATGAGTTAAATAACAATATGTACAAACTGTTGGCTGTTCATCTACGCCTCTGGTGTTGCAGGTGTCTATGGGCGACGGTGACCATTTTCCATCAGGTGGCCCGTATGCTCGTCTGCCAGCTTTGGCATAAAAAAAAAATGCTTGGTCGCGGGAAATTCGCACTTAGATTCACCTAGTTTTAAGATATTTAAAAGTAATCCTTAAGATTCTATTTCATAAATGCCTTTTGACTGGTTTTGACAATTAAAATGTCAAAATAGCAATAGCAAAAAAAAGTAAACATCATGTCGCGGTAATAAACCTGCAAATAGGTCGTCCTCAAAGATTAAGGCTTCCGAATCTATCACCATAAAGGCATGACAGTCTATTATATTATAGGGGGGTAATACGGGTAATGCTTCCAGACATCAATCATTCTATATATATAATAATATAAAATTAAAACTCTTACGGTCCTGACTGACTCGCTGGTTGATAATCAACAAAGTAAAAAGGAATTTATTAAATTGAATCACAAAGATCACTTAAAAAGTTCTTAAAGCTAGGTAGGTGCAGGTTCCAAGATCAAAGTCACGTGGTTACTACCATTCCATTCCATTTGTATGATCCATCCAACAAACAGTAAAAGTCCTAATCATCATCATCAGTTTTTAGTCACTTCCTGATGAAACAAGCATAGTATGGCCCACTTGATGTTAAGTAGGTGATAGATAGGTAACCTACAACCAAGCATTGGCCGTATAAGTCAATTGCAGAACATAGATTGCGTTATAAACTTCAACAGAAACGCATCCTGAGTCGGTTAATATTCTTCTCAAGTTCTTCCATTTCAATTACTTTCTGCGATCAGGGCCCGCACCACCATCTCTTGAAGCATTCTTATTTCAATATTGCTTTTGTGTCAATGTATTTATATCAACTGCATAGAGTCAGCTTTATGATCAAAAAGTTAAGTAATATTGAAAGAAGAATGCTTCTAGAGATGGTGGTACGGGCCCTGTACAATATCGTCGATCCATCAGATAGGCGTCATACGCTTCGTGGTTTGTGGTAAGTTAAGAATATGTTATTTGGAAGTTCCTGTGGTAGTTTAGGGGTACATTAAGATAGTAATTGCTGGCACATAGGAAAAGCAGAGGGCTCTGACTTTTGTACAAAAGTAGCTTCACACAAAGTCACGGGATTTCACTAGTCTATGGAAGAAGTGTGTCGTGTCGTTTATATGAAAAATATGTGTATTTAGAATATTAATATGATATTTTATGTTTACAAGACCGGCTAAAATATAATATATCTTCTCAAATAAAATATCAACAACGTCATGAACGTAGCACTTCGTAACACGTCGCAGCATCTCGTAGCATCTCGTAGCACGTCGTAGCACCTCGTAGCGCTTCGTAGCGTTTATTTTCATTACTACCCATAGGAACATGACACGCATGCTTGACGAAGTAAAATTCTTAATGGCATGTTCAAACATCCAGCCTCAAAGTCATCACATAGGGCTTCTGAGATTGTAGACTTGACCTTAACAACAAGAAGAAAAAAACAGAACGGTTATTATAGTTTGAATCCCAGGCACGGTAGATATCCACAGTAGGTCTCAAACACATGAAATGTATTTACTTAACAAGGTTAGCGAATAAAATATATTGTACTTGTATTTATTTGTATTATATAACCACTCTGATTTTTAGTACCTAGAATTAATTCCAGATTATATTAGGTTTGGTAAAAAAAATTCTGAATACCAGCGCTCTCAAACAGTGATGAAAAACATAACGAGAAGGAGTAAGAGAAAGACAGTTAACAAAGAATGTCATCATCATCAGCCTACAGACGTCCACTGCTAGACATAGGCCTCCCCCACACGTTTCCAGGAAGAACGATTCCGAGCCGTTTCCGTCCACCGACTACCCGCGGTCCTAACAATGTCGTCAGTCCATACATATTGTCAGTCGAAGAATCTCAGTCGTTATAAAATATTATAAACTAGCGACCCGCCCGCGCGCCCCTGCTTCGCACGGGTGCACATATCATGCATGTATTATACATATAAACCTTCCTCTTGAATCACTCTATCTATTAAAAAACCACATCAAAATCCGTTGCGTAGTTTTAAAGATTATAATAATAATAATAATAATAATGCTGGACAATCCACACAGCGCTATCTAGCCCCAAAGTAAGCTACTAAAGCTTGTGTTATGGGTACTAGATAACTGATATATTTAATACATTATATAATTACATAGATAGATATTTTTTATTATACATAGAAAACACCCAGACCAATGAACAAATTTCTGCAGATCCTACAAAAATTTGTTCCGAGGCGGGAATCGAACCCGCAACCTCTGCGTCGCAGGCGGACTCTCGCCCGCTGCGCCACTGAGGTCGTTAAGCCTACATAGGGACATAGGGATATAGGGATAGAGAAAGCGACTGTTTTATACTATATAGTGATAGTGTTTGTAGACGACGCGCCTCGCGAACCTGAAAACATAAAATAAATATAAAATTAAATCACATAAAATATTAGTAAAGAAGTGAACAAACAAATATAATTACAAAGTGTTGGTAGATTCGAATGAATTGTTCTAGGTACTTCGTGTTAAATAAAATAAACTGAGGTCTATCGCCGTTTGCGCGCACAGACAAGACAGTTAGCTTGTTGACGCGATGCGATACGGTTCTTTTAAAACTTCCTTTATACCCACGACATCTCACCACTCCACGGAACGATCCCCTACAGCGATAGTGATAGGATGTGTGAATGTACACGCATTGTGTAGGTTCAGAACTCTGTGAGATAAGTAGAGTTCTGTGTTCCTCGTTAGACGCGGCGAGTACTTGCTTACTTTCGGCATTCTATCGAACATGTCGGATTTGATTAGTTGCTGTTCCGTTCGTAATTTCTGGGATTTGTATATAAATCATTTATCAGAATAATCAGAATAATCAATTTATTGGTAACAGTAATTACAAGTCAGTGTGTTTACCAGTTGTATTATGCTTCTTTGCAGATAGAATCAATAAAGTTATCAAAATATCTCTGTATTGATTAAGACAACAAAATAAAGTTATACATTTTTACTTAAAAACTAAGTGTATGGTAGGGCACGTTCCTGTCCTGCGTGAAAGGGCAATGCTTTGTTATAGGTGATGGTTACCACTTAACATCAGGTGGGCCATCTGCTTGTTCCATCAGCCAAATGTATAAAAAAATGGGTTTATAATTTTGTAATAGAGGAAGAGAATAGAAATCAGACATCACTCACCCTTCTCATATTCTACAAAAGAAGTATCCCATATCCATTAACAACATTTCTCTCCAACATATCTCACTTCAGTACAACTGCCAGCAAACTCATATAACCGCATACCTATTGCCTACCTAACATACTACCTAACAGTGGGTACGAAACCCCTAAATCGAGTCCCTGTAAATTACTCCTGTAAACGGGTGAGGCTCTGTCACTCAAAATCTGATTCAGAGTAGAATGAGCGTTGTCGCGTTAGGTTTTAGATTCAATTACGCTGGACTGGAACCGACCAACGCCAGGCATCTAATTTTCTCCAATGTGTCTGCTTTGCTGCTCACAAATTTGCAGCGAACAAAATTAGCTGCAAATTGATGTTGAAATATTTTGTTGCTTTATTTCTTCTCCTTGTTTTTAGCTAATATTTCAGTCATTCCTCTATCGATGGAGCGACAGTCGCATAATATCGAAATCAAAATGGTCTTTATCCACTACAATCACAGGAATCCTTTGAAAAGTCTTATATACTAGGTGTAGAGGATCGAATGAAACAACAGCGCGTTTGGTTAACGTCAGAAGAAGTTGGGGGTGCAAATGGAGTTGTAGGGGTGCAAAATACTTCGAAAAACCTTAATTTACATTATGGTGCCGCGTTGTCTTTCATAGTGTTCGCGACGACTGCCGATTACGAGAAAAAATTGTTTTACTGTCCAAATCCACCCGCAAGATCAAGTTATTTATTAATAATTCGCAAAATGTACCAACAGATGGCGTTACAAGTACCAAATCTTAAAACTAACATCAAAATTAGAAGAAATGCTATATACATACTGACTACATACCTCTAAAAAAGTAGACACAAACAAATAAATTTAAAAATAACCTACCGCCAGTTCGTCGCGACCAAAGCCTAGAAAAGGAAAGATTTTTTAATTTATTGGTGGACTTTCCACACAGCACTATCTAGCCCCAAACTAAGCTTATGCTTGTAATATGGGAGAACCAGATAGCTGATATACTACTTATAATACTTTTTTTTTGTAAATACATACTTATAATATTATCATTAGGGATCGTAAAATACATCTAAGGCTAAGGCCGCACTACGGTTAGACCGCTGTGGTTTTTAATAGCGTGAATTTGTGCCCCTAGAAAAATTGTATTACTTGTCTAGGGGCACAAATTCACGCGATTAAAAACCACAGTGGTTTAACCGTAGTGCGGCCTTAGCCTAATGTTTACAAACGTCTCACTGAATGTAGTGCGTTCGTTTCCTGTCATCTAACGAAGCAACATAGCATTTTCATTTTAATTGTTTTTCTAGTGTTATTTTGAGTTGTGTTGTGTAATTTTGGTGGTATTTTAACCAACATTACTTGTGGTCTTAGCACAAAGTGTAAGCATTTGAAATGAAAGTGTATTATGTGATATCGTGATTTAAACGAAAATGTTTCAAATGTTTTGAAGAAACCGCCACCATTTTCTTCGAAACAATTGACTGACTCGACTTTGAACTGACGTGACTAGAAACTTATCTACAAAGAGTATAATCTCTGAATCACTTGACATTGGCAAGATTGTCTATGACAGGAGCCATAAAAAGAAGAAAGGAAAGGAAAGCCGATAGCAGAGACAAGATGGAGACGGCCGTGGTTTCGAACCACAACGTAAAACTTTGAGTATTGTTGCCGAAGTTAATTTACTACTTGTAGCTTCACTTAAGTGAAACTGTGGTTGATTGGAACTAGCAGGGATTCTGTGCGTCGGGCGAGCATAAATAGTGGCCTTTGATTCCACGAGCAGACCTTAAACCTTCTGAAGCTCGCTTCTAATTAAGAGTTGATTGTAATTGAAAGGGTCGGTGATATTTGAACACTCCATAAAGCGTCCATAAGAATATTAAGGAAATTATTACGCCCCGCTGATTGGCCTTCTCAGACGTAGCCGGTATTGCTGTTTATAAGCATCTTCGCATTATTCTCGGGGCGCTGACAGCAGTTTTGGTTAAATGAAAGTTCTTTGAAGTGATTATTACTTTGTACTGGGATAATGAATATAATACAATGGCAGGAGCGTCAATAGATTGCAATATTGCTATTGTCTGGACAGACTGCTCGTAGAGACAACATTTTCATTCAATATCTTTGTAAGTAGTGAAGAAATTGTAATCGAAATAAAAAAACTTGCTACACTTTGCCAGCTTTATGTAAAACCAATGAAATTATATAAGGCATATTATTTGTATTTTATCATGAAAGCCTAATAAAAGAGCAACGTCTAGATATATGCATCTAACATTATTGTATGTTTATTCGACTTATATCAGAATATCCACGTTTGAAATTTATTTTGCATTCTGAATTAACATCACTACATAGTATAAAACATAGTCGCTTCATCTGTCCCATGTCCCTTTGTATGCTTGAATCTTTAAAACTACGCAACGGATTTTGATGCGGTTTTTTTTAATAGATAGAGTGATTCAAGCATGCATGATATATTGTGCACCCGTGCGAAGCAGGGGCGCGCGGGCAGGTCGCTAGTTGTACAATAAAATACGTCACAGTGCGTTGCAAACTCAGTGTTTATTTTGATAATTATATAAAAAAATCACTTTTTGTAGATAATAACATTAATCATTGTTAGCGAGTGTCGTGTTGCGTGAAGTGTGAAGTATTCCCGCATGTGAAGTAACCCCAAGCGACAATTTAGTTCACAAAATAAAGCTACAAAAAGTTAAATGCTGCTAGCGTGGTGGAGCGAATGGACAAAGTTATTTTAGAAACAACGCTTAAAAATACCAACTAAAATGTAGATTTAAACTTCAAGCATAAATCAAGTGCTCGAAAGTGTCGACTCGAAAATGGGCACAATGCTAACATTGTAAATTGTAAATACAAACAGGGAAACGTGACACGCAAATCACTAGTACAAATTTATCAAAATCGCACTACACTAAAAATTTCACGAAATAACGTCCACAGTAAAAGCAAATGCACGGCATTATGTTCGCAATCAATCCAAATTGGACTATAAATCGTGAGCAATAAAGTTCAAAATTGAACAATAAAAATGTAGACTGATCGTGTTGTATGGCGACTCGTCGACGTAAATAGCAGTAATTTATTGTGACATCGGTATGGAATGTATAAAGGTTGTGCGAGCCCTGCACACGACGCGACGGCCAGACCGCACGGCGCGGCGTGCCGCATGTCACATGCTTCACACACTTGTACTTACTCAAACCCGATGGTCTAGTGCACATATTTACGCCACAAAATGTCTTGAAACTATTCCGGCTTATCAGGAAATTTGGATAGTAATTTGCATTGTGATATAATTTGTTTAAAACAGTGGTTATATATATTATAAACAGGGAATATCAGGTGGATCATTTCCTTGCTCCATCGCTTTTGTAACGATAAACCCTATCCTAATTAGCCTAACATAGCTAAGTTGCATGTTATTTTTAGCCGTTTATACCTATTTTTGCTTGCGTGCTGGCCAATTAATTGTTATTTTTTTGCTTTTCTTTCAGTAGCATTAAATATTATTTTGATAAACAGTCCAAGTCTTCATCATCAATTAGTATCAGCTACTTGTCCACACACACATAAAATATATTAAACATTCATATCCCACTAATAAGTATAACTAGAACAAAATAAAAATTATTATATTAAAAATTATTATATTTTTTTTATTACAGCATTGCGCAGTCGTGTGCAAGAGCCTAGGTTGTAAAGGTTTTCGCTTACTGAAGGCTCGTTAGGTAAAATGACGAAGAGAAATGTCGTAACTGAAAAATGAAGGATAATGTTACTCTCTGAATTAATAAAACACGAAGTCGCTAAGTGGTTGAATAAATTGAAACCTTTAGAAGGCTGTAATTAATGACATGTCATGTTAGCACAATAACGTTGGCAAATAGTTGCTCTTGCGTCGATTTCCGCTCAGATTGATTAATTTTAAAGCTGAAAAATAGATTACAAACCCTTTTTTTAGCTAATCTTCTTTTTACCCGAGTGCCGCGAGGGTTATGTGTTTGGCGTGTATCTATCCATGTATGTATGCATGTATTTATGTATCCTTGCTTCGATATTTCCTTTATTACCACGTACCAAACGGCTGGATGGATTTTGATGATTCTAGTATCAAAAGATTCGTCGCAACTTTCCAAGTGTCCCTAGATATAAAAAAAAAACAAAAAGTCACGTGGGAAGGGAAGGAGGAGCGATATTCTCTCACATAAAAAAAAAATCTTTTCGCTATCATATCAATATAGGTATCAAAATCAAGAGATTGATGAAGTGTTTTCAAATAATGTATTAGTTTTTGATTTAAAGTAAACCCTCAAAGACAAAACCAGAACGCAAAATTCGTTAAGTCACTATAGCGAGGCCATGAGTGATACTAAAATATATCATAAAACCTTCTCTATGGTCATACAAATCGTTAAGAAAAAACCGCATCAAAATCTATGCAGCCGTTTCGAAGATATGAAGAATTTTGTTATAAAAAAAATGTAATTGCTGGTAACCCCAAAGTGATTAAAATGAGTTATACAACCACAGGCGTCAGCAAACTGCTAGGACATAGGTACACGAGCCTCCGACTGTCTGCGATCATTACATTTTTATCATTCGTCAAGACTGAAGAATGGATTTCAATATTAAAAAGTACCAAATTTAAAACATTATCTTATTTACCTACCTACATACTTTTAGTTCGGGCACTCGGGGTTTTTTTAATAAATCTTCTTGTTGTCCTAAGGTCCTCTAGACAGAAACAATTGGAAACGAATAACATCATACATTTTAAATGTCTATTTTGAAATCCCAACTGATCGACAAAAACTCGTAATATAAGAACCTTGAATTTATTTACACTTATTTCAAGAAAGCGAATATTTGGATATGCCTCTAATTACCCTCTTAGACAAAATCAAATATCTTGAGAACTAAAAAACTTAAAGCATTATTTTGTTAAATTTAATTGACGACCTCAGTGAGACAGCGAGTGAAAGTCCGCCTGCGACGCAGGAGGTTGCGGGTTCAATTCCCACCTCAGAACAAAGTTATGTACGATCTGCAGAAATTTGTTCCGTTAGTCTGGGTGTTTATATATAATAAAAAATATCTATCTATGTAAGTATATAATGTATTAAATATATCAGTTATCTAATACCCATAACACAAGCTTTGAGTAGCTTACTTTGGGGCTATATGGTGCTGTGTGGATCGTCCAGCATTATTTATTATTGTTATTAAAAAAAAAACGGGGAATAAAGGTTTCCAAATAACGATCACAAACTGGAACCGACGCGTAGCAGGGCGACCCCCCACATCCCCCTACCCTTTGGACTGACGACATTGCGATGATTGCGATAGTTGTGTGATGGAAAAGGATCAAAAATCATTGAAACTTAAACGTAAGGAACCCTGTGAATTTAAATTGAAAATCAACAATTAATTGGTTTAGGATTTTCTGTTTGGTGTACCTACATTATGTTAAAGAAAAGAAACACCTGGAGAGAAATGCATCAATTACGCCGACAAGAGCATTCCGCTTAAATTAGAAGAAGCACATTATGTACGATAAAGTTTTTCATTGATTCAGAATAATCAATTTATTGATAGTTGGTAACAGTCATTACAGTTCAGATTCATTTTGAATAGGTACTTCAAAAGTTGTACTTGTCTACTGTAGTTACTTGGTACTTCAAGTCCAAAGAAAGCCACGAAGTTTAATAACAAATTTAGAATATTTTCTACATATTATGTTTGCATGAACTGCAAATGTTCCTCTAAACACCAATCTAGTAGTAGGTTGAGACGACAGGATTTAAAACATTGCTAGGTTCTTATAATACTAAACCCGCGGTTTCTTAAAACCTCGAAAGGAAGAACTTGCTACATCAGCTTTTACTTCAAATTAGATAAAGAAAATAAGTAACTTGACAGCCGATTAATGTTGATCGAGCTTTCAGAAAGCGGGCGTTACTGTTGCAACATGCTTATGTCCCACCTGATGTTAAGTCATAACCATTACCACAAAGAATTGTTTCACAAATCACGCAAGATCATCGTGCCCTACATCCCGGCGTCCTTCAACATCAAATATGTGAAGCCTCAACCTCGACTTGAGCCTTTGACGAAGCTTGGGAGTCATCAAGGATAAACGCATTATTGGTGACCCCGACCGATGGGCTACGTAACGGTAACGTGCGGTATCTTAGTCTCAGGTCAGGCTTTGTACATGTCCTTACAGGTTTACTATTCGATCTGTTTGCAGTGCCCTCACATCTCAGTTGGTTGTAGCTCTTCTTGGGGTGTAGGCCGTGGGTTCGATCCCCACACAGAACAAACATTTGTGTTATGAACATAGATGTTTGATCTCTGTCTGGGTGTTATTATTATAAGTTTGTTTTTATTTACACGTATGTATTATACCAGTTATGGCTCCCGTATCAAGCTTCGTTCGGGGCTGGATAGTGATGAAAGTCCACCAACACTTTATTAATTATTTATTAATGACGTCACAAACCTCTCATTGGTTCATTGTTTCTCGGACAGGAGTAGTAATATTTTGTCAGCGACAGATAAAGCTCTCCACACACGGGTTAATATCGGCACGCTTACATTTTTATGGTAAAGTTGGAAGATGTTCCCAACTCGGCACATTCGCATTCATTCGGGCGGCATGGCCCGATTTGGGGCGATATAGGCCGATTTAGACCGATATTGGGCACGGTTTATCACTTCGCTGAATGTATTGCGTGTATTGTTTATGGCTTCCGTTTTACATTTATTACTCGATTTTTACTTGTTTCCGATATAAAAAGAATTACGGGTTTATGGATTGAGAGCTTTTATTGGTGTTCAGTTGGGTGGCGTTTGGATATGTACGTTTTAAGTGTACAAATTTTATATGAATCCAGTTTTGTTTTTGTTGCCTTTGGAAAAGTAATTTTGTATAAAATGTTTTTTGAAAAATAAAACTCAATAGGCTTATTGACTTTTGAATCCATGCTAGATGCTGCTGATATTTTTTTATAATATCCGAGTGGGATCTGAACCAACGACCTTTCACACCCGGCGAATAACTCATAGTTAGTACGTCTTCATGCGACAACTATAATAACTTCAAGGATATTATAAAAAATCTTTGAGATATCTTCAAGTGTATACGCTATAAAACTAATAAAAAAGATCCTTACTAACTGATGTTATAAGACAATTGAAAACTTGAAATTTCAACATGTTATCCAGGGTACCTACAACAAGCTAAGCCGCAGTCGGGAACTAGTGCACAATATTCATTGGTTCCTATTGGAATGTTTGTAACAAAAACAAAATGGTGACCAGCCAATCGCACGAGCGGACTCGAGCAGAAGAATAAATACAAATCGCTCTACAAAGGACATCTGACGCGGATTCAATAAAAATGTAAATATACAATAAAAACACTTTCCGTTGTCTCGTTAAATCGTCACGCCTCATCATCCCCCGTTAGTACAATTGATTGCTGTGCGATTTAAGGGGATGTTCCCAAATTGGAGAAACTCTTACCTGTTTCTGTTGTGCCTACGCCACACTTCATTCGATTGGCGCAACACTGTTTTCATTGTAAGATTTAGCGATAAAAATAATAGGTATGTTTTGATTCAGGTTACAAACTATACATGTTACAAGTTTCATCTGATCGGTTCAGTTTCATGTTAGAATGTTTGTGACTCAATCACGCCCGTTAGAGAAAACATAACTTTGGTATTTATATATAATTGCTTACCTAATACATACAATTTCTTGATATTACTTATATGTATAAGATTACGTAATACGTTATCTTATTCCGTAGGTCTGGATGTTTTCTATGTATAATAAAAAAAATATCTATCTATGTAAGTATAATATAATGTATTAAATATATCAGTTATCTAGTACCCATAACACAAGCTTTGAGTAGCTTACTTTGGGGCTAGATGATGCTGTGTGGATTGTCCAGCATTATTTATTATTAAGATAAGAAGGTAAGAAGTACATATTCAGCCCTGAAGAAGCATTGCTCGTTATATTTATAAAAATAAAACAAAAAATCTAATTCTCCTCCGCCAAGTTTTCTTAGTATTTGAATGATTACCATACTGAAATGACAAAGTTAAGAAAAACCACGAAGAACATAATAGGCCATCTAACAAAGCCCCCAGATTTTAGACAATAGCCCTATCGCGAAGGAGTCCTTGTCCACCCCCGCCCCCGCCCCCGCCCCCGCCCCCGCTCCCCTCTGTAATTGCTTTATTTTTCACGTTATTAATGAAAGTGGTGCTTAAAACGACGTTATTTTTACGAAGGAGATACTTTGAGAGATCTCGACGATAAGATATTTTATCACGAGCTTTTAGGATAACGTGCACCGCGCCGATAAACGGCTGTTTAAGTTTAACTAAAAAAAGGCATTATAACCAGCAGCGTCACGACTTTGATCTTCAGTTTTTCTTTTCCTCTTCCTCAATCATGCTGATTATTTTGTTTCTTACCATCAACTGTTTTAATGTGTAATTTATCATAAACTGTATTTATTATATTTTTATTTAATGGTTATTAACCTGGATATTGTTTTAAATTTGTAGGTTTATATGTAACTACAGAATATCCACTATTTTCTTATTTCATTGTTAACTTTTTCTTATTAGCCTTGTATGTAATGTGCCAGTGTACTTGTATGTTTCATTTATGTTATACCTGCCTAGCTTAGTTAAATCCGCCCAAGTTTCTCCTCCTTTTAATGGTTCTGTCTGAAAACCAGCGCTACCTCTTTCATGGTTCATGCAAGGGGTAGCATTATGCTGAGATAGTACCAACTTAACCTCACCAGGCACAGAGCAGGACCAATATGACTTATTTAGTTTATTTTTGTTACCTCATTCTTTTTTCATTGTTTTTTTTTCATTTTATTTTTTAACTTCCCTGTTCTGTGTTTCTATAATGTGTGTGTGTTAATAAACGTATTTCATTTCATTTTCATTTCATTTCAGGCACAGTAGATATCCCCTCAAAACTTAAGATTATTTGGGGATGTCTAAGGGTAGTCAGAGGTACGTCATAATATTACATTTGGTACATACGCACATTTTACAGACATTTGGTATTCCACACGTTATGGCAATCAACCAAGTTGTACACAAATCAACCAAAAAAATATCATTAACAAACATCTTTATCAGTGATCAGTGATTTTTCTTAAATAAGATCAGTGATTATATACAATTTTCATTATTTAACATAATTTGTGAGTTTGATTGCTTGCCACAGTTGCATTTGTCATGATCGCGGGTCGCATTAAAGTCCAAACGAGTAAAAACAAATTATGTTATTGGCAGACAAAACGGTCTACCCTCTTTATACAAAAGTTCAAACGTGTGAGTGTGGTACTTCACACTCACGACGATAGTTTTCGCCATAGAGGCTGATTAACTCAATAACCGGCCGTAAGTAGGTGACCGTTATCCTCCGTAGTACCGATGTAGTCAAGGTCGCTTCTTAGATAATTTGACTTTATTTGCCTTTGACTCTTTAGGAGCAGTTGTTGAGTCTCGGCTACTGAGATAAGTGATTTGTGTGTTTGAGTAAATATTTCAGTTATTATATTGATATAATAGTATGATATTTTTTTTTGTATTAGGGGAAAACTAACAAAGTCTACTATAATGAAATTAGCAAAACGTAAGCGTTTAGTAATGATATCTTTCATGGAACTTTTGAATTAAGACGATTGAGGGTTACTTTAAAAATAAAACCATTTTAAAAGTTATAGGAGGCGGTCGTAAGTAAAAATTGTGATATATAGAAATTATATTGTTGAGTTGAAAATATTTATTTCTCTTATGAATTAGTTAACAATTCACTTATAGAGAAAACTAATGTTAAGTAAAATTGGTGTGCCTTTTGGCTTAAGGAAGGAAAATATTATTATGTTTTTCTAAAATTCAATCTTACAAAACAAAACACTGATACATAAATAAATAAAGTCAAGTTAGTACCAACGTTTTCCTTTGTAACTCGACCCAAATTCATGCTTGTGTAAGTTGGTAAACCGACCAAATTACGAGACTATGCACCGCAGCCCGCATTGTGCTCGTAGCGCACGTGATCTAATATTGCATGACGTGTGCACTCACATTACGGGGATTTGCATGAAATTTCTGGGATTCCGTATCTAACTTGTTTTAATTTATATTCGTTATGTTCTCTGCTATATTTGTTCAAGTTTAGTTTGTATTGTTTTACAGAAGATTTTGATGGGGTAAGTATGTTGCATGTTCTTCTAGGCGTACCTAGTTGCGTGGAGCACTAGCCTATCTACCACCTATTTACCTATAGCTTTAAGACACCTCAAAGTGATGTGATCATGATTAAATTAATAATACATAATATCTAATAAATACCTTTTGATTGATTTCTTCTTATAAACATACAATAGCAACTTCGCGGCGATGCTCGAGAGCCAGAATCTTATAGACTCGAACTTTTTGGCTTGTCTTTCAATGATTTCCAAGGCTTCAAGCTGGTATTGGGGAGAGCCATCCCAAAGGTATGAAACACATCAACCAAATGACTAGCCCTTAGGAAGTAATTAAGATGTTAATTCGTGATGTCCCGCGCGGACTCAGGTCCAGGGCTCCGAGGCTTGCCCGCAAACGCCGGACATTCGCAGAGCTTTGACCACATTTTCAAAGCAGCCGTTCTGAGGTCACCTTCAATTTAACTAATGTATACTTCTTTTATTTATGTAGTGATGTATCTTGGTGGATGTTTTTATGTTTGGACATTATTATTAGAACATCATTCGAGGTAGTACTATCTCTTGGGCTACAGTTACTGATTTTACAGGAGACAGAGCCTTACTTCACTGTTCTACTTTTATCTTACTTTTGACTCTTGAACTTTAACTAAAATCTTTGCGACAAAGAAACGATTAATAATAAATGAAATTATAAATAATTAAATTAAACTAACATAGGTAATTTAAATCGTTAGAATCACTTTGAAAAGGCTTTAAGCTTGATAGCTACATTTTCCTATTTTTCTTTATAATAAAACAAAAAAAAAAACGCTTTCTCCAAAATAGAGTGAAAGCTTCCGGAACACTAGTCTACAGTTGCGCTATAAAATAATGCAATTTAGTTGAACCCTCCAAGTTGGAAAGAGGAAGAATGTTTAAATTGTTAGTTCAGTTTTAAAATTATGATTTTTCTACTTAGAACTGAGTATTCTTTAGTGCACTTGTACAATATTTTGTACTGTTTTTACGAAGGTTTATTTATTTTTGCGACATTATGTCACACTTTGTGCGGTTTATTCATCAAAATTGTTTTAAAGTAGATCGAGTTCATCATAATGATATTGGTTACATTGGTTGTCCTCCCTTGATTATGCACGATGACTGTTAAAATTAAACTTAAAATCATCTAAAATCTTTCAGGGAATAAGGTAAGATATAAATTTGTTTTTATGGGTTTATGAAAAAAATTAAAAACCATAAAATAAAAAGTACTGGTAACGATGTAAATTTGGCATAAATTGCATGTTGCTAGTATTTCAACTATAATGAAATGCAGGCTAATGCCAAATTTAATTTTAATCATTCGCTTGCTAAAACCATGAAAAATATAATAACCTGACGAAAAAATCTCAATAGATTGGAATAGATACGAGTAAACTCGCATTATGACATCATTTCCGTATCATACTAATGACAAAAACCATTTTCCTCATACACCAGAAAACATGCTTCCTCCAACCATTAATACAGCAGAAAATATCTAACAACATTATTCTACCTCAAGAAGTGACGTCATGGCGGGTTTAATTCGGCTTTCATATATAGGTGTGATTTAGTATCTCAGAACACTATTTATTACCGAGGTACTTTGCAGTGGAGCCACTTGAGCTGGGAGGATACACAATGTGCACTTTGTAGTATTGTTGTGTTAGTATACCTTTACTACCTGAGTGTGTTCGGAGTTCAACAAGCTGACAACTTTCAAAATAGGACTTTGAAAATATTTAATCACGGTATCGAACACCAATTACTAAAAACTGGTAGGTGTGTGTCAAAATATATTATTTAGTTTTAGCACTTCGATTTCATTAAATAATCTTGAGTTGAATATATTTATCTAAACAATAATAGTAAACCTTTATTGCAGACACGTAGGTCCATAGTAATGCACGTTTGGATTGTGATTAGGATGCACACTATAGAGGAAATCTACAGTGCTTAGGAATTCAATCGTGAATATGTTTCTTTCTAACATTATCTTGATTACTATAGTAGAGAGCCACAGCGCATCGATCTATACTAACAAACAGTTAAATCTATTTATCAAAATCTCCACATACCTAATTTGGAAGGAATTGGATTCTATTCTACATTTGAGTAGGCATTGAATAAACGTAATTTGATTTCGGATGTTTGGATTTATCCAAGTTTTCTTTCTATTTATATTTGCAGTACCAATTATTTTGATGAGCCGCTGGTTTTCTCAGTGGGGGTCATGCAAGGTCATCATTAGTAGTCTGAGAAAGAAAGCATGCTGGTTTCCAGTATGAACAATTTTGAACTTACGCAATATCATCGATCCATCATGTAGGGAACCCTGTTGTTCGTCATTCAGCCGCGGAACTTGCGATATATTCACCCAGTTTTAAGTTACATCCTCTAGAATCAGTCTATTTCTACATAGTGATTGGAGATATAGTTTGGAGCTATATGATGATGTTTGAAATTCTCGCTAAACTTCCTAATTTATTCCTATAATAATCAACCACCGCGTCACAAGTCACTTAATGACAGTCAAAACATGATTTAAAATTGCCGTTGATGTGACTACTCGTTCTGTGTCTAACTCAATAACCGCGTACCAGTTTCACTTGAAGCCGGTCGGTATGTTGCACAATGGTTCTCTGTTGCCTTTGACGACACCGCGACAAAGAGAGGCGCGTGGGACAAACCGAATGGATCATGGACAGCTTTTTAGATTTCTAATTGTGCGTTTCGGGTACTGGAAATTGGCGAAATAAATCAGAGGTTTGAAATTAAATAAAAAAAACTGAAAAAAAACTGCTTCACGAATTTGTTTCCAAGGCACAATAGGATATTCTCTTAGATCTCTTAGTACTAACGAACTCCAGAATATTTTTAAGGATGACTGTCTCCCATTAGTGGGAGACCTTTCAGTCAGAGGTACGTCCAAACATTACATTTGGCACGTGCCCACATTTTGCTGTAGCTAGTGCTCCATACGTGACAGGTTGCAAGCCCATCGCCGCTGTTACTAGTTTTAGTAAACCTTTACTGGCCTCCCACAATACAAGCTTATCCCTGCAAGGTCGCATGTTTTAGTTCGTGCAAAACGGCAGTTTCGAAAAAATTTATATCGTGTTTTTTTTGTACTTATTCGTCTTAAGTTCGTTACCTTCTTAAGTGTTTCCATTAAATAATTGTCTTTTATGTAGTTTTAGAACTAACTGCGTTATCCCATTATACATACCCTTCTATTTCACTTCCTCGTGGTGTTTCCCCTAGTTTTGCACCTCTCTGTAGTTACCGCATGTTGCACCATGGTAATGCGTCGCCTGCTAACGGCGGCGGCCGACGGATTTACGTCTGCGGTGTCTGATCTACATACGAACGTAGCTACTACTCCCTCCTAACTTGCAACTTAAGCACGCACTAACTATTGTGTAACCTGTGTAGCGTGCAGCACGCTACGTACCAACTGTTGTTTGATCTGCGACGGTGAAGTTTCGAAGCACTTTAGTGTACGGAATTGCAAATAAATTTAAACAATGGTAGATTTAAGGAGTTGGAATTTACGTTGTTGAAATGTATGTGTGTTCTTGTACTCATTTTGTACTGTTTGTTATCCGTGGATTTATAAATGTAACTCAAATTTTACATTGCTTAAAATTTGCTCTGTCGGATTAGGTACCTATTATTAATAAATTGCAGTAGTTTCTATTTTTCATAATAGAAGATTGTATTCTGTAGGTTCACCAAATAGCCTAAAAACGCATGCCACCAGTTATTGATAAAAATGCTAACAAAATTCTTTCAAATTTTCAGGTAACATGACCAAGAGCTTCTAAAAACCTTCAGAATAATTTGGTAAGGTTCAAGGCAAAGCGATCAAAGCTGATCCTATTTGGATCAGTTTTAAGACTCAATGTATAAAATCCATAATTAAAGATCACCTAGCAGCCTGAGGAGGTCTTCTACTGGACTTTCACCTTTTATTAATTCAGAAAACACAATTTCGACAATATCGTCAGTCCATCCTCTGAACCATCCTCAGAAAGGTTCATAAAGGGACCGTGTCACACTTAGTTTTTATGTTCATAGGCGCAATATTAGAACCTTCAGTAAAAGTAGATAGGATTTATTGATACCATAGGATAGAAAACACAGTATTATGTCGGTTCTACGAGGAATGTAGATTGCATACGTGACAGGTTGCAGGCCCAACGCCGCATCTAAAATGAGCGCTATTTGAGAGAAAATAATAGATAGATAGAATAACTCTTTATTGTTCACCACACAGAAACAACATACAGGGTACAGGCACAAATCTAGGCAATTAATGGGCGACCTTATCGCTGAGAGCGATCTCTTCCAGGCAACCTTGGATGGATAGATCTTATTGAAACTAAAGGCGGTGTAGTCACTAACGGACAATATTAACCTATATACATACATAATATACATGACCGGTTATGAACCCACTGCCCCCAGATTAGAAAGCTGGTGAAAATAAGATCTCTGGTCTAATTATGGCACTTGGGACACTTTCCAGCTATTAGGTACCTAACAGCCAGAAACGTACGTGTTTGTACGTGAGCCACGACCGCATCGTTTTGTGTGTCTGTTCTATGCCAACAAATGGGGTCTTTACCCTACAAATAAGACATATACCAAAATATAAATAAATATAGGTGCTTAATGGTTTTACAGCTGAAAAATACCTACGGTTTTACGAGCACATTGTACAATGAACCTTAGGATAAAGACGGGAAAGTAGAAATTCAAATGTTCAAGTAAAGTTGGCACAGCGCAAAGCACGTAGCAAAACCACAGGCGTTTTGGTAATGCTTTTATTATGTTTGGAATGTGTAGATATCTTTGTTACCCTGATTAAAATATATAGGAAACACGAAAAAGTTTTTCTTTAAATATTTGTATCATACAGCTGCAGTTGATAAAATAATTTATAATTTTCGCTTATGTTGATATTTTCTAAAATCTCAGAGTAATCGCGTAACAAACTATGGTTCAAATCAGAACCTCTTCCTTTATTGTAGTCAAAAAAAATCTAAGAACTGCACCCTAAGTCTGAGTTTTGTTTTTCGTAAGTTAAGGCGTTGACAACACCTAATATTCCTCTCGCTCGCACGATTCGACATTTTGAAAGATCTAAAATGACTAAATACAATTTTGAAAAATCGCAAGCAACCATTTTGAGTGCAATCATATTGCACATAGTTTGTTAAGAATTTCATTTCAATCGATGCAAGTTTTCATACTCAAAAGTTTGTTTAAGTACAAAAACTAGAAAAGCAAACTTTTAAGTAGGAAAACTTGTATCGATAGAAATGATTTTTTCACTAAATTATGCGCAATGTGATTGCACACAAAATAGTTGTTTACGATTTTTCGAAAATAGGTTTGGTGATTTTATATTTTTTAACAAGTCAAAACGTGCGAGCGAGAGTCACATTAGCTCTTGTCTGCACCTTAAGGTCTTTTTGTAGTTTTAATAAGCGCCTCTATCGGGCGTGCTGAGAACTTACTAGTCTCCATTAAAAAAAGCCTGACGTAACACTAAACTCAGACTTACTTACGGCTGGAAGTATATGTACAAAGAACCTGTAAACACAAGCTACAACAGCTAGCACAGCCCCAAATGAGAATTCAGAAGAGATACGAGTGTAATCAGGCCCACCAGCACATTGCTGGGTACATTAGCGGTCGCCGTTGCCAGCCGAATGTGAAACACGCAACGTAACCGCATTAACGACTTCGAGCCTTAATTCAGGTATCGTAAGCTAAGCCTACAATCGGAAACTACATAATTTCATGTAGAATTTTAACAGTGGTAGAGTTCTTTGAGTGTGGCTCGTCCAGGGAAGTACTTCCCCGGACGAGCCACAAGTTCTTAGTACTACCACCACGCCTTTTTCTGCCGCGAAGCAGCAACGCTGTTTCCGGTTCCGGTTTGATGAATGTGGTTGCCGGTGTAATTACAGGCACATGAGGCTTAACATCTGTCCGCCTCAAGTTGATGGACGCAGGGCAGTGCATCGTAGGGCACGTTTCCATCGTGCGTGACTCAAATTCAAATTCAAAATATGTTTATTCAATAAAATCACATGCACCATCTTGAAATGTCTTAAAACTAGGAGACTCTAAGTAGCTCTTTAGTAATATGTAGGTATACTAGTAGTTTAAAAAAATTTGTGCTTTAGCCATCAGTAATTAATTATCATAATTTAATCATATGATATCAAGTATAACTTTTGAATTTGACTTAGTGCCAAGTCAAACTTACATATCAAAAAGTTAATACGTATAGATATATAGATCTCTGCATCGTTTGCAGGCTTGCATACAGCTCAAATGTTTCTTTAAGTATTTTGTAAATATTATGTTTTTTTTTCTTTGTTCTGTGTATTATATAAATAACACACGCAGAAATTTACGCCCAATAAAATAATTTACCAGCCAGTATGGTTTGGGCGTAGAATTTTCCCAAAACATCTTTATCTTAATAAACAGCCCGGTAGTGTAATTGAGGAATTTAATCTCACTAACATTAACATTTAGCCGACACACGCGTCCGACACTCCACCCGTCATCCGGTGTAGTAGCCGCGTTATTAACTCCTAAATTAATTTTATCCTCCGACCCTTGAATACATGTGTAATACACATAACTCGCTCCCGCCCGCGGCTTGCAACGAATACGGTAGACATAGACCATCATTTCATTTACCACAAGAAAACAGGCATTAGACAATAAGGCTTTAGGTAAAATAAGAATTCATTCCAAGATTTAAAAGATCATCACCTAGTTTTTTTTGGTGGATGTTGGTATAGTAACATTGATTGGTTTGAAGGACTATAACATAACAATAAACAATAACAACAATGGCTAAAACAACAAAAAATTGAAGCAGCGGCCCAATCTGTTATGATAATAGCTGTTTCTCATTTTCAAATCGGAATCCAAAAAAATGCAAAGCGACACAGCATTCGAATCGGCGGATCTCTTTAATCCCGCTCAGAGTTCCGCAGGCCTTAGTTCATTTACAAACGGACGAGATCCCGAGTCGAGATTTTGAAATTCGTTTTGTTGATCTTTTTTAGATAAAGATGGCTTGATGTCTATTCATTTCCATTTGATTGTCGTGAGTCTCTGAGATCTGCGGCGGCCACGGATCAGCCTTTGTGTCCTCTAGATGTTTTTCTTCATTAAGCCTCGCGTTCTTTTCAGTATTTATTTTGAAGTTTTCTATAGAAAATGTATTATTTATGTTTGGGACGTTTTGACATATACTTTTTATTCAAAAATCGATGAAGGTAATGAGGTATTTGCTAAAATCTGATAAAAATACGACGCTATAATTTATTTTACCTTTCGGTCTGAATCCATGAGAGCACTTAGCTTAGACGCTTGCTCGCGGATTTTGAATTGGTTTCTTCTCTGAATGAGTTTACAGTAGGATTATATTCTTGAATTTACTATGCTTGTGGAATATTCTAAGATGTATTTGCCAAGCTGATATTTCACTCTCAGAGTTATAGGTACTGTCAGTTAAATGTAATATACATGCGAGAGAAATAAAATGATAACAAGGATGGCCCTAGATTCCGATATTATAACACGGATGGCCCCAGATTCCGATATTATAACACGGATGGCCCCAGATTCCGATGTTGGCAATAATTCTGTTAAAAGCTCGGGATTTAAACGAAATCCCGAAAATCAGAATGACATTTTACAAGAGATACAAGAAAATCCTCAAAATGAAATCAAAGTGGCCGTTGAAGAGCCCAAAATCGCATTAAAATCCAAAACGACAGTAACAAAAGGTTAAAGCTTCAAATTACCCGTTCGTATCTGTCTTGCGAAAAAGGGGCCGCGGGACAAAAAGAGGCTGCGATAATGGCACCACGCACTACCAAAGGCCCGGAGGCATTTTAGGGTTTAGTACAATGGGCGCCGTCGAAAGGCAATCGACGTTTTATAAGAAGCACTACAGATCGTAATGGTACCGCGACCTTTCAGTGCCTCTTCATAGCCTTTGTGTAGCGCTCATTACAGCCACTTTGGATTTTCTTTTATCGAACACCGGTAATGCAATAGACAAAATTGCTGACTATTATTCCACGTGGACGGATCCACCGGTCCTTCTTTCGCGCTGTTCTAACTTTTTGGAGCTGGTCGCATTCGAACGGTGGAGAAACTAACTTCAACGGGCTTCATCGGGTCCGGGAGAGTGTAACAATCATCTTGTAACATTTTTGATACGATTTAAAGTGTGTTTGCCGACTTATTATTTACAAAATTCTCATAACTATCTTTTTCACTTGCTGTTTTTGTTTTTCACCAACATATTAAAATAGTTGGTAAGTACCTAAGTACCTACTAACTTACCTAGTGTAAATTCAATATTGCAAGAGAGAAATAACGCTTTCCCATGTACTCGACTAAGTATTTATTATATCCTGTGCGTGTCGTGTTTCCAAAATAATTAATATTGATTAACAATTGAAATTTACCTTTATAAAAAAGGTTAGCTCAATTAGCATGTGTCTACTGTCTATACTGATTGACGATACCAAAGAAAAGAGTCTAATATCAAATGATTCGCACATTTGTCTCGAACGCTGCTGGCAGAAATTTGATGAGCACCATTTGTAAAAGTCCGATTTCCTTAATGCAAGATAAAATTTGACATTCTCACGTTAACGTTGATTCTAGAAAATTCCTTTTCGAGAATATTCGAGCCAAGAAGCACTCCTCGCGCTAATGGCATCGTTTTAAAAGGAAATCGCTAAATATATAAAACTGTTTGATTTTTGTTTGACTGACTGACGATCAATGCACAACTTTAGATTTGGAAACATAGGCCCAGTTAAAAATACCATAGTTATGGCATGTAAGAATGGTGAAACATTCACCCCACACGATGTGCTTGCTTGGTTGCTTAGAATTGGCACCTAAATTCTACTAGCATATAGGCGTTTCAAAGTGATACATAGGTGTGGTCGCCGGTGTAATTACAGGCACATGAGGCTTAACATCTGTATGCCTCAAGTTGATGGCCGCAGGGCAGTGCATCGTATGGCACGTTCCTATTGTGCGTGACCTACGGGGCAATGTTTTGTTTATAGGTGATGGTTACCACTTAACATCAGGTGGGCCATCTGCTTGTTCCATCAGCTAGTTGCATAAAAAAAAATTAGTTAAATAAATGCGGTTGACTTTTACTTTAAGCTGCGATTCGTTTTGAGAAAATTTCGGGACATGTTATTTCTCCCTAGATGTCCTCAGGCTTGTATCCAGCTGTGAACTTCTTAAACAGTTTCAGACTGATGATGATAAGATCCCCAATATTTCTCGTTATACTAGAAAATTTCCCCACGAACAAAGTCGCGAGCATTTCACTAGCAAAATATTAAAGAAACAAAAATAATAAATTATTGACGCGAGCTTCTACCGTTCGAAATTATTTATTTTTCATCCCACCATCTCGGCAAGAGTATTTTCATCCCACCATCTCGGAAAGAGTAATTTTGCTCTTCAATATCTGAGTGCAAAAGCCGTTTTTATTCTCTAGAGGATAAAGTAAATTGAATTTAGAACATCGTGTGCACTAAGTTTGTGAATTAAAAAAAAACATTAAACCAATTTACTGCTACCTCTATGGTGCCGAATATATCAACTTTTTTTTAATTTGTTAAAAACTCAGACTCGGAACCTTCTTGGTGTTCTTTTTTCAATTTGCTTTGTACGCGGTTCTTTAAGCGGCATTTTTTCACGTCATTGCTAAACCTTATATTAAAAACAAGAAACTTGAAAACAAGTGAAAAATGTAGTAGTTAATACCTAAACTGAAATAAAAGTACCTATCTTGTGATTGTAAACTTTTTTTTTTGCATTTAGTCATTTCCTCGCTGAGGTGGAATGAAAAGTTACGTGTTGCACTCGAGTGCAAAGATTTTTCACCTCGTGCTCTTTTGATTCCCTCGCTAACGCTCAGGATTCTAATTTTGAATCACTCGCTGCGCTCGTGATTAAATTTTAGAATCCTTCGCTTGCTCGGTCATCAAAATTGAACACGCGGTTAAAAAGCAACTTTGCACTCTTGTATAACAAATAACTATTTTGCTCTTCAATATCTGAGTGCAAAAGCCGTTTTTATTCTCTAGAGGATAAAGTAAATTGAATTTAGAACATCGTGTGCACTAAGTTTGTGAATAAAAAAAAACATTAAACCTATTTACTGCTACCTCTATGGTGCCGAATATATCATACAACTTTTTTTTAATTTGTTAAAAACTCAGACTCGGAACCTTCTTTGTGTTCTGTTTTTCAATTTGCTTTGTACTACGCGGTTCTTTACGCGGCATTTTTGCACGTCATTGTTAAACCTTATATTAAAAACTAGAAACTTGAAAACAAGTGAAAAAACTAAAATGAGTGATTCTAGCGACGAGGAAGTTTGTTTGACGCCAACATGTGATTGTAAACTTTTTTTTTGTATTTAGTCATTTCCTCGCTGAGGTGGAATGAAAAGTTACGTGTTGCACTCGAGTGCAAAGATTTTTCACCTCGTGCTCTTTTGATTCCCTCGCTAACGCTCAGGATTCTAATTTTGAATCACTCGCTGCGCTCGTGATTAAATTTTAGAATCCTTCGCTTGCTCGGTCATCAAAATTGAACACGCGGTTAAAAAGCAACTTTGCACTCTTGTATAACAAATAACTATTATCCCTCAAACGTCTCGGCGCTTTGTGCAAATAATGCTTTGCAGCAGCCAATGGACTGAAAACAGCTGTTTAATGTATGGGCGCTGTTTGTTTTACAGAGATTCACGCGTTTCTACTATCGAGGAATTTGATTGCGGATCAATGCCAACGTGTGATAGGCTTAAAGAATTAAGGGACGAGATATGAACCGGTCAAAATAAATACAAGATATACAACTAGAACACCATTGCATGTAATGTAATTGAACAAATAAAGTTGAAGGAAACATTTGCATATGTTACTCGTAATTTCACCCCTACGGGCACCTTCGTTAATACCATGATAAGTAACTACAAACAACTACTAAACTTTCAGTATATGTAGCACGAGTTTCTAACATAATCGAATCGCTTGCAAACTGAAATAATTTTATAAATTGGCGTGTAAGTACATTACAAGTTCTCATGCAAGTTAAAATAGAAAAATCTTCTTTAAAATGTCTTGATTGGATTGGAAATTCTTATTTATAACGTCAGGTTTGTCTAGAAGAGATCACTACATGCGATAAGGCCGCCGATTTTATGACAATCCCAATGTACTTTTACTGTATACCGTTCCATATTCTATCCTCAAAAACAACTTATTTATTATTTTATTATGGTTTAATTTAACATATTTAGGTCATTTTAACCCAGTTTAAACAAAAACCAGAGACACCCCGGTGTCTGAAAGCCCGATCAAAGCTAATCGACTGTCAAGTCACTTGCTATTTCAGCTTTTACTTCTGATTAGATAGAGATAGCAAGTGGCTTGACAGCTGATTTGAGTTGATCGGGCTTTCAGAAACTGGGGGTAAATGATAGGAACCAGTGCTACGTGCTGGCAGCTTTCACAACCACATTCCTCATTTGAACGCGGAGCACACCTGCGAATAACAAGCAAACAATCGAACAAACTGTATCAAAACTGTTCAGTTAACTAATTGTGCACACAAAGCCGCATGCGGCCCTAACGACGCAGGTCCAGGGACACAAAAGCGTACCGTGTGAGATAACAAGGGGAGAAGAGGCGGCCCCATTACGCTGCCTTGAGGCACTCCACCCTTTAATGAAGGCTAGGACACCGCTAAGGTGAAGTACTCTTGTTTCAAACGTAGTTTCATTAACACGTTGGACGCAACTTCAGGTACTTCAAATTGTATTTATGTTCAAAGTTCGCTCTGACTTGAGTACCTTTGCTGTACTTGGCTAGTTTGGCTCCGGCTTCGGTCGCTAGCACTGATCAACTAAATAAAGGAGGACTTGCTTGTTAACGTTTCAGCAAGTCCTTCTCTTTTATTACCATTTGTAGTTAGTATCATTGCTCATTTAATTTGAAACTCCTCTAAAAAATGGGTAATAAGTAAAAATAAATAAATTGCATAACCAATTTGTTTATTTACCAAGCATGATATAGGGATGGTGATGATGATATGTATGTTTGTAAAGCTACAAAAAAAAATATTGTACCGGTCTTTTTGCTTATTTTCGTATTGTATCTTCGTTGCTTGAAATAAAGATTACAGGCAACAAAAGCAGCAATAATTTTTGTGTGATGTCCTAAACGATACCATACAGTAACGACCTCATTTCATTTGAGAGCAACGCGCCATAGCCCCTTGCGCTGTCGCTAATATTTATTTAGCGACGGTCACTGTTGACCTCTTCGAACGGTGGCTGGTATTTAACTAAGTTGAAGGAGCGCTGAGTCCGCTCGGAAATGTTTCAGCAATTTCATTGGGAGAGAAAATTGCGTTACTTATTAGGTCAGTTATAATAAATTCAAGCGGTAATTGAGACAGCTATTCAACCCGTGCTACACAAACATCAATCAGAGCCCAACTTTACCCTCTGGATGGAACAGGCATGTGACCCACCTGATGTTAATGGTAACCATCACCAAGCAATGCCTCGCAATCTAAATATATATAACTCAAAGGTGACTGACTGACTGACATAGTGATCTATCAACACACAGCCAAAACCACTGGACCGATCGGGCTGAAATTTGGCATTAGTTATGACGTAGGCATCCGCTAAAAAAGTATTTTTATCAATTCTACCCCCAAGGGGATGAAATAGGGGATGAAAGTTTGTATGAAACTTTGAATTCCTTGGCGCGAGCAAAGCCGCGGGTTCAGCTAGTTCACTCATAAGAGAAACTTGCCTACAATGCACTGCCCTGCGTCCATCAAATCTGGACAAACAGAGAACTGAAACCTACTACAAAATCAATTAAGTCACGATAACAAAACACGGGGATAATTCCGAGCTTCCGAGCCAATTGAAGTGAACATCGGAAATAAGCGAGCGGTGCCAGCCCTGCGCTCCCGTGCCAAGCGACGATTGGCGCAAAAATGTAGATACTCACAGATTAGCTGGACCACTTTGATATTGACGACCTTAGTGGCACACCGGGCGAGAGTCCGCCTGCGGCGCGGTTGCGGGTTCGATTCCCGCCTCGTTACAAATTTGTGTACGATCTGCAGAAATTTGTTTCGTTGGTCTGGGTGTATTATGTATGATAAAAAAATATCTATCTATGTAAGTATATAATGTATTAAATATATCAGTTATCTAGTACCCATCACATAAGTTTGAGTAGCTTACTTTGGGGCTAGATGGTGCTGTGTGGATTGTCCAGCATTATTTATTTATTTATATTAGATCTAAGCTCTGTTTTCTTCTTGTCTTGTCTTAGCTCTTTCGAAACAGTGTGGTGAAATGATTTTAAGTGCGCATCAAACAGGGTCTGTTCGATCACTTGACATGTTTATTACTTTTTATTTTTTTTTACTATTTACGACACCGTTTGAGAGAATAATCGAAAAAAATATATACAGACAGACATAGAACCTTCTCCTTTTTAGAAGTCGGTTACAAACACGAGTTATGATGTCGTAATTTCCACAAAAACAATAAAACAAATTCACATCCAAAATGAGCACTACTCGCTTATTTGTGAATATTGTGATCAATATAATTATTATTCAATAAGAGTTGTAGGGTTCTTTGTGGATGTGTTGCAAATTTTTGTCCAGAAAACTGTTGCTCGCGTGCGGCTGCGTCTTAGCCGGGTAGTCGCCGCGCTGTCCAAGCTGGTGTGTTCTAGCTTCTTCTGCATGAGCTGTGGCACCCGCTGCTAACTGACAATAATCCAGCTTTGGCACGAGCCACAGCGGGTAATAAGCTTTACACTCTGATTTAGAAGATGTATGTGCACTCGGCTTAATTCAGTTCAAATGAGAAGATACTTTGTAAATTCGAATCAAGAGGTTCTCAGTATAACTTCAAGTTTCGCTTAGTCGATATCACGTTATTTTGTTTCAATATTTATGCAATTTATAGAATTTCTAAAGACAATATTTGACCTTTCCGTTGTTGACTGAAAATTTATTGCTTGCAACTTTTCAGGATCTTTCAAATATATTGGTTTCGATTGAAGATGATTTGTATCAGTTGAGCTAAATTGGATCGTTCACAGCGGTTTGCTGATTGCTCAAATGTTACGTAAATTTTGTAATGTTTGTAAAAACTACAATTAGGTACCACGTCATGATTGTAATAATCTTTGTAGGTAAATAAATTTTATTGTATTGTAGAGCGAGGGAGTTATTTAACGGTTATCTACGCCTTAAGGGTCCGGTGACAGCGGCTCGGAATTTCGAGGTGCGATTGGCTATTATTTCATTTTATTTCATTTCGGGGAGGTTTTTTGAAAGAATAACTCTAAAGAAACACGCATAAATACTGTTCGAACACAAATAATACAATAATATAAGGGAAATGTGCTTGAGTCAGAAATCATTTTGGTATTAGGTAAACGTAAGACCAAACATACTAATACCAAAATGATTTCTGATTCGGGCATGTTTCCCTTATATTATTGTATTATTTGTGTTCGAACAGTATTTATGCGTGTTTCTTTAGAGTTATTCTTTTAAACAACCACCCCGAAATGAAATAAAATGAAATAATAGCCAATCACACCTCGAAATTGCGAGCCGCTGTCACCGGAGCCTTAAGATGTCAGTTATGCAGGCTAGCAATTATCCCAATAATTATATCATCGATAATACCATCGCTAATTATCGGCTCGCATCAATGCGACCGTACGCATTGGATTACACTCGGCAAACAATAAATTCATCGGGGGATTACCCTCGACCGGCGATGACTCTTCAGACTAATGTGCTGCTGGGTAAATACGTATTAGAGCCATGGAAGCCGTGATGATAGAGATGGAGGTACTTGATTTGTGATATTGGGTATGTGGGATCATCATTGTGGTCAACATGCTGAAAAAATGGGCTATATACTTTGAGCAGACGCAGACGTCGCTTTAAAAAACTTTGCAGACAAAGACATTCCATTTCTCAAATAAATGAGGGTATTTTATTAAACATAGCATAAACATTAAAAAAATATTTGTGCAAACTCGAAAGAGAGTTTTTAATTACCTAACTGCAAAGTCAAAGTCTACATGTACCTACCTTTAAAGTCAAACGAATAGCATAAATACAATACAATAAAATAAATAAAACATTTCAAAACCGATAGCAAGTCACTTCTTATCAATGAACCTGCTCTAGTATCGGAGTGTTTAGCCCGCCTTAAGGGCTCCGTCATGGCTTATAGATTTCTAGAGCCGGGATCGAGAGATCAAGGTGCTAGCTGAAGACTGGAAGCGCTCAGATATAAATGCCATTAAAGTGGTCCTATCCAAATAGTTTCTTACTAGTGATCTCTTAGTCTCCGAACCTTCTTCGCTGATATTTTCTCTGATTGATGTTCAAATCAGACATCAAGTAAATTCGCGTCACTGTCTTATATTTTGTTTTGGAAAAACAATGGCATACCGAAGTTAGTCTGGTCAGTTATTTTCTTTCGCCATCTTGAAAGTCTCGGAGTAATATTTTAGTAAAGGCTTGTTAGGAGACACAAGAAACTTATAGCTCTGAGATAGTAAGATAAACGTCGCGCTATATTTCTCTGACCGTGATATATTTAATGGCTCTTTATCAATATGCGGGCTGTCTTATTTCTTTTATCTTTATAAAACTGTATTTAACTATGAAAATAGAGATAATCACACTAATGAAGAAATACACGAGGGCACTCATTACGTGCTTATACTCTTTCGGCAGCGTAGAAATCCATCATTATATATATTGTTTAATAAGTAAGAAAGAAATAAAAAACAGTACCTACATAAGAGGTAATCGGAACTGAAACATTTTCTTGTCTTTGATCCCCAGGAGCCTTATGCACTATGACCATTTGCAGCGTGAGCTCGGCTAAGACAAGGCACCGGTGTCATACGGTCAGGGCAAAGTATCTTCTATGTCATAAAGAATAAAGCCCAACATCAAGTTTTGACGTTTCACGGTTTGGGGCAAGGAATCTCCTATGTTCTTAGTGAATAATGCCCCTGGTATGGACAATGTCCTCTTAAATCTCTTGATACCAAGTCGATATTCTTTGAGGATGTTTAAGGGGCAGAGAAAGTTTCGTCCACATATAACATTTTGTCACGATGTTTTCCTTCACCGTTTGATAGTACCTTCTCCTTCACAGTTTGAAGTGAAAAATCGATTGTAACGATTGCATTCAATTAAAAGGCAGGACCACTTGGGTATACTACTGTATAAACATCCTCTGTCTTAGTCACTCGAGCCCTTTACTGGCGTCTTGTAAACACTAAGCCCTGGTTGAACCCTCATGTAAACATTCAATTTCCTACATGAGACTACATCGACTTTACATAACATTAGCGTCGATAATAATCTACCCCGGGATGTAGGATTACAAGTTAATATTTTGGTTGAACGGACTTATCTGTCTTATGCTGGGTCTGTTATGTTGGAATAATTAACAAGGATTACTATCAATTTGTTCTAATCTCAGGAGTGGGCGATCCGTCTCAAGTCTGTATAGATCTTAGACATACGTGATGAGATATTCTATATAACATGTGTGTATAATACAAATCAGGGTAGTATTATCACGTGTTCTCTTTAGAGACAAGGACTGATCTGATAAGTTCCCTTTTAAATTCGAGGATTTTTATTATTAGGTACCTATCATTAGTGATTTATTTACCTTTATTGGTTTCTGTTCATGTTTGCCGGGGAATTTTCGCAGGATAAGTAGCCCATACGTTAATCCAGAATAGGTGCGATCGATAGTTTTATAAGTGTCACCCCAATTGGTCCGTAACTTTCGCGTATTTATAAAAATAATAGGATCAGTGGCTATACTCGTTTTCAGTCTGTAATTGAATGCGCACTGTATTGCAAGTAATCGTATGCTTATTTGAATACAAAATCTACTGAAATTCATAATTCCTAAAGCTACTATCAATATCTGCTAGTTAGAGCTCGTCTGGACATGTTTGGCCTTGAGCTAGAAGATCCAAGTAAACAATCTCGAACACTGCTTACATAACCCACGCACTAAACCGACTCAATGGTTCTTGGTAAGGCTTCGTACTGTTGGTAACGAAAGTCGCTACTAATCGCATTTTAATTATAGAAAAAATAAATTAAAATAGCATGTTCAATTTATTGTTCTGGCAGCGGCAATGGGCTTGCAAACCGTCACGCATGGCATACTTTATTTTGTTCTTACTATAACTACCTAAATTAATATTAGTGAACTTTCCACGTTCTGCTTTCTTTGGTATAGTGTAGCTTGATCTGTATCCATGTGTATACTTAACGCTAGAAGATTTTCTCAGACGTCTAGTCGATCTGTTTTTTATACCTCCAAGCAGGAACCTAATAATATGAGTTTTTTAACTATTTCAACGAGACAGCGTTATACTACTTATAATTCAGGAATACGTATGCATTATTAGTGTCTTATTTTTTTATAATTATCTACTTTCGTGACTGACTGTACCTTAACTGGAAATCAAGCAACCGTACATCAAGAAAGGTCACCCATCAATCGAATAGGTTAATTTGATCGCACTTTTGCATCGTAATGTGCTATTCGGCCTTCAAACACTCGCTGAACTTTCTTGTAAAGATCCAATTTCGTATTTGAAATTTTCCCCTCAAAAGCATTTAAAACTGAGCCATCCATCAACTAATTACAGTCGCGAGTAGAAACGGTATAAAAAGTGGTACAAAAAGAGAAGTGGTACAAATGGTTCAGCGCTGTTAGTGCTACATTTTTCATCTCTACGGAATACATTTCATGTGTAATGAGCGTTATACTGAAAGGTTTCACCTACATCTTGTTACTTAAATGGAAGTAAGAACACTTTTGAAATTCCTCAATGAAATTATTATTAACCTCCGTGAACATGGATAGGTAGAAAATATGTTTATTCTCCATCTCTCTGGAAAACTTTAATCAAAAACGAGTCATTGAACTACGCTCTTAGCAGAGAAATTTCAATACCTAATAGATACACGGAACTCGACTTACGCAATATATTTCCGAAACAATTAAACATCTTAACACAGTGACAGCTGGTGAATTTAAAATAATACAATTCATAAGTTAATTGAGCCAATAAGCCAGTCTCGTCAGCCAGTTTAAATAAACTCTCCACAATATGCAAAGCGCCCAAACCTTTCAACGACAACTCCATTATAAAATTTATTAGCGTCATTCGTCAACGAAAAGGAAAGATGGTTCAAATAACAGCTGGAATTGCCGCTGACGTCAGAGGACTCATTTCCATCATACACAGCGGGACCTGAACCCCAGGGGCCATGTCTGACAAATAGAGTTCTCGTGCAACGAATTCGGTCAAAAAATTGTCGCGAAACGAGCTTACGAAACCTATCTGTCGCCAAATTACACAGACCTACCCCTTCCCCCAGGCTAACTTCGAAAACAGCTCTGCCGACGGCCGTTACAGAATCACTGACGGATCTGGTGATTTTGGTTGTGATACGACGATGCAATAAAGAAAATTGCGAGCATTTGGTATTGGAATTTGGAACAACGGGTAGCTTTATGGCACCGATAATGTTATGGGCAGGTAATGTTCTGTTTCAGTACAAATGTGCGTTTCATTGTTTTACGAGCTTTACTTTCAAGAACGTTCTTCGATTCGAGTATAATGATGGTAATAAGATTAAGTGGACCTTGAACGAAATTGGGCAACGTTAAGTAGGTAAATGATTATTTAACGAGAGCGTCCACGATGAGTTCGACGGAAAGCTTTTTCTTGAGCTTTTAATCTGATATTTTGATGGAAGCCAAGGCAGGGAAATTATTTGATCCAAAATATGATAAAATTTGGGTTCGTTTAGACATTAATTTATTTTATTACAAACAAATGACGACCTCTGTGGCGCAGCGGGCGAGAGTCCGCCTGCGACGCAAGAGGTTGCGGGTTCGATTCCCGCCTCGGAACAAATTTGTGTACGATCTGCAGAAATTTGTTCCGTAGGTCTGGGTGTTTTCTATATATATAATAAAAAATATCTATCTATGTAAGTATATTATAATGTATTAAATATATCAGTCATCTAGTACCCATAACGCAAGCTTTGAGTAGCTTACTTTGGGGCTAGATGGTGCTGTGTGAATTGTCCAGCATTATTTATTTATTTATTTATTTATTTATTTATTTAAATATAAAAAGGCGAGAGAAACTTGAGGAGTAATACGGGCGGTCAATAAAATGGAATCCTTGGTATGTGGATGAAGATCGTGTTGGATGGTGATGGTGAATGAAGATAGTGGGTTTTAAATCTTCGTCTAAACTACTTGGTTTTCCGATACGTGATTGACATTGTAAACTTACTCCACCATTTGTTGGTTCTACGTAGTATATTAAATAACGTAAGCTTTGACGCTTCAATTTGCAAGTTATATTATGTCGACTTTTGTTCTTCTACTGATTCTCCGAAACAAAAAAACATAAACACAGAGGAAACATTATGGTTCTCGTATTTATTGGTAAGAACATACAGCTAAACCAACGCACTTCGAAGTCGCTCTACAAACGGCTCTCAATTACATCAAACGGTTCGCTATGCCCAAGTAGATTGTGCCAGGGCAGGGTCATTCCAAATCAGCGTTTATTGTAAATTGAGCTTTATTCCTCTGGTTTAGAATTCATTATCAAAAACACAAGAAGTTGTAATATTTTTACGTGTATGATCACACTATCATATTAACCTTATTTTATTTGATAAAATAGGATATAATTGTGCCATGTTGATGTTCTCATAAACTGACTAATATAGTCAATAATTTAATGTTAATGCATTAGGAATAACATTAGGAAAACACGCAGGCTATTATGTGATTTTTTTTAAATAAAAATTTAAAAAGACTGTCTACATCTATAAACATAGTATAGTACCAAAGATTGAAAATCAATGACACCACTCTAAGCCTTAAATTTTTCAAAGTTCTACTATTTTTTGTTTTGATAGGCATAAATTATCAGTAATTCAGAGTGAAGATTTCGAAAGTAGTTCTTACACTGTCTGTGGTTCGAGCGCTGCGGTCACTACACGCTGAGCCAACGAGCTCACTTGTTCCACCGCAGTGTGCAAACAAACGTCTTCTCTGTCTATCTACTTAGATACTACTGCAGGAAAGTTAATAGACTAGGACACTGTTATACCAACTTGTTTGAACGGTTGAACCAGTTGTTTGTGCATATTTAAAGTCAAAGTCACTTCTGCTACTGACTGTATTTTTAAACCAAGTTCCAAAATTGAGGGGTTCTCCATATTTTTGTGTGTATGATTTTTGCTACGCGATTACTCCGCCAATTATAAATTGATTGTGATGGTTCTTTTTTGGTCTACTAGGTCATAGTATCAGAGATACAATTTATCGAAATAGATATAGCACTTTTTGGAAAAATCAACAAAAACGTGAAACTATAAAATATGCACATGTCTTACATGATTATCATGAATGTTTGTGGTTTAAGACGCTTTGTATTTAGCAAAAAAAACAATAATTTTAAGTATGTTGTCTATCTCTTTGAGAATGAGTTTGTCTCCGTAAATACATCTAGGTACCGATGAACCTTTATCTGTAGCCAAGAAGTGATACTCGCACTGCTGTATTCTGAATAGAATGATGCCCCGGCGCACTTAGGTAATAATTTACACAAGGCTTAATACCATTACGTCTCAGAATAATGGCAGTCTAATGTTTCATAATAAATACAGTAATAAAAGTAATGGAAAAAGTAATTAGAGGAAAAAGACAATGCCATAAAATTAATATTTAAAACTAATAATGTAAAATCATTCTTGTTACAGAGTCCCAAAATGTCCAGGCGCACAACAACGCGGACGCGGAGAAAATGATGACCGCACAATGTGACGTCACCAGAGCATGAACCACTGCGTTGCCATGACGACGAAGATGCTGCTGTCACTGCTGTTGCACTGTTTCTGCGTGGCGACCACCGCTTCTATAACTAATGGAGGTAAGCGCAGTTGGTAGCCCAAATGGCATTCAAGTGAAACTCGTATGTTCTCCGAAATGCATTATGTAAACCGCATTTGAACTTGGATCTGATTAAACGTACTACAATGAACTTCAAGCTAGATACATATTTTGACTCCGTAAATCTCCTGTGGCAAATACCAAGCATAAGCAGTAACCCACGTAAATCAAAGTCAACCCCTGCCTCGAAAACTAAAGAATCGCTTAAATATTCTCTCAAAAACTTTACTTTTTCCACTCGAATAAAATAAAGAAATTCCCTATTCTAAATGGAAATATCTCTAAAAACACGTTTGGTAGCGCTTCAACAGCGAGATAAAAAACAGTGAGCTCGCAGTAAAGTAGTGATTAAATAGAGTATGGTGAAATCCCATCGTTTTCAGTTTCCATCTATGTAAATGTACTTACTCGTAAATGTTACCGAAAGAACTTCAATTTTAAGAACCTTGATCTAAACCAACTTTGGCTGGTTTTAGTGCCTTACTACATATGATCCTTTTCAGAATGTATGTAGTAGTAGTAGTAGTACTGTATGTAGCCACAATTTGAACAGAATTCCTAGAATGTTTTCTGCAATTGAAGTACTAGGTCGAACCCCTAGTACAGGCTGCGTAATTTTAAACTGTGTTGCCAGTGCTATTAATTATTTATGTAACCAAACGGAGCAGCGTAGTTCGGTAGTGTACGGATTTTACGTAACGCTTAATCCTCTCTGGTTTAAAATTTAAAGCGGCGCTAAATTTATGGCTCGTTTTCTTAACGCAATTAATTGTTATTTTCTTCGGAGAGTACATTTGTGAGTAAGCCACATTATCCACCTAAGCTGAGTGGAAAGATGTGTAAAGTCAAACAATGGTACTGCGGCTGGATGACGTGTTGTCTTATTCACGGCTATTTTTCTAATATTAACGACTTGTTCTATCTTATAATGATTTGGTCATTACGTGCAGAGTTGACTAAACAACCTATATTGAGGCAATGACTAACCTAAATCTATCTAAAAACATGCCTCAACCATTACAGTATTCCAAGTGAAATATGCCCCTCACGCTGTATCATCTACAATTCTAAAATCTTTAAAGATGAAAATATTATTATTTCGGCTGATACGCTTTCTTCATAAAGGTATTATGATCTATCTATCAGTGAAATGATTTGTTTGATGTAGAATATCCCAGAACATCCAAGAAATAAACATAAAATCCATAACACAACATAAAAGTTCCACTAAAATTGATCTCCCGCTCTCAAAACTATTCAGTGAAAAGAACCGTACCTGTATCCAGTTTATTCCAATAGATTGGCGCTGAATGAAGATTCATTCGCGTGCGCTCTGCCCATTGGCTCGTGAGCCGTGCCATCCTTGGGACTGAACTGTTCGGATTTTATGGGTAAAAATGGGTATTTTATAGCTCAGCGGCCATGTTACTATCTATTTTAGGCGTAAGTTTACTATCAGACCATTTATTGGTAAAACGCCTCATTTAACTGTAGGTCTGAAATTAAACTGTAGGTTACAGATGATTTTTATAAATTGTAAAACGTTAAGAATTCTGTTGAAAGCGCCATATAATTAATTAAAACTTTGACCAAAAATGAATATACCCCACTGCAGGGCTTTGCAAACGATGAAGAAAATACCACAAGGAAATTAGTTGGTATTGGAATTACGGCGATTGGCTTTTATAATTTTTCTAACTCCAACAGGTTTTGAGCACATTTCCACTAAGTAAGTTGTATCAAGGAGAGTTCTGAAGGTATATATTAACTGCTTGCGTAGGAGTATCAGTCCAGCGCGTGTTCCACTTTCATACATAATATTGGGTACTTAAATAGAAAATGGCTGGGTGACCGAGCTTTGCTTGGTTGCATGGCAACGCCATCTAACGAAGTCGGATAAAAAAACATATTCTGAAAATGAAACCTAGCTAGATCGATTTATCGTCCCCGAAAAGCCCCCGCATACGCAATTTATGAAAATCTTTAGAGCCGTTGTCGGGATTCAGTTTATATGAACACTAGCTGCGCCCCGCGGTTTCACCCGCGTAGTTTTAAAATCCGGTATTCCCAAGGGATAAAAGTAACATCTGTGCTATTCCAGACTATAATCTATCTCTCTGCCAAGTTTCATCCAGATTCGTTCAGTCGTTCCGGCGTGAAAGAGTAACAAACATCCATCCATCCATACTTACAAACTTTCACGTTTATAATAGTAGTAGGATAGTACCTATAAATTTGAAGTTAGGTAGGTACCTGTACCTACTTACCTCAGTTATGACGGGGAGCTAAGTTGATTCAGTAATGATAATAATAAGCTTGCACCCGTTTATTTCTGGGTACCGACCGCCAGCTCGTAAAACTTTCTTGAAACGTCAATTTCGTACCGCGAGCTACCAAATATTAAACGTCATTCATTCAACCAGTTATAGGAATAGCTCACTAGTTTTTTCGTACTAGGTGACGTTTCGTTGGCTTCATGTAACCCGTCAAATGCTTCAAGTTTAGATCGCCTATCGGCGGTGGCAGTTGGATAAAAATTAGGCGTGTATATTAGGATGCAGTTCAAGTTATGAGTCGAAAACTAATCTCAACTGCTTTATCCAATATTATTCGTTATAAAAATACACAAGGATGGAAAACAATGTTTCTTAGTTGTTTTGGTAGTCTTACTAAACCTTTTATATCACTCATCTTGCAGTTTCAAATGAATACTCTGTAAAATATGTTTATTTTTGAATCCTTTATGGGTATGTAGTAATATCTAATATCTAGTATTATCATAATGCTAATAAACTTTGTATTTCTAAAGAATTCTGTAATAATTTTAAGTACATTACATCCATTCGTAATTTATGGAAACAAGTCGTTTGATATCGATAGGTACATAGTCCCGCCTGCAGCCGTATAACACCGTCTAGGGGTTAAGTGCTATCAATTTTGAATTTGGAACACATCCGTTTACACGTTACATGCATGGTGTGTATGTGTGCGTTCTTGAAAAAGCTGACCAGGTTTTTTGACATTTATTTGTACCACGTGGTGTTGTTTGTGACCAGTGTGGCAATGCTTGCCCGTAGCTGGATACTTTTTAGCGGATGTGGAAAGAGGAACTTTTTTCGCAACTGTTTTGTGGTTTACACCGTTTGATTTTCATTTTTAGTTCATATAAGTGCAGTGTACTCATAAAAAGGTTAGTTATAATGGCGAGAATTAAATACCCTTTACTATAATAATAGATAGTTAACTTAAAAAAATAAAATCCGTTATTGGTTTTCAGCTACATTCATTATGTTACTTATATAAAACAAAGAGTTGTGGATTTTATTCAATAAATAAAATAAAATAACTTTATTTACAACACTCATGATTATGAATAAATTCATATTGTTCATTGAGTGAGCGAAGCGAATGAAAATCTTACAATCAACTTGGGCGATTTGGCATTTTATGTATTTATGTATGTATGTACGTTAGGGTGCTTCTTATTTTTCGACTTTTGAAAAATTACTGCGTCAGCCCACCATTCGCTTCTATCACCTAAAAAACGAACCTAGTTTTTTAATTTTTTTTTGTTAGGTTTTTAGGGGTCGTACCTCGTGTCAAAGTTCGAAAAAAATATGATAATTATTACTTGCAGCTCAATGTACATAAAACAGTATATTCATCATTTACACATGATGAAACATACTAATGCAACTCGTTGTCACATTATTCCGTAAAAGTACACTCGTACCCCACCCCTCTCCTCTTCCCGCACGCATCAGTCACGCCTTGAGAAAAGCAGCAAACTAAGCACTAGTTATATATTTGGAACGTACGCGTCGCGTCACGAAATTTCAGTTCGGGGCGAACTACTAGTAATAACATTTTAAATGCTCGCCATTTGTCCCATAAAAGTGTCAAATCTAGCGCTCAATGTAGTATAATTGGAACCCTGTCAATTGACATACTTGACTGGCAGTAATGACGTTAACCCGGCGAAGATTCGTACCAAAAAGAGCATATTGGGAATGAGGTTGGTCATTATGACCATAATGAATTTTCGCAATAACTTCTAATTTATTTAGCATGTTTTTTAACTGAATCTTTGTAACGGTGGTGTAATTCCTAAAAAAAGGTATGATTGTACCGTTATTTAACCGATACCTATACAATTACGGTATAGAAAAAAAAATGATGGAGCTGGCCCATAGCAGACTGAAATGATATAAGATAATGGGAACATTTATTGTTTTGAATTGCCAGCTGATAACCTAAAATCTTTTGGTGTTATAACACTAAAAGGTTTTAGCTTATCAGCTGGCAATTAAAAACAATAAAAAGTTGTTCGGTATACCAAACAACTTTCATAGCTAACACATACCGTACTAATTGTTTCATTAGTTCTTCTGGTAATGTAAGTTTTCTTCCCAATTTCACCTAGGCCATGTTGTCCTACTTCGTAGTAGGACATGCATGTTAGCATGTTTATGATTATTTAAGATAAAAATAAAGTTTATTTAAGTTACGTTCTAAAGTTAATAAAATTATAATTGTTGATTAATACTAACTTCAAAGGACTGAACCAATAAAGACTTGTTTGACTCATAAATTTCGTATTTATTTGCAAAAAGGCTTATGGTGTGCCGTCGGGTAATACCCGAAGTTACTCTATCTAGTTTTTAAAGTCGAATTCAGATATTATTATTTATTTGTTGTTATTCCTTATACGATAAAGGTGTCGTTATTCTTCTACACTTTAGTCAGTTCAGTTATCGAGGTGAGAGGTAGGTTCTTAATAAAATGTGATTAGGTATTATTGTAAGTGTAAATAACTTTATATAGGATAGATATTTAGCGCCTCGTGGTTTCACCCGCGCAGATTTTAATCCCGGTATTCCCACGGGATAAAAAGTAGCCTATGTGATACTCCAGACTATAATATATTATATCTCTGTGTCAAGTTTCATCCAGATCCGTTCAGCCGTTCCGGCGTGAAAGAGTAACAATATACATCCATACTTAAAAACTTTCGCGTTCGGTATACCGAAAAGTAGTAGAATATTGATTGCTTGACGAGTTTTATTCCTTCCTAAGCGCTTACGCAAGCGGCAGCTAGTGCGTAATAAGAAAGGAGCAAAATCATGTTTTGGATTCCTATCCTACAAATACAATGCCCCTTTCCCAATCCTTAACGAATTCAGCTGAAACGTAATTTATGACCCGGAAAAACACATAGGTTACTTTTTATTTCAATAGATATCACGCGAATGCTTGTATAAAAATAAATAAGCATACTTATCCTTCAGAGGGTAGTAAGGACCCTTATAAATCTTCGTCAGGTTGAATGATGCATTCAAAATCTCTCCCAGCAATAAATAGTTTGTACCATTTTGTAATAATTTATATACAATTTTCAGCCACAAAATGACTTAAAAATGTTAAGTTATGCATCTTTGTAGTTTAAATTTACCAAATAAAGTGAAAATTATGATTTTCATAGACTAAAGGATTGAACCAAAGGATTTTTACTAATATCCAAAAATCGCAAGTTACCGAAAATATTTGAAAATTTATGTCACTTAGTTTCTGAACGTCCCGAGACCTTGAAAAACATTTAGCTCACTTTGTCAGCTTTATAAATGGTGGCGGTACCAATTCTTAAGCAAAAATGTTTTGTTGAGGTTATGTTCACAAAAGTTATTTGACATTACACAAAGGCAACCAAAAGCAAATTGGTCTTTATTCATTTCTAACACAAGGACCACTTTGGATTGGGGTACGAAAGTGAAAGCTGAAAGCAGATGGCGCTATGTTACATCGTACCTGGATCTGTCATAATGCATCTTTGTTTATGTTTGTTTACAATTATTATAATTGCTAGATCCCCAAAATATATTCAACGTGGAGTGTATTTCAATTAAATGATAAGCTACGGATAAGAAAAGCATCTACCACTGGTAAAAAAGGTGCTCTGATAGAAAGGTAAATATCTAAACACGTCATATCAATATTAGTCAGAAGCTAAGGTTCACCACAATAAATTTTTCAACAACTATTTTGTCGTTATAGGCTGGATTCCTACGTCAGGAACATTCTTATTGGAGTAGAAGACGAGTTGGACGATCAGATTCCGGGGTTTCCTGCCTTGGATAGCTTCAGAGATGTTAATAAGAGCACAAATCTGCTGGCGTTTTTAAAACATAACATTCAAGAGTTTGCAGCAATATAAGAGATAAAATTCTCAATGAATACTTGCGCTGCTTGCATAGATAATTAGATATTTTCGTTCTTCTAATAAGGTAGCTTAATTATGACAATAAATAAACTTAAAAACATTGTGTTGTAGTGTTTAAGTAGTATCAAATTATCGTTGAAGTAGAATCAGTTAATTAAGCGTTTTATTTTGAAACCAATTCATGCTCATACTATTTGCGCCCCGCGGTTTCACCCGCTCAGATTTAAATCCCGTTATTCCCACGGGATAAAAAGTAGCCTATGTGCTATTCCAGACTATAATCTATCTCTCTGCTAAGTTTCATTTAGATCCGTTCAGCTGTTCCGGCATGAAAGAGTAACATCCATCCATCCATCCATACGTACAAACTTTCTCGTTTATAATATTAGTAGGATTATGCTTCGACAATGCTTCTCTTATTATCGAGCTTCTGAAGTCTAAAAATCAGAGCGATTTTTTTTCAGTACCTAGGTGTAGCTTGGTTTCTTTTACTTAAATTGATTCATATTAAAATGCTGAAATCATAATAGGTGTTGCTTCAGTTGAAGAAAGGGACTACTACATTTTATAGTGCCCATTAGGTTGTAAAGAGCACCGGTGGTCTAGTGAGAGTGACCCGCCTTCCGATCGTAAGGTCGCAGGTTCGAATCCGGTCGTGCACCAATTGATTTTTCTATCAAAAAATTTATGTGCGCAATGCCAGCGCTCCTAAACAGTGAAGGGAAACATCGTGAGAAAACCAGTTAGTTTTCTAGCAGCGGCGATGGGCTTGCAACCTGTCACGTATGGAATACTAACTACTGCAAAATGTGAGTATGTGCCAAATGTAATGAAATGTAATGTTAGGACGTACCTCTGACTAACCCCTTAGACATCCTCAAAGAATCTTGAGTTGGGTAGTACTTGGTACTGAGAGATATGAAGGGATATAATAATAACGATAATAATGCTGGACAATCCACACAGCACCATCTAGCCCCAAAGTAAGCTATTCAAAGCTTGTGTTATGGGTACGTACTAGATAACTGATATATTTAATTTATTATATACTTGGATAGATATTTTTTTATTATACATAGAACACACCCAGACCAACGGAACAAATTTCTGCAGTACGTATACAAATTTGTTCCAAAGCGGGAATCGAACCAGCAACCTCTTGCGTCGCAGACGGACTCTCGTTTGCTGCCTATCTGCTGGATATCTACCATGCCTGGGGATCAAAGTCGTAGAGCTGTTTCAGTTTAATTAGGCTAGTTTATTTTAAGCAGACAATACAATAAGTAAAAACTGTGGCCACTTTTTTATAATTTACCTACCACAGAGAGGTCCACAAACATTTAATATCTTTCTGAAGCATAAAAACATATATCGCTACAAGAAAGGCCAATTCATCTATATTCATCCGACTTTCCTCCAATTATTTATATAGAAAGTGTGTCTGTAGCTTTGTCTGTTTGTATGTTAAACTTTCACGGCTAAGCCGATTGGATGAATTGGATGATATTATATTAAATCCCGAAGGTGGATACTTTATTTCATGATTTGATACGTACCTACGAGTACATGTTAAAAACCATTAATACAAAAAGCTGATACCTTCACATATTTCTATTGTTTTTCTTTATAAACTAGTAGGTCGCCCCGAACTGAGATTTCGTGACGCGACGCGATCGCTCCGAAAATATAAGTAAGTGGCAGTCAGAGGCGAGTCCAAACATTGTGTTTGGACTTGTATTTGGCTGCCACCTATTAACTAAGAATGGTAACCAAGTTTCAACTGAATTGGCCTATTTATTAAAGAGAGTTCCGATGACCTTGACTCTATCATCAGAACAGGTCGCTATCACCAGGTAATGAGAACCAAGTACCTTCTTTATTTATTTCAAGAAAAAAATAATTGAAAACCCAAAGGAACTATCTGACCAGTAGAAAAACCTTGATGCCAACGAAACTCTTAGAAATGGTAGCTCTTGGGTCGTTGGTTGGTAGTTGTAGTAGGTAATTTAACTTTTTTCATTTATCTCAAAAAGCGAGCAAGCTAGAAAAAAAATTAAAATGGTTTTGAAATATCCAAATCAACCTCTTTCATATGACATGTCATTTTATATTTTGCATAACTTTTATATTTTTAGCCCCCTTAAAAACCCCGATATTTTAATAACCCCTCATACGATTTTACCAGGGAATTTCTCAAGTTCAAGCTATCGACTTACCAAATTTAATGCAGATCGGATAAATAAACGGGTTTCATGTTATCGTCGGACAAACACACATACATACATAAAACGCCAAATCGCACAAGTAGAAAAAAAAAACTTGAAACAGCTTCACGACTTTGATCCCCAGGCACGGTAGATATCCCTTCAGATCTCCCAGTACCAAGTAGGTACTAATTCAAGATTCTTTGAGGATGTCTAAGGGGGGTAGTCAGAGGTACGTCCAAACATTACATTTGGCACATACCCACATTTTGCAGTAGTTAGTATTCCATACGTGACAGGTTGCAAGCCTATCGCCGCTGTTAGAATACTAACTGGTTTCCTCACGATGTTTTCCTTCACCGTTTAAGAGCACTGGCATTGCGCACATAAATTTTTCGATAGAAAAATCCATTGGTGCACGACCGGATTCGAACCTGCGACCTTACAGTCGGAAGGCGGGGTCACTCCCACTAGACCACCGGTGCTCTTCGCCCAAGTTGATTGTAAGATTTTCGTTCGCTTCGCTCACTCAATCAATAATTGAGTTATTTTTACCATATTTGATCAAGACTTATTTAAAGGAGAGAAGGTACCTACTTTGTTCTCTTATTATGGTGACAGTGAATGTCTGATATCGGATCCAAGGTCTGTATAATGGAACTCTTCCATAAATTATCCGATAGTTTTAACTTGAATAAATAATTATAAATAAATAATAAATAATGCTGGACAATCCACACAGCACTATCTAGCCCCAAAGTAAGCTATTCAAAGCTTGTGTTATGGGTACTAAATAACTGATATATTTAATACATTATATACTTACATAGATAGATATTTTTTATTATACATAGAAAACACCCAGACCATCGGAAAAAAATTCTGCAGATCGTACACAAATTTGTTCCACGGCGGGAATCGAACCCGCAACATCTTGCGTCGCAGGCAGGCTCTCGCCCGCTGCGCCACAGAGGTCGTAATACCTATTACTAATATTCAAAAGTGACATGTCATATGAAAGGGGTTGATTTGGACATTTTATAGAAGGCGGTAGTCAGAAGCAAGTCTAAATATAATGTTTAGATTTGCCTCTGACAACCACCAACTTTATTTTCAAAGCCTTCGTATCGCATTACGAGATCTCATGCAGTTCGTGGCTAACCCCTAGTATTTATTTAGTGAATCCAAAATAGTGACAGCATGATGTTTCGACGATGGAGCCTAGTAATGTTGAACGAAATAAATTGGCCTATTGAACTGAAACCTAGTAAGCGTATCGTTATGTTTGGGGTAGTCGGAGCAGAGCACCCCTAAAAAAAGTAAACGGCAAAATACTAGAAAGTAAGAAAGAAACATTACGTAACTACGTGGATTATTTATTAGGTACTAGTTGGCACGCCGTGGTTACACCCGCGCAGATTGAAATCCCAGTAATCCCACGGGATAAAAAGTAGCCTATGTGCTATTCCAGACTATAATCCACCTCTCTGCCAAGTTTCACCCAGATCAGTTCAGCCGTTCCGGCGTGAAAGAGCAACAAACATCCATCCATCCAGGTATTAGTAGGATTGATACAGAACTGTGCAGAACTCAGTGGCTGTCAGAGTTGAAGTGATCAAATAGATTAACGAATAAATTTAATAATTACAGAACCTAAACAGTTTATTTCGTTTTAAGTATTAGTGAATTATTAGGAGCAGATAAAGTCGGGGGTAGCAACTAGTCCAATTACAATTATTCAGTTGACAGCTAATGGCGGCTTTACATTATGGCTAGTTTAGTAGAACTAAAGAGGTTTGCGTTTAGATTAGTGTTTGCACTTGCAAGCCAATACATGACACACACACACGCGCAACTTTTACTTATACATTTTACTCGAAATGGTATATTGTTATACCTATTACACACACGCGTAAGAAATATAACGATTTCATAGAAGCAATTAAAATGGAATTTCCTGAAGATTCTACTGCAGCTAAAGCGACCTCTGTGGCGCAGCGGGCGAGAGCCTGCCTGCGACGCAAGAGGTTGCGGGTTCGATTCCCGCCTTGGAACAAATTTGTGTACGATCTGCAGAAATTTGTTCCGATGGTCTGGGTGTTTTCTATGTATAATAAAAAATATATATCTATGTAAGTATATAATGTATTACATATATCAGTTATCTACCAAGACACAAGCTTTGAATAGCTTACTTTGGGGCTAGATAGTGCTGTGTGGATTGTCCAGCATTATTTATTTATATATATTTAGAGAATTATGTATATTATCATACCTACTTAAAAATGTTGCATGTCGGTTATCGACGAAGTTTGTGAGACCACAATTACACTTAGACCATGATTCACCAAACTTCTGGCAAAGAAATACATTTCATTTCATTTATTTAAAGCTGTAGGTGCAGCTCAAGACAGTCAGTTCGAGTTATTAGGTATCAGTTTACCCAAATAGATAATAATGTGTAGATGCCAAAAATGCATCAAACGTATATATAATAAGTGTGTATCTGGCAGTTACGCGACAATACGTAGGGAGTGTCGATAATAATATTTTCTGCAATTTAATGACGTTTCACTAGTAGTAGGTAAGGGATGGTTGTATAATTACACGCCACCCAAAACTAAGGCGAGATTTTACATTTTACGGATATGAGAGAGCTATTTATCTACACTAATAATATTATAAAGAGAAAAACTTTGTATGTATGTTTCGAATAGGCTCAAAAACTACTGGTCCGATTTCAAAAATTCTTTCACCATAAGAAAGTTAAATTATCCTTGAGTAACATAGGCTACATTTATTACTGAAAAAAATTAGGGATCCCTACTAAAACTTAAAAAATGTAACCCGAGGTGTAATATAAAATATCTTTCACCGCATGCGCTGCGGAAACTATAGACGATACAAAAAAATGTTCTACAATATTAAAGAACACATCATTATCTACAATTAAGTCAGCAATAGCATATATCTAACTATTGTAGTTATGTTACTAAAACAACTTTTCTGTATTTAAAATGTTGATAAAAATGCCGACCAAAAACAGACCATGTTATCCTTTATATTAGTCCTTATACAAATAAATTATTTTGTATGCAAGGCTGTTCCAATACTTATCGACTACTTCTTGAATTTTTTAAATCGGACATTCCATTCAAAAGATATTATTATTACGAAATTAAAAACTTTAGCGCGCCTTAGAAAGCGCGAAAGCTAGGCGAGTTCTCACTCAGCGTGGGCACAATGGTGTGCCAGCTACGGGCATGTGTATATGCCCGTAGCTGGTACACTTGCATGCAAGCTACAGACACATACGCTAATTGGCATGCCTGTACCTGGCATGCAAGTAGTTAGCACAACATTCTATTTTAGGTCAGCTCTGGCATCCACGTGACGGAGGGGACTCGGGGGGGGGGGGGGGGGGCTACGAAACCAGCATGTGTGAACGTCGCGACAAGTACAGGCATGCCAGTACCTGACGTGTTGGCATGCCACGTAAGCGAGGGGACGCGGGGGGCTACGAAACCGGCATGTGTGACCGTCGCGATACCTGACCTGACGAGTTAACTTGCAAATGTATCCACAATGTGCCCGTAAATCCTGCATGCCAGTAACTTGCATGCTCGCTACTGTACCATTTTACTGTCACGTGTATTTTCACCTTCGTGTGTTACGAAGCACGGGAGTCTAAGTTTATGCTAAAATGTTGAAAAAAATTATGTCCACCCATGCGAAGCTGGGACAGGCCGCTAGTTACCTATACTTACAATAACACAATTATGGAAACTTGACATACTTTAGAATCTAACAGATATCTAAGGTTTAGATACCTAGCTACATCCTACTAATAGGTATTATAAATGCGAAAGTTTGTGAGTATGGATGGATGTTTGTACTCTATAACTCCAGAACGGCTTAACGGATCTGGATGAAACTTGGCAGAGAGTTATATTATAGTCTGGAATAGCACATAAGTAGGCTACTTTTTATCCCGTGGGAATACCGGGATTTAAATCTGCGCGGGTGAAATCGCGGGGCGCAACTAGTTAATTATAAAAGTACGTGGTTAAAGGATCATACAAAAGAGTAGTAGAACTCTTTTAATGTGAAGGGCTCGTCCGGGGAAGTACTACCACCACGCCTTTTTCTGCCGCCAAGTAGCGTTGCTATATTTTGGTTTATAGAGTGTGGTCACCGGTGTGATTACAGGCACATCAGGCTTTACATCTGTATGCCTCAAGATGATGGACGCAGGGCAGTGCATCGTAAGGCAAGTTCCTGTCGTGCGTGACTTACGGGCAATGCTTTGTAATAGCTGATGGTAACCACTTAACATCAGGTGAGCCATCTGCTTGTTCCATCAGCTAATTGTATAAAAAAACAAGCCCTAAGTTTTTTGGCTGTTCTTCTAGGCTTTGGTTGCGTGGAAGGGGCGCGGGCGCCTGGAGTCACCTAGCTTTGAGACGTTTTAAAGTGATCCTTGTGATTTTATTGAATAAATATCTTTTTGCTTTGACCTTCACCTCGAAATTCATCAGATATAGGTATACACTAAGTTAATTAGCAAGATAATTAACTTACCCTCGGTTCCTGAAAACTCGATCAACATTTATCGCCTGTCAAGTCGCTTGCTATCTCTATCCAACTTGAAGTAAAAGCTGAAATAGCAAGTGACTTGACGACCGATTAGTTTTGATCAAGCTTTCCGAAACCGGCCGTTAGTATACAAATCTAGAGCGAAAATGCTACTGTCTAAATTTAGTGAACTGAGCTTAGCCATGTGTAAACGCGCGCGGAGGCAGTCATTTGTGAGTCTTCTACTCCTTGATAGAGAAAATCAAAAATTACCGAAAAAAAAGTTTATAGAACGACAAAAAAGTTTAAAATGTCCAAAGACAACAAAACCATGTCAGCTAATCTTCGCATATGTGTGTGAGAGGTCAACTTATACAAGCCAGTAAAGTTTTCAAGAAAGTTTTCACAAATGCTAAAATTTGACAGATCAATTCTATGGTGGCGGTCGGCCCGCTGTGCTCAAATAAGCTTTTATTCTATATCTATATGTGGAGACTCATTATTAGCCTTTTGTTTTATATAGTATTCTTGATTTATATGTATGGTGTGCTGTAAGTCTTCCTTAAACAAATAAATAAATAAATAATATCTATAGGTACTCCTACGTGAAACAGAAATTAGGCCACATCGACAACATTGCGCCTAAGTACTTAGATACAGCGGTCCCAGCTTGGCGGCAGCGGCGGCGGCGGCGGCGGCGGCCCGCTAAGGACCCCGCCCCGCGCTTCGCCAGCCACCGCTGCGCCTCTGACGCCGCTCGCGCATTCCACCCGAGATAAAACCCTAAACTAGTTGTTTCTTGTTATTTATCTACTTTTACTCTTAGTTTCAAGTCAATCGCACTACGCGTACAAAAATTCTCCTACGAACTTTGACATCCCTTTGCACCCTTATTAAGGGTAGTTTACAAAAACTAAAAATGTCGTTCTTAATCATTTATTTAGAAGTATATTTACTTCAAGTTTGAAATCGATCAAACCACTCGTTAAAAAACTCCCATACAAACTACAACACCCCTTTGCACCCTTAATGGGGGGTAGTTCTCAAAAACTAAAAATGACAAACTTAATTATTGAATTTAGGGTATCTGTCCTCTAAGTATCATGTTCCTGATTGAAGGAATACGATTTTTTATACAAACGTTTTCAACCCTTTTTACACCCTTAGGGGTTGCATTTTGAAAAATCCCTTCTTAGTACACGTTTACGCTGTAAGAACTATGTACTCTTCTAATTTCAAGTCTCTACGACCAGCGGTATAGGCTGTGCGTTGTCTATATGTCAGTCAGTCAGTCAGGACTTTGATTCTTATAGTTATAGATAATAACATAAACAATATTTAACAATGCTCGTTTATTAGGTATTCGATACTTGCTTAGGTACTTTGGCATATTGCTACAGTCTTGTGTATCTACTAGTATTAATATACGTCACATAATTCTATTTCATGTTCTCAGAACTTTGGACAATCTATGCAAACTTACACGAAACTTATGTAATGTTTCCCAGCTACCACTCCATGTTATACGGCATTAGTTTCACCTCAAAACACAATACCCACTACCCGCTACCTATCCTGTTATCTACTACACAAATAGTTGAACAAAACACATAGATAAAGATCCTACTGTTTCACACACACGTAAACAACGACCGGTAACAAAGACTACGGAGATTAGCTTTTTGCTTAAAAATTATTGGCTAAAACAAAAGTCTAAATTAAAAGTAAAAAAAAGTGAAAAAATAAAGTGGAGTAATCGGCACAGAAAGAGAAATAGTGGGTGGGTGAGAAATAAAGTAAAGTTAGAATTTGTGTGTGTGTGTGTTGGGACGATAAAAGTTAAAAAAGATCATCATCATCATCAGCAGCCTACAGAAGTCCACTGCTGGACATAGGCCTCTCATATCCGCTTCCAGGAAGAACGATTCTGAGCCCTTTCTATACACCGACTACCCGCGATCCTAACAATATCGTCAGTCTATCGGGTAAAGCACAAGGAGAGTACAAAAGTTCAGAATTCAAAATTTTCACAGTAAAGCCAATTGTATGCCTCAACGAAATAAAGCTCATTTCACATAGGAAGTCGATTAGAAGGGAAACAGATTTTGTCAGCGGGTTGGGGCTAAAAACCGCACGGGATCAATAAAAAGGATTTGAGCATTTGGAAAATCCTTCCTTTAAATATTCTAGTTTAAGCCAGTCGTGCCCTCGACAGACAAAGAGGTAAAGTCAGTACCCTGGATTGCGGAAAAAGCACAAAGGATTTTCTTAACTTGGAATTGGTAAGTGAAATGGGCACGTATTAAGCTTTTGGTGTAACTATGATAATGATAATGGTGAATTACTGCGCACTCTATTTACTAAACATAATTACAAATAGGTGATGGTTACCACTTAACATCAGGTGGGCCATCTGCTTGTTCCATCAGCTAGTTGTATAAAAAAAAAACAAATCATTATAATTATTGAACTCATTACAGGAGCTCACTAAAAAACAATTACTTCAATGCATCTCGTGTTCGCATCATTAAGTGGGCAGCGAAGCGGCAGCTCCAACATTACATAGTTGAGTAGGTATACCTTCCAGATAGATCTCTTTAATTTTCTTATCGTACTTTCGCTTAATTTCACTAGTTAATATAGTTAGTACCACTGTATTACATTTACATACACATTACTACAAGTATTTGTATGAATGGCACATCGCCACAATATGTGGACCGAATTTCTGATTCTGGGTTTGAGCCCAAAGGAAAAAAAACCTTTATTACTATAATTCAAGTTGTAGATCTCGAAAACAAAACAAAGCATGCTATGCAGTGGGTATATCATGAGTGAATAACAAAGTGTAAAAATTCATAAAAATAAGTTATTTTGTCTACAGTCGCTAACGAGTGTAATCAAGGAAAACTCATGGTAGACCCGCTGATAAACGAAAGTATTCCCCGGACGAGTCCTTCACAAAGAGCTCTACTAATCTTGATTAAATCTATGTCGTGCATGACTTAGCAGGCATATGGAAGTTGCAAGTATACTTTGTCTATAGTGTTCTGCACTCATGCATGCCGTAAATCTTACAAAAACAAATGTAACGGAAACTCCTACACAAGGGAATTTCAGCAATGAGACAGCTTCGGTTAAGTTGGTTGATAAGTCATTACCAACTGTACGATCATAGAAAAATAAGCAGAAGGAGACTATGGACACCGCCGTAAGAACATAAAAATGTCTCATTTTCCATAGTACAGGAGCATTTAACAACGAAGCAGAGTACATTTTCATGCAACACTTAGTCGTAAAGCCATAAGAATAAAGTTCCATTTACCATGAAACGGTAAATGTTGATGTCGAAATATATGTTCATTCTGTCTCGTTTAGTGCCTTGTGAATTAGGTCGTATTTTATACAACGCGTTTGAAAGTACATACATGACTGTGGTTTAACCATATTCGTTTTAGGAATTACTTTTTTTTTATTAATAAATATACCTATGATGATCGACGATTACAGGGTAGATAAAGTTTAGTAGTAGTGGAGGGAACCCATACTTATTTCTGCTGCCAAGCAGCGCCGCTGTGTTTTTCGGGTCGAAAGGAATAGTGGCTAGTAAATTTTTTTAAAGAGTAGTAGAGCTCTTTGTGAAGGACTTGTCCAGGGATACTTCCCTACCAGCACGCCTTTTTCTGCCGCCAAGCAGCAACGCTGTGTTTCGGTTTGAAGTGTGGTTACCGGTGTAATAAAAGGCACATGAGGCTTAACATCAGTATGCTTCCAAGTTGATGGACGCAGGGTAGTGCTTTGTAGGGCTCGTTCCTATCGTGCGTGACTTACGAGGCTATGCTTTGTTATAGGTGAGGGTTACCTCTTAAGGCCAGGTAAGCCAATTCCTTGTTTTCCAGCAAGTAGTATAAAAAGACATAGGTTAGATGATAGTTTCAAAGGACAATACAGATTACTATACAGTCGCTACTGGAGGCAGTGACATAGTGGCCTCAATAATCGATTCGCCACCTGGTCTTGTTTGTTTGGGACTTGAGTGTGGGTAGTTTATGGTTGGGGTAATAGTTTTTGCAAGTTCGGTTACTGACGATGAAAGCCGAAAATTGAAGCCGAAACTTTTTCTGAACCTTAGCCTTACCTTACCTTATCAGAGTGACATTTACATGAGGCCTCCTAAAACACCTGTCTGAAAACTACTTTAACTTTTAAGAATTTTGTTTTTTATCCGAGTGCTGAGGGTTATGTGTTTGGCGTGTATCTATCCATGTATGTATGCATGTATTTATGTATCCTTCCTTCGATATTTCTTTTATTACCACGTAGTAACCAAACGGCTGGATGGATTTTGATGATTCTAGTATCAAAAGATACGTCGCAACATTCCAAGTGTCCTTAGAAATAAAAAAAAACAAAAAGTCACGTGGGAAGGAAAGGAGGAGCGATATTCTCTCACATTAAAAAAAATCTTTTCGCTATCATAGCAATATGGGTATCAAAATCAGGAGAGTGATGAAGTGTTTTCAAATAATGTATTAGTTTTTGATTTAAAGTAAACCCTCAAAGACAAAACTAGAACGCAAAATTCGTTAAGTCACTTTAGCGAACTAGGCCATGAGTGATACTAAAATATATCGTAAAACCTTCTCTATGGTCATACAAATCGTTTAGAAAAAACCGCATCAAAATCAATGAAGCCGTTTCGAAGATATGAAGAGTTTTGTTGTAAAAAATATGTAATTTCTGGTAACCCCAAAGTGATCAAAATGAGTTATACAACCACAGGCGTCAGCAAACTGCTAGGACATAGGTACACGAGCCTCCGACTGTCTGCGATCATTACATTTTTATCATTCGTCAAGACTGAAGAATGGATTTCAATATTAAAAAGTACCAAATTGAAAACATTATCTTATTTACCTACCTACATACTTTTAGTTCGGGCACTCGGGTTTTTTTCTTTTTTAATAATACTTCTTGTTTATATACACAAACCAAACGAACAAAACGCTTGACATTGCATTAATTACGTGGTTTATCTAACAAAGGAGTTTAACATTCTGTGATTTTTAAAAGAACATCGCGATCGTCAAGTTCCAATGCCGAAAGAAAGCCGAAAAATTCCCGAATCTACCGCTGAGTCATATTTTCAATCTCTCAGCGTCCAGCGGGCAGATAAAACTTGAACCACCCCTGACGGCTCTTAAACTTTTATTAGTGTTTGGCGTCGGCTTAGACAAGTCCCACGGTGTGTACTGACTAGAGGTATAAAGTTCCATCACGTGCGTAAGCCGCGCCGATAGAGGGGTATTAAATTGAAACTACGCGTTAGCGGTGTGGTGTCATTTTGACATCAATTGCCTTATCAGACCCTCATCGTCATCAGCCTGTAGAGGTCAACTGATGGACATACCGACGCGACGGCCCCACCGAATAAACGTGCAAGAACTCTTGCGGTGTTTTTCTTTTGCATTATTGGTTTCTAGGGATCAAGATACATTACTAGGGCTTCCCTATACGGGCAAGTGGAAAGTGAGTATTAGTTTCTGATCTTTAAAGCTACTAAAGCTCTATTTTTCACTCATTGTGGAGTGCTTTGAGTGTTCTTTAGTAATTGCGAGATTGTACTTGATAGCAAGCGCAAATCCACCTTCTCTGTCTACCTTTTTAGGAAACTTTGGTTTTTTATGATTTGGATAAGTTCAGCTATCCCTAGATCGCTTGCAACAGTCTGCAGATAGTTCAAATGTTTCTAATGTGTCTTGATAATAATTGTATTAATAGTACTATTCGAATATAAATTACCTAACTTGAACAAAGCAATATGTAGTACTAATCCGCTGATCTAATCTCCTTAACAGTGTGTAGTTTTGTGTATTGTGTTGTGTACGGTCACCGCAATTAGGCACAGAATGACACCCATTATTCAAACTGTGACTTTTTCATTGCTATAACCCACTTGTGAGTTATAGATTTTTTTTTAAATTTTATTGGTTGAGTTGTTTTGTTCCTAAAAAAGTTTTTATTCAAAAAAAAGATCGTGTTCAATAGAACAAATAAATTAATGGTCCTATTGCTTGCTCATTTCATGCAACTTCTTATATTATAGATAATTTTAACTCTTACGTGTATAATAAGTAAAACATTCACTCAAATATAACTTTTGTTTTCTCTGTAATAAAAGAAAAATTAAATTCCCCATTTTTTACGTGGCAGAATAGGCGCAATACTTTACCCTATGCGCGGAAAATAAAAAAAAACCTCATCCCTTTAGTTTGTGGCCAATCGCAATGCGCGCGCTTATGAAAACTGATTAATTTTTCCCGCCGAAGCGAACCATTTTTCACAACTCGATTTCACTGTTGAAATTATAGCGATTTATTAATTAAAATGTCTACAAGTACAAGTTACGAAGAAAATGATTAACGTTGTACACCGCCCGATTTATGATGTGAAGCCCTTAACGTATGGAAACTTTACTACCTGAAAACTCCAAGGAAAAATATCTGTTCTGTGAGTTTTTATTATTATTTTATTCACAAATGTGTTGAAAAACGTCGTATGGTACACGTGTGGATTGATGATTACCGTCCTCGGCTCTCTTAAGACCCTCGCCTACGGCTCGGGTCTCAATGGCGCCTCAGCGGCAATCACCAACATTCCACACTTGGACCATAATGTACTATTAATGTACTCATGCACTGGTTATCATGTTACTGGTAGGAAAATCTAAACCTCATTTCCTACTTAAAACACGATAAACTAAAATATAAAACTACCTTTGTATAACGTGTCTAATCTCCACCCGGGGATGTACGAAGTGCTCATTAACACTTCGCCGGGTTAATTAAATCGATGTAGATCCGCCATTATGTCCACTGATGAGATCGTTTGTGTAAAGATGCCTTTAGGGAGCTGATACACTTTTATTTATCACTGGAAGACATTGGGCACTTCTTCTTCTTATCGTGTCGATGCTTACTTATATATTGGCCACTTATATTGGGCACTTAATTATACAAACAAAAATAAACGCACGTAATAAAAAGGAAGTTGTAGAAACAGAAGATTTACTGTTTTTTATGGCCTGTTATAGCTCAGCTACGGGTACTTATATCGCGAGAGCTATATTCTAATCTAATACATTGATTATTTTGTTAAATAATATCTAAAATTTTGGTCACCCCAGTAACTAACATACCCATATGTTGGTTATTTAAGGTTTAGGTCAGTGTCCTAAATGGAATAAGATAAACATAAAACACCTTAAGGGGTCTGTATTTAACCAATAACTAATTAGTGCACTAAAAAAATTGCACTTCGCTATTATAGCTTTTAATACAAAAAAATATTTCCATTGCTTAATAAAATAGATCGTACATTAATAATGCAGTAACTCCATTATTATTTTAATAAAATGTTGAAAAATTATATTCTGAACTGAAAAAAGGATATTTCAATGTGCTTTTAGACTTTGAAATGAAATTATTCAAAAATTAAATTAAATTTCATTTTCCTTTCACAAAAGTAAAACACCTCTTTTTCCGCGGAGGTAAAAATTCAGCATATTTAAAAACTCGTTTTCCGTAGGTGTTCACGGGGGGGACATAAAAGGGCATTGTTTCGTTGTTATGGGACAAAAAGCCATGGAATGGCGCTTACACCCCGTTTTATGTCGCTCCAGGCCTTATCTGGCGTATGTTTTACCGACATTTGGTTAATATTTGATTTCGGAGATTCTTAGCTTTATTTGTTTAGAAAAACGACCGGGATTTAATATAATTTGAGTAAAGCTACTTTTGGACTTGAGCAAAATAGAAGCGACCTGCTGGCCTAGTGGTAGCACCTCTGGCTTCGGATTTAGGATCAGAAGGAGGAGCCGCTACCGTGTATGGATTTAAATTCGACCGTGTATGGAAATCTTTTTTTTTAATTTATGCAAAATCTTACGATTTGATTTGGTAAGTTACTTTGGGAAAAGTGTTCCTGATGGGAAATAGCGTCGATTGAGACCAACTTGTTTTTTTTGACAAATGTAATTTTTCAGGCTGACTGTACATTTTTTCAAAAATCTGAAAATGCGGTTGTTTTTTTCTTCAAAATAAACCTATAGTTTCCTAAGAACAAAACCTTCTAAATACAACAGAAAAGGTAGCTGCCCTCAATGTCGAAATATTTTGCCCCACCCTGTATGTACTTGTTTCTATTTTTTTTATTTGTATGTAACTAGACATTTATTTTACACTCACATTTTCTTTTTTATCTGCACGCACGCACACAAAGCACGCCTTCTAAATTTCATGAGTCTACTTGATCCAACGGTAGTCTCGTAGAGATCGCTATTTACCGATAAGACCGGCCATTGAATTTTGTAGTTTTAAGCTTGTTTTTTTGTTATATCCATAGTTGTGCGCAATAAAATATTTTCTATCTATCTATCTAGCCCCAAAATAAGCAAAGGCTAGTAACTGAGATAAGTATATAATACCTAAATACTTTTTTGTTAATACATACATCACGATCTGCAGAAATTTGTTCCGATGGTCTGGGTGTTTTCTATGTATGATAAAAAATATCTATCTATGTAAGTATATAATGTATTAAATATATCAGTTATCTAGTACCCATAACACAAGCTTTGAATAGCTTACTTTGGGGCTAGATAGTGCTGTGTGGATTGTCCAGCATTATTTATTTATTTATTTATTTATAATCACACCCAGGCAGAGAACAAACATCTCTGTCTATCACAAAAATGTTTGTTCTCGGTGGGGGTCGAACTGCAGCGCAGCTGAAAGACTAATCTGCAAGGGCTGTGTTGATTTCGGACCATAATGTTGACCCCAATAATATTTTGGAGCGAAAAAAGTACCTAATACTCGTATTGTTTGCGTTACTGCCCAGCTTAGAAGAGCTCTTTGCTATGTAAACATTATCTCGCTCAGAAAATATACAATTCGATTGATGGAAATCGTATTTAAACCCTAAAATAAGAGTAAAAGCATGTCCTGAAAGTTCGGGCGTTTGTTTTGATATTATTTATTTACAGAAAAAGGATTTGGGAACGTGGCTTACGTTTCCTGAAAACCTCTTTGTGTAAATATAGTTGTTTGAATAAGTAATTACTGATACAAGGACACTTGTTTTCAAAACAAAAGTAGTAAGATGCCCCACTTGATGTTGAGCGGTTAACTTTGCCTGTAATAATTGCATTGCCGCATTGTAATAATTGGTCGCCGGTGTAATTACAGGCACATGAGGCTTAACATCTGTATGCCTCAAGTTGATGGACGCAGGGCAGTGCATCGTAGGGCACGTTCCTATTGTGCGTGACCTACGGGGCAATGTTTTGTTTATAGGTGATGGTTACCACTTAACATCAGGTGGGCCATCTGCTTGTTCCATCAGCTAGTTGTATAAAAAAAAAAAAAAAAAAAAAAAATTGCCTCATAGAAAACTATAGGACGTACCTTATTTGGTATGCGGTGTTAATTCTCATGTTTCTGAGGGCCATTTGGCTCTTGAAGCATTCTTATTTCAATATTACCTTACTTTTTGATCATAAAGCTGATTCTTTGCAGTTGATATCAGACAATGACATAGAAGTAATAAATAAATAAATAATGCTGTACAATCCAAACAGCAGTATCTAGCCCTGAAGCTACTAAAGCTTGTGTTATGGGTACTAGATAACTGATATATTTAATACGTTATATAATTACATAGATAGATATTTTTTTATTATGCATAGAAAACACCCAGACCAATGAAAAAATTTCTGCAGATCGTACACAAATTTGTTCCGAGGCGGGAATCGAACCCGCAACCTCTGCGTCGCAGGCGGACTATCGCCCGCAGCGCCACTGAGGTCGTCAGTAATATTGAAATAAGAATGCTTCAAGAGATCACGGTTGGCCCTCTGGGTTACTTACATAATTATTAATTTTCCTTCGAAAAAAATTCCTTGAAGCCTCCATAGTGTCTGAATTTCCCATTAAAGTACAGTAACCAATAGAATCCGCCCTTTGTCACGGCGCCAGATATTTCGACACCGGATCGTGTATGCGCATAAATTCACCTGCTTGGAGAGATTCAGATGCTATGCATACTAACTGCTAGGTCAGCTGTGGTGGTATATATAGGGTGTATATATACAGGGTGTAAATAAACCTCTAAAAAAGGTTATAAGGTTGATTGGTAATTATTATTGCCGAATTATTTATTAGTAAAAAGAAAAAATACTTCTCGTCTTTTATCTACAGACGCGGTAGATATCTCTGATATCCCTAAAGATATTTTATTGTTCTCTCAACTCAATATCTCAATATGATCAATATTTGAGGATGTCCGAGGTTGGTAGTCAGAGGTTCGTCCAAATATTACATTTATACATACCCAATTTTTTTACGTGGCAGGTTACAAGCCCATCGCCGCTCTCTTGTTTCCAAACGATGTTTTCCTTCACCTTTGAAATGTGCGAGAAAGATGTACGTATATTAGGAGTATAAGCCATAAGCCGGTTTTGAACCAATGACTACCACAGAACCAAACCACCACTGCACCAATATTCTTGATTTATTTCACAAAACGAAACTCCTTTTAAAGCTTTGTTCAACAAAACCTTTGAGTTAAAGTTATCATGTCGCTCGCAGAGTGAAGCAATTTATTTAATGTATCTATATACGTGATTGCTAAAAGGTGTAGCAGTACTCAAATCAGTGCGAGGAAATTAAGAGAAAGAGAATGAATAATGAAAGATTCTCACACTATGCCAGATAAACCAAGTATACAGAATCATAACAAGAACACAATAATAACTGTCCAGCGCGACGTTGATTGATTCGTCACATCACTACTTTCCAACCAATATGGCCGCGAGTGTAGCATTCGCGGCCATGTTGCTCCTAAAATTTCCTCATATTCTTTTAATAATTAATCATTAATTACTGACTGGGCCCGATTTTAGGCTCTTCACAGTATTTACTGGCTACTTTTCACAAATCAATGACATTTCCCATGGGCGTTTTACACTACACATCTTATCATACCCGGTCTACACTCAAGTGACTTCGGTGCAGTGTTTTTTTTAATATTATTTTCTTATGTTAAATTATTTTATATTCTGTTGTACTACTACACCTTTTGGTAACACGTGCACGTTGGTTATAGATGTAGATGTGGATGTAGATGGGTTCGCTGCCTGTTTGCTAACCTATTACGACGAAATGATGTAAAAATTCTCATATGGAAATTGTTTGCAAAGTGGTTCCGATTATGTGAATATTTTTGAGAAATTCTTTTTTGTTTCTAAGCGCCAGAGTAATTGCAGCTTTGAAAAAGAAGATGGAAGCTGTACAATTTTTATATTAATAATTACTAAGGTGAAATTAAAGTACGTTAAAAAAAAATAACCAGGCTTAGACTTCGTGACGTAGGTTTCCCCCATAAATCAACTGAAATCATTTTTTGACTTGTGATTCCGATGCAGTATAATACTCATAGATATCTTCGTAGGTGATTTCTTAAGGGGCAGTCAAATGTAAGTTCACATATTAATACCTATTCAAATTGAATCTTAAAATTCAGTTAATAGAGTAAGTTTTCCAATGGTGGCCAACCTGATGTTAAGTGGTAACCATCACCTATAATAAAGCATTGCCTAGCTATCAGTTCTAGAGCACAATGGTCAAGTGAAAGCTGTCCTGCCTTCCTCAAGGTCGTGCACCAATTAGTTTTTCTGGTCAGCGCTGTGTTAGTACTCTCAAATGGGGATTGAAAACACCGCGAGGAATCCAGGATGTTGTAGAACCTGTAAAGTTCTAAAATATGTGTCGAAGTGCTAAAAAAGAGCCCTTTTGAAAAGCGCACTTAGAATCTGTTCACCACACTGTTTCAAAACAAATCAGTGAAACCACAAGTAGTAGAATAGTACAAGTAACAGTAATTTACGTCCTTGCAGACTCGGGATCAGCAAGCCAAGTACCGCTAACCTACATCAAAAACAAAGCCTGTTTCTGCCTCTCTGCTTCATAAACCTTAATTCGTGCAAAAGGGCCTTTATTCGTGCGAAGGGCCGCAAATACTACTTTAGTGAATTTATTCTCTCCGCAAATAAATAAAGCAAGGAATTGTACGCCTACATCGGATAACTCGAAGGTTGCGGGTACACTAAGCACACTGATAGGAAACTTAATATACAGGGCTAGCACCTAGCACTTACTAGACTTCCAGTCACAGTAAATAAATAAAAATAAATAAATAAATAATGCTGGATCATCCACACAGCACTATCTAGCCCCAAAGTAAGCTATTCAAAGCTTGTGTTATGGGTACTAGATAACTGATATATTTAATACATTATAATACTTACATAGATAGATATTTTTTATTATACATAGAAAAAACCCAGACCATCGGAACAAATTTCTGCAGATCGTACACAAATTTGTTCCACGGCGGGAATCGAACCCGCAACCTCTTGCGTCGCAGGCAGGCTCTCGCCCGCTGCGCCACAGAGGTCGTCAAACAGTACCTATATTATGTCGCGTCGTAGTCACAGTTGTTCATTTCTGTGTTGATGATCTCAGCTCATCAACTTTGCCACGCTCTGTGGCGTAGACCTAATCGATTGAAGCGTTCTAGTAGCCACGGCTTCAAATATCTTCGGATGGGATAGTGCCCCCTGTTGTCACATTTACACGTTTTTGCGATGGCCAAAGGCTGGTAAAATTAATGTTTAAAGTAGATAAAGATTTATAAACCAATATAAAAATAGTATTTTTTTTTTCAAATATGAGTATGAATGAAAAAAAAAGTATGCACGTACTATTTCAGCACAAGTTTTGGCTTAGTGCTTTGTAGGAATGTACACCAATATTCTTATTTTTTATTTATAATATTCGATTATCTATAACGCTAAAGATTTTATCAGAATATGTCCCAAATGGTAACAGTGTGCGCTCAACCTTACCCCGTGATTTTCGTGCGTTGGAATATGGGAATGAATGTTAAGTGAAGGAAATGAGACGAGTAAATATGCGTTTAGTTTGAGGTTGAAGCATTTCTGCCTAAAATTATTATGTTGAATGAATTTGTCGAAGCCTTGTTCAGTTTTATTTCGGCTTAGCGTAGCCGAAACAAAGCCTATACACTACGTAAGCCTATTTTTTTTCAAAATTAGACAGTTCCAGCTACAGAATACGGCAAAGGAGATAACCTTTTAGAGAAATCAGACACTACGCATTGTATACGCTGTTTATTTTAAAAGAGATATAATTATAATCTAAATACGATTGTCTATGTAGTTTACCACGTGACTTTTCTATAACATAATGTATATTTTGATACAACTAGCCTACCTTTCATCTTTTTTATATAACTCTTTGATTTAATAATTTAATAAATTTCGTTTCTGTAAGCTTGCACCCAATAAAAATACAAGTGTTTCGCAACTTGTCAGTGAAACAGTTCGTAGATTTATTAGAAGACGTATTGAGGAACCAATGAATGAATGGGCGCTTTGGTCTGTGAACTGGCCAGCCAAAACCAAAACAATTATTATGATAACGGTAAAAACATAATGATAATAATGACAAAATCACATTACATTTTCCACAACAGTAAACAAAGGAAATAAATATTTCACTGTTTTCGCTCAAATAACAGCGCATCCCATAATCATTTAATTAAAGCTTCTGTCCCGACCAAAATCTATTTAAACATGCATGTTTGGAATTAAATTACACTGTCACAATTTATTAAAATTTATCACACTGAGTACTTACCGAAATAACTTTGCTAATGAGAGTGGGCCAAATGTTAGAATTATGCAGCGTGGCCGAAGCAGAAAATAAAAGATACTACCGTCACACATAGACTGGGAGTCTACTTATTGTCAATATTAAGGAATTTTATGAATAAAAGCTTGCGTTGTTCAAAGCTATCACCCGAATACTCAAACGCAACTCAGATTTGAGCACGTCTCAAGTCGTGGTTTTTGACAGTTTTTAATGAAATTCCGTCAAAAACTCGTCACATAAGACGTGCTTAAATCTGAGTTGCGTTTGAGTATTCGGGGGTATGGCTTGCATGGATCGAGTGCCGGGCGAGCAATGCGATCTTGCGATGCCGCTGGTACTACGTCACAGGCTTAGGTATAGGGCATGTCAACTACTATAGTTTTCTTTGCTGCGTATCTGCCTCAGCATTGTAGCACATTTTCTCTACTGACTTCATGTCTCTGGTCCTCTTGTGCGTTGCGTGCTGTGTCGCCGCATGACGTCACAACGCGTCTTGTCGCATGTTTTAGTAATTTTAATACAAAGTCAAGCGCCATAACGCACCGTGTGGCATCACTCTTAGCAGTATTGATTTCCAATAAGTTTAGTACACATAATAACTAGAGGAATCCCGCACAATTTCTCTCGCGTGAAGTTATTTTCATACAAGCCCTGCGGTATGCTTCGGGGGTTGAATTTCAAGAATTCCTTAGTACGCCACGCATCAAGACAATCCAGATAAATGTACATGTAAAATGGGCGGTCTTATCGCTAAAAAGCTATCTATTCCAGATTTAAGTTGTTACTTGGTGTCTACGGTACTTGGAGATAAAATCAGTTTGTTGTTTTTATATTTGAAAACGTTTCAGAAAATGTTTGCAATAAGGCTTTACGTCTTTTCCAGGCCGGTTACCACACTAGTTTTTTTCACCATTAGTCACAATACCCTTTTTAGGAATTAAATAATACTGCACGTTAACTTGCGTCACGTAACTGGGGATATAGTTCTTCGGGGGTAGGCAGAGTGCCAAGCAACCGTAAAATATTACGATCAACATGGCTTTTAGTTGCTAGATTGCCAAATGTATTTGGATAAAATTCTACAAAACCAGACGGGAAAAAGAAAGCGGGTCATGATTTTTTGGACCAAATCGTTGATTAGGGACTCATGAAGATACTCATGTAGGAAAACTAACACACTTACGACATTCACGGAAGACAAACAAAATTTACTCAAGTTTCTGTTTACGACTTCTAAGTAATGGCAGTTAGTTAGTATGATGAAGCTATGAAGCAAAGTTATGACTCGAGTGAAATTTGAAACAAAGTAAATGTATTCATTTATTGAATCACCAAGAATCTCATTATTTATTTCATTAACGGCAGGCAGATCAAGTACACTAACTAATTACAAGCACAGCTAAAATTACTAAAACATCTGAAGGCGTTGACAACAGCTAACATTTCTCTCGCTCGCACGATTCTACATTTTGAAAGATATAAAATCACAAATTCCAATTTTGAAAAATCGCAAACAATCATTTTGTGTGCAATCACATTGCGCATAGTTTGGTAAAAATTACATTTTGATTGATGCAAGTTTTCTTACTCAAAAGTTTGCTTATATACGAAAACTAGAAAAGCAAACTTTTAAGTAGGAAAACTTGTATCGATCAAAATGATTTTTTTACTAAACTGTGCGCAATGTAGCACACAAAATAGTTGTTTGCGATTTTTCGAAAACGGGTTTAGTGATTTTATATCTTTCAACAAGTCAAAACGTGCGAGCGAGAGTCACATTAGCTCTTGTCTTCGTCTTAACTTAAAAACGTCTTAAAAATGTAGGTGCCAGTTCCACGCGACCAAGCCTGAAAGAACAGCCAACAAACTTTGTATGATGCCAACTAAAAATAGTGATTTATTCATTTATAGGTAAGTAACTAGAGTCAATAGTCAGTCAATTTAAAGCATTTTTTAATTTAATTATTGTATTCATCATCATCATCAGCCACAAAAGTCCACATAGGCCTCCCCTATCCATTTCCAAGAACGATTTTGAGCCCTTTCCATCCACCGACTACCCGCGATCCTTACAATGTCGTAAGTCCATCGGGTAGGAGGATTATATAATTACTAAACACAAATTCCCTATAAAGCGTTGCCAGAAAAAAAATATAAAAAATTGAGAGGAAAAATGTTAAACAGTATTTTTTTGAAAGATTTATGAAGACGTTTCTGTCAACAACGCCTCTAATTAAATATTTCAAGAAGCCCGCGAAAGCCCTTCAATAAAATGTCCAACAATAGTAAAGAAAATAGCTTTTCAAATAAAGCCCCTGAGCTGAGCCTCGGCTGAGAGCCTCTTACGCAGAAGTGAAGGCATGGATACGGTCAGGCTTCGACCGCAGATGCAATGGAACTCACATTGTTACATACGGTGTACAAAAATATTTATTTTATGTGCTATTGGCGTTTTTTGGTCAATTTTAACCCATTTTTATGCAATTTTTTAATAAAGGAACAAGCAGATGGCCTGTCCGATGTTGTTACCATCACCTGTAACACTTGCCTCGTAAGAGTACGTAACGTGCACTACGATGAATTGCCTTGCATCCATCAACTGAGGTCATACAGATGTTAAGCCTCATGTGGCTGTAACTACACTTACTATTGATGCAAAATTGCAGTGGGGTCCTCACATAAAATCACTTGCTGGTAGACTAAGTTCGGCTGCATACGCAGTTCGCACTATAAGATGGCTTACAGATGAGGCTACAGCTAGGCTGGTATATTTTAGTTACTTCCACAGTGTAATGTCCTATGGTATCTTGCTATGGGGTAGAGCTGCTGATATACAAAGTATATTTGTACTTCAAAAACGGGCGATACGTGCCATTTATAAAATGAAACCACGTGACTCATTGAGGGAGCGTTTTAAGGAAATTAATATTCTCACAGTAACTTCACAGTATATTTTTGAAAATTTATTGTACACTCATAAACACATAGGTAGCTTTAAGAAAAAGAGTGACGCACATAACGTTAACACTAGAAATAAAAATAAATTATGCATTCCGAAATTTCGATTACAAAAGGTAAATGGCTCGTTCATGGGGAACGGTATACGCTTCTATAATAAACTCCCAGAAAGTGTCACTGGGCTTCCTATTAAAAAATTTAAAGTGTACATTAAGAATTATCTGATAAGGAAAGCTTACTATACTATAGATAGTTATATTAATGATAAAAGTGCGTGGCCTGATGTCCCGGTCGCTCTGCCCATCGACGGCTAACATATCTGCAATGTCTTTACTATTATGTTATTTAAAAAAAGATTTTTTATTTTTTTTCTCCATTGTTGTTTGACTATACTATCAATTTATGAATCTGTTTACTTTTCCTTTTCTGTTAGATTACTTTGTATTATATAGCTTCAATAGTGTAGGTATTTTATTACATTGTAACGAGGATCATATAAAAGAGCGATAGATACCAAGCCGAGTTTGTTGCCTGTTCTTCTCGGTGTTGGTCGCGTGGAACTGGCACTAGAGTCACCTAGTTTTAAGACGGTTCAAGATGGTCCTTGTGATTTTACTGAATAAACATATTTTGACTTTGACTTTGACTTTTACACCGGCAACCACACTCTTCAAACCAAAAAACAAACGCTTCTTGCTTGCTTTTATTTACCTACACTACCCAGACATATTTATTTTCTTCTGTGAAAAAGCCAACTGCCATTAGCAACTGTATCACTTGCTTACATTTATCCTACAATCAAAAAAAAAATACCAACCACCAAAATTACCAACAACTTTGTTATATAGCTTTCTATAACCCTCAAGCATTGTTCAACGAATTGATAGAACCTAAGATAAGAAATGACAAGAATAACTTACACGCGTGTGCGGTCTTAGCCTAATGTGGGCCCCCACTCGAGACACTTGGCTTTGATAGAGCCTTCGTACTGTGAGTAACTATTTCCGCACGTTATCTCTTCACCAATTTCCAGCCGTTTTATAGAAGCGGCAACGGTTTGCACTTTGCGTAAAGTGAGCAACTTGGAAATTTGGAATACAATGTTTGGACGAACCTGACTACACCCGTAAGTCATGAACACTCTTGCTTATAAATACGCCTCATATTTCTCTTAAGAATTGAGAAACGTTCAAACAAATAATCAAGATTTCTTTCTCCTTTATGGAACTGGCATCTTAATTCATCTAGTTTTAAAACGTTTCTAAGTAATCCACGTGGTTTTATGAATACCTAATTGACTTGACTTCTCAAAGTTATGCAGCTGCTATAGTAGGTATGCTTAGTTAAGCGTGTCGCCTGTCTATCAAACAAGTGTGTTGATAATAGAACATATGGCAGGACCGTAGCAAGTCGAAATCCCACCAGGTATCTACTATCCTCTTTTATGTGGAACACGGCTTGAATGAATAGTATTTGAGTGGATTAATTATTTTGACTTTGATTGCAAAGTCTATAAGTCAAAGTTTAGGGCAAATTAAACAAAAGATGAACGATTTCGACCTCTCTGGAGCAAATGACGACCTCGGAGGTAACAGCTGGCGTCTGCATGATGTCAGACTTATTAGGGCGCCTCCCTCAAAATTAGCACCTCACCGCTTATATTTTACGTCTGTCATAGCATCATGGCACTAAAGATAAGATTGGCTTGCAAAATTGGTTATCGGTCGGAAAAAAAATATTGCTTATTGCGTAACAGCTTTGTTTTTATGCATGTAATATTTTAAAGATAATTTCTACTTTCACTAAGAAAAAAAAGACACAGCCCCAAACTTAGCAAAGCTTGTAATATTAGAACCAGGCGGCAGACTTCAGATATATTTTGTTTTTTTTTATTTATTCTTAAACTTGATATCTAGTACAGTTATTATTAATATAAAATAAAAAATAATTAATATTGTATTGATATGTTATTAGATTTTAGACTTTTGGTAGAATTTCCACTTAGCTTACTATCTAGCCCCAAACTAAGCCAAAGCTTATAATATTTGAATCAGATAGCCCCTTTTATGCAAACTTTCATTATAATCGGTTGAGTACTTAGGCCGTGAAAGCGAATTCCAGTTTCCAGTATCACATGAAAATTCAGAAACTTCTTTACTATGATCTAGAACACTTGGTTTTGGCCAAATGTCGAAATTTTACGATGTGTGTAGTTTCCCTAAAGTTCAACACCAAATACTCACTAGCCTTGTTTAAACCTAGATTCGGGACAACAGTTACTGAACCAAAACAAATGCGACACCAAGTTGGCATGTTACAAATTATGAAACTTTTTGTCCGGCGGCAGGTCGCCGTAATTTCTGGAATAAACGTCCCGATTATGACCCCGGGGTCCATTCGTGGGTCATGTAAAGGTTTGTGTTACTCGCATTGTTTAGGCATAACATTGTAACCGAAGTTCTGTGGTTAGATGTTATCTGTATCTACGGGTATTGTTCATGAAAAAAGGGACGAAATTGACATACTGTTATTTGAGTGTGTTAGTAACCAACTTATTTGTCTTGTAGTTTGGAGGGTCCGATGTAATAATATTGGTAGTTTGACCAAGGTATCTTGATTATTGTAGATCCCATGTAATATTAGATATCAAACATATTATTTACTTAACGTACCTGAATACGTAAAGTTAATATGGTACTATTATTACTATCGCTTCTATCATTAGTATCGATAGATACCAAGCCGAGTTTGTTGCCTTCCAGTCACCTAGTTTTAAGACGTTTCAAGATGATCCTTGTGATTTTATTGAATAAACATAATAATATTTTGAATTTGAGTTTGAGCCTCTGTTGCAACAGTCCTTAAAAATTTTCTGGTAGTTACAAAATAGTGGTGTATAATTTGATGTTTTCCGGTTTTACATTCGTTTTTGGAAAGTTGGTAATGAAGAAATAAAATGTTATCTAAACCATTTTTTCATGTCCCACTGCTGGCAAAAGGCCTACCCTCTGGTTAATGCTCCTAAAAACATCCTAACGACGTCCACGAGAGGTGATGGAAGGATCTTTATATTCTATTTAAGCCAACAAATATTACGTTCTTTACCATCAATTATATTTCATTGAAATTGGAGTTAATTATATTTCATTAAAATTGGAGCCTCTTGAGGCGTACTTAAAATCCTTTCACCACAATGTTTCGAAAGAAACAGTGACACGACAAGAAGAGTAGGTATACTGTCGATGCCATAATCAATGAATAATAATTATTTAATTTAAACTTCATCACAGAACTCATCTACCTGAGTTTCGGCTCGAATCATTCTATTTTCTATTCCTTTAATTATACGTACGCTCCCTCTTAAAACTGGATTAAACTAGGAACCTACGATTCCCACACCGGCCGCAAATCTGGCTCCCGGGACGCAAAGGTCAAAGGCTCCATGACAGGAAGTGACAGCCGTAATCTTGAGCCCCTAAAAGCCTCACTATTATACCTATCATTAGATTAAGTTCCTCCGGACGTAAGCCGTGTGTTGTACTAAGGTCAAGTATAGAGAAGGCTTTGCAGTCATGTTTACGATCTTTAATCGAAATTCCTGAATTTGTTGTTTTATCACAAGATACGTGATTTGAAATGTGTTTATGGGGTGTATGGTATGTGGTGTGGTAGGTACCCGACTAGTGGGATAATCCGTAGCCGGAACGACAAACTCTGTCTCTTCAATAACCTTATTTATTGTTCCACACACAAACAAAACGCCATATAAAAATGGAAGGATTTATAAGTCTAAATAAGCAGCACTTAGCTACGAGTATATCACGCTCGAGAATCGCACAAAGTAATTCGCGATAGGTACTGTCGGTAGGGAGCATAAATAAATGCACGCAGGCTTCGCGTGGGCTAGCTAGGTCGGCACTGGTATGCGAGCGCTCACGCAGCCATCGAATGGCCGCGTGTCACAGCGTAAACCATATCTAGTATGGAGCAATGATACCTAGCTGTGTTTCCATACTACGTCGGCAAGCGCACGTAGGCACACTGCAGCCCACGTCAGTATAGACATCTAGACTACATATCACAGTTCTCGACCGATATTCAACACATCGCTGGAAAAGATAATGTTGTTGCCGACACGCTTTCCAGAGTCGATGAACTGCATAGTCCTGTAGATCTAGAGGTGATTGCCAAAGCTCAAGACTCCGATCCCGAATTGGCAGAATTCTTGAAACAAAATACTGGTTTGCACATTAAGAGGTTGAGTATACCTGGAAGTCATAGTCAAATGTACTGCGATGTCAGCACAACGACTCCCAGACCTTTAGTACCCAAGACCTTGCGCAAACAAGTTTTTGATAGCTTGCACTCGCTTAGCCATCCCGGTGCTAACGGGAGCGCGAAATTAGTAGCAGAACGTTTCGTCTGGCCACTGATGAGAAAGGACTGTCGCGAATGGTCTAGGGCGTGTTTGCCTTGTCAGCGCACAAAGGTAAATCGTCATGTAGCGTCGCCTTTAGGCACCCATGATTTACCTAAAGCGCGATTCAAATACGTTCACTTAGACCTAATCGGACCATTACCTCCATCTGGTGATTTTAGGTACTGTCTGACAGCCATCGATCGCTTCACGCGATGGACTGAAGCTGTCCCCCTCACCAATATCACCGCAGAATCAGTGGCTAAAGCGTTTTTATCTGAATGGATAGCTCGATTCGGTTGTCCGACCGACATTGTTACTGACCGCGGTCGGCAATTCGAATCAGCGTTGTTCGACCAGCTATCAAAGTTTATTAGTTTTAAGCATCGTAAGACAACTAGTTATCACCCTCAGTGCAACGGTCTCATAGAAAGGTTCCATCGACAGCTTAAAGCGGCAATAGTATGCCATGCCGCTGACAGTAGCTGGACCGAAGCTTTACCCCTTGTACTACTTGGCATAAGAAGTTCTTTCAAAGAAGACCTCCAATCTTCTTCTGCCGAGCTTGTATACGGTGAACCGTTGCGCCTTCCTGGTGAATTCTTTGGCCAAAAAGTTGACAAATGTACGACTGATATCACCGAATTTTCAACACGTATCAGATCATTCGCCAACAGCTTACAGCCAGTCCCAACTTCTCACCACTCAAATAACAATATCTTTATTTACAAAGATCTTTCGTCATGTTCTCATGTCTTTCTTAGAGAAGACGCTTTGAGAGGTGCCCTACAACCAGCTTATACTGGTCCCCATGAAGTAGTTGAGCGAAGTGATAAAACTTTTAAAGTAAAAGTCAAAGGTAAAGTTGTGACGGTATCTATTGACAGATTAAAACCGGCCTACATATTGTCACAAGCAAACGACACTACTCCCGCTCAACCCACTTCTACTCTTTCTCCATCTCCGACGGCTAAAACTACTCGTTCTGGGCGTCATGTTCGCTTCCCGGACTATTATCGCCCGTTAGACACGGTCTCTGGGGGGGAGTGATGTGGTGAACACCTTATATTTATTTACTTAATTTACATGCAAACATTGTCCATACAAATATATACATAAATAAATAAACGTTATATATACTTTCTTTAATATACTATACATAGATTAGTACATACAATTAATAAACAGAATATAATATTTATCGTATAAAATAATTGTCGTGAGCGCCCGCTTGCCGACGTAGTATGGAAACACAGCTAGGTATCATTGCTCCATACTAGATATGGTTTACGCTGTGACACGCGGCCATTCGATGGCTGCGTGAGCGCTCGCATACCAGTGCCGACCTAGCTAGCCCACGCGAAGCCTGCGTGCATTTATTTATGTATATATTTGTATGGACAATGTTTGCATGTAAATTAAGTAAATAAATATAAGGTGTTCACCACATGTTAAATGTATTATTCCGCCTACAAAGATAATCAGACTACACAAAGCCTTAAGAAAAATTGAGCTTACTACAACGCTTACTTGTATTCGTTTTATATATTCTAATATTTTGTATTAGAATTATCTCTACATTCATTTAGTTAAATGTTGACTTTTCCAAGTGTCATAAGATATCTAGCTGGAGTAAAAGGCATAAAAGCGAGCAGTGATGAGCCGATGCGTATCCGTGTGTATCACTCACTCTTTTTCTTTCTCTCTCTATTTCTTTTAAATTTTGAACTATAATAAGTAGCATAACTTTTATCCATTAAAGCATCGTGAGCATATTTTGATTTATTTGTCTGGTAGGGATGATTTTACTTGAAGATCTATAATAATTAGCTTGTGATGCTTCGATGTTGCAGGAGTTATTATGAAAGTTCCTTCAATTATCGTAGTAGTAGGGCTCTTTAAAGGGCTCATCTGGACTTTGTGCTACGAGGAAGACAACACGATTTATTTCATAAACTTCTGCAATCTAACTCTAAACTGCGTGGCTCTCGCATTCCAACTGATCAAGCTAAAAACGCCCGTCTAGTACTGAGCGTTTTACGTTCACCTCGCTCACTAGCAAGCCTACAGCGCCAAGAACTGGTGCTATAGCCAGCCTCACTAAGCATCAAGTCGTAAAAAATAACGATCTGTATCGTCTTGTTTGACAAACAACATAAAAGTCAAATCCAGATAATTTACAGCGCGGAGGGAATTACGCCGAATATTTTATCACACATAAACAAAAGCTTACATAACCTTCCTTCGGCAGTCGCGTAATTAACACAGTGGCTTCAGAGGAGATACAACGAGGCCGATCGAGCATGTAATGGCCCGACTCATAAATCTACTGCTATAACCGAAATAATTAGTGGGATCATTAGAGCTTCTGATTTTGCTCTATCGGTATTCCGTTCAATAGTTATTATACGATTGTTGGATTGACCCAAATTAGAGTTACACTGTTTTGGTTTTGCTGTAAGCTTAAATTGTGTTCGATTTGTATCACCCACTACCTACCTATGTTAGAGTAGGGTGGAATCAGCTGACGAATCCAACTCAGATGGAAGTTACGTCAAATCTTAGTTAAGTAGTGTTTTATTTATTTACAACAACACAACAGGTTTTTACAAAAACATATTATATTATTAATCAATTGACATTGTGTACTATCCATGGAAAATGATGAATTATAAGTATTAAACCTACAAATTTAAATAACATTTTATTTTTGTCACAAATACACAAAAATAACAATCGAATTGATTGATTTCACTAGCAAATTGAAACAGGACTTTATATTTGGCAAACTAATACAAAACAATTAACAACTTTATATCCAACCACATTAATTCTCGGACTAATTTCATTTTGTTTCCATTCAATCATCCAGACCCTACTCAAAACTGTCTGTCAAAATAATAGCTTAATTAAAAAACATATTCCATCCACGAAAAAACCCTAACCAGCTTAAAAGATTCGGCCATCATCGCGTAACGAATATTAACGGGCGTTATTTTAATAGCGTAATACCAAACGTAGGTACAATCTGATTTCAGCCATTGAAACCGGAAACAAACGGCTACAGTGCTCGTAGATAGCTATTATTTGTCAATTTTACGTACAATTTACCATGGACAATAATAAGTATTCAAAAGTATTTATTGTGTAAATTAATATCATCGTCATCGTTGGCCTGAAAAAGTCCCTTGATCTAGCTAAGATTTTACATTTGGATATAAGAAATATTAGATTATAACTCTGACTGTCTCAAGAGATAGTACTCAAAAATAGTATCCATGTTTTATAGTATCCATACTAACTATCTATACAGAAGACATCATCAGAATTGCCAGGGGTTTAGATCGGCCTCCAGACATAACCATTTTCTCGCGTAGTTTCGGACTCCCCGAAAATATTGACGTCCTCAATGGTTCTCTGCCTTTTGCGCCGTAAGCCGTGCGTTCAGTCCCCACTGAGAACAGACATTTGTGTGACGACCATAGATGTTTGTTCTCTGTCTGCGTGTTATTTTTACTAATTGACCGAGCGAGCGAAGCGAGCGAAGCGTCTCAGTTTCCACATTGGCCAAAAATGCGTTTGTCCGGATGTCTGTCTGTCTGTCTGTCTGTTCTCCTCTACAGGTCGCATTTTTCAACCGATCTGGACGAAACTTGGTACACAGGTTATATGACTTATTAGAATTTTTTTGTCGTCGGGGATTTTTGATTGGAGGGGTACTTCCCCCAAAAAAAGGGCAAAAAGGAGGCTATTTGATATACTGGATATCTCCACCAAATGAGATCCGATTTCGATTATCCTTTTTTTATTTGAAAGGTAGTAACTATAAGTTGGTCTCATAAAAGTTTGGCGAAGATCTGATAAGGATCTTCAGCATGATGAACAGGATAGCTCATCAAACAATCGATGGTTTTCAATCCAATTTGAGAGAAACACAAAGGACCTCATTCTACACAAGATGATGCAAAAAAAAACAAAAAGATCAAAAAATCACAAAATGGAAAATACACTTGCACATTACATTCCTCAAATAGCTCACCTTTAGTACGCTCGCGAGGTCTACAGCTCCCAGAGCCACTAGTTCTAAAGCCTGTACGTATTAACAAAAATGGACGTGTTACAGAAATAATTAAGATAACTAAACCCAACACTCTTTCAAATCAGTTTCAAGCTCTAACGCAAAAAATCCTCATAAAATACTCGTTGAACGAATTAATTCATCTGCTCAAGGCGCAAGATTGCAAAAAGAAGCCATTTCTTCTGAGCAGGGCACGAGGGGGTGAAAGGGGCAAGGGGGAGCTATAGAGGGGATTCAATTATAATAATTAGCGGAAGCGGCAGGTGCGCCTTAGCCAGGATAATAACCCGAATAATGGATTTTAGAAACGCTTCGAGATGCTGTGGTGAAGTTTTATATAGATTGCCGGTTCAAAAGAAAGCGTCAAGCCTGAAGTTTATTTTTCTTATAGTTTTACCAGTTATATAGACCGATTTTTTTAATAAAAATATATGTTTTTGGTAAGTTATATTGCTTAAATTGTTTAAATGCAGCTCGTTGACTTCCATTACAACATGACAGCGACCTCCTTTATCTGGCTCAAGTAACTTATTCTTGGCCATCCTTGTCCCCACTTTCCTTCAACTTTTCTTTGTGGTTTTGTGTATCTGTCAAGTAGTAAAAGCTATCCAGATCAGCTTCCACTTCAGTTTAGTCTTAATAAAAAACAATTTCTCCATAGTGTTGACGTCTTCGTTTATCATATCATTACATTTTTTGTAGATACATAAAATAGGAGAAGGAAAGGAGGCTCAATGCAAGACGGCAACGTGGAAGGCCCAGAATGAGATGGAGAGACGAGCTTGACTGTCACTTAAGCTCGTGGCCTGTAGCTGCGTTAAATCGCGAAGAGTGGAAACAAGAAAGAGAGGCCTTTGCCCTGCAGTGGGACCATAACGGCTAAATAAAAATAATAAATAATAATAATAATGTCCAGTACTAGACTTCTCTTGGCTTATGATGATGATACATAAATTATACTAAAGAGTGGCGCTGTTTCTATAATTGAGCACATAAAGAGGTGCACTAAGTAATAAATAGCACATAGGTAATAAGTAAATGGCAAGTTGAACGGGCGAGACCCACCTGCGACTGAAAGTATCCGGTAATTGTTATAATTGAATATTTTAACAGGCTCACTGCTCTCCTTTATCTGATTAAGTGTTTGCAAAACTTTCCAACTTATAAACTGCATAATAAAGCGATGGAGATTAAGGCGGAGTTGCAGCGAAATTTCAGGAATGAAAACTATTTTAGGAACAGGATTTTAGGTCTCACTTATTTGGAACATAAAGAACTATTGGCTCTTAAAGTCTTTTAATATTATTATAGGCTTCTTATAAATCATGGTTAACTATTCGGCCTTAATTTAACATAATTAATTGTAGTACCTAGCTAATTTTAACTACTTAAATATTTATTTCTCTCACCCCCGGATACTGAAAGCGTGATCAACACTAAACGGCTGTCCAATTTGAAGTAAAAGCTGAAACATCAAGTGACTTGACAGCCGATTAGCTTCCAGAAACCGGTGGTTAATATTGTATATTTTAACTGTAAACACGTTAAAAAAGTATAGGTTGTTTAATTTATTTCAGCATGAAGAAGAGCTTTGCTGGATACAAACCTCCTATACATTTCCAGGAAGATCGATACTGAGCCCTGTCCATTCACAAACTTCCCACGATCTTCACTATCTTCACTATGTTTTCCACCAGGAATCATTTTGATAAACTGACATGTAAATTGTATAAGGTACTGACATGTATATACCCTCTACATTATAATGAATTCAAACCCAGATTTATTGGATGAATAATAAATCAAAATCATTAATTCAATCCCTTTTAGTTTTTATAAATTTAAATCTTTTAATACATAATTAATCCTAGGTCCGCCCAATTCCATCTCCATTCCCAATTTAAACTATCTTCTCCTGCGGATCCAGCGGTCCTCTTCAAATAAAACAACTTTAAATGATTCCACAAACTTCAAATCGATTCGGACAAGCGTAGGTAATGAGTTGAAATGTGCTTGCTAGGGAACCGAACTCCGTATCCCTGGCCGCGCGCCAAGTTTTAATGATTCAGCTAGTAAATTTTACACGTAATGGAATAACAAATGCCTCTAGTGTGTGTGTGTGTGTGTGTGTTTATGGTGGCTTTGGTAGCTTTAGTAGGTAGCGCAAAGTAGGAGTGTCGGCTATTTAAATGGAAGGATACACTGCGACCTTTACTGAATAGAAAACAAAAAGAATGCTGAGTAATAAACTTATTCAAGCTAGATAAAGCTAGGCTAAAATTTTTGAGTGAGTATTTGATATGTGGCTCTTTTTTCAAGTGTTCCTAACACACATATCAATCGTTATAAGATTAGATCTATGTAAAATTAGAAAAGATTTCCTAAAAACTGACCTAGAATGTCCTTCAAAATTTAAAGCATTATTGTGTTTTGAAACTCTCTCATTCAATAACCTTTTCAAATGTGGCTATATTAAATGGATGGATTATCTACGATGCTTAACGTATGTATCTACTATTTTTGCCTTCTTATTCCAGCAGTAAAAAGTCTATATCAATTTTAAACTTGTTCATTAATAGTACAAAAACTAAAATCCTACGAACAACTTGCTCTATACTAATAATAATTTTATCAAAATTTAGAATCTCATTATAATCAACTACTCGTTTCTCACGGTCATTTTTACCTCGAACGAGTAAGTTGTGGAACGAACTTCCCCCTGCGGTTTTCCCTCGGAGTTACAACATGGGGTCCTTCAAAAGGCGGGTTTATCTCTTCCTAAAAGGCCGGCAGCGCATCAGCAACGCCCCTGGTGTTGTAGGTGTCCATGGACGACGGTGACCACCCTCATCAGGTGGCCCGTATGCTCGTCTGCCTGCTTTGGCATAAAAAAAAACAAATAATAATAATGCGATAAAATGACATTAAATTTTGTATTCTTATGTAGATGATTGAGAGTAGTCCAAGTGGCGTAAAAAACGGAACTATTTTCACAAATCCCAGATTATTGTTTCAAACAGCACTACCAAAGAAGGGTAATGATTTCATAATGAGACTTCCCAACTAAGTAAGTCTTAAGTTCTTGCTTTACGGATTATTTAACATTTCAGCGCTGGAATGAGGCGATAAATAACTTTTGGGCTTTTAACTTTCAGGGCCGAAATATTAATTTATAGAAGATTGAAGTTTTAGAATTTCTGTATCTTGAAAAACGTTGTAGTTTGAATAAGCGCTGGTTTCATACTACTCTATCTGTTGGATTTTATTTTAAAATCTTTTATCTACTCTCATGTCATAAAATTCGGAAATAAATCCCCTGTTTTTGTATCGGAACATTTGAGTCCTGCCAACAAACATCTACACGCGGCTTCTCGCCAGCTAGCCAAAGAACTGTCATACAAATTTGTATGGGTCCGTAATGGACGTATTTTTATGCGCAAAGACGAATATAGCCAAGCAATACTTGTGAAATCTTTTGATTACCTAGAACAACTGAAAAACCAGGCATCCTTGCCTGTTTAACTAAGTACCTGGGTAACGGTATTTGCAGTGCTTACTTAGTTGGATAAGTTTAGTTTTATTTCTATTTCTTTATATATAAGTAAAAAAAAATATCTTACGATGATTCAGATTTATTATCAAAATGTAAGGGGCTTAAAAACTAAAATTGATGATGTTTGTCGGATGATACTCTCCACCGATTTTCCAATTATTGCATTTACTGAAACTTGGCTTAATCCAAACATATCCAGTAGCGAAATATTTGATTCCAATTATGTTGTATATAGGCATGATAGAGATTTTTCTTTAAGTACCAAGGAAGACGGAGGAGGAACTTTGATTGCAGTCTCTAACAAACTAAAATCAAATAGAATGACATGCTGGGAGACAGCTCACCCTAGTTATGAGGATTTATGGGTCACCGTTGATGTTTCCGTTCAAGGTGTAATTAAGAAAATTGCAATTTGCTTAGTTTACTTGCCTCCTCCGGCTAAATTGGACATTCTTACACATTTTCTTGCCAATGTTAGTGACCGTATTGGTAAAGTTGATGATATAATTCTACTAGGCGATTTTAATTTGCCTTTCATCTCATGGGGTCCTTGCAACGATGTTCCCAATTCTGTTGTACCGTCTAATTATCAGAATGCTCTGGGCTATTCCCTGGTTGACTTTGTTTGTCTCAATAACCTCTATCAATTTAATAATATACCCAATGAAGACAACAAACTCTTGGACTTAGTTTTTAGCAATACACTTGATATTAAAGTCACCAAACCGATGTACCTTTTAAGCAAACTTGATAAGAAACACCCCAATTTATTAATATCTATATCTAACAAAAATCCTGATTGCTTACAACCTAAAGCACGAGCAGGTCACAACTTTTACAAGGCTGATTATGAAAACATTTTAGTTAAGTTGTCTGACATAGACTGGGAAACCATATTTATTAAGAGTAATAATGACACAAATGAAATGGTTTCCCTTTTTTATAAAACAATAAGAACCGTCATTGATGAATTTGTGCCCAAATTTACTAGCAGAAAATCGCAAGTTCCATCATGGTTCCCAAATAAACTTGTCAAGCTACTGCAAGAAAAGGAAAGGTATAGATTAAAGTATAAACGTTATAAAAATCCACGCGACAAAATTTGTTTTGAAAAAGTTAGAGAGAACTGTCACAAATTTATTGATAAATGCTATTCCGACTACAAAAGAAATATTGAAACGAAATACTCGTTTCAATAGAGAGATAATAGAGAATAAAAATCCTAAATTCTTTTGGAGTTATATAAAGGACAAACGTGGTGGTAAATCAAACCTCCCATCTGACATGTTCATGGGCAATTTAAAAGCTGACACAGGTAATGATATAGCTAATCTATTTGTTCGACATTTCTCGTCTGTTTATAGTGATGTATCCAATAATAGTGTTGCCACACTTGGAACAGATTTGATGAGTAACACACTAAGTAATATCGAACTCTCTGAAGCAGAAATATTGGATAAAATAAAATCACTTGACTCATGCAAGGGTCCAGGTCCAGACTCTATTCCCCCCCTTTTTATAAAACGATGTGGCAAATTACTGATTTATCCCTTAAGTATTATTTTTAATCAATCATTGGCATCGGGAGTATTTCCAGAAGAGTGGAAGAAGTCGAGAATAACGCCTATTTTTAAAAAAGATGTGACTAACTATCGACCCATATCAATTTTGTCTTGCTTTTCTAAGCTATTTGAGTCACTTATTTGTCCTATACTTACACGACACCTCGATGTGATTATATCTGATTCCCAACACGGATTTAGATTAGGCCATTCTGTTCAAACTAATTTAGTTAAATATGTTTCCGACATATCAGAAGCACTTGATGATAGGCATGAAGTGGACGCGATCTACACCGATTTCAAGAGTGCGTTTGACAAAGTTAAACATTCTCTCTTATTACGAAAACTAGAATTTAATGGTGTACACGGTTCCCTTCTAAACTGGTTTGCATCATATTTGCAGAGCCGCTCGCAAACTGTAGTAGTGGATGGATACGAGTCACATATATATCTTGCCAAATCAGGAGTTCCTCAGGGTTCACATCTGGGCCCGATTCTATTTATTCTATTCATTAACGATTTAACTCATATTCTTAAAAGTAATAGCCTCATGTTTGCTGACGATCTTAAATTATACAGAGTAATTAAATCTCAAGATGATATTAACATCCTCCAAAATGACTTAATCACAATTCAAAAATGGTGTACCGATAATTTCATGGAACTGTGTGTTAGCAAATGCTTCCATATTCGATTTTCAAAAAAAAAAAAACCTAATATTGTCACTTACTCCATAATGGGCAATAATTTGCAAACAGTGCATGAAATTCGGGACCTAGGCTTAATTATTGATAAAAATCTAAATTTTAATTCGCACTTTGATCACGCTGTAAAAAAATCTGCTCGAATGATTGGTTTTATCAAACGTAATACTAAGGGCTTCAAGCATGTTAGGACAAAAATAATACTTTATAACGCACTTGTACGAAGCCATCTTGAGTTTGCATCAGTTATCTGGAATCCGTTTTATTCTGTTCACTCTCAAAGAATTGAAAATATACAAAGACATTTTACCAGACATCTTGCGTTTGTATCACCTGGTATCTTTCATAAAACCCCGTATGCGGAACGTCTGAGTTATTTGACCATGACCTGAGATTTTTACACAAAATTATAAGTGGCCAAACCGGATGCAGTAGTTTATTAAGTCGAATCTCTCTTTCAGTTCCATATAAATACCCTAGAAAACCCAATAATAGAATTTTTAGTACCCCTTTTGCACGAACAAACCTTGGCCTTAATTCTCCGTTTACAAGAATGTGCAATGAGTATAATAGTATATCGCAAAAAATACCTGATTTGGATCCGTTTGGTGACTCATTATCGAAATATAAAAGTAAATTAAATAGTCATTTTTTAAATCTTGCCAAAAGTCCCCAGTTTGATGACTGAGAAGTAAAATTATATTTTTTTTTTATCTATTAATTATAGTTAGTAGGTATTGTGTTTTAGATTAAGTTGTAAATAGTACCTAGTTATAAGTTTTATTCACTTTGTGTTTTTAGATTAAGTTGTATATAGTAGTTATAAGTTTTATTTTTGATTCTCTTTTTTTCTGTCTTTGCTGTTGTCTGTTTGATTTTTGTAAATTCTGTGCATGCCTGTAATTGGCACACATTCTATAGTATAGTTTTATTTCATGTGTTTTTTTACCAATGTCTATTATGTGTGCTGTTGGCGTTGCCTAATAAATAAATAAATAAATAAATAAATAAATTCGAATTATAAACTTCAAAACGAATTCATATTGATATACTTTATAAAAGCAATACCGTAACCAAATTAAAAAATTTAATTATGATACAGCTCCTCATACAAAGATAGTTGTATAAAATAACTTTTTTACCATAACGATACAGTTCTTTTTCTTTTTGGAAAAGGCAAGGGTCTTGAAACCGTACAGCCAAAGAGTTTGATAGTCTGTGGCGACGGCGCGGCGCGCGCATGCGCTGTTATACGGTTGGTTTGGCGCCAATTGATACGTCTTGTTTCAGTTAACTGGATTTCTTACTAACTTTGAGATTTTATTTATTTGGTTCAACACTAATGTATGAGAGAAGATAAAGTAGTGTATGAAACTGCACATAACTAGGTATTAAAACTCTCGTGGGATACTATTAAAAACCTCGCCTACGGTTCGGTTAATAATACCCCTCATTATGGAACAGTTTCATAAACTACTATTATAAAAACCGTCTGTTATAATGTGCAGGTCTCAAAATGTCTCATAGAAAAAATGCTAATTTTGTAAATGCCAATGTTTAATACCATCTTAATTATTTTATTAATAAGACGCTGTACTCATGAAATGCTTATTGCATAGAAAGGGTATGTATAAATAGTTGCCTTTGACGTTAGCCATAGAAATTTTCATAATGTTTAACTCAAGCGGCTCACTTATTATTCATCATGTGATAAAAAATCATTAAAAAATGTTAGGAAACTAAGCCAAAAGATTTGAGCTTGTTCTCTAAGCTTGATCGCGTGAAAATAGTATCTATTTAAACATTTTTGACTTTACAGTTATTTAATTATCAAACCACCGGTGGTCTAGTGAGAGTGACGCCGCCTTCCGATCGTAAGGTCGCAGGTTCGAATCCGGTCGTGCACCAATGGATTTTTCTATACAAAAATTTATGTGCGCAATGCCAGTGCTCTTAAACGGTGAAGGAAAACATCGTGAGGAAACCAGTTAGTATTCTAACAGCGGCGATGGGCTTGCAGCCTGTCACGTATGGAATACTAACACTGCGAAATGTGGGTATGTGCCAAATGTAATGTTTGGACGTACCTCTGACTACCCCCCTTAGACATCCTCAAAGAATCTTGAATTAGTACCTACTTGGTACTGGGAGATCTGAAGGGATATCTACCGTACCTGGGGATCAAAGTCGTGAAGCTGTTTCAGTTTCTGTTTTAATTATCAAAGCGATGAAAAGGCTTGCTTAATAATAATAAAACAAAAGTTTAATCAAGCTAAACGAATCAAATACACAATTGTAACCGTTACCAAAGGCACATTGGAATCCGGCCCTCACTCACACTTGACATGAGAATAGCCATGCAAATTGCAAGTTTTCATCAAACCAAAATAGACTTTACCATGACGCGTTATGGAGTGAGTTTGGATGGCCGTTCGGAGGTAATCGAAGACATGGACCCATGTCGTGCAGATTCCAGCTGACAGTTGTTGAATTGGATGGTGTTATATTGTCCGTTGTTAGAGAAAGGGATGAAAGAGCACAAGTGGAGCGGAAACCACAAAAGGTTTTGTTTGTTGTGAAATGTACCGTGTTTTAATATCAAAGGTCACGTATTTAATTACAATCAAGAACTGGAATTAAAAACGTGTATAGAAACTCGTGAAGCTGTATTTTTCAGTGGTCAGTACTGTCATGTTATTTTGAAAATGCAACAAACGGTTTTCGCGACTGAACGCAGGAATTAAGGATATGTCATCATTAAAATTGATTGGATGTGTGTGTTGGATGGATATGTCATCATTAAAAGAAAGAAAGAAAGAAAGAAAGAAAAAGTTTTTATTTATGACGACAACACACACGCACACACATAACAACAAAGCGACACACTAATAATAAAAATAAACAGCAGATATTTTAAACAAACCTATACTAAACTTACAAGAAACAAATTTGGGGGGGGGGGGGAGTGTGTCTCTCAATACCGTACATACCAAGGTACATACGTCCACGTCATAAAATGGTGTCCAGCTCAGCATGATGTTGCGTTTGCTGTTGGTAACACAACGCTGATCTTCCGCCAGAACCACGTGAGTACGTCATACTTTAATATAAAATGACCATAATATAAAAACTACCTATCCCAACGACTATACAAAAGGTGTATCAAATTATAATTATAAATACCAAAATACCTATGAAAGAAAAGTAAATTAATCATCTCTATTAAGTACGTGATAATATTACATAACAAAGCATCATTGAATAATATACAGCAAATTACAGATTTAATAATAAACAAAATAAGCACAAATAAAAATTGAATAAATAAGATTGAATTGAATTGAATTGAAAAAATGTTAAAGCACACGGAGATCAACAGCTTAACTCCAATTTATCGCGAAATCATCGTTTCTGTGCGGCCGGTTTAATTGAACGTCCGCCATGTTCCATACATGTCCGATACGTTACGGACGGACATTTCCAATCCGTTACTTATGAATATTAATAAAAAAAGAAACATTATCGTGCACGCATTAATATGTATGTCAGTGATTATTTATAAACTCTGCTGGTTCGCGTATACTTTCAAACTGAATATTTTTTCAGCTTTAAAACTTTACCAAATTATTTCGAAAAAAATATCGTAGGCTCATAAAAGCATGTTTTTTTTACTTTACTTATTTTATTATAAATATTGGTGGACATTTCACACTTGCTGATGGATGTAACAAAACATCCACCTGATGTTAAGAGTAACCATCTTTCCTCACTATATGTGGGTATGTTCGAAGTGTGATATTTGGACGTACCTCTAACTCCCTTAGATATCGTCCATAAAACTTGAAAGTTAGAGACATGAGGGGATATCAACCGTGCCGGGGGATAAAAGTCGAAAGCTGTGTCTGTTTTTCTGAAAAAATCCTATTTCATTGAGTAAATGTTCGTTAATATCAGAACGTTTGTTGAAACTAGCGTCAGTGCATTTCTGAAACAGCACGAGCGATCCATCAAGTGCACTACACACTACACACTACACACGTCAAATTAAGCGGAAAACTCGTCGCAATCGACGACATCGAAAGCAAAGCAAGCGGCGGCGGCGAGTATGCGGGCACTGTCCACTACTGCGGCCAGGACACCAGCTAACTCAGAGTAGCTTGCTCTTTCAATCCTTACTATCCCTACTAATATTATAAACTAGCTGGTACCCGCGACTTCGTCTGCGTACTTTTAATCTCTTCATCTCTTTTTTTCGTAATAAAAGGTAGCCTATGTTCTTTCTAAGGGGCTAAAGATTGTCTGTGCCAAATTTCATCAAAATTGGTTGAGAGGTTTAAGCGGGAAATCGTAACAGACAGACAGACAGACAGAGTTACTTTCGCATTTATAATATTAGTTGGGATGCGAAAGTAACTCTGTCTGTCTGTCTGTTACGCTTTCCCGCTTAAACCTCTCAACCGATTTTGATGAAATTTGGCACAGACAATCTTTAGACCCTGAGAAAGGACATAGGCTTTTATTGCGAAAAGTACGCAGACGAAGTCGCAGGTACCAGCTAGTAATTAATAAATATTGATGGACATGCCACACAGCACTGTCTAGCCCTGAAAGGAGCAAAGCTTGTAATGTAAACCAGATAGTTGATATTATACTGATTCGCATTTTTTGTGAATACAAGGTGTAACAAAATGTCCCTAGAAGCCCGGGGGGTATTCAACGACGTTATTGTTGTATTTGTGTCATTTTTACCATAAACTTTACACGTAAAGTAAAAATAAGTCTAAATATATTTATAAAAGGTTCTGGAAAATAAATGTGAAAATAACTCCCAAAAATGGAACAAGTTAGCTGTCCTGCCATCACTATTCAGCTTTTACGAGCTTCACGTCAACAAGATACTGCTGCGTTCAATTTTACATCTAAAGGCGACATCCTACGGATCAAAATTGAACGGTGACATCCACAACCCTTACTCCGTTCAACCGATTTTGAATCTAAAACCAATCGTACACAGTCTAAATTACGAATTTTCTAATTGTCACATCTAACCCAAATCATGACCTTTGTCATCGGTGTGATAAGGTTGAAAGTCGAGTGTGGATAATTACACCAATATCAGCAGTTTAGTACGAAATAGCGTAAATTAGATTGACTGGAGTATTTCGTTAATTGACATCCCTGGTACAGACAGTTTTGGGTGAACAATATTTTAGACGCAGCTTTTGGTTCAGTAATTATGATTGATTTCTGTTTCCAATTTGGTTATTTGTTTTTAAAACATTTAATTGGCTGGGATGTTTGTTTTTGGCCCGGGGTTTTGGAATGGAAACGCTCTTTGCGATCAAATTAGTTTTTAAAATTAATATTTAGTATTTTAACCACACTTTGATATGAATAATTATATAATGTATTAAATATATCAGTTATCTAGTACCCATAACACAAGCTTTAGTAGCTTACTTTGGGGCTAGATAGTGCTGTGTGGATTGTCCAGCATTATTTATTTATTTATTTATTTATTTATTAATAATTGTAATATTTTTTTATATACCTAACTTGCTGATGAAACAAACAGATCATCCAACTGATCTTAAAATTGTAACCATCACCTATCAAAAATCATTGCCTCATAAGTTACGCACGAAAGAAACGTGCCCTACGTATGTAATAAAGTAATTTGATATAGTTAAAAAGAATTTCCACAAAGCTCATCTGGCATAAATCTTGTTTTAGCCTGTTTTTGTGAGTCGTTTTTTTACCACGCCCTGTATTTGAATATAGGGTGGGCGGTAGCTAAACGCTTGAATACCACTTGAAACACAACTAAACGAATCCACTCAGTAGAACAGCGTGGTCTGTATTCGACGTATGTCTTAATACAGAGGATCTGTTGGAGCACGTTCCGAGTGACGTCAGCGCTCTTAAGCTTTTGGCGTTCACGTTTCTTTATATACAGGGTGCTTACGTCGGGCAGATAAAGCTGGTGTTTGGGTGACCCCGTTTATTTATTAGAAAGTAGATAAAACAAGCTGTAGTTTGTCAGCTATACTTCCAAAGAACGCCTGCAATACCAAACGAATCACTAGCGTTGCCAACCCTTTAAAAATGTAACAGATCTTAAATTTATTTGCTTTCTGGTTCTGAAATTGTGAGTCAAAATTTCATGGTACAATGATGTTTGAATCAGGTAGTGTAAATTATAATGTTAAGCAAAAGAAAGATTTTTTTTTTATTAGGTGTTCTCAAATGTTAAAGACAAATATTTCGAAAAAGTATTCTAGCAGCAATCATCACGTAAATAATAAAAAAAGGCACGTGTCAAATAATAACAGCATTTTCAGAGTTAACCTTTGTGAGGCGTTTTCATACCCTGTATAAACTGTCTTAGGACTGGATTAGCTGTTCAGGGATGTTTTATTCTCTCAGTTTTACGATGTTTTATGTAGGTTCTACTATAAAGTTCAGTTATACAGGTCCTACAAGGCACCGTTATTGTCTAGCGGCGCCATTATTTCGCGCTGCGTCAAATAGAATTATGGAGATACATTTGTCGACGTCATTGTACTTTCCTGTTTGGATTTTTTGCCTTTATGATGTTGGAGTAATTTCATTGTTTATGTTCAAGTTTTATTTTAGTCTTTATTTGGGTTGGGATTAGTATTTTTCTTTACTTTTATATATAACTAGCTGGTACCCGCGACTTCGTCTGCGTACTTTTAATCTCTTCATCTCTTTTTTTCGCAATAAAAGGTAGCCTATGTTCTTTCTCAGGGTCTAAAGATTGTCTGTGCCAAATTTCATCAAAATTGGTTTAGAGGTTTAAGCGGGAAAGCGTAACAGACAGACAGACAGAGTTACTTTCGCATTTATAATATTAGTTGGGATTTAACTTACCATTATCATACCATTTACGTATTTTTACGTACTTACGTTATATCCTATCCTACTAATATTATAAACGCGGAAGTTTGTGAGCATGGATGGATGTTTGTTACTCTTTCTCACCGGGATGAAACTTGGCAGAGAGATAGATTACAGCCTGAAATAGCACATAGGCTACTTTTTATCCTGTGGGAATACCGGGATTTAAATCTGCGCAGGTGAAACCACGGGGCGCAACTAGTATAATCTAAAACAATGGGTAAGGGTGAAAAATGCTGATAGTGCTGTTCTGGATTTATAAAAAAAACGTCTCAGGTCAAGGGTTGGTTTTGAAGAACTGGATGTGACGCATTTAGTTTTTCATAAAGAGTCATATTAATTCTTGTTCTCTGTTAAAGAACCCATCTCACTAATTTTGAATACCTAAAAACTTTATGTTTAGTAACTCTACCAAAATACCTATAAATAAAATCAGTAAGGAATTTGATGCGAACTAAAAAGCCCTTCACCACACTGTTTAGAAAGAACTAGTGACACGACCAGGAAAGAATGAATGAAGGTTTTTTTCCAGCAGTGGGACCAAGAAAACTCTTAATAAAAAATTTGATCAAAATATTGTTGAAATAAGCAAAATGGTCAGCTTCTGCGAACATACATAATATTCTTTTTAAACACGATAGTAATCCGAAATGGTGATAACTGGCTTTTAAAAAGCATCAATGAACGGTACTGGTCCATTGGCAAGCACAAAGGCGCTCTCAGTGTAACTAGGTCGCGAACAAAGAGCGCCGTACAAAGGTAGATACGCTTTTTCTGCTATGATCAGTTTAGGCTTTGATGCGTTGCGTTGGAGTGGCAGGGATGGAGATAATGAGCTTTTCACCTGACTGTGGGATGACCAGCGTAAGATGGAACCGTATTACACGGAAAAACGACAGAAGTCGCTGGAAGTTGGTGCCGTCTTAAGGCGGCACGGGACGGTTTTTGAACAGCTATAAATCTACTAAAATGTAAAAAATACATGAAAAAAACGAAAACTTTAAAATTTATCAAGTACGACGACTCTGTGTAAAGATAGAAACGTAAATAATGATAAAAAAAACATAAAGATGACAATAAATCCATATTTCAAACATCCATTACTAAGAGAGTTTTTCTTGAAATCATGTCAAAGTTATATCAAAAGATAGGGATAAATAAGTACTAGCGCTATGTGAGAAAATTTTTTTTTTCATTATTATTAATCTCTGAGAAGAAAAGCTAACGAAATCTAGCTGTTCAAGTGCTCGCGCCGAGCAGCCAGTACCCCCGAGGCGTCTTGGAGGTTGGAGGTTCTGGGATACCCCCGCCTTAATTCTATTGGTTGCTCTAAAATCATAACGATAATAATTCAACTAAGGTTCCTACCCGAGGGCTGGTGAGTATCTGGCTCAGCGTATCAGCATTGCCATTCAGCGTAGCAATGCAGCCAGTATCTTGGGTACGCTTCCGACTGGCACTGATTTGGATCAGTTGAGCTATCTATAGATCGTTTGTAACGGTCTGCAGATAGCTCAACTGTTTCATATGTATTTTGTATATTTTGTAAATAATTGTAACTATTAGTTGTAATTTTCTTTGTCAATAAGGATAGAAAAAAAAATTCAACTAATAAGTGAAGATTTTACAAACACGATAAAGACACCTCATTTTTGTAACATTTTGACATAAAGAATAAAAATTAAATCGCTAAAACGTTTGCTAAGTATAATGCTCGAAGACAAAAATTTAATCTTTCATGTCGGTATAGGTCAATGAACCTACGTGACGTATTTAAAACATTATAAAAAAATATTTTTTTACGCCTGCAAGCTTACATTGACAAGTTAAAGCATCAAAAAATAATACTCCGAATAAGTAATCTTTTATTCTTTAAATTTGAGATAGAAATGTTCGTTGATAACGATGAGTATCAGAAAAGTTGTAATGTGTGAGGTGTCACATTTCACTGTCACTGTCACAATGACAGCTGAAAGTAATTTCAAGACAAGTGTAAGAGGCGACGCTTTTCTATTTGTATCTGCCTTCTATTTGTGTCTCTCAATACACATAAAATGGTTGTATGTGGCTGATTCAGTGACAACGAAGACTGAGAACTAACAAAGTCATGTACTCGTAGGTATGTAATTTTAAGGGTACTTTTGAGGAATTGTACTGACTCGATTTTGTCAAAGATTGTGTTGTAGGAATTGGCGAAATTATAAGCAGTCATTAAATCCATTTAAACTTATTTGCATCTTATAAACCAAATGTTTATGAATTCAAACCAAATTAAAAATCATTCGAACATCGTTTCGGTAGCAGTTTTTTATAACTTTAAATTATTAAAGTAACTAAGAAGATCATATTATGTAACACGAATCATATAGATGATGACGTATCGCTATCGTTCATACAAAAGTATTTTCTCACAATTGGTGATGAAAAACATTGTGGAAGCCTACCTGCCCTGGAGCCTATCACGTGTATCTATCAAGTACTTCAAAATGTGGGTATGTGCATGATAAAATGTTATATTTGGGCTACCTAGTTTGACATCCTCAATTTTTTTTTTTTTTGGAACTACGAGAAGAGATCTGAGGGGATATCTACCGTGCCTGGGGCTCATAATCGTGAATCTGTTTTCGTTGAAATTTTTTAAAATAATGACTTGTTTAAAAGTTTCACACAAATTAATTCATTAATAAGCTGTGCATGTTGATTAAATCAGCATACAGACATATTTAATATAAACGTGAATAATGTTGTGTATTTTTTGAAACATGAGAATTTAATTATTATGTACTTTATTCATTCAAATTAAACATAATATTCTTGAATAAGAAGGTGGGCGTCGATAACTACAACACGGTCTAATGACTACTCTAGTTTTTATTTATAATTTTTAATGTTTTAAGTTGTTGAAAATCAGTTTGGCGAAAACTTTAAAAAATATTTTTCTCTAAAAGCGCAAATAAAAACAGTCTTTATTCAGTACCATCACAAGGATCACTTTAAGTTAGACTGTATGGTGTACCAGCTGGCACCCGTGGCTTCGACTGCGGTAATAATTATTGCTAACATTTAAACAACATTTAAAGCTTTTCCACATTATTGGGTTATTTCGTCTGTGTTTCTGTTGTTTAAGGATAAAAAGTAGCCTTTACGTAATTGACGACGAGGCTATGAACAATATTTATTAATTTTTTATGCCGATAAGTTGAATGGCGTGATTGAGCCAAAAACATCCAAACTTCACTTTTATAACTTAATTTGTTTTTATCTGAAATAAAAACTTTTTATTTATTAATTTAATTAATAGGATATGAGAAGATAAGATTACTTGTTCAAATCTATTTCTAATAAAACTACTTTGCTGCTTACTGTATTTAACGTTAACACAATAATAGTACATTATGATATGAGTGCGGTAAGTTGAAAATTACAGCCGAGGTGATATTGCCAGCCCGAGCCGTAGGCGAGGGCTACAAGAAAGCAGAGGCTGTAATTTTCAAAGCGGATGTATGTCATACGACGTTTTATAACACATTTGCGAGGAAATTAATAAAACTCGGACTTTCTTCAAAGAATAAATCTTTATTCACTTGTTGAAGCAGTTATAAAAATTTGAACAATTTGTAAAAGAATTAAATGCTTATTTTTTATCTTCCAAAGTCAATTTTATTCATAAAATGTTGACCACTTTACTGACATAAAAACTCTTTGCTAAGATTTAAAAAAGGTTCCGTTCGTTTTAGTGGAAGCATCTTGATAAACCGTACGTTTTACATTACCATAACGCACGAGTGCGTAATGACATACATCACGATACTGAAATTGGTGAAATAAGAGACCCTTTACGAGCAAATGTGTTATAAACATTGTTATAATTCTAATTAATTATTCCAACTCGCTGCATAGAACTATATGACATTTTGATGTTAAGCTGCGGAAAACGGTTTTAAAACAATTTTAATATCAAAGGACAAAGCTAAACTTGAACAGATTCAACATTTCCTTTCACTGTGCAACCGTTTTCAATTTATTCAAAACTAATTTAGAACTAGTACAGGCGAACTCTAGAATAGAATTATGAAATAAATTTAATATCGCACAACAAATAATTTGGTCAAGAGCGAGCCAAATTCGCGTTCTAAAGGAAGTACGTATAAGTTGGTCTGGGTGTTTTCTATGTATAATAAAAAAATATTTACTCGTATCTATGTAAGTATATAATGTATTAAATATATCACCCATAACACAAGCTTTGAGTAGCTTACTTTGGGGCTAGATGGTGCTATGTGGATTGTCCAGCATTATTTATTATTATTGTTTTCCATGCATAATTAAGGTGACCGAAAAAATCTCTAGGTAATAAAACCATGAGATTTTAACTATGTACGTTTTTCTATGAACGTATGATATTTTAGGTAAAAAAACTGTATTTCTCAATAAATTGTTATTTTTTCATTTATATCATAGTCAAACCAGTAACTCAATTAAGCTTTTAATATTTTTTCACTAAAATATTCAGCAGGTTCAAGCGCTCCATAAGAAATATTATAATTAACTCGAGGATATAATTTAAATGATAAATCTTTTCCTGCTTCTTGAAATGAAATAAAACTTCTAAGAACGTCTTTTGTTTAAAATTAATTTGAGAGGAATAATTTGTGACGCGCTGTGGAAATAGAATTTGTTTGGAAACAATATTCTGAGTACAAAAGATTTTATACGTAGATTTATTATTTAAGAATAAATAATAAACTTGTTCATTATGTACTATAAAATACATAGCTGGAGCAGCGTTCTTCGCTTAGCGCTTCTTTGTTGCATTCCGTAGTGCTTCTTAATATTTCAGTTTGTAGCATCTATTATAATAGGGCGTAGCATTTCGTAGCATCTCGTAGCATCTCGTAGCATCTCGTAGCAGCTTGTAGTAGTGAACCATTTATTCTATACGGACTAAGATTCTACTTTCTATGGCGCACATTGTGGCAGAGTATATATTTACTTAGGTATATTATTTTCTCTAATTTTATGAAAGTTAAACAAATATTTAAAAGTAAATTCAAAGAGAGCCAGATACGATAACTCGTATAGGTGTCAGTATCCAAGCATTGAATTAATACTTTTTCGCAATGAAGTAGTGTAATATACTTTTTAACTACAAATCCATACTTAGATAAGAGTTACGGGTATCGAATTATCTTTCTAATAATAAAAATGCGAAAGTTTGTAAGTATGGATGGATGGATGGATGGATGTTTGTTACTCTATAACTCCGTAATGGCTGGACGGATCTTGGTGAAAATTGATACAGAGATATATTATAGTCTGGAATAACACATATGCTAATTTTATCCCGTGGGAATACGGGGAGCTTAAACTACGCGGGTGAAACCACAGGGCCCAACTAGTACTATATAATATACATAGACCTATTCACCACTTTTCTCTTTAATTAATTTATGATTGAATTACTTTACGTAAAAAAACCCGATTTTTCGACTTTCTTTATAAATAACTCAAAAAAGTTAATCCAATTCAAAAAACATTGTGTAACGCGCAGAATAATAACCCCTAAACATTACAAGCAGAAAGATTATAACCGCTTAATCACCCCTCAATTGTGTGTAACTTGGCACATTATTGTACAAGTAGAATTTGACGAGTATTGTTGGCGCGTCAGACGCGCTTGTCGCGCGACGCGCCGCGTCATCGCGTGATTAATTGACGCGCGACTGATCAACTGGATAATTTGATAATAATAGCTGTATGCTTAGCAAGACGTTGTAACAATAACCGTGAAACGTTACTTGCACTGTAGCATTTTCGATTCAAAACAGGAAGATATTAGGCTTTTAAAAATGCTTGGCAAAACCCTACAACAGAAACATTAAAAGTGTAGATATTCAACTGTTAATGTACGAAACTCCAACTTGGTTTGAAATTTGAGCAGTTTCGAAGATTAGTTGGACTTGGGAACTATCTCATACCTAGCCTAAATAATACAAAAAATATTTATTTTATTTATTTATTTACTAGCGACCCGCCCGCGCGCCCCTGCTTCGCTAGGGTGCTCATTGTTTTTCTACTATATCATGCATGTATTATACATATAAACCTTTCACTTGAATTACTTTATCTATTAAAAAATACCGCATCAAAATCCGTTGCGTAGTTTTAAAGATTTAAGCATACAAAGGGACATGAGGACATAGGGACAGAGAAAGCGACTTTGATTTATACTATGTAGTGATTCAGCAAAGCTTAAAATAACAGTTAATTATATAATAATTATATTATTTGCAAAATAAAAAAGTCCCAGTACTCACCGCCTCTCTCCTTATTTTACGGTACCTTTACTTTTGATAACGTTGTTTGTATAAACTTATTGTATAACATCATTATAAAAATGTGTCGAAATTGTCAGACGCCCTTACAAGGTCGTTCATCTCCCGACAGCGCCTGTCTCAGACTTGGCCGCCATGTTATCGTCACAGCTTAGATAGAAGAGCCTTTTTCTGCCGCCAAGCAGCAACGCTGTGTTTCGGTTTGAAGAGTGTGGTCGCCGGTGTAATTACAGGCACATGAGGCTTAACATCTGTATGCCTCAAGTTGATGGACGCAGGGCAGTGCATCGTAGGCACGTTCCTATTGTGCGTGACCTACGGGGCAATGTTTTGTTTATAGGCGATGGTTACCACTTAACATCAGGTGGGGCATCTGCTTGTTCCATCAGCTAGTTGTATAAAAAAAAAAAGAGCACGATTTTTTTTAAGTTCTCTCTCTTATGTTTTTATTTTTGATACTACCTGGCGAAACCAGCAGATGATGCTTATAACAATAAACTTTCTCGCAAATCACGCATGATATGAACGCGCGCTATCATGCAACGCCATTCGTCCATCAACTTTAGGCACACAGATGATAAGCCTGTACCTGTTATTTCAGCGGCAATCATACCATTCTCACCGTAGTACAGCAACGCTGCTTGGTGGCAGCAATGTGAACTGTACTACAAACCCTATTTTGTCTGTTTAATGAACGTAAAATATTTTCAGTCGCTCAAAGTACCTTGATAGCTTCTATCTTTTTAGATCTTTTATCGACAACCTCTTTTGGATGTTGTGACGATAAAAATGGTAGCCACCAGCATTTGCTACAGGGGCTTATTAGCCCTTGCAGCGCTGGTTTTCAGTGGCGCTACACGCAGCATCTGCAGCAACGTTTTTTGTCAGAGTTGTCAATGTAGCGACACAAATAGAATAAGGTTTTTGAGTGACCCGGCGGTTCAGTTGTAGCTGTGCCATCACATTGACTTCTATTTTGCATTGCAAAGGAGGCTGTGACAATAACAAGTTTGGAGCTTTGGTTCTGTAGATTATTTTAAGTTTTGAGACAGTTATAATTTTATACATTCACTTAACATAATTTATTAGTATAGCTATATATACTTTGAGCTTGTCATATAAATTACTATTATTAATGGTAATTAATAATAATAGTATTAATAATAATGTCTAATCCTATTGCTGGGCAAAAGCCTCTCCCAATCCCTTCCACATAATTATCCTGGGACAATTCGTATCGCAGTCAAAAATAATAATTATTAAACTAATTATTAACATTATTTTACCAAAAATAATGTCATTGTTTTTGGTAAATAAATAAATAATAATAAATAATAATGCTGTACAATCCACACAGCACAAATGTATTTGTATTTGTAATAGGTTTGCCTATAGTTTGATCGGCAGCAAAAAAGCTCATCCCGCTATCTGCGTTTTCATCTCCTCGCTCGATATTATGTACGATATTGTGATTGATCCGCGACCTTATGCTCACTTCGAGCGTGATTATCTCACGGTGGAGATGACGTCATATCTCGTCCGATAACTTGTGACATCATCCCCATTCTCATCGTTGAAAGTTAATGCGAGACGCAACGTCTGTGAGTTATCGAACGAGATTGACGCCATCTCCACCGTTAGATTATCTCACACGAAGTAAGCAAGAAGGTCCCAGAAGCTTAGCACATTTGCTTTGGTTTCATCTATTGAAAAAATATTAAAAACTATTTACATATACGGCCGCACCGCCCTTTAGCAGTTTTAGTCGTTGGGTCAATACAGGTGTTACACACAGTTTTCATTTTTATAACTACACCTTGTCTTACACCTATACAGAATCTCAACCCGACTACTGATAAAATCAGTTGACAAATAAAAGCATCAAAATAAAGTGTTTCAAAAATGAAGCCAAAGCAGACACCGAAACCCCCTCCCTTAAATAGCGGGAACTATTTCCCTACAATACAACAAAAGGCTCGATCCCACAAAGACTAGTTGAAACTTGCACTTCTCATCACTTCGACACGCGCCGCCATTTGCAATGCAAAGCCGACAATGGCGAGTTTGTCGCTTTGTTTTCTAGCGATTATTAACGCTCCGACCTTGTATACCTGCATGCAATCACCTTTTTGAGTAGAAGATGGAAAAATGAATAGACCACGATTTGAAGACACATGCACAGGAACTGCTCACGACTTTTAAGAGTAATAGAGCTCTTTGTGAAGGACTCGTCCGGGGAAGTACTACCACCACGCCTTTTTCTGCCGCCAAGCAGCAACGCTGTGTTTCGGTTTGAAGAGTGTGGTCGTCGGTGTGATTACAGGCACATGAGGCTTAACATCTATATGGCATGGCACTTGTTGTTACTATTTTATGGAGACAGACTGAAGTCATAAGTATTTTATTCGTTGAGTTTATAATATGTTTTAGAATAAAATGTGCTATTCGTTTTTAATACTAAAGAGGGCCTCCTCTCTTCTTCTCAAGGTATGAATTATATTATAATGACTCCTTTAACTTTGCTCAGTCGATTCAGAAGTAATAAAACGATGTTTAGATTTTCAGTAACTATTCTTCAAATTAGTTTTAATGGTTTTTGAAACGTGAATGAGCTAAGTTTGAAACGCTTTCAATGATTGCTACCTGAGCTTTGAAACTTTATTTGGAGATTCCTAGACGTGGCTTAAGTTACATCAATTCTAATGACATTTTACGTAATATAACTGTAATGGCGTGACATGTTTCGTCACTAATATAGTATTAATTATTTAATGTTTATGAAGATATTTTTCTATTACCGAGAGCACCGGTGGTCTATTGGGAGTGACCCCGCCTTCCGATCGTAAGGTCGCAGGTTCGAATCCGGTCGTGCACCAATGGATTTTTCTATCGAAAAATTTATGTGCGCAATGCCAGTGCTCTTAAACGGTGAAGGAAAACATCGTGAGGAAACCAGTTAGTATTCTAACAGCGACGATGGGCTTGCAACCTGTCACGTATGGAATACTAACTACTGCAAAATGTGGGTATGTGCCAAATGTAATGTTTGGACGTACCTCTGACTACCCCCCTTAGACATCCTCAAAGAATCTTGAATTAGTACCTACTAGGTACTGGGAGATATGAAGGGATATCTACCGTGCCTGGGGATCAAAGTCGTGAAGCTGTTTCAGTTTTTTCAGTTTTTTTCTATTATTTTTCAAACCCTGTGGTTTTTGATCTGAGAAGTAGCCTATATTCTAATCCATGTAACTAACTATATTGATATCAAGTTTCATCAAATCCCATCGATTCGTACGCGTAATTGAGCCTTTAAATCTTAAAAAATATTCAATTATCAAAAATTACGCATTCACAGTAAATGTCAGTGCAGTTTTTCATTATCCTCAATAAAATAAGAAGATAAAGTTGGTCACTTTGTTAGAACTATGGTTTATTGATATCACATTTCCTAGTCTCAAAAAAAAACGGTAAATCACATATCGTTGCATGATTACACAGTAATCTTATTTATCGCGTCTAGACAAGGGTGAATCGGTTTATCACTCGCGAGGGGAAAGAAGAATATATGCAAACTAATCTCATGCGGAGAAATGTATCGTTATATCAGCTTGTTCCAACTTTATTCTATTGTGTTTCATTTATCTTCTATTTATCGTCTATACGGCTTCTCAATGTAAACATTATTAGTGATTTTGTGTTTGAATGTTTTGTTAGGTGATTTAGATTTGTAATCATGCTTAATACTTAACAACCCTGTTTTTTAATAGCTCAAAGATTACGTTACGAAATTACCTCTGTTATACTCAAATAAAATTAACAAATTTAATAACCTATAAAAAAGATTGAACATAAATTATAGTATTGAGCGTGTTTTCATATATTTTAAATTTTCGCAATCGTGACCTTTATTAAATATTAAACAAATATTTATCGCGTATTAACGTCACGAAAATTAGTAGATAAGTTTCTAGGTACTTCTAATAGGTAAGGTAAGGCGATAAATGCTAGTGTGATATTCAATGCAATATGTATATTCTTTTGAGTACATAAAATGTATCCACAGGTTAAAAGTGTAAATTGATCTTAATAGACTGAATAATAGAATGAATAACTGTATAACTGTGTAACTTGACAGCCTACGTAGCTCAGTTGGTAGTAGCTCTGCCTTCTGCGCCGTAGGTCGTGGGTTCGATTCCCACCGTGAACAAACATTTGTGTGATGAACACAGATGTTTGTTCTCTGTCTGGGTGTTATATCATATTATAAGTATGTATTTACAAAAAAAAAAAAGTATATAAGTAGTATATCAGCTATCTGGTTCCCATATCACAAGCATAAGCTTAGTTTGGGGCTAGATAGTGCTGTGTGGAAAGTCCACCAATATTTATTTATTATTTATTATTTATTCAAGACATATGCGAACAGTGCCCTCAACCAGTAGCGTCAATGAAGAACGACATCCGAAGCGTTTCTGAAACTGATGCCTGTTTGCTTGACGCTCTCAAAATATCAATTTGAGTCGCAAATCGCCGAGTTAATTGTCATTCACTCCAGCAGATGACAGGCACAATTCCGAAACATCAGCGTCGGCGAAATGACAGCGACAGGCAACAGCGAACGGAGTGGGAATGGATCGCCGGCGAGTTAGCTGTTCGCACGGAAACTTTCTGTGACAGCTTGGTTTTTTACTGTCGAGCTAGTATTGAAAAACAATATCACCACACAGTTGTATGTATGATCAGAGGGCGTAGTCGCAGGTTTGGTTGACACATTACACGCGTGTATGGTGTACACTACACGCAGTTTTTGTATGAAAATAAGAAAAGTCCGTCGTGTCCGCTAGGGGCGCTTTTCTTATTTTCATACAAAAACTGCGTGTAGTGTACACCATACACGCGTGTAATGTGTCAATAAAAACTAAGACTACGCCCTATGGTGTACGTGTAAATTAAATGTTAAGTACGTGAAACTATAACACGTCATATGCAGGAAATGTTTTTTATACATCTAGCTAGCTGATGGCACAAACAGATGGACCACCTGATGTTAAGTGGTAACCGTCGCCTATAACAGAGCATTGCCTCGTAAGACACGCACGTAACGTACCCTACGATGCACTGCCTGCGTCCATCAACTTGAGGCATACAGATGTTAAGCCTCATGTTCCTGTAATTACACCGGCGACCACACTCTTCAAACACAGAAACACAGCGTTGCTGCTTGGCAGCAGAAAAAGGCGTGGTGGTAGTACTTCCCCAGACGAGAAACCCACGAAGTGCTCTACTGCTCTTAAAATGAATTACAATTGATAAGTGCAGTGTGAAAAGTCCACCAATATTCATTTAATCGTTAAACATAAATTATGAGACCATATTGACACTTTTGGTGTCTCGCTAGCGATGCATCCTCTTAACGAGTGCTAGGGGTGCATGCTTGAGTATCTCGTTAACAATTCATCACCTTTATTTATGTTCTGTACATTAATTTAGTTCATAAATGGCTGGTGTTGCTAACGAGTCGTAGTCCGGTCACGTTTCACAAGTTTCATATCGCCCGCAGACTTTTGCTTAGAAATTCTTTAAAACTTGTACAGAAAACGAGTTATTCTTTTCTTAATAAAACGACGTTCATTACTGTCTATGTACTGACGTTTAAAGTATTAGGTCCTTATTCATAATGGTCTTTGAGCGCGTCAATAGCTTATCAGACCGATAAGTCTGTTGCTGTCTCTTTTCGTTGGCATGAAAGTGACTGTGACAGAATACTCTATTAAGCCGCTATAAAATGACAGGGTCATAATCCCTGTAATTTTAAAGCGGCTCAATAGAGTATTCTTATCACTGTCACTTTCACATAAGAGGGTTACCCCCGGTTTCTAAAGCGCGATCAAGTCAAAGCTGTCAAGTCACATGCTATCTCTATCTAATTTGAAATAAAAGCTGAAATTGCAAGTGACTTGACAGCCGATTAGTGTTGATCACGCTTTCAGAAACCGGGGGTTAGTATATAAAGACACTATTATTATTACATATTCGAAAAAATAACTAATACCGTACAAATTAAAACGTGGACTTTATTTTTGTGCTTGCTGCCGCCCACACGTGGTGTTGTAGTGATTGACAAAATATTTCTATACTCGTTCATATTGATTTGCCTAGTTGTTATTATCCTATTCCATGTTAAGAACTAGGTATATTATAATGAGCTTTATTGAAATCCGTCTAATGCTTAAAACGTATTTGAATCACAAACTTCAAGACATTGATCTTGGCTTTCGTATTTATATTATTTTATATTTAAAGCAGGATTCGAATCTGGGTCAAAAGGCAACTTATTTGCCAACGAGAAAACAACCATTACATCTGTACATTATTAAAAACAAATACAAGAAAACATTGATACAAAATATTTAGGAGTAACATACAAGGAAAGTTTATTGTTTAATCTGTTTATGAAACAATGAACGCAGGTTGAACGCGAGTAGGGCTGAAAAATAGTTTACCAATAAATTTCTGAAACCTCACTACTGGCACAAGAATCTGGAGCATAACGAGGGAAGTTCTATTCTTTGAAGCATGAATGTGCTCATTATGGAAATAATGAAAATGGTTGTTTATTTGTTGGACATGGTAAACTTTTCCTAGAACTTTTACAGGAAAAAATACCTACGTATGATACGAGTGTTTTACTAGGTTTAAGAAAAATAATTTCGTAGGCGGTCCTTTGTCTGTTTAAGGTAAGCTAGGTCAGAAAAAAATGACGTGGTTTTTTATGATAAATGAATTGTACATATAATTTGTCATGTAATGTTTAGACTTACCACTCTGACCACCTCCTTTAGACATCCTAAAACAATATGTAGCATGTCTGGGGATCAAAGTCATGTAGCTTTTTCATTTTCTGTAAATATATAATGCACGGTAGTTAAATACAGTGAATATTCGATAATTTTCGCAACAATTACGTTGACACGTTTGCGCGGTTTTGACTACAACAATTATTTTCCTGCTAAATATCAATGATATCCTTCCATCGGGTAGGTTAACTCTACCGTGCAAAAACAGTGACGCAACCCATAGACTTCGCAACATAAACCCCTATCCATTACATCTACAATGTTCAATTTACAGCTGGCTGCATCGAAAATGTATTTCAACCACAATTGAACAGTCATGTAAAACTCGCATGACAGACAGACAGCACAATTCGTTTACGTCAGACGCGGGGTCGAACCGACCGCGCCGATCGCCTGCAAACATTTGACGGGAACACGGTTAAGCATGATTGAAAGTATCCGTATTTAATGTTGTTATTTTGAGAAGCGAATATGATATAAGTAGTTATGATTTAAGAGAAGTACAGCTCTTTGTGAAGGGCTCGTCCGGGAAAGCACTACCACGCCTTTTTCTGCCGCCAAGCAGCAACGCTGTGTTTCGATTTGAAGAGTGTGGTCGCCGGTGTAATTACATCCATTGAGGCTTAATATTTGAATGCGTTAAGTTGATGGAAGCAGGGCAGTGCATCGTAGAGCACGTATATATCGTGCGTGACTTACGAGGCAATGCTTTGTTATAGGCGATGGTTACCACTTAACATCAGGTGGGCCAGCTGCCTGTTTCATCAGCTAGTTGTATTCTAGCGGTTTCGGTTTAATTAATTTCGATTTTCGTAATTTCTGTTTCAATTAGTACAACTTGAATTTAATATGTGTGGCTATTAACTTTTATAGCCACTGGTTTAACCATGGGATATTAAAAATATTGAATGATAATAAAATAAAAGTTCCGCAAAGAAGTCCACATTGCAAGGTGCCTTGAACTTGCATCGTAAAACGCGACTGCACTCGAGAATAACGACCCGAAGTTAGTGGTCCACTTTGAACTTTATGACCTCACAATAAGTCACATTTCGATTTATCGATACCGAGACATTATCGTCGCGAAAACTAAAACTTCGATAGCATTTGAAACTTTAATAACGTGAAAATACAGCTGAAGTATTCAGCATTAAGTGGAATCGCGTTCGAACGATTTTGAGCTTTGAATACTTCGTGCTAGCGTTCAAATTCGTATGTTTAGTTAAATGTTACAATATTTTTACTTGCAATAAAGGCCGTGCGAGTGACGGAACCTTAAATAATAAGTCCCACAGTCTCCTAATAAAAAGAACGAAACCCCAAGATTGTACTTACTTTGCTTTGAAATTATTTGGAAATGGCCTGCTGATTATTTAATTATAAAGATTTATCTTATCATCATCATCATCAGCAGCCTACAGAAGTCCACTGCTGGACATAGGCCTCCCCTATCCGTTTCCAGGAAGAACGATTTTGAGCCCTTTCCATCCACCGACTACCCGCGATACTAACAATGTCGTCAGTCCACCGGGTAGGAGGGCGTACTATTTCGCTTTCCTGTTCGTGGTCGCCATTCGAGAACCTTTATTCCCCAGCGGTTGTCAGTTCTTCGAGCTATATGACCTGCCCATTGCCACTTAAACTTGCTGATTTTGAGAGCTATGTCGGCTACCTTGGTTCTCCTACGGATTTCTTCATTACCTAATCCTACAGATTTATCTTATGAGATGGTACTAATTTTCATTATTATTTAAGTTTGTCATAGTTACTTGAACCGGAGATTAATATTTTTCTATTTACTTTGTTTCAGGTATGTAAGCGACATTTTCTGAGGATTTATCAGTATGTACCTATGTAGTATTTTTTTATACGACATTGAATTGTAGCAAATAAATTATTTAAGATACTTAGACCCATTCTATTTAGAGAAACTAGTTATTAAATATAAATAAAATGGGATTTTATAAAAAATATTTGTGGTTAAAATTTTTTGAAGATCTAACTACTAAAATTATGTTGAGACATACGCTGAGTCGAGACCATTTTGCTGCAGCATACAAACGCATATAGATGATAATATTCGTTTATAGATTTCCTTTTTTTTTTGTTTATAAAATAATGTCTGCCTGTGGTCTATCTGGCTATTTTATTAAGTGTAATAAATATTATGAAAACGAATAAAAAAACATGATTTATGACCACAACGCTGCGTCTAACCTAGTCGCGAAGCCATGCCGCAAGCTACCGTATGCTAGGAAACAATAAAATTTCAATTGTATTTACTCCAAGGAAAGTACGAGCTGCATTTCCCTCAGCTCTGCAGCGCATTACCCGGTTCTTATTACACCATTCTTTGCAGTTGCCGTTTTATTTAATAAGCCTTACTTGAATTCAATTCCGTTTAGTTTACGGCGCGTAGTTGGCACTTGTTCGCTGCGAGTGTTGTCGACATTACGATTATGTTACGGTGTAATTTCAGGCACATGAGGCTTAACATCTGTATGCCTCAAGTTGATGGACGCAGGGCAGTGCATCGTAGGGCACGTTCCTATTGTGCGTGACCTACGGGGAAATGTTTTGTTTATAGGTGATGGTTACCACTTAACATCAGGTGGACTATCTGCTTGTTCCATCAGCTAGTTGTATAAAAAAAAAAAATGTTGCGACCGCAGGGATGGACTCAGCTCTCAAATTCTCTCACTGTCGATATGTAAAAAAAGTTAACGGTTGGTGACTTTAAAACTATGTTGCGACGACAGAGATGAACTCAGAGGCCTGGAATAAATCGCTCTCGGCGATAAGGTCGCCCATTGTTTTACCTAAAATATATGCTTTTACTCTGTACTATGTTTCTGTGTGGTGATCTATCACTGTCCTTGGCAAAAAATTAACAAGCTTTGTTATACTTTAAGACCAATAAATAATGCTGGACAATCCACACAGCACTATCTAGCCCCAAAGTAAGCTATTCAAAGCTTGTGTTATGGGTACTAGATAACTGATATATTTAATACATTATATACTTACATAGATAGATATTTTTTATTATACATAGAGAACACTCAGACCATCGGAACAAATTTCTGCAGATCGTACACAAATTTGTTCCAAGGCGGGAATCGAACCCGCAACCTCTTGCGTCGCAGGCAGGCTCTCGCCCGCTGCGCCACAGAGGTCGTCAATCAATGCATCGTCTTATCCATATTAAGATAGATAAACCCATTTTCGGAAAATCGCAAATGACCAATTTGTGTGCAATCACATGCCGCACAATAAATGTGTGCGTTTTTTTAGTAAACATTGCTAACTTGATTCCAATAACTACTCCATCCCTGAAAACCATTTCTTTTACTTTGAGAGAAGAAAGCTTTTTAGTTTCAGGAAAAAATATCAGTATAATTATGTATGCTTTAAATTGTTGAAGGAAATAAAAGTCTGTAATAAGCTTTACACCTTCCACCAGTAAAGGCTTAGCTCGTGAGAATACGCAATTTTCAGCATTTCAATCAAAGTTAAAGTTTTGGCATTTAAAGCATTTAATTTTATTGATTAAAACCACTAAAATTAAATTTTACTGAACTAAATATAAAATTTTGATTTGCTACATTATTGTGATTTTAAAAGGTTAAAAACATTTTAATTCATTAAAATGATCATAATAATGCGGTATGTAGGTACCTATTATATCAACAACAATTTCCCTACAAACCATCTAACAGCACATTAAAATCTATGAACATGAACCGCACAGTACCTAATTAAGCAAAATTAGATTGTTACGTACATGTCTATTAGATAGGCATTATCGTTGATCTCGTAGAGGTCGCTACGACAGATGTTAGTTTCGTAGCGATTACAACTACGTAGCAGTTGCTACGATAATGGACATGGTCAATGTAGTAGTTACTATTATTGACCTAATGTTGCTATACAACTGTAATTTGTTTAGTGCAGACCGAATGTACGAGAAGTTTTTAAGTTACTTTTAAACATTACACTTTTTGAACTTAATTTTCTTCTTCTTCCTGCCCTTATCCCACTTTACGTGGGGTCGGCACAACAGGTTTTTTCTCGCCAGTGAATTGAAATTAGTTTTGTTAAAGGTAAATACGTGATAAATACCCGTGTAATATTTTAAAATAAGTATTAATTACTGTTATTTCGAAAAGCATATTTTTTTTTCGGTCATGTTTAAAATGCACCCCAAATGAAATATGCGTTCGAACAATTTATGAAAAATATTCTCAAAAAGAACAGACCTAGTTCACTACTACTGTTTTCCACAAGCTAAAATTGATTGAGTACAGTTGTAAACAAGTTTTTATAGGGTAAACATTTCATAGAACGAAGTATTCAAAAATATTGGTTGAAAACTTTTTGCTAAAACGTATCAGTTTTTCATTTCAATGATAATATTCCTAAATAAAATTCCTAGACATCAACTTAAATTTATTTAAGATTTATTTAAAAAAAATATTAATATAAAAGGCGAGTCTTGAAGTTGGACTTCAAATGAACCGGTCAAAGACGCAGTGCATGTCTAACAGCATGAAACGTAGGGTCGAGGTAGATGGGCAACAAATACATTATGTCGATGAGTATACTTACTTGGGCCAGTTAGCGAGCTTCGAGAACAGGCAGGACAAGGAGATCGATCGCCGTATCGAGAACGCCTGGAAGAGCTACTGGTCCATGAAGGAGCACATGAAGGGTAACCTTCCTCTCACACTTAAGCGTAAACTCATCGACATGTGTATATTGCCCGTCCTAACCTACGGTGCACAGACATGGTCATTGACCGAGTTCCAGAAGTCCAAACTCAAAATTTGCCAGAGGGCCATGGAACGCAGCATTCTCGGTTTCAAGCGCATTGACCGAGTGCGGAACACCATGTTGCGTTCCTTGACTGGCATAAGCGATGTTGGGGAAAAAGCTGCCAGGCTCAAATGGGGTTGGGCGGGCCACATCAGCCGGATGCCTCCCGAAAGGTGGGCAAGGATATGTACACAATGGGTTCCTGACGGACGTCGACCTCGTGGTCGGCCGAGAAAGCGCTGGCGGGACGACCTAGATGCCTTTGAAGGTAGTTGGTGGGAGGAGGCTCAGGATAGGGAGAACTGGAAGTCCTTGGGGGAGGCCTTTGCCCAGCAGTGGGACGGAATAGGCTGAGGAAAAAAAAAATTAATATAAAAATATTACTATGGTATTGACGGGTTCTAATGTGACTAATATTTATTTTATTATAATATTTTTTTGCTATTATGTTTATTGACTTGTAATTGTAATAAGTATTTTAAAGACAGCCTACGTAGCTCAGTTGGTAGTAGCTATGCCTTCTGCGCCGTAGGTCGTGGGTTCGATTCCCACCGTGAACAAACATTTGTGTGATGAACATAAATGTTTGTTCTCTGTCTGGGTGTTATATAATATTATAAGTATGTATTTACAAAAAAAAAAAGTATTATAAGTAGTATATCAGCTATCTGGTTCTCCCATATTACAAGCATAAGCTTAGTTTGGGGCTAGATAGTGCTGTGTGGAACGTCCACCAATATTTATTTATTTATTATTTATTTTAATTATTGTCATGTAAATTGACATTGAAATTCCATCTCTGTTCTTTTGCACACCAACATCGGTAAAGCATTTTGTGTCACACTAGCTTTGTATTACCATCCTCATTGTACACAACATGACTTATGCAAAATTATTTTTATCTTATCACTAGCTGTGCTGACCGTGGTCTTATTTGCTTATCAGTAGTGATTCTTAACATGTTTTTATTTAATATATTTTTCCTTTCATTGGATTTGTTCATGTTTTTTAAATTAAAATAAATAGTTACTTGTATAATCCATGCATTACCTTAAATATAAATGCAGCCGTTAAGGCAAAGCTACACGGTTCATTTCTGCCGTTTGATTTAGATAAAGCAACCAAATTGAACCTTTTAAACATAAAAGTCAATTCAATGAATTCCTTTCATTTCTGCTCCATTCAACCAAAGTGATTAAATTTGGTTGAACCGTGTAATATTGCCTTTAGAGAGAGGTATGAGTTCTTTACAGAGAATTATGAGTAGCACCATGGAAACAAACAACACACACACCAAACTTCACTCCCAAACTCTATCAATCTATCTCCAATACCCTGGCCACCACTTGGCTACCACGATTCAATGCACAAAAGTTGCATTTTAAATCGCACTGGAGCTACAATTTTATTTCAATACCATCATTTAACTTGCAAATTGTTCTAGTGAAATAGAAAAATGTATTTTGTTGCGCTTCGACTGAGATATGACTTGGCACGGATACGTTTCGTATCATATTTAGAAGGCGGTTTCAGACTTCACGGCTTTGAATTTTTTTATGCGCACTTACCAGCCAAACTCGTTTTATATAAGGCTTATATCTGAAATCAAGAGTACCCTAAACCGACGAGCATGAATGAAGAATGCTAAGAGAGGGAATGAAGCGAAAGAGGTATGTCAGGATCGTAGCAAGTGGAAATCCATGGTCTCTGCCTACCCTTATAGAAAATAGGTGGTGTTTTATGTATGTATGTAATATCTGAAAAATAATCATTGGAAGAAAATACCGTAAAAACACCAAAGTTATTCCAGCAGGGGCGATGACATGTTCAAAAAATGTTCATGTTCTAAACAATATTGTTTGATATCTTTAAAGCCGCGTTGCCTATTGAACATTGTTCTATTTCATTTTATATAAAACGTTTCTACAGCTTGCGTTTAGACTTTTTCGTTTGCCTTTTTTAGTATTGCTCGCTTCAGTCGTGTAAACCTAGCGCTAGGCGATAGAGAGGCGGTAATGTATTCCAATTCAATTGCATATTGGATTTTAGTGCAGCCTGTGTCTCGTCCGTATATTGGTCCCACTGAAGCCGAAACTGAAACGAAGTATTTTTTCTGTTTGTATTAACATTTTTGTAGGGGTAATAAGAAGCAAATGTGAAATTAACGTCTATAAACTAAAAAATGAGTAAGCGTTGTCTGATTTCATTTTCGAGATTAATCATTGAACCGATTGTTATGAAGTTTGACATAAATATTGCATTCGTAAGGTGGACATACTATACTCAATTCATACCAGATAAATAGGCTTTCCATACAAAAATCCATCCATCAAAAATAATGATAATCGATCTAAAAAAAACTGAATCATTTTTTAATTATTTTTGTTTCAATTTGAGAATCCGTTGTAGATGTAACAGAAGCTGATGCGAGTCGTTTATAAGATTTGAAAATAAAAGCTCTATTTCTATATTGGGGGCTTGTGTGTACTTACATAATCATTGGCAGATTTGTGAAATTTACCTATCTAAAAATGTAGTTGTATTAGTATGCATTCATGTGGATTATTGTTTGCCCTTAAGTTTTGTCAGTTGTGAAGCTTCTATTCATAATGTATTTTGAAATTGTACCGCACAAACTCAGAATCGGATAAGCCATACATCAGTTTACGATACCTCGGCGAGAAGGGACTGCATCAGATTCGGTTAACTATCAGTGCGCCGAATCGACACCGAATCCCCTCCCTAGGGAAATACGATAGGTCCGAGTCGTTACAACAATTGTGGATCCAAGACGTTGCTTCTGTTTATTTGCTTCTTGTTAGCTTCGGTACTGTTCAAAATAATGGCTTAAATAAATCACTGTTGGGGTTGAAGTCTGAAGATAAAAGTTGATTCAAGCGAAAGCATTTTTAAAAATAGAATTCATTTTATTGGTAAACGAAGCACAATAAAGGCCATGGTACACTGGTCAGTATGATAGACAATTTTTAAAATGCTCTTGTATTTTTTTCTCTTATTTATATCATTTTTAGATTACAGTAGTATTATGAAATACCTTCTTCTGTCTGAAATCTGCTTTTTGATGATTGCTATGTTAACTTAATTTTTGCTTTGATAAGATTAACCATAATTTAGAAAAAAATGTCTACCTAGAGAGAGATTTTTCTTTTCTCAAGATTTCTGTCTGAGAAGATTGTACAATATACATCAGTTTGTTTAAATGTAGTGTTTAATAATCTTTATAATACTACCAAAGTCCAACCAAACTTAATTAATGGCCAAACAAACCCGTTAAAAACATTAAAATCTTAATAAAAATTCAAAATCTTGGGAACGTGGAATTAAAAATTCCTAACTGCACATTGCATTATCTAAGCTAAAGTTATCTTAAGTTTTTAAGTAATCATAAAAGTTAAGCAGTGTTCAGTACACTCAGCTGCAGTCAGAAACTTCTCTACCCTAAAGCCATAATAAGGAGAAGAGAGCTTTTAATTCTCCCTCGGCGTGTCTAAGAAACTGAATACGGCATGTTGCGGAGACTAAAACCATTATGCAACACTAGCTGCGGTTACAGCTTAAATGTATACAGCTGGATTAGTCCATGCAGAACGGCAGGGTCAGAAACACACACTTATTTTATTTGTTAGATCTTCGATGACCTGTGTCTACGTTTGTGTAAAATGTAGAGATAAGAATTTATTGAACTTTTGCTCGAAGCACTTATTGTATATGGACAAAATAATGATTAGTTTTAGGCCACACACTTTTCAATAACTCTATATTTTACCACCTTTATTAATGTATGCAATGTTTTGTCCGTGAGCTGGTATTTAAATCGATTTAACTACGTAAATGTAAATCGTAATTTTAGATTTAAATATGCTAAGGTTTCTAAAACACCAACAATAACATGAGCTTTATGCCTGTTCTTCTAAGCTTTGGTGGTGTAAGAGGACTTTCCAAAGTGATACATTTGAATCTTTTGACTTTGAGTAACAGCAAAATATTCAAAATAAAAGAATGGTGTAATATCCTGATATTCCTCGGCTCACCATCACCACACCACGCATACAGTCAAGTAACCGCTCCGTACGACGGCTGCGTAACGACGACTGCGTACGTGACGTCGGCGCTTGAGACGATCGTTACAAATGGTATAGCCATTAGTTTTGAGCTGTGTCAGGAAACACATATTGTCGAAGGCGCTATCAGCAGCATTACATCGACCCACAACATGCTGCGGGTTATCACAAACGGGTGACTCGTAACGCGTTTATGACTAACTAGCGTTTCCGTGCGGCTTGCCTCGTGTGCAGTGAAGGAAAACATCGGAAAAACCACGGCTTATACAGCACTTAGACCATGTCTTTCCTGTGAGTAGTGGATGGTGTAGGTGGTAAGTAAGCCTACTCAATTTTAAATCTTTTCGGGCACCAGGCATTCTGATCCCATGGATCTCAAAACCCCTGGGGAAGTCAAGAAAGGTCTACAACTTAAACAAACCTTAAAACATGACTTCCATTAATAATCCCATCGAGAATTGAGGTTCCTTTCGTCCCTTGATTTATTGCGCAAATTTCGGAAAACTTAAGAATTCAACTTTACTAATTAAACCCAATTCGCCTCTCTGTAAGCACAACTGACTTTCGTGGCTAAAAATACTTTTATACAGAGTTCGCCTAATCACGTTTAGTGTTTTGCCTAAATTGGACGCCGCGCCGGTACTTAGAACCTGGTGGCTGATATAAGTCAAAGTTAAAAAGTATTGATTCACAAAAATCTACAGGTTCACTTCAGATAAATATCTGTGATCATAACTTTGCTTTAAAAAAAAAAATTATTAGCTTGGTGTTAGAGGCTAGATGAAGATAATGATTTATATCATAATCTTATCAGGAAAAAATACATAAATTATAGTATTCCCACCGCATCCTAGAACATTCTGTATCTTAACATTGTAACCAATATTGTTAAGCCGAAGCAGAAATCCACAACAGAGAACTCTACTCCTCTTGTCCAAAATTTTAAAGAAAGCACATAGTTTTAAATCCGAAACGCTTGATTCAAACAGATATACCGTTGTTTACACTTAAGAGCACTCCATCCAATGAATATTCTGTAAGTAATAAATCGGATGAGATCATATCTTTCCGAACTGTTCGCAACTGTACCGCACTCGCAATTGAGTAACAGTTTCGAAATGCACTTGAGAAACGTATTGCAGTTTCTGCATCTAGGACTTTGTGCCATTTTAAACAGGTTATCTTGAACTTCTTTTATTTTATGTTTGTTTGTGCCTGTTTTTATGTTTTACAATATCTCTTGTTTTTTTACCTTTTTCTGTTTTATAATAAGTTATAAGACGATATCTGACGACCTCTGTGGCGCAGCGGGCGAGAGTCCGCCTGCGACGCAAGAGGTTGCGGGTTCGATTCCCGCCTCAGAACAAATTTGTGTACGATCTGCAGAAATTTGTTCCGTTGGTCTGGGTGTTTTCTATGTATGATAAAAATATCTATCTATGTAAGTATATAATGTGTTAAATATATCACTTACCTAGTACACATAACACAAGCTTTAAGTAGTTTACTTGAGGGCTAGATGGTGCTGTGTGGATTGTCCAATAATAATATTAATATATTATTATTATTAGAGAATGGGCATCTTAAGACATGACCTATTAACAGGCTCTCAACAAATGATAAGGCTCGAAAAATATACAAAGCAAAAGCTATATACATAATTTTGAAGTCAATTGGGATTTGAATAATTAACATCGATGAATATCAATCAATATGCTAGTGCGTTTGCTTGATTAGCACAGATAATACTACATTTTGACAAAACTAGTATTCTTTGTGATTTAAGATGTATTCATAATAATCATCAGTTACAGCAGGCATGCATCGGTTATTATCAACTTGCTAAGTAGAAGTTTTCTCCTTTAGATACCACTAGTGCTTGGAAGCATTGGAACATACCTAAAAATATTCATAAGTTTGTAATAAATGAGCTCGTGCTCATATTTGGTGATTTTTTATTGAGATGATTTGAATAACAAACTGATATTGTTTTGTTGAGTTTACCTCATTATCTGAAGAACTATACTCAGCCCACTTCAGAATTGAGATAGGTCTTTTAAAAGAGCGTTCAGTTGAATGTACACAATATTTATCTATTTTGAGGTTTTTGCGAACCAATTAAATAAGCCTTTGAGTGTACTTGAAGATGTCAAGAATGCCTTCAGAATTAAAGTTGACAGTGGAAATAAAAATATTTATTCTTTAAATAAAAACAGCTTTTGAAATGGATTTTTTACTTAGGTCGATTGATCTTGAAAAAAAAACTGAAACAGCTTCACGACTTTGATCCCCAGTCACGGTAGATATCCCCTCAGATCTCTCAGTACCAAGTACTAACTCAAGATTCTTTGAGGATGTCTAAGGGGGGGTAGTCAGAGGTACGTCCAAACATTACATTTGGCACATACCCACATTTTGCAGTAGTTAGTATTCCATACGTGACAGGTTGCAAGCCCATCGCCGCTGTTAGAATACTAACTGGTTTCCTCACGATGTTTTCCTTCACCGTTTAAGAGCACTGGCATCATTGATCTTCTTGAACTTAAAATTAAGTACTCTTCTTAAGATTATTATCTCGTAAGAAGAATCAATACAAACGGTTATGATAAGATAAGATAATTATTTATTGCACATTAATAAAGTACATAGGCGAACTTGATGCTAATTAGCATTTTCTTCCAGTTAACCTTTGAGATTTGTGGAATGGGTGATAGTGCTCTTTGAGACAATAGAAGAGCTTAGAATTTAACTTGATAGGGTTTTGATCCGATTGATGATCAATTATTATTTTGTCACAAGCATCACAATATATGGAGAAAACTTGTGACAAAACAGTTCTGTGAGGAAATACACTTGTTTCAATATCTTAGACTGCTTACAGTAAAAAATACAATAAAAATAAAAAAGTTATTTATGAACACAGTCACTGCTAGCTGTCAACGTGCTTAACCACGATGTTTTCCTTCACTGTTTCTAAACACTGGTATTGCGCTCATAAATAGACTAAATAACTTTTGGCGCAAATCCTGATTCAAACTTACGAACTTGATATTAAAAGGAAAATAGCTACACACCACTACACCAGTGCTCTTTTTCTCTTTGCCACTTAATACCTTAAAAAGCGAGTGGTAATTGCGGTCTACGTTATTTCAACCCCTGCAGAGTACAACCGACCAATCATCGCACTAATTTGCTATTTGATTTCACTCTTACTGCCTTCGCATTATGGTTCAAATTGATGTAGTTAGTGGTGCACTTTGAACTCGCCCGTACATGCATAATTTCATCAGCATCGGAGTAGCAGTGTACCGACAGTATAGTAAAATTCCGATAAACCGAAGAGCACTTTATAAATGCAGGTTTTTGTGAATAATATTTATGGGGTTTATTCCGGAACATCTAGTGATGGTACTTAGAGGAATAGCAACCTTTTGCCTTAACTTGGAAAGCTATTTTCAAATAGCTCCATTGAAATTATTGACAGTAGGCTTTGTACACCTCGTATTTTATACAATATTAACTTTTCGCAAGATAAAATATTATTTTCGTCTATCGTCAATATACTTTCCGAACTTTTGTTACGAGTATCTGATTCTATTATCATAAAAAATATTAGTTCAGAAAATAAAAACATTAGGTATTTTCATTCGAGAAAGTTGTTTGTTTACGAACTTACTGAAATATTTTATCAGGTTTATAGGAGTATAACAAATAGCAATAAAATACTAGCAAATATGTGGAAAGTATGTATCGTTACTTTTATTTGGATAATTTTGAGTGATAATATTATGAGTAGTACAGCTGTTTTAAAAGCCCAGGGAACCACCATGCCTATTTCTGCTGCAAAGCTGCGTTGCTATGTTTTAGTTCGAAGGGTATAGGTATCAGTGAATTACAGGCACTTGAGGCTTAACATATTAAATGACTGCAATTGATGGGTGCAAGGCAGTGTAGCGTAGAGCACGCACCTACCGTGCGTGACTATGAGGTCATGTTTTGTTATAGGTGATGGTGACCACTTAAAATCAGGTGGGCCAATGCTAGTTGCAGAAAGTAGTATTATAAGTATTTTTTCAGTTTTTCAAAAAATACGAAATAAAATGCGCATCACCATGTTGTCTCAAACATTCTGGCCGAGTCAGAGTAAATGATGACACGAGTACTCAGGGAGAATCAATTTCATGGGTCATCAACGCGAGAATTAGCGACCCTGGGATGCCGTTGGTTTGCCCCCGGGACCGAATTTAGTGAAACTAAACACAGAATACGGACTAGGCGGGAATTATAATTGGTTCACCGTATATGATTCGAATTTTGTCCGAAAATGTTTAATAAAGTTTTTAACAAAGTTTTATGAATCGCAACTTTTTACTACAAAATGACAAGTGACCATTTCATTTAATGTCACTTGTCATTTTGTACTCATTTATTTAACTGAACTGAGAAACTATACTTAAGATTTAACCTTTAACTTATAGTATTAAACTTAATTTAACATTTTATGTAGGTTAAAATTAACCTACATAAAATGTTAAATTAAGTTTAATACTATATATTTATTATAGATAGATTTTACCCTAGTAAACGCCAGTTAATTTGAAGTTTACTTGAGATAATAGCGTGACAAAATGATAAAATATTTCCTAGCTTCAGATGTGAGTCAGTTTGAACAATAACCTAATAGGTAATGGTTCAAAAATTGTATAGGAAAATAAAGTTGTTTATTTTATTAGTTGTATTGCGTGAGTCATATCTGAAGCTAGGAAATATTTTATCATTTTGTCACGCTATTATCTCAAGTAAACTTCAAATTAACTGACGTTTACTAGGGTTAATAATAATTTACATAAGTCTAAACCTGCTTTTTTAACATTCCGCTGTGTTGAAAACAGCGTACTAGCCCATAAAGCGGAAGTTTTGTCCGCCTGAGACACAAAAGGGTCCCTTGCTTTGGAGAACCTACAAAAAATTACGGACACAAATACTCTGTCTGTACCCAATTACAGCCAGAGGTCTTGCATTGTGCTCATTATAATGAATGTCGAGATTCTAATTCAAGCTATTTTGGTGCCTATTAAATTTAATAAATATTCTTAAGAATATATTAAGATAGCCAACGTTCCAAGAGCTCCCATCTCTAAAAGTTTCGTTGAAGTTATGGTTTTTCTACTGGTCGGCTAGTTCCTTTTAGTTTTTTTATTTTTTTTTCTTTAAATAACTTGAGATGGTTTTCAGTTGGGCAATGTTTTGTTTATAGGTGATGGTTACCACTTAACATAAGGTGGGCCATCTGCTTGTTCCATCAGGTAGTTGTATAAAAAAAAATGTAGCCAAGGTCTGTTCAACAGAAGTTCAATAAATAGGCAAATTCAGTTGAAATTTGGTTACCATACTTAGTTGGTAGATGAAAGCCAGAAGCAAGTCCAAACGCAATTTTCAGACTTGCCTCTGACTACTACCCAATTATATTTTCAAAACGTTCGCGTCACATCACGAAATCTCAGTTCGGGGCGAACCTCTAGTGTTATCCGAATAACTCTATATTTTGCATTTCGTCACCGTAACTAGTAGTTTTATCCTGTCATATTTGGCCGCTGCTCCACTTGGTTGGTACCGATATAAAATAAGCCTATATTACTATAAATGTAAACCTAATTCCTGCCTACAGTCTATGTACCTAAATACCAAGTTTCATCAACATCGTACAGCCTGATAGCTCGTGATGGATCAAAAGGTTTTGTTACAAATGTGACGAGATCGAATCCCTCACCAATTTTTTTCACGATTGAATGTAACGTCTTGCTTACTCCCAACCTTTATAATACAAATGAAAGCATTCAGGATTAAAATAGTCTTTTTATACCGACAACTACACCATAATATCCTTCCCTGTTCCGTGACCTACATCAAACTGTAACCTCGAAGACGTCATCCTTACTTTACCAGAAAGCACTCAAGCGTCATATCACCTTAATCAAGCAGCACGTCTCAAATAAACAGCAAACGTACTATAGCGACCGTAATACAGAAGTGTTGATGGTTTAAGATTGTTTTAAATTTTGCTCTTTGTGGAAATGTATGGACTCCACGTCCAGAACAGGGCCCGGACCACCATGTCTTGAAGCATTCTTATTTCAATATATGTCAATGTCTTATATCAACTGCATAGAGTCAGCATAAGATCAAAAAGTAAAGTAATATTGAAATAAGAATGCTTCAAGAGACGGTGGTACGGGCCCAGGACGTGTGAGGCTTAGCAAAAATATCTATTTTGATCTAAACAAAGATTCCTACTAAAAATATAGTCTACTATTATAGCGGTCACCACTTAAATAAAAAATCTCAACAGCGGAAAATAAATCCACCCTTGTTTTCTACCCTCCATTTAAGTGTAACTTAATTTTGGGCCATTACGGGTAATGGGCTGGCACTTATCGGCACATCTTTGAGACTGCGCCATTTTACATCATAATAAGATTGTTATTTATATTTCCAAGGTCTGTTTAGTTTACTGCCAACAAAACAAATAATACGTAAAACCAGATATCTAAAATATTCTAAAGACTGAAACCCCTACGGGTAAGTCCTATCTCCTTATGAACTCTTTTGTATTCAAAATTGTATCTCACACAGGCAAAATAAACAAGGCTTACATTATTTTTTGGTGATATATAATTATATAGACACATAACATTTTTCTAATCAAATCTGTGAACCACCTGATGTTAAGCAATCACGAATCATAAAAATTAAATTCACTCACAGAACCGCAGGTACGAACATCTGTATTTTATTTTTACAAATTATTAGGCTGCAAGAGGCTACCGTGCACTACACGCGAAGCAGGAAAATTATTTTTATGAGACTCTCACAGCTCAGTTAGTAGTCGCTCTGCTCTTTGCGCTATTGATCGTGGGTTTGATCTCCACATAAAACAAACAGTTGTTCGACACAAACGTTTCCAATAGAACGTTTGTTCTCTGTTTCGGTGTTATAAATGCTGACATGTATTTAAAAAAAAAACAATACAAGCTTTGCTTACTTTGTGAAGTGATGTGGATTGTCCACCAATCACTATCACTTCACTATTACTTCACTCTCACTTTACTATCACTTCACTATCACTTCACTATCACTTCACTATCACTTCACTATCACTTCACTATCACTTCACTATCACTTCACTATCACTTCACTATCACTTCACTATCACTTCACTATCACTTCACTATCACTTCACTATCACTTCACCATCACTTCACTATCACTTCACTATCACTTCACTATCATTTCACTATCACTTCACTATCACTTCACTATCACTTCACTATTACTTCACTATCGCTTCACTATCGCTGTACTATCGCTTCACTATCGCTTCACTATCGCTTCACTATCGCTTCACTATCGCTTCACTATCGCTTCACTATCGCTTCACTATCGCTTCACTATCGCTTCACTATCGCTTCACTATCGCTTCACTATCGCTTCACTATCGCTTCACTATCGCTTCACTATCGCTTCACTATCGCTTCACTATCGCTTCACTATCGCTTCACTATCGCTTCACTATCGCTTCACTATCGCTTCACTATCGCTTCACTATCGCTTCACTATCGCTTCACTATCACTACATAGTATAAAACAAAGGGAGGCCTATATCCAGCAGTGGACTTCTGTAGGCTGATGATGATGATGACAAAACAAAGTTGCTTTTTCTGTCCCTATGTCCCCATGTCCCTTTGTATGCTTAAATCTTTAAAACTACGCAACGGATTTTGATGCGGTTTTTTTAATAGATAAAGTGATTCAAGAGGAAGGTTTATATGTATAATACATGCATGATATGTGCACCCGTACGAAGCAGGGGCACGCGGGCGGGTCGCTAGTATATTATAACTCTCAGCTCCTAAGTCTCTGTCTAAAAGCTTTTGTCGTGTAGTCCCTCACCCACTTTTCGTGTCAATGAAAATGCACCCTTAGTCGCCCACCGCACCAAAGCACTAGCTAATCAAAAATAAACTTAAATTGTGAGCAATTATGGTCCGTAACAACAAAAGCCTATTTGGGCACAAATTAGACCGCGGTTAAACATTAATCGCTTTAGTTTACAGCAATGAGCAGGCGACTCCGGTGGCCATGTTTCACAGTTATGTGGGACTGGCATGCCATCGGTTTAGGGTTCCGTGTTCAATAGTACCAACGGGACCCTGTTCGTAAGTCTGATAGTCTGTAGAGCTTTTTTACGTAGGTAGTTATGAAAACACTACACACGACTTTCGTATGGTATCTACGAGTATAACGGATGATAAAAACACTACATGAGACGTCAATGTGTTAATTAAATATAAATGATTAAATATTGGTGGTCTTCCACACAGCACTATCTAGCCCCAAACTAATCCAAAGCTTGTAATATGGGAACCAGATAGCTGATATAATACATAATATACTTATTTGTAAATACATACATAAAACACATAATTACACCCAGACAGAGAACAAACATCTATGTTCATCACTCAAATGTTTGTTCTCGGTGGGAATCGAACGCACGGCCTACGGCGCAGAAGGCAGAGCTACTACCAACTGAGATATAAAGTCTGACTTACCCCTGTTCTGTCCCCCGGTTTCTGAAAGCCCGATCAAAGCTAATCGGCTTTCAAGTCACTTGCTGTTTCAGCATTTACTTCTAATTAGATAGAGATAGCAAGTGACTTGACAGCCGATTAGCATTGATCGGGCTTTCAGAAACCGGGGGTGAAACAAACGTGTCCAAATTTAAATGTAATAAAAGTTTGTGTAAGTATACTTAACTTAAGATGTTAACTAAATTTGTGTTTAGCATCAAGCTTGTTTTAAAAATGTTTGTGATGTGGTTGCACGAATTTCTAGGTGCTCGCGCTCAACTCACACTTGGCTCGTTTTGGTACAGTAAGTAATACAGAACCCTCCTTCAAATTCGGCATGTTAATGCGTTGTAATTATTAGTTTGAACGAACCAGTAATTCAAATTATCGTTGTTTCGTTGTGTACAATTTCCGTGTGCAAAACTTTTACCATTGATAATGTACTGTATTTCAATTATTTTTGCATGCATTTATTTTTAAATATTTGGGCTCTAAATTAGCTCCAGCAAAGCGGTATGATAACACTACAAACTGAGCCAAGTCCACATAAGAATCATTTGACTTTATTTTATACTAAAAATGAGTCTAGTAAAAAATAATAAGTACCTAATAAAATATTAATATAAAATGTGTCCGTTGTCAGTCTTACAGCTTCTATGTTATGAGTAACTTTGTTAAGAATACGTACGTGTTTATTAAAATACGTTAAGTACTATCACTACTCAATATAACTTTTAATGAACATTTCAAGTTTTAGTTAGTTCATTAAAATTTTAATAAGAATCTTTTCACTTTATGCTATTACAGTTATCTCTGCGTATTAAAATTGACAGTTGCGTATATCTATCCTTTGAGGAAGGTACTACCAAAGTCAAAATATGTTTATTCAATAAAATCACAAGGACCATCTTGAAACGTCTTAAAACTAGGTGACTCCTACACCTCCTAGGTAGGTATTTGCCCTATGGCGGCCTTTTGCTATCCTGTGATAGCATACGTAAAATCTTTAAATCCATGGTTAAGGATCACTATTTGTCATGCTGTCACTAACTTTACCTTGCTTGATTCTTTAATAATAAATGTATATTATGTATGTATTGTAGTAGGCACAGTATGTATGTATTTATGATAAGGTAATGTAAGTATTTATGTATATATTGGTTTCTAATTTCTTTGTATTTTATATGTACATTCACAATTTCTTTTTATTTATCTCCACGCACACAAGGACCCCTTCTAAATTTCTTGAGTCCATTTCATCCAACGGTTGTCTGGTAGAGATTGCTACTTAGCGTTAAGGCCGCCCATTGTACTTTTGGTTTTAAGTTTGTTTTTATTGTATCCACAATTTAAGGATACAATAATTTTTGAATAAAGTATTGAATATATTTTTTGAATAAAGTGCTTTCTATCTATCTATCTATCTCTCTACGTAGTGTTTTGCATAGAGCTACTCTTGCTATATTTCACTGTGGGTTGACTGTAAAATTCTGGCCAGGCCATAATTAATTAATAATTAAAAAATCTCATATCACTCATTGCTCAAAACGCAACGATAGCGCGTTCTAATCTTTCCTGTGGCGACATCTAGTTATTATTTAGGAACTAAAAATATATCAGTTAAATACGGTAAAATGCTTGGCCAGGATTTTTTCAGCTAACCCATTGTTTTATAATTTTTAACATACTAAATTACTTATAAAATTATTTTCATCCATTAAACAGATGGGTGAAGGTCGAGCTTACTTCGGATCTTAGACTATAACAAAGTTGCGCTTTTAATGCAGTGAAGCAGCTATTAGTCATGCTTGCCCGTCACTCGGGTTTTTGTCGGCACCCGGAGTTAATTGAACCGATGATTGCCAGTTCGGAACACGAGAAAAACTAACGAGGTGATTTCATTTTAAGTTTGTGTAAGCTACAAGGTCTTAGAGTAATTTCCTGAAAACTTAGTTTACGCGAACAGAAACTGGAAAACGATGCATTGGCGTAGGCTATGAAACAGCTATCTAGGTCCCATTCAAGCATTGCTTAGTTTGGGACTAGATTATGCGGTGTTGTATTGGTGTTGTACCAATATTTATCTACCTATGTATATTTAGGTTAAATTAAAGTCAATCAAACGTGTAATGGTAATACACAATAAATAAATAAGCTATTCCATAACTAAATTGAGTAATAACGGTACATAAATGAAAACAACAGAGTATAACGTAATTTCGTATTATACAACTCGCAGGACTATTAACTCAAGGACACGACATTGGAGATAGCCACAGTGATTTTAAAACAGCTAAGAATGATAGTGTCTAAGACGAAGGTAACTGCTGCCTTTCTCTTGTTCGCCTTAATAAAAACAAAATGTTACAACAATACTTCCTACTAATATTATAAACGAGAAAGTTTGTAAGTATGGATGAATGGATGGATGGATGTTTGTTACTCAATAACTCCAGAACTGCTGAACGGATCTTGATGAAACTCGGCATAGAAATATATTATAGTCTAGAATAGCACATTGGCAACTTTTTACCCTATGGGTATACCGGGATTTAAAACTACGCGAGTGAAACCGTGGGGCGCTACTAGTTATTAAATAATTTTAATTTAATATCGTATTTTTTTTCATTTTATCAAAAGTTCACATTTTAATGTTTATTACGGCTGTCAAATAGCGTCTACCGCTTGTTAAGAAACGTAAACATTAGTGAACTTTAGATTTTACGCCGACCATTAAATTAATGTTGGAAGTAATGTTTCTTTCAGAGTTTTAGTGAAATAAGTGCTTTCGCCATTGCAAGAGTGAATGATTTAGCTGAAAATTTGCCACGCACATTTTCACATAATGATTATGTATTATTCATCATCACGATCGTGGGAAAATGATGTATATAGAAGGCTCCGAATTTTTCCTATGATTAAAAACACCTTACAGACTAATATAGATAATTAACACAACAGAAAAACATTTTGCTTATAATGTCCGATTCCGTAATATGTACGGTTCTAAGGTAGTTCTTAAGAAATAGTGTTATACAATAATTACACGGTCTTTTAAACATCATTTGCTAGAATGTATAGAAACCACATTTATTCTCATTAACTACTTATGTATACCATAACTACGCTTCACTACATAGTATAAAACAAAAGTCGCTTCCTCTGTCCCTATATCCCCATGTCCCTATGTATGCTTAAATCTTTAAAACCACGCAACGGATTTTGATGGGGTTTTTTTAATATATAGAGTGATTCAAGAGAAAGGTTTATATGTATAATACATGCATGATATGTGCACCCATGCGAAGCGGGGGGGGGGGGGGCGGATCGCTAGTACTACAAAAACACAAAACTTATTCACATAAAAAACCGATGAGCTATCTTATCACTTTATCACTTGAGTAGGACAGTGAAGTGGACTAGCTGGTATCAAGTTCCGCTGCATTATAAAATAGCCATAATTTGGGCCAGTTTGCGGACAATGCCCGCCGGAATCTCGCGGACTCTTGGCCCACTCGGCCATTACAGGATTACGGTCCAAGTTTAGTTATGAACCGTTGCGCTTTTATGGGCGTGCTTACAGCGAGTTATGGACCAGTTAGTGCAAGTTATATACAAAACTAGTGAGACACACACACACACGTGACTTCGTTCATATCATGTTGTTTTCACGCACACTTAAACCGCATTTAAGTGTGTGCAAAAACAACCACACATTCTACTCAAGACTTCCAGATTTTACTGTACCGTTGCAAACAAAGGTCCCCCGATACCAATTTAGAACCAAAACCTGCAAAGCACTGATAGTTTGCAATAAATTCAATGTCTTCCCATAAAGACCCTTCACATTATAGCTTCCCCAGAAATTATTAAAGTGTTGCCAACATCAAGGGCCATTCCCCACAATTCGGCAGAAATATATATTGTTAACTGCGTTATTTACTGACAGATTTATTTCCCCCTACCTCGCTACTTTGGGGGGCCGTGGAGCAGTTTTTGTGGAAATCGTAGTTTATAGTTCCTTAATGTTTTATGTATTAGCCACTTTTGGCAAGAATTAGGTTAATGTAAAATTAATGTGTTTGCCTTAGAATCATTGGGCGTATGTGTTTATTTCTGTGGTGGGCTATGGGAGGCAGGCGTAAAGAGTCTGAAGCTTCATTTCAAAAGGATAGCAGGCAATATTGCTTTAGCTTTTGAGACTCTTTACACTGTCATTGTAGAAATTGAAGCAGTTTTAAAATCGAGGCCCCTCTTACTATTGAGTTCGGAGTCTCTGAATTTCAATACCTTACACCTGGGCATTTTTTTAAAGATACAGCTATTACTAGCTTTCCAGAGGTAGATCATTCAAATGCTCCAATAAACTGGCTTCGATTTTGGAATTTATTATCAAAAATTAAGCAAGAAGTTTGTCCGTCTGCTCTAGGGAATATCTCACTCAACTACAAAGTAGGAAACAGGTTTTCTCAAAACTAAATAATGGTGATCTTGTGACAAAAAGAGTTCTGTAACGAAGAATTCGTATTAAAAAGTTTGCAAATATCATCTCCAACAGAATCATTGCTTCATTTTCATCTGAAAAATTCAAATAAGTATTCCAAAGTATAATCCCTGGCAATAACCTTTTTCACCTTTGCATAACCGATCCCTAAGTAGCACTGGAGTAGAGAAAAATCGTGAGGCAGGTAATATGGAAGTTGAATACCTCCCTTGGAGCTAATGCCCATAATCTTAGCAACTTTTAATAGGACAGGCCCAAAATTTGACGGCCATTATTCAAGAAAATACACTCCTGGGGTGACCCTCCATCTGTGAAAGTTTATTTCATTCGAATTATGTCGTTGGAGCTATTTCTTCTTGGGAGGTTTTTTGTTGGAGACGGCGCGCGTGGATTATAATACAATTTAGTATGGATGGAAATAATTTGAAGGATCTAAAGGACTTTATTCCGTATTGTCGAGTGGGTATTTTGTTTATTTGATGAGTTGGATGAGACATCCCAAATTGCATAACAGTATTTACTAAATATTTTTTTTTTAATATATTTTTTATTTATTTATTTAAACATTACATCTATTATTACAGATCAGACCTAATACAATAGAGTAGTCCTCAAATTCATATAAAATCAAACAGTACAATTACAAAATCTATCAAATATTAGTCAAATTATTAATACGCAATTGGGAAACTGAGGATGTATACAAAATTTATTCAATGGTTTGAAGATCAGATAAGCGTTTATCGCTCAATTTGTTCTTCATGGTTTTTAAGTTCATTCATAAATTCACCATAGCTAACAGTTGTTACTAGTATTATGGTTGTATGGAGAAAAAGTAACATCACCTTGGCAGAGCTTCAAGCATGCCCTTCCTAATAACATCAGTTCAACTTCCTACCCATTTCGAATTTTACATCCCAAGTAATTGAGTTTTCTGTTTATTGTGACGACCTCTGTGGCGCAGCGAGCGAGAGTCCGCCTGCGAGGCAAGAGGTTGCAGGTTCGATTCCCGCCCCGGAATAAATTTGTGTACGATCTGCAGAAATTTGTTCCGTTAGTCTGGGTGTTTTCTATGTATAATAAAAAAATATCTAAGTATATAAAGTAATATATACATCAGTTATGGGTACTAGCCATAACACAAGCTTTAGTAGCTTAGTTTGTGGCTAGATGGTGCTGTGTGGATTGTCCAGCATTATTTATTTATTGTTGTCATGAATTTCGCAGTCCTTCTATTTCTGTATGTTAAACTGTCACTTCTGGTCCTATTCTCTCAGTGAAGTTGAGTGGTATCCCGCCGATGACATTCTGCACGATGAGGGCCTTAGGGTCGGAGACGACCTCGCGCCGCGTCTCCGGAGCCGGCGACAATGAGAACTTAGCGAGGATGGCGGCCAGTCCGGCGAGGGACTGCATGAGGCCTAGACGTTCTCCTGGAATTATGAAAGAACACTAATTCTATAATCATTGTTTCCAAAGTGGGATGAGGGGCTTAAAACGTGTTATTATATTATGATGAGTCATTATGTGCTTATCTTTATGACCTAGTTACTTGAAAGCAACGCGCCAACACCGTGTTGGTAAGCATTGTGCACTAATAAACGTCTTTGTCAATATGATCTGCACGTTCAAGGAAAATAGACCAAACTCTAGCTCAATGCCCGCACGGGCAGATAACAAGACACAGAGGAGATAAAAAATTATCTATACGTAAAAATATTGTCCTTGTCTTACAAGAAGTGAAGTGACAAATAAGAACACAAATTAATATTTTCATTGTTCATACGAAGCTTACTAAAATGAAAAATGAATAATTTTAAGCTAAGTGCACTTACCAATACATCCTCGTGGTCCATCTCCAAAAGGTAGGTAAACAAACTTGTGCCTCTTCGCTACCTCCTCAGGTGCAAACCTCTCGGGTCTGAACTCGGCCGGGTTGTCGAAGTACTGGGGATCGTTCTGGATCGCCTGGACAGGCACTGTGACCTTCACGCCGGGGTCGATGGTGACGTCGGTTCCAGGAATCGTGTACTTTTTGACGCACTCTCGCATCATAAAGCCAATAGGAGGAAAAATTCGCATGCCCTCCAAGAATACCCACCTTAAGTAAGTCATGTCTTTAATAGCGTCGTAACACATTTTTCCATTGTACTTTGCCAGTACTTTATCAATTTCCTCCTGCGTTTTTTTCTGAATATCAGGGTGGTAAGCCAGCTGGTGAAGGGCGAAACTCGTCCCTGAAGATGAAGTTTCAAAACCAGCCACAAAAAAAACTAGCGCCTGTGCTGCGACCAAAATATCATCGAACTCCAGGTGAACCAACTCTGGCGTGCCGTCGTGTTTCAGTTTTTCCAGAGACTCAACTGAGAACTGCCCTTTCTGCTGGCACTCGAGCAGGAAATCTATGAAGTCATTTCGACCGGAGGGCTTGAACCCACGTTGCGCGCAAATTTGCCTAGTAAATAACAAAATCTCGTCCTCCAGCTCCTGCCCGAGGATCTTTTGATATTTGAGCAAATTCGGAAAGAAATATTTACACACAGCGACGAGTGCCCGTTTAGGTGTTGGGCTAACAATCTTAGCGGTGAACTTTCTGAAAAGTGAGTCTTCGTTACTAAGAGAATCTGCGTCCATCCCGAAACCTACAGACCCAATGAAGTCTATGGTGTACCGCGCCATGAGGTCCCGTGCGTCGAGCGCGCGCCCGGCGGCGGCGGCGGCCAGCGCGCGCGTCTGCAGCCGCTCCGCGCGCTCCACGATCAGCGGGAACATCGCGCGCAGCTTGCCCGACGTGAACGCGGGCGTCATGCGCTGCCGCAGCAGCCGCCACAGGTCGCCGTCCAAGAAGAACAGGTTGCGCAGAATGGGTTCCATCCATTTATGTTCGGGCGTGAAGCCACGCGCGTAGAAGTATTTGAAGTCGTTGACAAGAATGTGCTTCGCGAGGTCAGGATCACGAATGACAAGAGTAGGCCAGCTGGCCCGGTAGCCACCCACGAAGCGCTCCCCCGGGTGGCTGCGGTAGACGTCTGCGGCCGCCTGCGCCATGCTGCGCCGCATGGCGAAGCGGCGCAGCTCGGTGCCGACCAGCGGCAGCGGCCGCGCGTGCCGGACGCCGCGCACGGACCAGTACGAGTGGTTGCGCGTGCCGTACACATACAGGCTCGCCAGGAAGCACACGAAGAGGACTATCACGATCATTGTTACTTTAGTAATAAGTTTTATCCCAAGATTCTGGTTTCGTTGCGTGATATTGACTGATACTTTTATTTGACGTCAACTGCATTAATACTTGTGAGCCGCAGTAATCGAAGGATGCTAATCTTTTTATTATTTAATGCATAAATCAAGGGCGTTCCCAAGGACGATAAAAATCGAGTAAGTAATAAATATTTGAATAACTGGAATCGAGATTACAGTTATCTTGAAAGTGCGGTGCACCTAAAATAAATTCAGTTTTGTTATCTGCTGACAGAAGGAAGATAAAACTTGTTTGTTTATCCAAGTCCGAGTATTACTTGCCCTGTGTTCTTTTACTGTTTTTATTAACGTGACGTTTTCACCAAAACGCCCGGTTGTTATATAACATCACAAAAGTGTGTAATAATAATTATCTTCATATTATATTCATTAAATAAATCTCAGTGGCCATCTAAAGGACTGGCCCACTGGCCAAGGATCAAGATGTGTGAAAGACAGGGAGGGAGGCCTTTACCTTACAGTGGGACGAGGAGGTTTAAAGACGAGGGTTTGAGGAAGGGAAGGTCGAGGGGGGCTCCAGCGGGGATCGGGAAAGAACATAGATAAAAAGGACAGTCTAGTATTGTATTGAATGTTGATTTGCTTACTTTGGTGAGCCTAGTAGTGGGAACAGCGAGTTTATCTTCATTTCTAGTCGTAGTGTCGCTCTTTTTAGCAAATAAATTAATATTTTTACGACCGTACATCAAATTTTCGCATACTGACAAGCTAAAGTCATCAATGTATCTATTACTGGAGTTTACAAAATTCTGTGACTACAAACAGACATGTAATATTTTTTTGAAAGCCGACGCTCTGATCAATCGTGAAAAACCAATCAAAATTCAGAGCATATCCATTCACAAAACAACACTCCCTATCGATTGCTAGGAGTTGCAAAAAATGGCTGAAAAATTGCAACACAGTGACCGGCTGAAAACTACGAGAAGTGAATTGATGGTCGCGATGTCCACGGCAACGCGTTATGTCGACTTGCTGAAATGTGCGAGTGTGACTAAATGGAGAGGTGGCGGCGAGCAATGCGCGTACCGCGGGTGTTATATACAGGTCATTGACTGGAGACCTAGATTGTAACCCTCATTCAATCGAATATGTCAGCAATGTTTTATTCTATTCTATTTTATTTTTTTCTTGGTTGCGGGTTCGATTCCCGCCTCGGAACAACGTACGATCTGCAGAAATTGGTTCCGTTGGTCTGGGTGTTTATGTATAATAAAAAATATCTATCTATAATAGTATATAATGTATTAAATATATCAGTCATCTAGTAACCATAACACAAGCTTTGAGTAGCTTACTTTGGGGCTAGATGGTGCTGTGTGGATTGTCCAGCATTATTTATTTATTTCTCTGCTAGATTTAAAAAATTTGCAATACAGTCTCCGATGAAGTATGTGATACTAACCTCCGGTTTCTGAAAAGTCGATCAACACTAATCGGCCGTCAAGTCACTTGCTATCTTTAATTTCAAGTAAACGCTGAAATAGCAAGTGACTTGACAGCCGATTAGAGTTGATCGAGCTTTCAGAAACCGGGGGAGACTTTATCTTAAGAACTGTACCTAATCTGACCACATTTTGTGCGAATAAATACATTTAATTTTATTTCAAATACTAAATAAAATAAACAGAATAAAAAGCGTTTTAATACATTTTTATTTCAAATGTTTGTATTTTAATATTTATTCTAGTTGCGATAAAATAAAATGGTCATAAAAGTAACACAACAAAAACCTACCTATATTAAACTAGAAATGTCATAAAATGTTAGTAGTAATAAAACTAACTAACCAAAACCTACCTATATTAAACTAGGAATGACCAGTTGACTGTACTATCCATAAAAATGCAGTCTATGTGCCTAAAAATAATTGTTTAAACTTTTGTTCAGAAAATGAAGAAAAGTTAATCTAACAGCGGCTTCAGACAAGAAAAAACTTAACTTGTTTTAAAAATACACAACGTGCAAAATCGCCGTTGTAATGTTTTTTCTTACAAAACATTTTATTATGAAACTCTCCCAAGACCCCAACTCACATTTCTTAAAGTAATTCCACAGCCTGCCATCCAAGCGTGTCTATCGTCCTATAACAGTTACCCTTGTGCATCTAATCTTTAGCCGCATTACTATAAAAAGCCCCTAAGGTTCTTACCACAGAACATTAGGCACCCTGCACACGTCATTAATCGTCGTAGGCGACGTAGCAGTTGGCAGACACTTGAATAATTTCCTTGCGAAATCGGTAGCTGCTCCAACTAAGGAACAATGATTGCATGCAATAAGGTTCAATTTTAACGATAATATTATAATGCAAAAATTGATAAAGGTTGAACCTTTTATCAGATAATTGATAATGCAAATATTGATAAGAAAAATAGATTTTAAGATGTTAATTTACAACATTTAATGATAGACATGATACCGTTTTCGTTTGTTTTTTATACATCCTCGTTACATAATTAAATAGTAGAGCTATTCTGATCATTGGTTTAGTAGATTACGTGTACGACGTACGTTGAGACTGCTACACAGTTTTTAACCGTCGCAGTTTCGTCGTTATTTTGTATTTTGTCTACTTGAGCACTTGTAACTTTGCTCTGAATAAAATAGTACTGATTACTCAATTTCAAATTTAAGATTTTCACATTGTACGAGTATCTATCCCCGATAAAATACGCTTCAAAATCGCTGTTATAGAATACCATTGAATACCGTCCATCCCGCCACAGAAGACACAACGCTATTAGCCCTGATTTATGGCGTTCTGAAACCTGAATCTCTATTGTGGAACCCTCGAATCCTTGCGCACATCCGGTCGGTGACAATTGTTCGGAAAATGAGTATTTGTGGGTGATTAAGGGCCCTTTCGGGTGTGATTCGTCAATTGTATGCCCAGCGAACAGCAGATTTCAACAATTAAAATATGGATGAAAAAGATAACTCTGGAATATAGGCTTAACTTATTTAAAATTGATCTATATAATATCACAAACATTACTTAAAACAATTTGTAGATACATGCAGATTTATACGAGATCAACCTTGAATAACCTCTATTAATTTTTTAAAAATAATCATCACAAATGAGTAACAATTTCAGTCCGCATCTTACAGACATAACTTCCGATCGGCACTGATTGATCAATTGAGCTATCAATTTATTTATGTGTATTGGTATTAATTGTATTTTTATAATAAATGCTGTGAGTATGTACAACTAATTATAAGAATTTCGCTTAAAATTCAACAATAATATCAACAAACTGCAAAACTCCTCCTTTTTTTAAGTCTGTTAAAAGCCAATGAAAAAAAAGATATTAAATATACATAAACATGTGCGAGTGTGTGTGTAGGAGTTTTATTAGCTATACAATGTAATGAAAGTTTATCTGTTATAAAAAATCTGGTATTTTGAACCACCTACTATTTTAACCTTTTCTTTACGCTACAGATTTTAGTTTTTCGTCTGAAGCTTATTGGTTTTCTAGAAAAAAACGTCGATCAAACACTTTTATACAGCGAGATTAAATCGAAATAATGAAAAAGAAATTGCATGAGACTGAGGAGTGAAACCTGATTGTCTTAAAATTGTTTTTGAAAGATATCGTCTTACTTGAACTAGGGATTCTAAAATAAAACCCTAAGAGTCTGCTCACTCTGGTGGCCGCGGTAAACTTGCTGTGATGCTGTGTAAAATATCCACTTTTTTATTATCATCCACATGCCTCAAGTTGATGGACGCAGGGCAGTGCATCGTAGGGCACGTTCCTATCGTGCATGTCTTGCGAGGCATTGCTTTGTTGTAGGTGACGGTTACCACTTAACATCAGGTGGGCCTTTACTTGTTCCATCAGCTAGTTTATAAGAACGATGACTGAGCAAGCAGATGGACCTAATGTTAAGTGGTGTCTTTGGGCGTAAAAGTGTATTAAAATATCTCATATCTCAATCATTTTAGGGACGACGAGAGTTGAAGTTACTTTATAAATCAAAATCAAAACCGTCTACATTTTGTATTTTTTATTTAATCGTATGACAAAAATATAATAGGTGAAACAAAATTTAAACAGTATTAAATTAAAAAAAAAACAATTTTAAACTAAATAAAACGAAAATTAATAAAATTTCTAAACTACACTAAACACAATCTAATTTAAAGGTCAATGTTGTCTAAATTTAATACAATCACAAGTATCACTTTGAATCTTATCCTCGCATTCAAAGTGCGCGATTTTCTACGAGCATGATATAAAAGCATATAAATATTTATAGCTTAGGACAAATCCCGAAACATCAGACAATATCAAACCTAGTATAGCGCCCCCAAACTAATATAAGCACCTCGGCCTATATTCACGTTTACGAGGTACCGCACGTATCTACGAACTACGTTCTAACTAACAATGTCACCTCAAAAAGGACTTATTACACTAGTTTATGATCACGTAAAATGTACAATAAGGGTTGTTATACACGGTGGCTAAGACGCAAACAAAACAAATAAACAAATACAATAAAAATGTATTCCAATAAAAAAATGGGATTTTCTGTTATTAATTTACAGTAGCATCAGCCGCGGCTTTGCTCGTATGGGACCAAACTGCATAAAAAGTTTTGTTCAGGTTACAAACTATGTTTATTCCAAGTTTCATCCAAATCCGTCAATCCATTACAGATTTTTTTATCTAGGTAAATCGTTTGATCACTGTTTCACCTAAAAGCTGGTATCAATGTTTCCTATTTGCATTTACAAATAAATAAGAAAGGAGTTATGATTAATTGACATAACAAATTGAGTGGTACGTATTCTAAGGATTTCTACACTAATGTCCAAGCCGGAACTGATACGTGCAATGTGTTTTAACCGACTTAAAAAAAGAAGAGGTTCTCAATTCGGCTGTTTTTTATGTTTGTTACCTCCTAGTTTTTTACTAAGTGGGCCGATTTTTTTATTTAGCTGCTGCTTGTCATATGGTCCCATTTGACGACCTCAGTGGCGCAGCGGGCGAGAGTCCTCTTGCGACGCAAGAGGTTGCGGGTTCGATTCTCGCCTCGGAACAAATTTGTGTACGATCTGCAGAAATTTGTTCTGTTGGTCTGGGTGTTTTCTATGTATAATAAAAATATCTATCTATGTAAGTATATAATGTATTTAATATATCAGTCATCTAGTACCCATAACACAAGCTTTGAGTAGCTTACTTTGGGGCTAGAAGGTGCTGTGTGGATTGTCCAGCAATATTATTATTATTATTTAATATTGAGTCCAATCTCACGAGTAGATTTTGAGTTACTGTTAATATGATTGTGTTGCCAGTACATTGAAGCAGGGTTGTTCTCAAAAATGTTATTACACTACTTTTATTATTCAGTGTATAACTTGATGCGATTTTGTGTGTTTACAACCTTAAGCTATTATTATCCTTATACTTTGTAACGCTGGTCCTAAGTTCAAATTCAGGCGAGCAATTTACGAATTTTGTACGAAGCTGCGACGTAGTAAAGCTACGCCGTAGCAAGTCTACAACGTAGCAAGTCTACGACGGCAGTAAATCGTAATAACCAACATTGTGTCCCTGAAGCCTCAAAAACGATGCTCGGAAAATTACTCTGTAAATTTACATTTTAAGGTATATTTTAAGGTATTGTGTGTTGAATTTATTTTGAATTGGCTTGAAAATACGGTTTTATAACAAGTTTTTACATGGAATCATAAAAATCGCATTTTATCTCGTTTTTTAGGATTGGCGCTGCCCATTTTGATTGTATTGTAATATTTTTTAAACATTTGCTATGTACCAGATCCTGTTTTTAATTATTTCAATTTACACTTGTTTTTGTCAAAGTGTCTTGTTTTTTTATGGTTTAATCTATATATATATAAAGTAAAAGTGATTGACTGATGACAACGTGCACGCCCAACCCGTATTTTTCTTATGACGTAGGCTAAAGAAGGATTTTTCAAAATTAAAACGTCAAAGGGGCGAAATAGGGGTTTGTATGAAAAATTCTAAGTAATCGTGCGCGAGCAAAGCCGCAGGTTCAACTAGTTTAATATAATATGTACAAACACATGCGCGAAATCCACAGTTTGAAACGCACAATTAACGAACTCTTCAATCGACGCTGAAATAATCTCTATTTTCAATAAAACATGTCCGTAAAAGGCTAATCCAAACATCGAGGCGAAACCACTTCATACCGAAGCTCTTCAGTATTCAGAACTGGATTACCATAACATTCAACAAAAATACGCACTAAAAACATATCTATCGCCATCTGTGGGACATTCCCGATGCCATGGAATAAGCTATATTAGGTACAGTCAGCTATGTTAATATTTGTTGTGTCTGCTCATATTGGACTGGAGATCTGGAAGTTGGTTTCTGTTGTATGGAATCTCGGCATCATGGATTATACCTATTATTTGATATTTACCTATAACTTTGGTATTTTTAAAATGTTCTGTCTTTTAACCAATTATCAATTCAGTATCTTTTAATCAATTATCAATTCAATATCTTTTAATCAATTATCAATTCAAAATCAATCAATTATTAATTTTCAATTACTATTATTTTTTTTTAATGTAATTCATTTATTCAAGACCGCGTATTATTTCTTTGTGTTGTTTTGTTAATCTTAATTTCATTTTTTCTTAGAATAATTAGTTTAATTGTCCGTAAGCCGTTCTAATTATTTTGAATAAACAAAAATTAACTTGGGCCCTTCTTCTTCTTCGTGTTGTGTCACTAGTTTCTATTGAAACAATGTAATGGATTTTAAGTGCGCCTCGAGAGGCCCCTTTCGACCACTTGGACCCTTAAAATATTTTAAACGTTCAATCAGTAAGTTAAGCGATCAAGTAAGTAAGGGTTAAGTACCAAGGTATGCTTTGGAATATCTTATACATGTGGTGTTTGCCTGTGATAAGTTTATGCACATTGTAAAAGACCTTAAGTTAAGTTTATGTTTGTTTAGTGTATTTAAACTGTTGGCGAACCTAATAAATAAAATAAATACCGTGTCTGGGGATAATCATGTATATTTTTTTTGTATGAAACAACTTATTTTATCCATCAAAGTTTGTGTCTGACTGTCCCGATACCCCAAAGTTGGCTTTCACGTCACGTCCGCAACCACATTGGGATCTTTTTATGTATCACGCATAGTAGAGTTAGTTTTTATGGCACAGATTATACCCGACTAATTGCTGAGAATGGGACGAATCAGCACTTTTTCAGGCCGCCGGGGCCAGATACTGATATAGGTAATAACGAGCTAGTGGTGCTGAATTTAAGTAGTGTTGTTTACTTATGTTTACGGGGTTTTAAGCCCGTAGAGTGGGCGGTCAGTTTAACGTCAACCGATAATATTTTTATGTTTTACTTAATTTTAGTTGACATAAAAGCCACGATAAAGTTTTAAACAACAAACCACGCTATCTTGCTTTTATGGTTTGTGCAGAATTTTAAATTTATTTTTAAAATATATAAATTTTCATTATAAATTAATCTTCACTTATTAGTTCAATAAAATGCGTTTATGTACTTTCTCCTTCTTTCTTTTCTTTTTTGTACTTTTTTCTAACGTTTAATGCTGCCTAGGCACCAAATTTTTTTGGTGCATCTAGTGAAATACATACACTATTTTAATAAAGTTAGGTAAGGCCTGTTTGTGACTACAAACATTTATTAATTGTTGTAACTGGCTTTGGCCGTATGGCACTCAAATAATCGCAACATTGTTTAAGAAAATATTGATATTTTGTAAATAAAGTATACTATGTTGTTGACAAAAACTCTCTTTATAATAATATCCATGGTCCAAAAAGATCCTACCATACCAGCTTAAGAATAAGGGGTCAAATTATTTAAATATTTCCCTTTTGCAAGTCGCGGCCCTCACTACGATTTGCGAAACGAGTTCATTAAAGAATTATGTAAATTGTAATGGAGTTGTATGAATTTTAATATTGGCCTCATTTCGACCGTAGTTGACACTCGTTAGTGGCCGATGCTGAAGCCTAGTGTTGTGAAAAATTTACTTGTTAGCTATTTCTGACCGAAATAAAAGCTTACTGTCTATCTGACGAAAGGCTCCATTGAGCCTATACATAGTATAGTATAGTTTGAGATAACACATGGTACCATGAATTTTCTCAAATTCTTGCGCCATCAACAAACAGTATAAAAAAAAAATTTTTTGTCTGAATTTCAAACTTTTACCCTCTTTTTGATAATCCCTATCATTTTAGAGCAGCTCTATTGAGTATTCTTGTCACTGTCACTTTCATGCCAACGAAAAGAGATAGCAACAGACTAACCCTCGGTATCTGAAAGCTCGATCAACACTAATCGGCTGTCAAGTCAGTTGCTATCTCTATCTAATTTGAAGTAAAAGCTAGAATAGCAAGTGACTTGACCGCCGATTAGTGTTGATCGCGCTTTCAGAAACCGGGGGTCAGCGATCTGTTTTGCAATTGGGAGTTCAAAGATCATTATGAATAAGGGTCTTACCATTTTTGTATTCGTAGATTTTACAACAATTAAAAAGTGCTCCAGTTTCCGGCTGGTGTCCTGTGACGTCACTTCCGTGTTAATATTCATTACCGTAATAACAGAATGTCCGCGTCAACGTCGCAGCTTAGCTCCAGCACTTGCGAGCTCCCTATTTATGACTCGCTTTATATTTATATTTCGGAGCCCTTTACTTTTATTATAAATTGTAATGGTTTTTTAAATTAAAAAGTCATTTGATCAAGCATAGACAAATTTATATAAATATTGTTAGACGTTTCACACAGCGCTAGCCCCAAACTAAGCCAAATGTGCCTAAGATGTGGGAACCAGATAATTGATATAATACTTACATATTTTTTTTTGTAAATACATACTGATAATATATAATAACACCCAGATAGAGAACAAACATCTATGTTCATCACACAAATATTTGTTCTCATCATCGATCGAAACTCATGGATCGAAGCCACCTACGGTGCCAAAGACAGAGCTACTACCAACTGTGTGAGGCCTGTCAAATATGTTTGTTATATTAATAATAATAATAATACATTTATTTCAGCATTCACACAAAAATATTTCAGCCATAGATACCTACTCAATATCAAATTATTTTAGGGATTTTTTTGAAAGTTGTTGATGGGTTGCCTGCCTTCCTTATAAGTTTTCGAGTAAAACTATTTGAAACCTTTACCTTTCTGTTTTCCAGCGATCTTCAAAATGTCGTCGGTCAATCAGGTGCTTCCTACGGGCCAGTTTGAAAATGTGGGTTAAAAAATACAAACTAAGGCAGCGTTATTGATAGCACCTTCAACCAGCATAAATTTTACTCAGTTCACTGTGTGGACGTCATCAATGATGCAAATCTATAAAACTGACACAAAATAGAGTAACAAATAACATGCCCACGAACCGTCAAAATGAGACGACATTTCCACGCAATTCACAATAAATATTAAACAAAAAAATTGTTCCAATTTCCAAAACAAATGTATTCAAATTAAAATTTCACAATATTGACATTTCCTCGCGTGTAAATATAGTTTAGTTTACACGATTCACGTGCCGCCATAGGGGTGGCCGGGGGTGCAATGGGGTAAAAACTGTAATTGTGTTTAAACTGCAATCACGCGAATTGTTATATCGATAAACAAATTCACTGCGTAACAAGTTGACGTGTTGTGTTTATTTGTTAGTATTATCAAGATCGAGGCATCATTAAAATGAGTGACATAATAATTTAACTTTAAGAGTACTAGGGCTCTTTGTGAAGGGTTTGTTCGGGGAAGTACTACCACCACGCCTTTTTCTGCCGCCAAGCAGCAACGCTGTGTTTCGGTTTGAAGAGTGTGGTCGCCGGTGTAATTACAGACACATGAGGCTTAACATCTGTATGCCTCAAGTTGATGAACGCAGGGTAGTGCATCGTAGGGTACGTTCCTATCGTGCGTGACTTACGAGGTAATGCTGTTAGAGGTGATGGTTAAAAAAAAAGAGCAAGTCAGTCGCACACAATGATAACAAATACTGATAACTAGATCGATCAAGTATTTCTACAATACTTACACGCTTACAATTCTCGGTCTAGAAAATTGACGTACTGAGAATTCAATTCAAAGAAAATTCACCGCCACACGAACGATTCATTCAAATATCGTTTTGAGTCGAAGATCGAGAAAACTGAGTTGACGTAAAGTATTGAAATTTCATTGCAAAGAAAATTCACTTCCACACAAACGATTCTTCGAATATAAAGACGCCACATTCGACCTCCTTAGTTCACTGCGACCGCAGAATGCGTTCAAGAAAGAATTGGACACGTTATAGTAGACAAAAGACAAGCTCTACGAAGATGCTACGTCGCTACGCCGTAGAGGCTACGTAGAGGTAGGTACGGAGTCACAAAAGAACTTCATCGTTGTCATTTCCATTTTCTCGCTGCACCGCAGACTTATCGTGTGTGGCGACAAAACTAGCGAATTACTCGAACATATGGATAATTATTTTGATTTTTATTGTTGATATTTTTAGTCTCATAAGCTGAGCGAAAGTCTGTCTCATTTCTAGTCAACATTTACTTTGAAAAACCTTCCAACATTTAAGTTTTAGTACGTGTAACATACAGCTTAAATTATTGGCAAAAGCAAAGGTTTGCATACGCAAAGTTATATCCCTCGAAGAAAGCATTACTGAAAATCCTATTCTTGACATTTTAACACTATTGTGATAATGGAGTCCTATAAAAAAAGATTTCCTAAAATCTGATTTATAGCATCCGTAATGTTTGTGGCCAAACCACAGTTTTATATACTCTCCCGTGTTTCCTTTATAAGAGGGCGGGCAAAGGCTCCGTTCTTATTTCCGGTTCGGCGGGTGTGACGTCACATCCGGAAACGAACAGCTCACCGAGACACTACGATAATGATATGCCTTTTCTTTTCTGTTTTTTACTCCGGCTTGAAGTTAGATTAACAAATAAAAGTTTTTGCTGTTCGAAGAATTGGGTGCATGTTTAAAAGTTTGAACCTTATTTCTAATCGTTTGTATTTTTTTATTTTATCATGTCTCAGAAGACATGATAAAATAATATAAAAAACATTACCCTTAGGCTAACTCAAAGCTTTAGATTTTTAAGATCAAAATACTTCCAGGTAAAAAAAAAAAAACAGTTTCACACCCAGGTGCAATAAATGACTGACTTGTGAACATGTCAGGGTAGGTGGTGGTGATATCCAGCATGTGACATCTTCCGGCTGATAATGGCGATGACTTCCAAGTCTCAGCAACGCAGGAATCTTTTTCTTTCTTGTATCATGTCACTAGTTCTTTCAAAACAACAAATGGCTCCTTTTCAGCACTTGAAACATTAGAACTTTTTATGTTTTTACGACATGACAATTTCGCGACGTATTTTTTTGATCTTTTAAAATAATAGACATAAAAATTCGAACAGAAACAAATTCACTAGTGTACGACCGGTTTTGAACCCACAACCTAAGAATCAAAAGGCGAGCTATCGACTGGATCATCAGTGTTCTCGGAAAGCAGAAACAAAAATTAATCAAGTTGATGGTTTTCTTAACATAAGGAAGATGAACTTTTCATCTCAACCTAATATTGTGGATCTCAGCTATCATCAAATGACTTGTTTTCCAAGCGAATGTTTGGTTTCGCCAAGTTTTGACGTACACACACACACATACAAGACAACACTACATAAGCACCGGTTACTGACAGTACCACATAACAAGGTCACACACATTACAACATAAAAAATTATATTACACTAGGTGCACCCCGCAGTTTCACCCGCGCAGATTTAAATCCCGGTATTCCCACGGGATAAAAGGTTATTCCAGACTATAATCTATCTATGTGTTATTTCAGACTATAATCTATATCTCTGTTTAGATTCATCCAGATCCGTTCAGCCGTTCCGGCGTGAAAGAGTAACAAACATTCATCCATCCATCCAAACTTTCGCGTTTATAAATAAATAGTAGTAGGATAATTGATAAGTTGAAATTGAACCTACCAATAATAGTCGCTATTCTAGAATCACCGTGAAGTTTCCAAGATTAAAACTAAATTTCTTTCAGATTCTTTTTGTAAAAATAAAACATTTTGAATTGAATTTTAAATTAAATCTAAATATTTAGACATTGTATTTACTTTATTTACATCTATGGACTCTGTAACAATTTGGTAGCGGAAAAGTGCTAAGGGTGTGTGCAAATATGTTTAAATTGGAGTTGAACCGGGATTATTGCGTCTCGCTCACACAGCACACGAGTGAAAGAGAGGTACCGTGACGCTTGTCTCATTCATCTTAGTAACTGTTGGGAGCGGCTGTTTATATTCGTGCCGTCAATTATCTCTGGCATGCTTTTGTAATAAAAGTTTTCTGAAGTGTAAAACAATTTGAAATTAACTTCCGATATCAGATTGAGTTTTAAGGAGCTGTTAAATAAATTGCTTGAAAGATCTGTCAGCAGCAAATGAGTTTCAAAGCAAGGACTATGCGTTGGTTGTTAAGCTGGCTTTCTACAGCTACGACGAGTTGTTTACTTCATACAAATTAAATACGGCTAAAAAAAGAGATCATTATCATTATAAATAAATAAATAAATAATGCTGGACAATCCACACAGCACTATCTAGCCCCAAAGTAAGCTACTAAAGCTTGTGTTATGGGTACTAGATAACTGATATATTTAATACATGTTATTATATTATGTTAGAAAATAGAGCAATGCTACATCACTACATAATATAAAACAAAGTCGCTTTCTCTGTCTCTATATCCCTATGTCCCTATGTATGCTTAAGTCTTTAGAACTACGCAACGGATTTTGATGCGGTTTTTTTTACTAGATAGAGTGATTCAAGAAGAAGGTTTATGTGTATAACTAGCTTTTGCCCGCGGCTTCGCTCGCGTTTAGAAGTATTATTATTAATTAGGCATAGTTTTTGCGGCTTTACTTTTGTTAAGCGTGTGCAAAAAATTGGAGGGTTGACTTTATGAAAATCCTATTGAAGCGGACGTCTTCATCATAGTAGCTCTAATCTTTAATTTCAGTTCAATTAGTCGAAAATCTAAGAAGATTTATACAAACTTTCATCCCTATTTTATCCCCTTAGGGGTGGAATTTATCAAAATCCTTTCTTAGGGGATGCCTAAGTCATAGTAGTTTTATGCATGCAAAGTCAGCCCAATCGTTTAAAAATTGACAAAATTTCATACAAACTTTCATCCCCTATTTCATCCGCTTGGGGGTAGAATTGATCAAAATCCTTTCTTAGCGGATGCCTACGTCATAACATTTACCTACATGCCAAATTTCAGCCTGATCCGTCCAGTGGTTTGGGCTGTGCGTTGATAGATCACTATGTCAGTCAGTCACCTTTGAGTTATATATATTAATTACAAAAATTAAAAAACTTAGATTTAGATTAGATTTATATTTAGATTTAGATAGAAGATAGATAGAAGATTTATAAAAACTTTCATCTCCTATTTTATCCCCTTAGGGGTGGAATTTATCAAAATCCTTAAGCCTACGTCATAGTAGCTTTATGCATGCAAAGTCAGCCCGATCGGTATAAAATTGTCAAAATTTCATACAAACTTTCATCCCCTATTTCATCCCCTTGGGGGTGGAATCGATCAAAATCCTTTCTTAGCGGATGCCTACGTCATATCATCTACCTGCATGCAAAATTTCAGCCCGATCCGTCCAGTGGTTTGGGCTGTGCGTTGATAGATCACTATGTCAGTCAGTCAGTCAGTCAGTCAGTCAGTCAGTCACCTTTGAGTTATATATATTTAGATTAGAAAAATTAGAAAACTTAGATTTAGATTAGATTTATATTTAGATTTAGATAGAAGATAGATAGAAGATTTATACAAAATTTCATCCCCTATTTTATCCCCTTAGGGGTGGAATTTATCAAAATCCTTAAGCCTACGTCATAGTAGCTTTATGCATGCAAAGTCAGCCCGATCGGTTTAAAATTGACAAAATTTCATACAAACTTTCATCCCCTATTTCATCCCCTTGGGGGTGGAATCGATCAAAATCCTTTCTTAGCGGATGCCTACGTCATATCATCTACCTGCATGCAAAATTTCAGCCCGATCCGTACAGTGGTTTGGGCTGTGCGTTGATAGATCACTATGTCAGTCAGTCAGTCAGTCAGTCAGTCACCTTTGAGTTATATATATTTAGATTAGAAAAATTTGAAAAATTAGATTTAGATTAGATTTAGATTTAGATAGAAGATAGATAGAAGATTTATAAAAACTTTCATCCCCTATTTTATCCCCTTAGGGGTGGAATTTATCAAAATCCTTAAGCCTACGTCATAGTAGCTTTATGCATGCAAAGTCAGCCCGATCGGTATAAAATTGACAAAATTTCATACAAACTTTCATCCCCTATTTCATCCCCTTGGGGGTGGAATCGATCAAAATCCTTTCTTAGCGGATGCCTACGTCATATCATCTACCTGCATGCAAAATTTCAGCCCGATCCGTCCAGTGGTTTGGGCTGTGCGTTGATAGATCACTATGTCAGTCAGTCAGTCAGTCAGTCAGTCAGTCAGTCACCTTTGAGTTATATATATTTAGATTAGAAAAATTAAAAAACTTAGATTTAGATTAGATTTATATTTAGATTTAGATAGAAGATAGATAGAAGATTTATAAAAACTTTCATCTCCTATTTTATCCCCTTAGGGGTGGAATTTATCAAAATCCTTAAGCCTACGTCATAGTAGCTTTATGCATGCAAAGTCAGCCCGATCGGTATAAAATTGACAAAATTTCATACAAACTTTCATCCCCTATTTCATCCCCTTGGGGGTGGAATCGATCAAAATCCTTTCTTAGCGGATGCCTACGTCATATCATCTACCTGCATGCAAAATTTCAGCCCGATCCGTCCAGTGGTTTGGGCTGTGCGTTGATAGATCACTATGTCAGTCAGTCAGTCAGTCAGTCAGTCAGTCAGTCACCTTTGAGTTATATATATTTAGATACATGCATGGTGTAGTAGAAAAACAAAGTGCACCCGTGCGAAGCAGGGGCGCGCGGGCGGGTCGCTAGTCCTATAATATTACGAGTATAAACGCGAAAGTTTGTATGTATGGATGGATGTTTGTTATTCTTTCACGCTGGAACGGCTAAACGGATCTAGATGAAACTTGGCAGAGATATAGACTATGGTCTGGAATAGCACATAGGCTACTTTTTGTCCCGTGGGAATACCGGGATTTCAATCTGCGCGGGCGTTTATTAGGCGTTTCGCCTAATAAACTAATTCATAAATATAATCTAAAAGTGTCCCAAGCCCTATAGAGACGGCCAGTTACAACTCTTTCTCCTTGTTCCAGGGCTAGGGCCATTGCCAGGAGCGAACTTTCCAGAAGGGTTGCGACCGGAGCGGCCGTACTTTGATGACGTGTCTCCACGCAACGTGACGTCAGTCGTCGGCCAAGTGGCGGTGCTGCGGTGCCGGGCGAAGCACATAGGAAACAGAACTGTAAGTGAATAGGGATATGGTAGTGTTTTCATGGACGTCACGTGGTATTGTATAGATGGATGTCAGAACCTCTCATTCTGGAAATGGACAGGAAAAAATATGAAAAAATTCATAAAATAAGAAAAATTAGGGGAGACCTAACCAGCAGTAGACTTCTACTGGTTGATGATAATGATGATGAAACTTGTTTTTTAGGAGCACCCTAAAGTAAATTGAAGGAATCAAACCAACACCTGCATTTTAGCAAGCGAGTAGAGCTCGAAAGCCACAAAGGTCGTACATATAGGATCTCCAAAAAGATGGCTACAAAACGAACGAAATTAACAAAATATTTCATCGGTTAATTGGTTGAAGATCATTTCAAGAGAAAAAAGATTAATTATTATCAAAGACGAAAGTTACAGAAATGATCACAAAATCATAACAATATAATTGGAGTCTAAACGCGGGATTCCTTCGTAAATTGAAATAATTCCTTCTTCAAAGGGAACTATTGTTCGGGCCACAAGCAAGTGCCAAGATAATTTATCTGTGCCATTCGGAGAATACCTCTGTGATAGGCTGCGGGCACACGAGGAAATAACAAACAGAAAGACAGCTCGTCGCACTTGCAAGGACGTCTTTCGATTCTATAAAGTCAACAATTAGAATTACTCCGTTAACTTAAGCAACTCAGTTCATGTTTTATTGTCTACGACTTTTTTATGAATATTACTGCAAAACTAAACGAAGCAAAATGTTGCACTTACCTACATTTAAATACTATCGTCACCATCATTATATCTATGTCCAGCAGTGGACTTCTTCTTGCTATGGCCTATTATGTATACAGGGTTTCCCAAAAATGGTGGATAATCAGCAGTTACGTGTGCGGGGGAGGGGGTGGGCCCCACAACCAAAAAAATCCATACCCGCGATCTTCGAAATTTTTCGTAAAATTTAGAAATATCCCAGTTTTCCTAACATTTGTGGGCATCACGTCCCCTGTACATAACCAGGTAAAACAAGACTTTTGAGCCCCAATCTTCACAATATCGCCGGTCTACCGAGTAAAAATTTACTGGACAATAAAAAACCTATGTTAATAATAATATAATATGTTGGTTTAATTTCATTTCAACTCTGTACTCTCTGTTTTCATTATTCCCTCATGTGCCTCAGAACGGCATTGAACGGCTATTCAATCATCGTAAGCCAGAGCATAAATTACTTATTATTGCGCAAGATAGTGATAGTAAGGCTTACTGGCGTGTGGGAATAGCTACCCCACGAGTTATGGGGTGTTAACTGAGAGCTCAAATAATTTTTACTTTAGCCTGGAATTAAATAACCTGATTATTATTATGAGTGTTGATAGACACGCTCCTAGAATAAGTTAAACAAAATTTTTGTTTTCTCGTTAGCATGCCTTCTGGCTAGTTTGAAATTTTTTAAGGATACTTATTTTTTTATTATAACACACGAGTATTGAATTAAATTTGCAATGCTGCTTAGTGTAAGGGAAATTGGAACGGAACAACTATAAAAAAACAACTTACTAAGATTGAAAACCGTGCGGCAACTATCTCACATTCACATTCCAACATTTTTGAACGAAATTTTACCACTGAAATTTATGAAAAATTACAACTAAGTATCTACAAATGAAGTTGATACCAAACGTGTCGATCTAAGAAAAAAATGAACTTGTACCATCATCATCAACCCAAAAATGTTCATCCACTTTAGTGGCGTACTGTACCACAAATCAAAGTCGAAAGATATTTATTCAACAAAATCACAAGGATAATTTTAAGCGTCTTAAAGCTAGGTGACTCTAGGTGCCAGTACCATACGACCAAAGCCTGGAAGAGCAGGCAACAAACTCGGCTTGGTTCCTACCGCAAAGCTCAAGTATTAATCCTACAATGTAATCCAGTCAATGTCAGATGGACATTAAGTTGTCATTATCGCAAGATGGCGCCTAACCGAGCTATTATCGTTACCTGCAATAACAGAGCTATATCGAGAATGGACCACAGATTTGTAATTATAATATGATGTGAAGCCCTGATTGTATAGTTAATTTACCAGACTGAATGGACAAAACATTTGCATACTAATTTCATTTTATACATCTAATTAAATTAATTTTGTTTGAGGGCGTAATTACATTGAAAGCTTGAAATAATTATTAATTTACAAAATTACTATTTTCTTGAGACTTGAATAACCTAAATCTGTGGCGAAGCCGAAGTCAAAAATTATTTATTCAATTAAATCACAAGGATCACCTTGAAACTTAAAGCTAGGTGAATCTAGCTGTTAGTATGATGAAATAGTATGACAGGCAACAAGCTTACGGCTTGGTTTCCACCGTTCCTTTTTATGATACTTGCTACACAATAATGTAATAACAAAGCTCTTATGTGGTGCAAGCAATCACTGAGGCGTCGGTAAAACATGTATAATTATGTTCAAGCACTTCAAAATACATCCAAACGCTAATAATACGCTTCAAACTAATAGTAATGATACAATAAAAAGTCAGGGAATGTGTATTTTCATATTTCAAAGTGTTCATTCCGTGCACGCCATAATAATATAGTTAGAGAAAAATGAAAATATTTTTCACACCATAAATTTTTTATGAAATTTAGTTTCCACACGAAAGAAGCGTTTGTCCAACCATAAAAAGATATGACAGCGAATCCAAACGAAAACAATATATTACGAATGCACCACAGAACACGTCAGGTTCCTATTTATTTTCGGCAACAGGATTCAGGCTCCATTAATATGGCGACCAGCGGAGCGGCTACGGAAGGCTCGATGGGATGTCGACAATGAAAAATGGGCCCTTAGGGTCGGCAGGTGGTCAAAGGGTTTTTGAGACTCAAGTCAAGATTGAGATTGATGGATTAGAATATTACGGAAAAGCCTTGAGGAATCATTTAAGTTAGTTTTGCCCTAATAACATGTTTTTGTGAAAAATACAGTAGATAAAATGCAAAAATTCTACTGTCAAACATTTAATACGTTTAGAACTTTACTATTTATACTAGGTTTTGCGACATACATTTTCTCGCGATTTTTCCATCACCTAGAGAGTACCTAGCTAGAGTATTGAGCCAATGTCTTCATTGGCGACCATCACAACGCAAAACAAAAGCATAGCTAATTTTATTATTTAAAGGTTGTAAAGAGTCTGTGGACATTCCATCTTGCTTAATTACAGAGGGCTAAAGCCGGCTTACTCTAATTACGTACAAAAACAAAGAGTGCCCGAAAAGCGACGGAATTTATTTTCTAATTTCTCAGACTCGCCATTATAATTTGAAACGTTTATAAATGGCAATGTTCATCAAAAGCGGCCAAGTTAAACAAACAATGCAATAATTGTAAAGAATGAATGATGATCTTGTTGGCAGAAAGGTACTTACAGCCTTTTCTAAAAATTTATATCAAAATGTAGTTTTATTTCTCTCAACACTGTATTTTTGAAGTCAAACATCAACTATTTCCATTTATTCGATCTTGAAATCAGAATTTTTCGAAGTGATAAGGTGGATGGAATAAGCAGATGGCTTGCCTGATTTTAAGTGTTAATAATCACCTATAACAAACCATTGCCTTGCAATTCACGCATGAGGATGTAATTCAACTAGCAGACATAATTTTCTGTTCATCGATAAATACTTGTCCATACAATTCGAAGTTTCATAAATCTTAAGCTACATCCGAAGTTCGAATCGACGTGTCAGAGTGTTTTGTTTCGCTTCTGCGTGGGAGGACGTGGGTGTGATTACCAGCTGTTTAAATAATAATTTATGTGCTGAATCTAAATGTTTGTTGTTTTCGTGTATGTTTACAAGATTTTATAAGATAATATCTGCTGTCTGAACCTCATACTCGTAGTTAAAGGTTTATTTCAAGTTAGGTTGGGACAAGGCAAAATAGTACAGCATTTTTAGTTTCCTAGAAGAACAAGTAGCAAATTTATAGCTTGGTTTTCTGTGATCTTTGTTACAAATAAAAGTAATAAGGATTGTCTGATGCCAGTAAATTATTCGAATCAGTCTGGCCTAACCTTAATCTTTAAACAATCTTTAGCCTTGTAGTTTACTGGTTTGAACTTCTTTTAGACTAATTGAAAACATATAATGTTAGGTGTATTTAATCCTGAGGTTTCAGTGACAAACTTAGTTAATAAAGCTCTTAGTGGAATAAAGTTTGTCCTAGAAAGCTGTATTAACCTTGAGACTGAATATTAAGCAAGGACATAAAGCACAAATAAAATATAAGAGCATCTTCGCTATGTGCTTTTAGTGGGCTTGGTATCTTAGTACATATCTTAGCATACACTACGAAAACCATAATAAATTGATTGGATAGAATACTTTTTTGGAAATATAATTATGTAGGTACTGGTATCTTTGTATGTAAATTGTGTTTTCCAATGTTTTTTTTATTCTAGTATGTATAACATACAGACACAGGTGTTTGCCAAACCAAAAATTAATTACAAATAAGGAGTCGGAATATTAAAAAATACACAAGGAAAACTTTTCTTTATTCAATCTTGCTACAAAAGTTACTATATTTAGATATGTGTGACTCGTTCACTCCCTAACCACTAAACTAATCCCGATTAATTTAAAACAATACAGGCTACTTTTTATCCCGAAAAATTACAGAGTACTAGGTAGAAAACCGAACGAACCATAAAGGAAAAACGCCTCTACAGGCGTTCCTATCTAATAAAAGAACACACAACGAACTTGGTAGCTTATTAATAGAACACAAAGAATTTTTGCATTCCGAAACAGTACCTATCTAACAGTGTCTTCTCTCCGAAGGTATCGTGGATGAGGAAACGGGACCTGCACATCCTGACGTCCCACATCTTCACGTACACCGGAGACGCCAGGTTCAGCGTCCTGCACCCGGAGCCGTCTGACGACTGGGACCTGAAGATAGACTACGTGCAGCCCAGAGATGCGGGGGTCTACGAGTGTCAGATAAATACGGAACCCAAAATTAACATGGCGGTTATACTGCTGGTTGAAGGTAATTTTTATAAATAAATAATGCTGGACAATCCACACAGCACCATCTAGCCCCAAAGTAAGCTGCTCAAAGCTTGTGTTATGGGTACTAGATATATATATACTAGGTATATTTTAGTAGTTTATGAAACTGTTGCATAATGAGGGGTATTAAAACTCGAGGGGGTGTTTAAAAACCGAGCCGTAGGCGAGGTTTTTAATAGTATCCCACGAGAGCTTTAATACCTAGTTATGTGCAGTTTCATACACTACTTTATGTACTCTCATACATTAGTGTTGAACCTAATAAATAAAATATCAAAGTTAGTAAGAAATCCAGTTGACTGAAACAAAACGTATCAATTGGCGCCAAACCAACCGTATAACAGCGCATGCGCGCGCTGCGCCGCCGCCGCCGCGCCGCGCCGTCGCCACAGACTATCAAACTCTTTGGCTGTACGGTTTCAAGACCCTTGCCTTTTCCAAAAAGAAAAAGAACTGTATCGTTATATCTTTGTATGAGGAGCTGTATCATAATTATTTTTTTTAATTTGGTTACGGTATTGCGTTTATAAAGTATATCAATATGAATTCGTTTTGACGTTTATAGTTCGAATTTTATGACATGAGAGTAGATAAAATACATTATTACTTACATAGATAGATACTTTTATAATACATAGAAAACCCTTAGTCCAACGGAACAAATTTCTGAAGATCGTACACAAATTTGTTCCGAGGCGGGAATCGAAACCACAACCTCTTGCGTCCCAGGCGAACTCTCGCCCGCTGCGCCACTGACGTCGTTTTATGCTATTAAACCAACTAGTATCCCTCCCAACTGTGTATTTGGCTGTCATTACCTATCATTATTATAGCTAGATATATGTCTAATCCATAAAGTGTACCCACCAAGGTGGAATCTCACTGTTATTTCCTGCAACTAAATATTCAGATTAAAATTATGTACATGCTCAGTTTTTCAGGTGTCGGGTTATTTAGTGTCAATTGACAGATTCCCTAAAACAACCGCAAAACCTTGATTGGTCACGCAACGCTGCGGCGGTGAGTTTGTGCCGTCTATTATTGTGTTCTAATCTCGGTTTTCTCCAATAAATTCTCATCTGAAGGGCATTTTTCCCAGTATGTTGGCTCCAGCCCAGTTCGCGAGCGTGAGCGATGGCATCCACTCTGTATCGCAGCATTAGCCGGGCCCGTAATATGACGCGTGACGAATGCGGGATTAGTGCCGTGCGTCGTATGAGGACGAACCCCGCACGAGCTATGGGTGTGATACATTACTGTATACTCAAGATAGGGGTAACCCGGAGGATATTAGAGTGCTATGAAACGTTGGGTTTCAGTGTACTGAACATGTTACAAAATTATTCCAACAGCTGCTTGTTTGATGCCTGCTCCCCATAAAAAATAGATAGGCAGTTGAGAATGGCTCATGGCATGCTTAACTCAACCCTAATCGATCGACCAAGTTAAGCAACGTTTTGCGTGGTGACCAGTTATGGCGGTACACTGAGCGAATAAACTTGATAGTTTTGTTCTTAGAATCTGTAACGAAGGTTTTTTTGAAATTTAATTAATACAAAGTAGTATCAGTATTTATCCCTAACGAAATGAACATTAATTCCATTAATAAATTACCTATCCATCACATAGCATTAAAAAGAATTTGGAAATTCTTGGAATTGAACATTTCTTGGAAACGCCGATGGATTTATAATTACATGAATAGGTAAAACTGTAAATAAAAATTCAAAGTTGGGAATTTGTAAATAACATTTTGAAGATAAATGTTGACTTTTCTGAAGTCAGGGCTAAGAAAAATACTTAATTTTTTCAAGGGCTTATACTTGTTTTACTTTATTTATTTAATAATTGTTTTTGAGAGAGTGCTTCTGTTTCGGGGCAAACAGAATCGGTATAAACATTACGCATGAAAAACTCTTAATGAAGATTTTATTATTTTAATATTCTATCAACAAACCTCGTTGCTAGCAAAAACAGAATGTATAATGAAGAATTGAAATTGTCCGCGCATGTATTATGAGGGGTGAATTGCAAACGACCCCAAATTTAAGTAAGGGTTGATGAAATCATAAAGACATTATCTCAGAATGACCTAATTTAACTTTAATGTTTGATGTAATCACAGTTTACTGCACGTGGAATACCAGATATTATTTATTGTGTGATTTCTAGTTTACTAGTTGCCGTTGGCGGCTTCGTTCGCTTTTCTCTCTCTTCAGAGCCTTAGTTTTTCTACTCTACAGAATAGACCCGAGGGCCGTTGCTAGAGGAAAGGTGGGACGCCTTCCTACCCAATAGGCCTACTCAATAGGCCAAATAGGACATCGTGAAAATTGTGTGAAATCGGTATTTGAAAAGGACCCAGAATCGTTATTCCTGAAAATTTATAGGGATATGTGCAGCTGTGGACTTTTTCAACTTGATGATAATGATGATGAGACTCTATATATTTTAGGGCTGAAAAGAGCCCTATTAAACTAATCCAGGTTACGAACAGAGCACCGGTGGTCTAGTGGGAGTGACCCCGCCTTTCGATCGTAAGGTCGCAGGTTCGAATCCAGTCGTGCACCAATGGATTTTTCTATCGAAAAATTTATGTGCGCAATGCCAGTGCTCTTAAAACGGTTAAGGAAAACATCGTGAAGAAACCAGTTAGTATTCTAACAGCGGCGATGGGCTTGCAACCTGTCACGTATGGAATACTAACTACTGCAAAATGTGGGTATGTGCCAAATGTAATGTTTGGACGTACCTCTGACTACCCCCCTTAGACATCCTCAAAGAATCTTGAATTAGTACCTACTTGGTACTGGGAGATCTGAAGGGATATCTACCGTGCCTGGGGATCAAAGTCGTGAAGCAGTTTCAGTTTCAGGTTACGAACAATATTAATTTCAAGTTTATTAATAGTGTCTTGTCTATGTCTATAGTAGTGTCTTGGCTGGCAGGTGGGACAGTGCATTGCAATACTGCTGGGTGTCTGCCCTTATTAACCCAAATGCCAACAAGTTTACTATATAAACTAAAGTAGGTATGATTACTAATCTATCAGCAGTTTGCAGTGTGGCTGTGCAAAGTGTGGCTCGCCAATGCGGCTTTATTGCAGTATTATTCTTTGTTTAGTGTTTAACACCTACCTCTTGTTTGTTTACCTTTGATAGAAATTTTTATTTTCATTGTGTGTTAGTGTTAACTTAATGTGTAATTGTGTATGGATCCGTGACATCTTAAATAAAATAAAATTTAATTTAATTTTAATATAATTAAATCAACTTACAAATAAAAATTAAATTAGACGTTAAACTTACGCCCTTACTTATTTATACCCTTGTGGGAAAATTGAGCGAATCAAACGATCAGCATGGATCTTTGTCAACCCACATCATGAAGAGCTGGGTTTCATTTTGTTCAGCTCGAAAGAGCTGAAAAGCTCCAAGGCTATATTTATCTTCTATTGTTTTGTTTGTCGTCTAGTCTAGAAGAATCTAGGCGCCAGTTATCCGCAACCAAACAGAACAGGCAACTTAAATAATAATAAACAAACTACACTAAAAAGCCTTAAGCCAACACAGTTCATGACACAAAATCCGACGGATTTTGATGACCTTAAGAATGTCACAGAATTAAGTACCTATATATTTGAAACGCAATGAAGCGTTTAAATATTCCGATCAAGTAAAAGCCAAAATAATGTAGTACGTAACGGAAACGACGAGATTAATCAAAAATGTACGAGTACACTTACAGGTTTAGGGTGAATATTAAATGTTTATTAGGGGCGGAAACGATGGCGTATAAATAATTGATAAAATAATCCTTTTCTTTGATCTTTGGGACTTTGGGATTTAAAATCTAACCTTTAAGGGCCAGACCTGAGCATTGGTAGTCTAGTGGCAGTGGCTTCGTCTTCCGATCCTTAAGTCGTGGGTTCACAATCGGTCGTACAGAAATGAAGTTTTCATTTCAAAAATGAAAGAGCAAGCACGGTGCCATTACTCTCAAACAATGAAAAAAACATTGTGGGCAAAGTCACGTGTAACCACTAGTTTTCATTATACCTACTACAAAAAACAAAAGAATCCTTTTATTAAACATAATGTTTCGCAAACAAAAGACAGAAAGGCGAGTCCCAGAATAACTAAAACAAAGCAATTTTATGAGCTTGATTAATTTTCTTGAAGTTTGACCGGTGGAAGTTCCTCGCACCAAGTATTTTGTTAAGGTTTCTGCAATTTGATAATACCAAACATCTAGTAAAGTATTTTTGATAGCAAAAGCAAAATCTCAAGAGGGATTTTGTTCAGAGAACTTTGATCTTATTGTGATAGATGTGTATTTGATTCAGAGCTGTCTAAAATACACTCAATACAATAATAGCAAACAGAACAAATAAGAGTTATTTGTAACAAAGTTCCAGTAACCAGCATAATATTTTATAACATTAAATTAAACATTTTAATGCAAAATAAGTGCATTTTTCTAACTGAACTTTGTTACAAATAAATCTTATATGTTCTGTATTTGCTATTATTTAGAGGTGCTGCAATAGAAACAAGCAGGCCGATTATAATAATCATGCAAATTTTATAACTACTTATCACAACAAATGAAGACATGCATTATTGCGAGATACGTAGTAAAGAAACTGGAACCAATACCAACTATTTTCTTCTTCTGCCAATACATCTAGATTTTTTTATTTATTTTATTTATTTAAATTCTCAAAACAGATTACAATCAATTATGCAATAATAAAAAAAGCTACAGTACATACATTCTTAGATCTAGATTCGTAATCAAATAATGTGAATATGACAATTGTATAGTGTTGCATGCATGTAGATTGCACGCGAATCGAGCCTGCAACCCTTTCGTCAGCCAGTGCTGCCAGCTACGCCACACAGGTCGAATGTAACCAAATTCCGCTATAACTAGCACTTTATCCATCGCTTTCATCCATCACCTCCGCAATGATACATCACGCGAGCTCCTCAAATTCACCGGCAGCCAATTACCGCGCTTGTTACGCTGAAAAATGTTCGCCGATGTTTCATGCTGATCCACCGGGGATTCGGCTATTGTACCTTGCCTAGACTAGTGGAGTACGTGACTTTGTTTCATCGAATTTAGTTATTTCCTGCCGTTATATACATTCCGTTTTATATCGGTTCTTTATAGCACAAAGAATCACTGTCACTTTCAAACAAACGAAAAAAGGTAGCAACAGACTTATTGATGTGACCATTACATTTTTTCGGCTGTAGTCATTCTAGGAGAAAAAGCGTCGAAACGCCCTAGTTCAACCATCGTCTGTACCTTTAACAATTGGGTTACTTCTCAGAGTTTCTCCACCAAGAATGTGCCTTATGTGGTATTGCTTTCTGCAGGCTGATCGCGTAACTTTTGTTACATTCAAAATCCGGTTACATATGTCAATTTTGGCAGATTTGCGATGGCAAAACTGCCAAAATTGACATATGCAACCGGATTTTGAATGCAACAAAAGTTACGTGATCAAGGGCTGTTCATCACCATGTCAAAGTCAAAATGTATCTATTTGATTTACTCTCAAGGATCACTTTGAACTCAAGTTTTTGTCGAGCATAACTGACGAGGCATGGCATTCTATGCAAAGCATGGCATATAATAATATATGTACAGGCAAATTTGTATATTGTGCTGATAGTCTGTCAATCAGATATTTATTACTGTGCTATCTATCTACTCATAATAATTATATATCAACGATGATACCATACGATGCGATGTTATTTTGATCTACGAAAAAATTCGTAAATTCTGTCAGGATGATTTTTCACAAAGCTTTTGTTTTGTCTCCACTGTTGTTGCTGAGTAATTCATTGACTTAATGATTGGTTCAAATTGTAGACAAAATATCATTTAAGAATTTGTATTTGAAAGAGATGAGTGGCAGTAAAAAAAAAGAGGCATTATATAAAATGTCAGTGCTCTTATCGTGAGAAACCAGTTAGTATTCTAACAACGGCGATGGGCTTGCAACTTGTCATGTAAGGAATACTAACTACTGCAAAATGTGGGTATGTGCCAAATGTTTTGTTTGGACATAGTCTGAATACCCCGCTTAAACGCTTATATATCCTCAAGGAATGTAAAAGTTTTGGTACCAAGATATCTGAAGGGATATCTACCGTGCCTTGGGATCAAAGTCGTGAAGCTGTTTCAGTTTCATCTAAAATAATGCTTTTAGTGCCGTTTTATACTCAAGCTAAAACCTTAAAACTAAATTTAATATCAATACAACCATTTTCTTGAAATTGCATCGGCAAACATTATCGATATCAATAAACTCAGGCTACAGAAAAAGTATCCTTTTCAAACCTTTTTCAGGCACTTCATGTGGGGGTGGCTTGTTGGAATTCCAATTAACTTTTTTAAGACATAGCACAAATATTTTTACTTCGTTCGTTCGTTTCAGTTTTTTATTCCTTCTCTCTGTAGGTTTTTACCGAAGAAAATAAAAGATCACGTTCTCAATAGTGTTCTGTTTTCATTTATTTAATTTTTTTACGAAAAAACAATGTTCGTTATTAAATTTAAAATTGTTAGCTTGTAGTAAAATTTAGCGGCCAATTTGTAATATAAATTATTTTGATTTCATATCAAATAGCTCAGCTAATGTCTTCTGATTTTAGAAATTCCATTCTATTTCATAAATATCTTATGATGCCAAATCAATGTGTCTTGTAAATATAGATTTTGTACATTAGATATACTACTGCAAAAATGTTGCTTCAAATGCACAAGTTGACGACCTCGCGTAGCGGGCGAGAGTCCGCCTGCGACGCAAGGATTGCGGGTTCGATTCCCGCCTCGGAACAAATTTGTGTATAATCCGCAGAAATTTGTTCCGTTGGTCTGTGAGTTTTCTACGTATAATAAAAAAATATCTATTTATGTAAGTATATAATGTATTAAATATATTAGTTATCTAGTACCCATAATACACGCTTTGAGTAGCTTACTTTGGGGCTAAATAGTGCTGTGTGGATTGTCCAGCAAAAAAAAAGTATTTTTTGTTCATACTCGTACCTCTTTGTGCACAGACTCATATAGTTTATTTTCTCTCCATTTTAATTTCACTCGTACACCTAGCATTAGCCCAATCTGTGCTCTGAATAATAAATTAGACCCTTGCTAGGTTTACCACGATTATTTAAGGTTATTGCTCATACGAATGTAAATTTATAATCATCTGGTTTAGATACTGCGGTAAAGTAAAGGTGAGAACACTGCGGTGAGATAGTCTCAAGTGGTAGAGACCCCGCCTTTATACCACACTTAGAGTTGTGGATTTTGTGTATACAAATGTATATAAATTTCGAACGAAATAAATAGTGAACTAAGCCTAAATATTGCGGAAAAATCGGTGGATGGTAGGAAATGTATGGGATAGGTTGCCCTGTCCAAGTAACTTTCTAGTTAAGTATGTCGCTGTGAAGATACATCCTATTTTTTACTTTTTTTAGACTATTTGCTGATGGAACAAGATGTCCCACCTGACGTAAAGTGACCACTAAAACTTGGTATCTGTCACCATAGCCTCGAATACGATAGGCATTTTACGATCACTGGTTTACTACGGCACTGTGCCACATCCAATATGTTTACTTCCTCTATCGCCTTTATAATTTAGTGATTTTTCAATAAAACTCTCTAAATCTACCTATCTCTAGGCTTTATCAATTAGAGACATTTCAATACGTCATTCATTTAGGCTATTTAATATTCCTCACCCCTTCCTAAGCTGTTGTCTTCTGAATTCCAGATGAGTCCCACATCCCGGCGACCCCGGCCACGCCCCGATCCTCAGGTACCCTTCTTACCTTATCTCATCTTCTCATCTTATTATTATCTTATATTTCTGTTCTCGCATCATTCGCTTTTATCCTATTAATAATATTCATTCATTTCAGTGAGCACAGCGAAAACTTAAATAAAATACCCATATTATTCATAAATAAACTGAAACCACTTAACGACTTTGATCCCCAAGCACGGTAGATATCCCCTCAGATCCCTTGGTACCAAATTGAACTCTAAATTCTAGGAGGGCGTCCAATATATAACATAAAACTAAAATAATATATTCTAATAACATACAATGCGAAAGTGACGATATTTGGCTTTAGTGGATATTGATGAAAAACAGAACATTGTGTAGTTGAAATGGAAAAAAATATGAAACCATTTTTCATTCATGATTTATATATAAACGAACCCAAAAAAAATGCCTTAAATCACCACACACCAAAATAAATTCATTTTACAGAAAGCGAACTATGCTAAGCGGCTTTCACGCAAGCGGCAGTCTTCTAAAATTATTTATAAGCATCACCGATGACATGTGCGCGGTTTCCCGTGTCAGGCTTCAGTTAAACTTCCTGAACGCGACCCCTTTCGGCCAGAAGCCACTGTCCAACTTCTATTATACCTGACTCTAAAAGAGCTCTTTGTGAACGAGGTCAAACTGTGTACTGTATATCAGAACTGTAATGCTCGTATTGATGTGTTTTTTTGCATACTACTTTTTTGCTATGGGTACAAGTCATGTAGTGAATTATGGAAAACTATTAAAAAAAATATGTTAATATTGCTTTGTCACTGTACAACTTCATGGCACGGCTATCAAGTTATTATTGGACGTTCCTTTGCCTAACCTTATGAGATTCCACACGTGTCTTGGGTATTAAGAAAGATAATCAACCATCTCTTTAAAAAAAATACACTGTTATCATAGTTACACACCTGTAAGTGACAGCGCATATGCTACCTACTTTATAATTTATTAATTAATCTAGCATTATATATAAATAAATAAATAATGCTGGACAATCCACACAGCACTATCTAGTCCCAAAGTAAGCTATTCAAAGCTTGTCTTATGGGTACTAGATAACTGATATATTTAATACATTATATGTATACTTACATAGATAGATATTTTTTATTATACATAGAAAACATCCAGACCATCGGAACAAATTTCTGCAGATCGTACACAAATTTGTTCCAAGGCGGGAATCGAACCCGCAACCTCTTGCGTCGCAGGCAGGCTCTCGCCCGCTGCGCCACAGAGGTCGACTTTTTCGATCGATTATGTATCTGTTGTTGGTGTGTTGAAATAAATAAATAAATAAATAGTTAGTTCAAAGCTTTCTACTGAAAATAAAAATCTAATGCAAATAAAAGTAATCGCAATATCACGTATTTACTAATTATTTTTTTTATAAATACTGTAAACGCTTTGATAATTTTAGAGAAAGAGAAATACAAAAACAGTTCGCAATATTATACCGCTAGCAAGCAGGAAACATGCTAATTGTAGTTCAACAATGCAAGAACAAACTTCCGCGCGCGATGAAGGTGAAACTGCGCTGCGTGACCAGCGAGCGTCTAGAATTTAAAAATTAACCGTCTTATTCATAATGCCTGCCTTTTTATACTGGCTCTATAGCGTATTTTTGTCACTGACACTTTCATGCCAACGAAAAGAGACAGCAACAGACTTATCGGTCTGATAAGCAATAGCTTATACATATAGCATAACGGTTATGAATGAGGGCCTTAGATTCCATTTCTACGGTGGACCAGTATTTGTGTAATCTGCAAATATTTGTTGCAGCTCACATTATTATGTAACCAGTGGTAGGTTTGCTACAGTTTACAAGAAAAACCTGGTGTTTTTCAGTTTCAGTACAAAAATTGCTTGACCTAAATGATTAGGTCAAGCGGTTAGTATGAACTAAACCGCCGATATAGATAGCGTTTACCTGTTTCAATAAAGCCACTAATATTTCGCATCCACAGTGTTGTCAAATATTTATTCAAACCAAACGGTTTGTATTCAGTCGAAAGAAGCTTGAATCACAGTACAGCTTGAACAAGAATAACTCATCTCGACAAAAAAAGAGGGTAGTCATGAAGCTCTTATGCTTAACTTTAGAATACTTTTTTTTTTAATTTAAATAATGCTGGACAATACACACTACTACACAGCACTATCTAGCCCCAAAGTTAGCAACTCAAAGCTTGTGTTATGAGTACTAGATTTTAATACATTATATACTTACATAGATAAAAATTTTATAATATACATAGAAAACACCCAGACCAACGGAACAAATTTCTGCAGATCGTACACAAATTTGTTCCGAGACGGGAATCAAACCCGCAACCTCTGCCTCACAGGCGGATTCTCGCCCGCTGCGCCACTGAGGTCGTCAATTTTACCACTAGCTTTGATTTTATTGTTTTTTGTGTAGAGCCAGCACATAACAGCTGCAAGTGCTGCATCGGGTACATTATGGGCTGATTATACAATTTTATCGGGCAGTTGGTTTTGGCAGATTTTTCGGTAGCGCGTAGAATTTACGAGAACTTTGTATGTTCGTAAACTACTTGGTCTAGAAGTGTTACTGCGTATAATAAAGATAAGCACAGTAACTGGTAGAGAATTAAGTCAAAAACTTGGCAGACGAACCCCCGCCTTGAATGGCCTCTCACGAAAAATACTCTATCGACGGCGGCAGTAAAAATAAACGGTTTCGTCGTTATTTGAAATAAATAGTTTTTTGAAATTGAGTTACTTTGGCAAGACTATTAGAGCCGAGTTAGATATTGGACCATTAAAGTTAGATCAGTATTATCTCGATTTGAGTTTTGATGCGATGTATTACAGTGATATTAGTATAAGTCCTCTATTTGCATAATCTAGTTTCGAGTGGATCTCGATTTCAGATGATGTTTGAGTTTATCACTTTGCCTTTATTCATAAGCCTATTAAAGCTGTGTGAACGAGTTGAACTATGTGATACTAATACATCAAGTTCAAGTTTGAATTAGCAATTTCATATTATATTAACTACATGCATTACGTAAATCAAACTTGTTCAGCTTCGGAGAGTTGCTAATTATCATTTGAGTTTTCTGAGTATGACATTGTAATTTTAACCTCATTTATTCATAGCTACCATTCCATCTGTTTATCCAAACTCAAAAATAAATCAATGCTAAAACCTAAAACTGATAGTAGATAGATAGTCGGAAGCGAGCGACTTTTTACTTGCGACATAATGTATTTTTAATAAGAATAAAATGATTATGATTATGAAAAGTTCTATGAACAAAATCTTGACTGCAGTGTTTTCTTACATTCATATTCCTTTATCGATACCGCATACAGACTTAAACCAAATTTAAGTAAACACAGCTTTTCTATCATTCACGAAGCGTGCAACGGTATTTGTGCCGTATGTTGTTGTTATAAGGTTGTTTTTGTTGCAGCGGCCGCGGCGAGCATATGGGGCTCTCAGGACGTGTACGTGAAGAAAGGAAGCACCATATCGCTCACTTGTTCTGTGAACGTGCACTCGTCGCCGCCGTCGAGCGCTTCCGTGTTGTGGTAAGCAGCTAGCTCACTACATACAATAGTTATTTGTTATACAAGAGTGCAAAGTTGCTTTTTAACCGCGTGCTCAATTTTGATGACCGAGCAAGCGAAGGATTCTAAAATTTAATCACGAGCGCAGCGAGTGATTCAAAATTAGAATCCTGAGCGTTAGCGAGGGAATCAAAAGAGCACGAGGTGAAAAATCTTTGCACTCGAGTGCAACACGTAACTTTTCATTCCACCTCAGCGAGGAAATGACTAAATGCAAAAAAAAAACGTTTACAATCACATGCTGGCGTCAAACAAACTTCCTCGTCGCTAGAATCACTCATTTTAGATTTTTCACTTGTTTTCAAGTTTCTCGTTTTTAATAAAAGGTTTAACAATGACGTGAAAAAATGCCGCGTAAAGAACCGCGTACAAAGCAAATTGAATAAAGAACACCAAGAAGGTTCCGAGTCTGAGTTTTTAACAAATTAAAAAAAAGTTGTATGATATATTCGGCATCATAGAGGTAGCAGTAAATAGGTTTAATGTTTTTTTTTAATTCACAAACTTAGTGCACACGATGTTCTAAATTCAATTTACTTTATCCTCTAGAGAATAAAAACGGCTTTTGCACTCAGATATTGAAGAGCAAAATTACTCTTGCCGAGATGGTGGGATGAAAAAATATTTTTCTTTGGGGCTAGATGATGCTGTGTGGATTGTCCAGCATTATATTATTTTTTATTTACTTAAAAAAGACAATATAACCAAATCACAACTGAAATAGAAAAGGACCGATTAAAGAACCCTTATAATATTACCACATAATAAAATAACTATACATTTGTAGAAAAATAAGTAGCATAAAAGGCTCTTGCAAAATTACTCAAAATTACTCTTGCCGAGATGGTGGGATGAAAAAATATTTTTCATCCCACCATCTCGGAAAGAGTATGTTTGCTCTTCAATATCTGAGTGCAAAAGCCGTTTTTATTCTCTAGAGGATAAAGTAAATTGAATTTAGAACATCGTGTGCACTAAGTTTGTGAATTAAAAAAAAACATTAAACCTATTTACTGCTACCTCTATGGTGCCGAATATATCATACAACTTTTTTTAATTTGTTAAAAACTCAGACTCGGAACCTTCTTGGTGTTCTTTTTTCAATTTGCTTTGTACGCGGTTCTTTACGCGGCATTTTTTCACGTCATTGTTAAACCTTATATTAAAAACAAGAAACTTGAAAACAAGTGAAAAAACTAAAATGAGTGATTCTAGCGACGAGGAAGTTTGTTTGACGCCAACATGTGATTGTAAAAGTTTTTTTTGCATTTATTCATTTCCTCGCTGAGGTGGAATGAAAAGTTACGTGTTGCACTCGAGTGCAAAGATTTTTCACCTCGTGCTCTTTTGATTCCCTCGCTAACGCTCAGGATTCTAATTTTGAATCACTCGCTGCGCTCGCGATTAAATTTTAGAATCCTTCGCTTGCTCGGTCATCAAAATTGAACACGCGGTTAAAAAGCAACTTTGCACTCTTGTATAACAAATAACTATTTTTTTATTTTTAATCGGTCTTTATTCAATACAATCACATGGATCACTTACGTTTTATGTACTAGGTGATTCTATCGCCAGTTCATCGCAACCAAAGCCAAGAAAAACTGGCAAGAAACTACGCTTGATTCCTAGCGTTTTTTTGTATGATGCGCTCTACAAAATAAAATGGACCTACATTAATTGTTTATTTTGTAATGGGTTGGAGCATAGTTCAGTCCCAAGCTTTTTGTCATCTACATAATCAGATATTTTATAGTAAGCTTTTGTTAAGAGTTTTTCATTCTGTTTTTGAATTTGCTAATCGACCACGGATGGATCTCGCTTGGGACTCTATAAAACTTCGGAGAATTACTCCCCATACAAGTCCATTCTCACGGAAAGCTATATTTACTTTTAATTGTTGTGTTTGTGCATGCCTTCAACTTCAGTCAAAATCGAATTAAAAACTATTTGATTGAGAATAATTACGGTTTCGAGACTCGTTACCAAACCATAGCAAAGCTAGAGTCGACCTCGGTGGCGCAGCGGGCGAGAGTCCGCCTGCGAGGCAAGAGGTTGCGGGTTCGATTCCCGCCTCGGAACAAATTTGTGTACGATCTGCAGAAATTTGTTCCGTTGGTCTGGGTGTTTATGTATAATAAAAATATCTAACTATGCAAGTATATAATGTATTAATTATATCAGTCCTCTAGCACCCATAACACAAGCTTTGAGTAGCTTACTTTGGGGCTAGATGATGCTGTGTGGATTGTCCAGCATTATATTATTTTTTATTTACTTAAAAAAGACAATATAACCAAATCACAACTGAAATAGAAAAGGACCGATTAAAGAACCCTTATAATATTACCACATAATAAAATAACTATACATTTGTAGAAAAATAAGTAGCATAAAAGGCTCTTGCAAGCGTGAAGCTGCTCATTTCAGCATAATTATGGAGTGATAAAACCTGATGCGCTGGAAAACGTTGAGTTACTGTTATTATAACTTTTAAGCTTCGCCGCCGAACCATAAGATATTTTAAAAGACGTGTGTGCATAGTCTTAATTTTACAGCTAGATGCTCTCTATTTTTCCATGTTAACGTACCGTTAAATTATTTTTATAATACCTAGCTAGGCAATTCGAAATATCAAATCATAATAGTTAAATTTCAAATTATTTCATGGTAGTTTTATATTTTTTGGTATATTTTTTATGTATCTGTGGTGGGCCTTGTTCACTTATTAATAGTGATTTGTTTTTTTGTAAATATACAGTGCGAAAGGCAAAGCTACCATCAACTGAATTGTTAAGGCTATCAATATATGGGACTCACAATAATGGTTATGTTTTTATAATGATTTAGTACGTGAAAACCTATAATTGGCTCACTTGTTTTTAGATCTGTTACTTATTTTATTTTAGTTATTATAAGCGGTTGGTTTTCCAATAAATAAATAAATATGAGATTGTGGCAACCCTAAGACGTCGTCCAGTGATAAACTTCAATGGTTACACTGGCGGCATTGTTGTAGTGTCCTAGCTCTTTGCTATGCGTCAATGGCTTACGTAATCCCACTCCAAGTATTGTCTTTAGATTTCGATTCCTGCAAATATTTGAATTCTGCATCGAGTAGTCTTGGCTGTATTCGCAATAGTTTCACGGTTTTTAGTTCCGCAATGGCTTTTGAAGCCAAATTGTGAATTTATAGCTCTGCCCGCACCTTGTAGTGTCATTTGCATTGGCAATGTCGCACAATGAAATACATCGGCAGTGTATCCAATTTGCAAGTTTAAAGTTATAACATGATATTTTTACCCAAAACACAATTAAGAAATAGCTTTTAACGTGTTTTTATTTGACTTTGTAAAATGATATTTTTAATAAAGATAAAAAGGTTTATAGTTAACTTAATCAGCTTAGTTTTAAATTAGTTTCTTTTTTGAATTAAGTTTACGAAATGAAGTTGGTAGGTTGTTTTATATTATCATTTGAAAATAATTATTCAATCATAGACATAAGTGTGATATATTAGATGAGATTTTAGTTCGTGATTAAGGATGATTTATACCACATCATTTTACTTTTTTCTTTTCTGCACACTCTAATGTCTGGACGAGATTGTTTTGCATCAGACCGCACATTGTGTTCCAATTCGATGTATTTGTTCTGCTATGTTTGATCTTATATGGGTGTACAAGTATTTAATATTTATCTATCTACTACAAATACTCTTGTATCGTTGTACTGCGACTAAAGCAATTTCATATAAAATCGATGAAACTCCAGCAGGGCGATTCCGTTATATTCAGTCTTCAGCCTTCAGTCAGTAGTGAGTTTTGTATGGCATTCTGCAGGTGATACCAGTCGCGTGAGTGTTTCGTAAGTAGAAATCCCCACGTGAGCGATGTAATATTCTTGATCGAAGTGAGCGCAGATCCACTAGGTGAAACTCCCAGTGATTTTATAGTTTAGCTTTAGAGAATCAATACCCTGAAACCCTTTAAGAAATTCCAATTATAATTCAAAAATAGCGACTCCTGGAATTTGAGGATTGTTTTGTTTATTAGAGTCATCATCATTTTCCTGCCCTTATCCCACTTCATGTGGGGTCGGCACAACAGGTTTTTGCTCTCCACTCTCCTCTATCAGCCGTCATCTCAACAGTCACTCCTTTCATACTCATGTCATCTTTCACACAGTCCATCCATCTTTTCTTTGGCCTACCTCTACTTCTATATCCATCCACATTCATCCCTAGCATTCTTCTCGTTACATGACATTCTTCCCTTCGCATAACATGCCCATACCACGCTAACCTATTACTCCTCATCTTTTCAGTCACTGGCGCCACTTTCAAACTGCCTCTAATAAACTCATTCCTTATCTTATCCATCCTCGTCACACCACACATCCATCTCAACATTCTCATCTCCGCTACATGCACTCTTCTTTCATCCGTCCCTTTGGTGGCCCAGCATTCAGATCCATACAAAACGACAGGCCGTATGATGGTTTTGTAAATTTTACCCTTTAGTTTGAGGTGCATTCGCGGATCGCAAGTTGTACCTGTGACCTGTCGCCATTTCATCCATCCCGCATTTATTCTGTTCTTTACATCCCTATCAATCTCACCATCATTCTGTACTACTGAACCAAGGTACCGAAAATCGGAGCAGACTGGCAGGGATACACCATCTAAGGCAATATTGGCGAAATTGGAGGGACCACCGAAGTCACAAAACAGATGTTCTGTTTTGGTCCTGCTTATCTTCAATCCGACACTCTCCAATTTCCCCTGCCATTTTACAAGCCTGCTCTGTACCTCAGTTGCGTCTTCTCCGACAAGTACAATGTCGTCGGCGAACAGCATGCACCAAGGTGCCTCCTCCTGTATGTCTAATGTCAAGGCATCCATTACCAGGAGAAACAAGTAAGGGCTTAAAGCCGATCCTTGGTGCAAGCCTACAGCCACATTGAACTTAGCGGTAACGCCAGCTTCGGACCTGACCTGAGTACAAGCTCGGCTGTACATGGCCCGAATAAGCTGCAGGTACTTCCCAGGCACTCCTTTCTCTTTCATAGCCCACCACAGAACCTCACGGGGAACCCTGTCATACGCCTTCTCCAGATCAACGAACACCATGTGCAAGTTCTTGTGTGCACGGCGGTATTTTTCGCAAAGTTGGCGAAGTGCGAATATGGCGTCCGTTGTCCCGCGTCCAGGCATAAACCCATACTGGTTCTGTGATACCTCACTCTCTTCTCTCATTCTTCTCGCTATTACCTTCTCCCAAACCTTCATGCTATGTGACATGAGCTTTATTCCTCGATAGTTATTACAGTTCTGTACATCACCCTTGTTTTTGAAAATGGGCACCAGCGAACTGTTGCACCATTCTTCTGGGATCGCCTCGTCTTGTAACAACTTATTGAAGAATAAAGTCAGCCACTTCCATCCATTCGCTTTCAAAAACTTCCATACCTCAACTGGTATACCATCTGGTCCTAAAGCTTTTCCATTTTTCATACTTTGCACTGCTTTTTTCACTTCATTCACACTTATCTGTTCTACCGTACCAATGTTTACGGGTGCATACCCTAAAACACCACTCCAGTCATTTTCTTCATTCATCAACCTTTCGAAATACCCCTTCCAACGTTCTTTTATTTCTTCATCTTTTGTCAAAACCTTTCCTCCCTCATCTTTTATACATTTAATGTGCACAATATCTCTTGCATTCTTTTCTCTTTCTTTCGCTAGTCTGTACAGGTCTTTTTGTCCGTGTGGGCTATCCAGTTTTTGATAAAGTTTGTCTTGGACCTTAGCTCTTGACACGGCTACAGCTTTCTTTGCATTCTTCTTACATTCCAAATATATTGCCCTTTTACTCTCTTTAACACTCACACTACTATCTTCAATACTCTTCCATTCCTTAAATGCATTCTTCTTTTCTTTCAAGCACTTTTGCACCTCTTCACTCCACCACCAAGTTTCCTTATCAATTTTCCCTTTTCCTTTCGTTTCCCCAAAAATATCTTTCGCCACACTTCTTATACAATGCGCCATTTCGTTCCAACATTCATCCACTGATTTATCTACCATATCCTCCATTTCAATCATCTTATCAACCACTCTTGTTTGAAATTCCTTCGCATACTCATCTTTTTCTATTAAATGCCATTTTATTTTAGGCAGGGGCTTTGGTTTGTTATTGACAAGTTGTATCCTAACTTTTATCTCCATTATTAGCAAGCGGTGTTGGGAGACTAGAGCCTCGCCTGGCACGACTTTACAATCTTTTGTTGTTTTGATTGTATTACGTCTCATTAAAAAGTAATCAATTTGGGTATTGTGATTGCCACTTTTGTAGGTGATCAGATGTTCGTCACGTTTCTTAAAGAATGTGTTCACTATTGCCAGATCAAATGCAGCCGCTGCTTGTAATAGTGAATCGCCCTCTCGATTCCTGTTTCCAAAACCCCATCCTCCATGTACTCTTTCATATCCTCCATTCAATCTTCCCACGTGCCCGTTAAAATCCCCCCCAATGTATACATCCTCATTCTGTGTGATGTTTTGTTTATTAGAGTATTAGACGTAATTAATTCGAGATCAAGCCGTGTGGCCCTCCACGTGACCTATCCGAGTAAAACAATTTGTAGAGAATTTTGAAATACGATACGATTTATTGTTCGATATTTATTAATTTTTTATCTTCATTGTCATCAGCTTATAGATAAAAAAAAAAATTTATTTTATTTGTTTTTTTGGAAAAGCCTTTAAAGCTCACAAACATCAATTCTCACTGGGCACCGAACCCATGTCCCACAGAACCCATGTCCCACAGCGAAGAAGGCAGAAGTGCCTACTGAGATACCAAACTGAGTTGTATGGGCTGTTATAATTTTTTGAATACGAATAAGAGTATATAGTAGAGCTCTTTGTGTGTGGCTCGTCCAGGGAAGCACTGCTACCACACCTTTTTCTGCCGCGCGCGAAGCAGCAACACTGTGTTTTGGTTTGAAGAGTGTGGTCGCCGGTGTAATTACAAGCACATGAGGCCTCAAGTTGATCAACGTCAGGAAGTGCATAGTAGGGCACGTTTCTATCGTGTGTGACTTACAAGGCAAGGCTTTGTTATAGGTGATGGTTACCACATTACCTGGAGGGCCGTCGGACTGTTCCATCAGTTATTTTTATAAAAAAAAAATTACAATAAGTTTAATAGTATATGTAATACAATCCCACTAATAAGATTGTTCATAAGTCGCCATAAAGATATCTATTCATCTATATTTATATCTATACGAATACTCTTTGAATGTTCCCCAACAATGCTTTTTGGGATAAATACCTACCTAGTTTAGTAGTTAAGTAAAGTTCATAGGCCATTCTGGTCCTTCACTCAACCTTACGGCTCGGTCACACAACCTTACGCCTCGGTCACACGAGTGAAATTGACGAGGATAAATGAAAATACGTTGAATGTCAAGGAATTTCAATTATAGTATACCATAATGTGAGGCTATTTGGGATTCAAGGAGTTATTTATGTTATTATGGAACACTCGGAATCATATGCTTTATTCGCTACTAAATAGTAAGTAAGTAGTAAAGAAATCTTGAATCAAAATCCAATAATTTTGTACTAGTAACAAATAAAACTAATAATTCAGAGTGTTCCAAACAACCTCTTGATTCCAAATAGCCTCCCCTTAGTACTGCTAACAGTACGTTAAATTATAAATGATGTGCGACGTTAGTGTTTCGTACTAACAGAATTACTCGATTCACGTTCACAATTAGGTTTGTTGTCTTTATTAAATTAAAAGGTTGGAAGTTACCTAGCCCAGGTTATGTAATTTTAACCAACTATTTAGGTTATTATTACCAACTTACATTAGCAAAGATGGCTTGTCTAGCATTAGCAATAAACTTTGCAGGCTCCCTCCGAATCGAGTTACTCTGTTGTAAATAGCAATAAGTTATTTAAATCCAACCGTTACGTTTTTTCCGTGTACTTAAAATACAAGACAAATTTAAAATTGTAGTGACTTTTCTTTTATTTGGTAAAATATATTTGTTCTTTAGAACTTTACTAAAGTATTTTTGTTTAGTTTTGTGTACTCTTTTGTTAAGCTGTCATTTTTTATGATGTAAAGTCTGAATGTGAGAATATTTTGTTAATATTTACAACTACAAAAAGTGAACACTAAATAAGTAGTTAAATTAATATAATATTAATAAATATATAATATATATATATAAATAAATAATATTAATAAGTAGTTAAGTTAATATTCACACATGACATTCTAACTCTGACTATCTAGCCCCAAACAAACATCTGATATCATAATGCACGAAGAAGAAGAAGATAATGCACGTAATGTATAATTTTTTTCTTTATAAAATATTAATGAACCGTATAATATTTTACTTAAAAATGTAATAAATATATTTTTTATATATATTTTACTTACATTGATTTAATTTTGAAAACTATATGTCTCAGGCGATTGATTCTCTATTCTTCAGTTTCTTAAATTGTTATTTGATTGTAAATTATACAGACTGTCTTTACTTAAATCCTTAGCTATCGTACTTCTATGGTATCTGCTGCTTGCCTAAATATAGGACCGAAGCTGTTTGAAAGTCAAAGCGCTTGTCTCTTTGAGCTACGATAATTAGTAGAACCCTTCATTAGCCGCGTGACTTTGACAAGTCAACGCAGCTTGTACCTACTTGCAAAAAATAACAAAAAGCACGTAATTACCTTTTCATACCATTTTCTGATGTTAATGTATTTTTTAATGAAAGTTATGTATTCTACTTATGTGAGTATGCACTTGTAATGCTTGTTTCCGATGCCTTTAGGCGTTTTATTCACAATTCACAGTTCTCCTAAGACATGATGACAGTGGATGACAAAGGCTCAAAATTGCTTTCAAAATTGTTAGCTCAAAATGAATGGAGGAAGGCTATGTCTACTTCTTCTTCTTGTTTTCGGGCCACTAGTTCTTCTAAAACAGTGCGGGGAAAGGGTTTATGTCCACCGAAATAAGCATCCCACTAGTTCTGATTCAAATTCAAGATGGAGGAATAAGATAATGCACTGACGTCCCGCAAAGGGATGTTATGTATTATTTTGTGCATAATTCCCCTGCTAATCTTACCACAGCCAGACCAACTCCATAAGGCGTTGACAATACATAATGTACCTCTCGCTCGCACAATTTACTTTAGCTTTCTAGATTTCGTACCTAAGCAAACTTTTGAGTAGGAAAACATGCATCGATCAAAATGAAATTTTTACCAAACTGTGTGCAATGTATGCGATATGTGCGATTTTTCTAAAATGGGTTAAGTGATTTTATATCCTTCAAGAAGTCAAAACGTGCGAGCGAGAGTCACATTAGCTCCTGTCTTCACCTTAAAGTAGCGAAGAAGGAATCATCTCCCACATCACAAGAATTGCACCCGTAGTGGAATTCAGGAGCTCAACGAATTGTCTTCCGCAGGTACCACGGCACCTCAGTGGTGGACTTCGACTCCCCGCGCGGCGGCATCAGCCTGGAGACGGAGAAGACGGAAGGGGGCACTACCAGCAAGCTGCTGGTGACGAAGGCCTCTCTCACAGACAGCGGCAACTACACGTGTGTGCCGAGCAACGCTCATCCCGCTTCCGTGTCCGTGCATGTGCTCAATGGTGAGAGACTTTCTGTAACGTATAATATTATAATACTAGCGACCCGCCCGCGCGCCCCTTATTTGCACGGGTGCACATTGTTTTTCTACTATATCACGCATGTATTATACACATAAACCTTTCCATTGAATCACTCTATCTATTAAAAAAAGCCGCATCAAAATCCGTTGCGTAGTTTTAAAGATTTAAGCATACATAAAGATGGGGAATAAAGGTTCTCGAATGGCGACCACGAACAGAAAAGCGAAGTGTAGGACGCCCTCCTACCTACCCGGTGGACTGACGACATTGTTAGGATCGCGGGTAGTCGGTGGATGGAAAGGGCTCAAAATCGTTCTTCCTGGAAACGGATAGGGGAGGCCTATGTCCAGCAGTGGACTTCTGTAGGCTGCTGATGATGATGAAGCATACATAGGGACATAGGGACAGAGCAAGCGACTTTGTTTTATACTATATAGTGATTATTAAAAAAAATATAAGCCATTATTCCCAACTTTACATTTACAATTCATTTACCGTTTAACATATCAAAACATTTCTAATACATACATTATTATTATTATTCTTACCTCTTCTAAAATTGTACTTGAACGTTAATCATCAAATCATTGTAGGTTTGCCCATTTTTGGGCACAGGACTCCTCCAACCCTTTCCAGTCAGTCCTTTGTTCGGCTAAACGTGTAACGTTAGTAGCCTGCTTATATTTTTTTCACATAAAAATATCACGTCGTCATTGGCCTAAATACCACTGCTAAACATACCGCCGGTGAAGTTCGACCAACTATCAAGACACTTGCTATTTCAGCTTTTACTTCAAATTAGATACAGATAACAAGTGACTTGAAAGCCGATTAGGTTTGATCGAGCTTTCAGAAACCAAGGATAGACTTCATATTTGGGAGTTTTTGCTGTAGGCACCACGCTTGTTAGGTTGATTGGACAGATCTCCAAAAGGTTTGTTGGCGATGACACTGCATTGTATTTTTTTTTCTAATAAAGTTAGTAAGAGATTATAATAATTTTCATTCTTCCAAAAATATGAAGCTTGAATCACTGTCATTTTTGGGTTATGAAAATCATATTAAAAATTTTGAATCCAAGCATACCTACTTTTCTTTTCAATAACTATCATAGATTATACAATATTTAAAAGTTGTAACTACATTTTTATGTAATTTTCTTTTTAAACAAATTGATTTGCTTACTCGCCTTACGCACGGTAGTCTTCCCCTGGGACCGCTAGAAACTCAAGACCCTTTTAAAAAATATTGGTATTCCTAGTCTGAACTTTCGATTGTCCCCAGGAGAGCATCCAGCAGCGATGCAGACCAGCAACCGTGCGTCATCGTATCTGACGTCACAGCTGAGCTGCGCTCTCGTGACCTACCTCGTCTCCTCTATGGTCTGCAGGTGATCGCTCTCGGCTGTCGGTGGAGCTTTTGTACTTACTGAAGTTAACTGAACAATACTGAGATTCAAAGAGGACCTGGAAAAATCCACTGTCTCACTTTCGGGGAGATTTTAAACCTTTTTCATTCAGCATCTTCTTGCAAACATTAGAATTGGGACTTCTGTTGGATATGGACGTACTACGCTTTTGTAGCACACTAAAATCTACAAATTTGAGTTAAGCATTATCTGTTTTTTAAACCTCTCAAAAAAAGAGATATTTCAAATGTAAAAGTTTTTTTAACCCTTATAACTGTTATCATACTAAAGCTTATGAAATTGAATGTAAGACATGGTTGTGAGGTTAAAAGATTTATTTTATAAGTCATTCAGACTTAGCTAGAGGCGTATCACAATTCTTTACAATGCTTGATTTACAAACTACGTTACACATGAAAGATTTACAAACGCTTCCGAGCATGAAAATCAATCGTTTTTTGGTATCTGGCTATAAAAACCAAGCCCTGACGCAGACTATTATAAGGCATATGATTACATAGGATAAAGTCGCATTTACTTCTAAGTTACTTTATATTTCTGCGTAGAAATCAAAACTTTCGAAAGAAGATAATTGATAACTGTATCGCATTTAATAAGTAACTCTTTACATGTAATTTATTTTATGAAATCTAAATAACCATGGAATTAGTTAATTTAAGTTTGTTAATTTTCTATAAACGTCATAGAATGTAAAATGCGGCTTCGTAACTATTCATAACTTGAATACCCTTACTTATTTATTCAGAATTGAAAGGAAAGGCTCCACCCTGTATAACTAAATTAATATTAAATTAATCGATAAATTAGAAGTTACTTAGAGTAAGCGAGCGTTAGCGATTGTTATTAAATAATAATTAAATTTTCGCAACGCATCTACAGACAGTTTATGATTAAAATGAAAAAAAGGTTTTTTTATTTTTTCACATTTATTGTAACATTTTCATTTTGCGAAAGGAGCATGTTTAGTATAATACAAAAAAACAATTAATAGTGAAATCAACCTATCCGCAAAAGGTCCTATGGAAAATTCGTAATATTGTATTGTTGAGCAGTTGGAAAACTTAATAACATACTTACTTGGCAACTTAACAAGAAAGAAAAAAAAAGGATTTTATTCAACAAAACAAAAAAAAAGGTTAAATCAAACAGTTATAACATGAGTCTCTTCAAGGCAAGAGTGAATAGGTGTCTTCTAGACCGTTCTGCTTACGGTGGAGCAGAACGGTCTAGAAGACACCTATTCACTCTACATACATCGTCGCTTACCATCAGGTGAGATTGTGGTCATCAGTTAAAAAAAAAGTTGATACCTTTGTATCTTAAGTTATTTTATTGATATGTGATATTTTTTTATTAATGTCAAATGACAGCAAAGTGTTAAGGCGTACAATATAATGGTTAACCCGTACTAAATTAAATGCATATTATTATTTTATGTATAGAAATGTCAAGAGCTGTGATTTTATTTGATCTCACGTAATGTAAATGAAATTTTTGTACATAACTGATTATACGTAATGTAGATTAAAGGTTTATATCAAGTGTAAATATTTCGGATTATTGTAAATATTACTGTAATCGAGTTTATTGTAATACATTTTATTAGGTGTTCCACCATTCGTGTGGTGAAAAACTCTGTTTCTGTTCGTAGAACGATTTTGTTAGAAATGTTTTTATCAGAAACAACCAACAATAATTTTAAATTAACATAAATAGTTTAAGAAATTAAATAACATTTAAGACAGTAAAACGTAATCAAAAAGGTTTTACTATTTCGTTTTGCAAAATAATAGGCTTTGTTTCTGATAATAACAGAATAAACTTTGTAACTACTAGTAGTATTGACAAATAAAATTGATAACTCTATCGACTGTTTTGTATTAAAACATTTACTGAAATCGCAAATAATAGTAACAATTTCATTTCAATCTTGTTACACACTGGCCGAGTAATTTTTTCATTCGTTTGAACACTTTAACACACCCATTTTAACACAAAAAACTGAAAAAGATGTACGGCTTTGATCCCTGGCACGATAGATTACTTTTCGTACAAAGTATTACTTTCAGATTCTTGTTGACGCCTAAGAGGGTTAGGCAGAAATATGTCCAAGCATTACAATTGGGAAACACACATTTTGCAGAACTCCGTACGTGTCCATAGTATCATTCCTCCATACGTGACAGGTTGCAAGCCCATAGCCGCATTATTTCATCAAAATAAGTATAGAACAAAACAAAAATTAGAATTGATTTCTATTTCACCACCACTGCAGTCTGATAAACTTCACTAGCAGGTATGTGGTTCAATTTCGACATCATGTTGACAAAGAAAATAAAACGTGCCAACCCAAAAAGCTGCACAAAACAGCCGTGCAGCTCAATGACATGCTTCAATCGGGAAAAAACGTTTATTTGCATCGACATTCTTTATTGTCAGAATGTTGCTGTTTTCTAGGCGAAAAATAAATAAATCAAGCCGAACTTACGACGGTTATTTTCATTTATTAATGACATACAATGATCTAAACTTTAAGAACATTTTGTGATTTACAAAAGTGAGTGTGGGTGAGGGCGATTGTATGGCTATTTTTTGGTTATATGGGTGGTATATTTTATCTATTAAAATACTGAGAAGTACAATAAGGGGTGAAGCATAATTAAATGACTAGAATAATTGGTTCTATAATGGATTTCAATTTTGATTTTAGAATATTGTTTACAAAGCCTGATTTGTGTCAATCAATGTGTGTGTTTCTATTTTATCTACGCTAAGATGGATACGTAGAATTTCCGTAACGAGTAAATTGACGTGTTCATTTCAATTATTCTGATCCAGTCAGTGTGAGACAAGACGCTTCAATCTCTTCTTGTAATTATAACGTAGTTACGGAGTAGTGCCGTAGGTATAAATAGATATGTTCCTTAAATTTAATGTAGAGTGTTACCAGTAACATCATTATTTATACGAAACGAAGCGTTTTTAATATAAATTGAGAAAGAGTTGGTTGTTTGTGTTTTATTGTATTGTTTTGTGAATACGGTTTGAGACAAAGAAGAAATAATAAATATTACAAAAAAAGTCTTGTTTTTTTTTATCGGACTCTTCTCTGTTTTCATTGGTATTTTTTCATGTTATAAACATAAAAAAGTGACTCATAAAATACTTGAAAGTTACTATCTATATAGGTATATAGATTGGTATATAGATAGTAGTCTTTACTTTATGTATCAAATTAATCCGTCAAAATAAGCTGCTTGTAAAGTAATCGATTTTTACGTATATACATGCGGTGAGTTCATTTGCTCATTAAATATGCTACATAAACTGATATTCAATTACACTATTCATACAATTACAATTTCATTGTTCAAGGAAAATCTTGCCGTGGTAGGTAATTAATTAATTAAATTTTGACAATGCTCATGCATGGTAGCTAGTGGTGTAAGCCATTTATCATAATGAATACCTACCTAATTTACTACTAATTAAATAAATTCATGAATGGATACAATCTCTAATTACAGATATTATTTTAACACTACTTTAGATAATATTACAAATAAAACAAACTTAGTTACTTAGTTAAAATCAAACTACAATCAAAACTATCAATAATCATACAACACAAAACAAAACGAATTTACACTTGTATAAATATAAATTACAATTTATTCTGTAATGAAAAAACTAACTCGAGATCAAGAACACTGTATAAGAGACGGATTTTTTTAAAGCTAACAAATACTTTTTAAGGGAGCTTTTAAATCAGTAAATCGAACTGTAAGAGGAATGTTTGAAAAAGTTACCCTTGTACGTACGTAAAAGATGATTCGATATCGGATTATGAAAATTCTTTAAAAGACTTCGTGCGACTTCAAACGATTTGTTATCCTATTTATTTTGAACATTAACATTTTTCTCAGTATTTCTTAACGATACATTATTTATTTGATTAATATATGTTAAAAAGCTGTAGAAAATACGATTTTATTTACGAGTATGCTGTAATGTTTTTGTTTGTCCTTGTACGTGGAAGTATTTACTACCTCCGTATTTATTTCTGCCGCTATGCAGCAGTCATGTTCATTTACATTAACCCAAAAAACAAATATATATTAAAAATATATAAACAATAGAACTGTGTGCTAAATTTAAATGCATTTAAATGTAAGTAAATAAAAGTATGTACCTATAAGAATCAAAGTCCTGACTGACTGACTTATAGACAACGCACAGCCTAAACCGCTGGTCGTAGAGACTTGAAATTTGAGGAGTATATAGTTCTTACAGCGTAGACGTGTACTAAGAAGGGATTTTTCAAAATTCAACCCCTAAGGGTGTAAAAAGGGTTGAAAACGTTTGTATGAAAAATCGTATTCTTTCAACCTAGGAACTTAACACTTAGAGGACATAATATACCCCAAAGTCAATAATAAAGTTTTTCATTTTTAGTTTTTATCAACCACCACCAATAAGGGTGCAAAGGGGTTTTGTAGTTTGTACGGGAGTTTTTTAACGAGTGGTTCAATTGATTTCAAACTTGGAGTAAATATACTTCTAAATAAATAATTAAGAACGACATTTTTAGTTTTTGTGAACTACCCTTAATAAGGGTGCAAAGAGATGTCAAAGTTTGTACGAGAATTTTTGTACGCGTAGTGCGATTGACTTGAAACTAATAGTAAAAGTAGACAAATAACAAAAAAATATACTAATTTAGGGTTTTATCTGAGGTGGAATGCGCGAGCGGCGTCAGAGACGCAGCGGTAGCTGGCGAAGTGCGGGCCCAGCGGCATCCCAGCTTGGCGGCGGGGCCGCCGCCGCTGCCAAGCTGGGACTGCTGTATCTAAGTACCTACTTAGGCGCAATGTTGTCAATGTGACCTATTTTCCCGAGTACACTGTCGCGATCCATAACTTTGATCCCCACCACTCTGTCCATCCATGCTTACCTTAGCGATGAGTGCGACGCATATTTTTATCGAAATTTCGTAATTTTTGCGCTATTTTGGTGACGCAATACGCGCGGGTGAAACCGCGGGGTGCAACTAGTTGATATCATAAAAGCAAAATAAGCTCGTTGCTGTGATTTTCCTGTTAGAACTGAAAAATTATATCTTCAAGCTTCAAGAACTTCGTAAGGAGTTCGAATCATCTATTAAAAAGATCTTGCTTCTCATCTGGTTCTTTTCACGGTGAGGTAAAGGTGCAAACTCACTTGTGTCACGCGGACGTGGTTCGTCGATTACGTTTTACGTCCCCTGTTGATTTAAATCAAATTGCACTGCTGAAATAATAGGTTTTTATAGAGCTAGTGTTGGAAACCTATTTTCAAACAAGGTCCCAGAAAAAACATTATTAATTATGTTGATGTTTAAATAAGCGAAAGTAAGTTCTTTCTCAGAAACTCGGACTAAGTTCTAAATATTCATACCACAATAGCAACCAAACTACAGTAGTTGTACAACTAAAAACATTGTAAAATGTGTCAAGTGCTCGAAAGGAGCCTTTATGAGGCGCACTTAAAATTTTTTCACCACTTGGTTCAAAAAGACTAGTGACATGATAAATAATAAGAAGAATATACCATATAGCCAATAGGAATAAAATCTCTATTCTTAATCATAAGATGCAATAATGCATTCGAAGTCTTTAGCGGACTATGAATCCACCGAAAGCCGTTTGTAGTGCATAATACATACAAATCATTACGGTATGTGGTACTCCATACTTGACCAACGTTTTTCACCAGGTCACATCGTACTTCAAAAGTGTGTCATGACCTTAAGATTCGGATTACGCGATAATACGAAAAAACGAGTGTGCGCCGAGCTTTATATCATCCGGCGCTTTGCAACTTCCATAATCTATGGTTTATCGCAGTTTATGTCTTCGTGGCCTTTCTTAATATTCATATTTCTGTATTAAGACCTTACAAATAACCCTCTGGAAAAGGTGGTAATTTTTTAAGAAATTCTGTTAAGGTAATTTTTATTTTTATGTGGATAAAATAGGGTGAGCGTAAGCAAATATGGTGGTGGGTAAGTACTTTTTATTTGTGGTAAATGGTAAATAATGCACGTTTCCATTGCACGTGACTTGTGAGGTCAAGCTTTGATATGGGTAATGACTGATGATTATACCACAGAACATGTGGGTGGAGGGCCACATGCTCCGAACTATTATAGTACATTATGGTCCAAGTGTGGAATGTTGGTGATTGCCGCTGAGGCGCCATCGAGACCCGAGCCGTAGGCGAGTGTCTTAAGAGAGCCGAGGACGGTAATCATCAATCCACACGTGTACCATACGACGTTTTTCAACACATTTGTGAATAAAATTATAATAAAAACTCACAGAACAGATATTTTTCCTTGGAGTTTTCAGGTAGTAAAGTTTCCATACGTTAAGGGCTTCACATCATAAATCGGGCGGTGTGCAACGTAAATCATTTTCTTCGTAACTTGTACTTGTAGACATTTTAATTAATAAATCACTATAATTTCAACAGTGAAACCGAGTTGTGAAATATGTTTCGCTTCGGCGGGAAAAATTAATCAGTTTTCATAAGCGCGCGCATTGCGATCGGCCACAAACTAAAGGGATGAGGTTTTTTTTTATTTTCCGCGCATAGGGTAAAGTATTGATGCCCGTGAACTTAGCAGAGCATTGTCCAGCAGATCAAAAAAAAATGTGAGTTCTATTCGCATGCAGCATAGTTCTATAGTTCCTGATACATTTCAGGAATAGTTCTGGCCTGAAAACCTGAAAAAAGTTACTTGAAAAAATGCTCTGCTAACTTCCGGTAGCAGAGCATTTTTCAGCAAAAATAAAATAAAAAATATTTTCTGACTTATAAAGCTCTGTTCTATAGTTCCTGATACTTTTCAGAAATAGTTCTGTGCTGAAAACCTGAAAAAAAAATGTTTAAACAAAATCACCTCCCAACAAAACGTAAATAATCATTTTGGAATTTTAACGTTTCAAATCATTATTGCAAACTACAACTACGTCGTTTCTCATAAACCTGCTCAAGAACTAAAACCAAGAACTAGATTCAAGCCCAGAACTCACGTAAAAATGCCAGAAGAACATGCCGGAATATTATGAGTTCTAAAAATCACGTTCAAACGCCAGCAGAGCAGGCCTAAACATATAGTTTTCATGGTTTCAAACAACTCTTAGAGCCTAGAACTGTCAAGTTTCTGATAGATCTGTGTAAGACCTACAATCTAGATTTTTATTCAAATCTAGACCTCACGTTAAAGTGCCAGCAGAGCATGGTACAAAGTTAAAAAATATTTTTTTATGTCCGCAAACTACACCTAGATTCTAGAACTGTCAAGTTTCTGATAGATCTGTGTAAGACCTCCAATCTAGACTTTTATTCAAATCTAGACCTCACGTTAAAATGCCAGCAGAGCATGGTACAAAGTTTTAAATGAAATTTTCATGGACTCAAACTATACCTAGACGCTAGAACTGTCAAGTTTCTGATAGATCTTCATAAGACCTACAATCTAGACTTTGATTAAAATCTAGACCTCACATTAAAATGCCAGCAGAGCATGGTACAAAGTTAAAAATGAAATTTTCATGGACTCAAACTATACCTAGACCCTAGAACTCTCAAGTTTCTGATAGATCTTCATAAGACCTACAATCTAGACTTTAATTCAAATCTAGACCTCACGTTAAAATGCCAGCAGAGCATGGTACAAAGTTAAAAATGAAAATTTCATGGACTCAAACTGTACCTAGAACTCTCAAGTTTCTGATAGATCTTCATAAGACCTACAATCTAGACTTTAATTCAAATCTAGACCTCACGTAAAAATGCCAGCAGAGCATGGTACAAAGTTAAAAATGAAATTTTCATGGACTCAAACTATACCTAGACCCTAGAACTCTCAAGTTTCTGATAGATCTTCATAAGACCTACAATCTAGACTTTAATTCAAATCTAGACCTCACGTTAAAATGCCAGCAGAGCATGGTACAAAGTTAAAAATGAAATTTTCATGGACTCAAACTTTACCTAGAGTCTAGAACTGTCAAGTTTCTGATAGATCTTCATAAGACCTACAATCTAGACTTTGATTAAAATCTAGACCTCACATTAAAATGCCAGCAGAGCATGGTACAAAGTTAAAAATGAAATTTTCATGGACTCAAACTATACCTAGACCCTAGAACTGTCAAGTTTCTGATAGATCTTCATAAGACCTACAATCTAGACTTTGATTAAAATCTAGACCTCACATTAAAATGCCAGCAGAGCATGGTACAAAGTTAAAAATGAAATTTTCATGGACTCAAACTGTACCTAGACCCTAGAACTCTCAAGTTTCTGATAGATCTTCATAAGACCTACAATCTAGACTTTGATTAAAATCTAGACCTCACATTAAAATGCCAGCAGAGCATGGTACAAAGTTTTAAATGAAATTTTCATGGACTCAAACTATACCTAGACCCTAGAACTGTCAAGTTTCCAATAGATCTGTGTAAGACCTACAATCAAGACTTTGATTCAATTCTTGACCTCAAGTTAAAATGCCAGCAGAGCATGGTGAAAAGTTAAAAATGAAATTTTCATGGACTCAAACTATATCTAGAGACTAGATTCAAATCTAGACCGCATGTACAGATGCCACTGGAGAATGAAATTTTCATAGACTCAAACTTGGTTTACCTTGAGCCTAGAACTGTCAAATTTCTTAAAGATCTTTAAAATATCTACAATCTAGACTTTGTTTCATTTCTAGAACTCACGTTAAAATGCCAGCAGGGTATGGTTTAAAGTTTGAAATGTAATTTTCTTGTATTCAATTTTAAAAATTATGATCATGATTAATACCTAGAACCTAGAACTGTCACGTATCTATTGGCTTAAATTCCTTGTTTGGCGCCGACTCAAAAATACTTAGGTATAATTTTATTCGTTTAAGAACAGTTATTAAGCTTAAATAAAAATAGGTTTATTAGTTTTTGCTGTTCAGTCATTCCGGCGCGGTAATATTAGATTGTCCCATTTAAATTTAGAAACAAACCTAGGGTAGGAAAATAGGGATGTTTGATTGTTCACTCACTGACTGATTGACCACGCGTAACTTCTTACATAGTAATCCAATTTTCATAATTCTCTTTATGTGACCAAACTAGAGGTACACTCTATCCATTATAAGAAATATCTAAATCATTTTACTCTAAAAAAAGATATGCGCGGTCATACAATACAATCAGTGAGTGAACCATCAGTCCCTGTTTTTCTACCCTATAGTGAAGGAATAATGTACAGAAAACACCTACGTATGTAAAATTATTAGCATCATTTACCTACCTATGTATGTAAGCTAAGAAATAAAAAACCCATTTATTAAGTAGTGTAGTTTTTTTTATTATTTAACATTACCTCAATAATTCCAACGAATTGTTCTATTTTCTGCAAAAACTAAGATGACAATTTAAACATTTTTTTGCGCATATTGTAAATTCAAAGTATTTATGTAACTACTATCTAAGCTTTGCATATTAAAATTTTTCAAGTATTTAGGTTTTGCCAGAAGTAGTGACATTTTTCAGTGGCGAAATACTTGAAGAAACAAGAAAGTACAGAGCTCTTTATAGTTTTTAAAAAATAATTTGGTCTGATCTACAATATATTAGTTATAGTTGTTTTCTAATTTTTGCAGAAATCACAAATCTAATAAATAAAATCACTGAAAAAAAATTACTAGAAAACACAATATAAGTATTTTATGAAATGAGTTACACCACTCATCAGTGCCTCATTGCTGCTTGTAGATATTACAAAACTATGAGTTAATAAATAATCACTAATAAATATACTAGAAATCACAATAAATAATCCAGTGATTTATTTACCTATATTTTTATTATATTATATTATATATTTTGTAATTTCTGCAAGCCTATTCTAACTGCCTTCCTGTGTTTTTACTGACCGTTTCGTAACTTCAAAAAGGAATTATAAATCGATTAGTAAAAACACAGGAAGGCGTTACACTAAGCTTGCAGAAATTACAAAACTATACATAAAAAACACAAAAGAAATAAATACATAAAAAATACATACATAATAATACAATAATAATACTTACATAAAAAACACAAAAGAAATAAAAATCACGAGTATTTATTAAAAACACAAAAAAAATTAGTAACACAGGAAGGCATTATAATCGACTTGGTAAAATTACAAAATTATAACTTAAAAATTACTGAAATTAAGTTAAAACACAGGAAGGCGTTTCAATAAACTTGGAGAAATAACAAAAGCATGAGTTAATAAATAATCACTAAAAAATATACTAGAAATCACAATAAATAATCCTGTGATTTATTTACCTATATTTTTATTATATCGCCGTCCCCACCGAATAAAATCGTAATCGACTATTACGATAGTAGTGCTTTTATTTGAAATAACTATTCTAGAGGTCCGATTACACCTTGTGAATTTTTTTCAACAGATTCGTACGAGTATTTACCGAGTTACCCATACCTATTAACGCAAGGAATTGTTTTTTTGCAGTTGAAGCAAGATCTTTCTATGGTCATGCAATCTTCTATTGCTTCCTGAATTAGATGAAGACCCCGACACAAAATGATGTCAACATTGACACTTACAAAAGTGTATTTTTTCCGGTTCTTATATCCACAGGAACAATCTACGCTAGACTCATAGCTCGGTTCTTTTTCAAAAAGGTACTGCGCTAAATGGGCAGCATTGCATTCCACGTCTAATCGCTTGATATTTTTCATGTAGGTCGTGACTTGAAAAATTTGTATGCCTGATAATATTTTGGCCCGCTGAGCATAATGTTCTCGTAAAATATTTTTTTTATCATATACACTCTGGGCCATTTTTATAATGGGGCAGTGTGATGATTTTAAATTGTCAGCGTAGGCTTTACTAGCCAAAAGTCCAGAAAGAATTAGCTGAAAAATTGCATCAAATGCACAAGTTGAAGTAATATTGAAATATTTATTATTTAGACGCACAGGTCCTGCGATGTTTCCATTAAGAAGAACTGGAGCGTGGGCAGTTTTCGAATTTTTGATGAAATCCCACTCAGGACAATCATCAAAACACGTCGGTTTTGCACGCTTTTTGTTAAGTGAATCTTCGTTTTTATGAAATCCTCTCCATTCTTCTCGAACGTTCCAATCGTTATCAGCAATATTTTCGTGGCTTGATAACTGAGCTGCTTTTGATCTTTTTTTTGCTGTAGAATCGGAAACCTTCTGTTTTTCTTTTTTGAATACCCCTCTCCATACATCTTGAACGTTCCAATCGCCATCAGAAATACTTTCACTTTCCGCATTTATATCAGCTGAATCCGAAAGTGTGTCCGAAGAATCAGAACCTGTAATCACTGTACTAACAGTCACTATCGCAGCAGATTCAAGTGGCTTCACTTTTGGCTCGAGACTGGGTACAATGTTTTTCACATCAAATGACATTTCCTCAGACTCAAGTGTTTTGTGTTGAAGATCGTTGACTTCTTCAGCAAATACAAATCGGGGTCCCGAAAATTCATTGAGGTTGGTGTTAACCGGGGCTTTGGATTCTAAATCATCTCTGTTTTGTGGTGAACCATCTGACACCTTGGAGCGCTCCTTTATTTTGTCATCGATTCGCTCAAGATGTTGCATGACGAATCTGTCAATCCGCATTGGAATTTCACCTCGAAATTCACGCCGTTTTAAATCAGAAAATTCGGATTCAACTGACGCGGAGGTGGCGGTCAATGAGCCTCTCCCGAAAACAGGCACCATGATTGCGGTCCATAGGGGTATGTATGGAAGGAGGGACCTTTTCAACCGTTTTGCGAAATCGGGGTTGTAGCATGCGTTGATCGTATCGCCTTCCGACGACTGATCAGCTATTTGGATTGCTGCGTCATATAATCCATCACACCACGATTTCCAGCCTGGTTTTTCTATTTCATTTTTATCAGCACTATTAAAAGCAGATTCTTCGTCGGTGCTGAGACCAGTTTCTTCGTCACTGTTGTTTGTGTTATGCTCATCGTAATCTTCATGATCGTCTTCGTTTTTTATTTCGTGTCCTTTGATCTTATTGTTCAAAAAACGAAGTCGTTCAACTGATGGCAGAAGCTTGTCATCTGGTCCAGACCCAATGCATTTACTTAGCGCAACGATGAGAACGGATTCTAGGAAGTAGGATAAGTCTTCTAGATTCGAGATCTGGCAAGCTTTTCCAACGCATCGTTTATAAAATCGCCGTACTAATGTCTTATCTTTTCCTTTCAAACTGGGCCATCGTGTTATCATTGCCGATAGATGACATACGTCTAGTCGCATAAATGTCGACGGTAGTAACAAGGATTTATTCACAATAGCATCGTAACACTTTTGTAAATAATCGTTTAAACTTGCGCATTGGCCAAATATTCGCGCTACCGCAATGAGCAAAGACCACCCAAAATCGGTTACAACGATTGGTGGAATAGGAGCGTTTGCAGCAAGGATGTGGCCAAAAAACTCCGCGACTATGATAGAGCGTTGATCGGCTGATACCATCTGGAATGTTGGCACGCTACCATCTTTCGTCACGAGCACACACTGGTACAGAAAAATGTGCGGCTTATGTGACTTATCAGCACGCTTTGCAACGCCACCTGTAGCATCTATTGCTAAAGTTGCATTGTTAGGGTCCCTTTTACAACGGGAAATGTATATTTGGAGCTGTTCAGGTAGCCAATATATACAGTTAAATTGGTACAATCCGATGGATTGTATACAACCAACCAACTTGCCATGCTCAGCGCTATTGAGTAGATTCAATGCAGGATTTCCGAACTGCAATCCATATTTATTTAATAGTCGCTGCTCTTTGGCTTTTCGGACGACTTCATTACTCGGTAATATTGGCGGATCTTTACCTCCAAATTTCTTTATACGACCAGCGGGCCGACCGCCACCATAGAATTGATCTGTCAAATTTTAGCATTTGTGAAAACTTTCTTGAAAACTTTACTGGCTTGTATAAGTTGACCTCTCACACACATATGCGAAGATTAGCTGACATGGTTTTGTTGTCTTTGGACATTTTAAACTTTTTTGTCGTTCTATAAACTTTTTTTTCGGTAATTTTCGATTTTCTCTATCAAGGAGTAGAAGACTCACAAATGACTGCCTCCGCGCGCGTTTACACATGGCTAAGCTCAGTTCACTAAATTTAGACAGTAGCATTTTCGCTCTAGATTTGTATACTAACGGCCGGTTTCGGAAAGCTTGATCAAAACTAATCACTCAAGTCACTTGCTATTTCAGCTTTTACTTCAAGTTGGATAGAGATAGCAAGCGACTTGACAGGCGATAAATGTTGATCGAGTTTTCAGGAACCGAGGGTAAGTTAATTATCTTGCTAATTAACTTAGTGTATACCTATATCTGATGAATTTCGAGGTGAAGGTCAAAGCAAAAAGATATTTATTCAATAAAATCACAAGGATCACTTTAAAACGTCTCAAAGCTAGGTGACTCCAGGCGCCCGCGCCCCTTCCACGCAACCAAAGCCTAGAAGAACAGCCAAAAAACTTAGGGCTTGTTTTTTTATAAAATTAGCTGATGGAACAAGCAGATGGCTCACCTGATGTTAAGTGGTTACCATCAGCTATTACAAAGCATTGCCCGTAAGTCACGCACGACAGGAACTTGCCTTACGATGCACTGCCCTGCGTCCATCATCTTGAGGCATACAGATGTAAAGCCTGATGTGCCTGTAATCACACCGGTGACCACACTCTATAAACCAAAATATAGCAACGCTACTTGGCGGCAGAAAAAGGCGTGGTGGTAGTACTTCCCCGGACGAGCCCTTCACAAAAAAAGAGTTCTACTACTCTTTTGTATGATCCTTTAACCACGTACTTTTATAATTAACTAGTTGCGCCCCGCGATTTCACCCGCGCAGATTTAAATCCCGGTATTCCCACGGGATAAAAAGTAGCCTACTTATGTGCTATTCCAGACTATAATATAACTCTCTGCCAAGTTTCATCCTGATCCGTTAAGCCGTTCTGGAGTTATAGAGTACAAACATCCATCCATACTCACAAACTTTCGCATTTATAATACCTATTAGTAGGATGTAGCTAGGTATCTAAACCTTAGATATCTGTTAGATTCTAAAGTATGGCAAGTTTCCATAATTGTGTTATTGTAAGTATAGGTAACTAGCGGCCTGTCCCAGCTTCGCATGGGTGGACATAATTTTTTTCAACATTTTAGCATAAACTTAGACTCCCGCGCTTCGTAACACACGAAGGTGAAAATACACGTGACAGTAAAATGGTACAGTAGCGAGCATGCAAGTTACAGGCATGCAGGATTTACGGGCACATTGTGGATACATTTGCAAGTTAACTCGTCAGGTCAGGTATCGCGACGGTCACACATGCCGGTTTCGTAGCCCCCCGCGTCCCCTCGCTTACGTGGCATGCCAACACGTCAGGTACTGGCATGCCTGTACTTGTCGCGACGTTCACACATGCTGGTTTCGTAGCCCCCCCCCCCGAGTCCCCTCCGTCACGTGGATGCCAGAGCTGACCTAAAATAGAATGTTGTGCTAACTACTTGCATGCCAGGTACAGGCATGCCAATTAGCGTATGTGTCTGTAGCTTGCATGCAAGTGTGCCAGCTACGGGCATATACACATGCCCGTAGCTGGCACACCATTGTGCCCACGCTGAGTGAGAACTCGCCTAGCTTTCGCGCTTTCTAAGGCGCGCTAAAGTTTTTAATTTCGTAATAATAATATCTTTTGAATGGAATGTCCGATTTAAAAAATTAAAGAAGTAGTCGATAAGTATTGGAACAGCCTTGCATACAAAATAATTTATTTGTATAAGGACTAATATAAAGGATAACATGGTCTGTTTTTGGTCGGCATTTTTATCAACATTTTAAATACAGAAAAGTTGTTGTACTAACATAACTACAATAGTTAGATATATGCTATTGCTGACTTAATTGTAGATAATGATGTGTTCTTTAATATTGTAGAACATTTTTTTGTATCGTCTATAGTTTCCGCAGCGCATGCGGTGAAAGATATTTTATATTACACCTCGGGTTACATTTTTTAAGTTTTAGTAGGGATCCCTAATTTTTTTCAGTAATAAATGTAGCCTATGTTACTCAAGGAAAATTTAACTTTCTTATGGTGAAAGAATTTTTGAAATCGGACCAGTAGTTTTTGAGCCTATTCGAAACATACATACAAAGTTTTTCTCTTTATAATAGGTATTATTAGTGTAGATAAATAGCTCTCTCATATCCGTAAAATGTAAAATCTCGCCTTAGTTTTGGGTGGCGTGTAATTATACAACCATCCCTTACCTACTACTAGTGAAACGTCATTAAATTGCAGAAAATATTATTATCGACACTCCCTACGTATTGTCGCGTAACTGCCAGATACACACTTATTATATATACGTTTGATGCATTTTTGGTATCTACACATTATTATCTATTTGGGTAAACTGATACCTAATAACTCGAACTGACTGTCTTGAGCTGCACCTACAGCTTTAAATAAATGAAATGAAATGTATTTCTTTGCCAGAAGTTTGGTGAATCATGGTCTAAGTGTAATTGTGGTCTCACAAACTTCGTCGATAACCGACATGCAACATTTTTAAGTAGGTATGATAATATACATAATTCTCTAAATATATATAAATAAATAATGCTGGACAATCCACACAGCACTATCTAGCCCCAAAGTAAGCTATTCAAAGCTTGTGTCATGGTAGATAACTGATATATGTAATACATTATATACTTACATAGATATATATTTTTTATTATACATAGAAAACACCCAGACCATCGGAACAAATTTCTGCAGATCGTACACAAATTTGTTCCAAGGCGGGAATCGAACCCGCAACCTCTTGCGTCGCAGGCAGGCTCTCGCCCGCTGCGCCACAGAGGTCGCTTTAGCTGCAGTAGAATCTTCAGGAACTTCCATTTTAATTGCTTCTATGAAATCGTTATATTTCTTACGCGTGTGTGTAATAGGTATAACAATATACCATTTCGAGTAAAATGTATAAGTAAAAGTTGCGCGTGTGTGTGTGTCATGTATTGGCTTGCAAGTGCAAACACTAATCTAAACGCAAACCTCTTTAGTTCTACTAAACTAGCCATAATGTAAAGCCGCCATTAGCTGTCAACTGAATAATTGTAATTGGACTAGTTGCTACCCCCGACTTTATCTGCTCCTAATAATTCACTAATACTTAAAACGAAATAAACTGTTTAGGTTCTGTAATTATTAAATTTATTCGTTAATCTATTTGATCACTTCAACTTGCTGACTTAAACACCACTGACAGCCACTGAGTTCTGCACAGTTCTGTATCAATCCTACTAATAACTGGATGGATGGATGTTTGTTGCTCTTTCACGCCGGAACGGCTGAACTGATCTGGGTGAAACTTGGCAGAGAGGTAGATTATAGTCTGGAATAGCACATAGGCTACTTTTTATCCCGTGGGATTACTGGGATTTCAATCTGCGCGGGTGTAACCACGGCGTGCCAACTAGTACCTAATAAATAATCCACGTAGTTACGTAATGTTTCTTTCTTACTTTCTAGTATTTTGCCGTTTACTTTTTTAGGGGTGCTCTGCTCCGACTACCCCAAACATAACGATACGCTTACTAGGTTTCAGTTCAATAGGCCAATTTATTTCGTTCAACATTACTAGGCTCCATCGTCGAAACATCATGCTGTCACTATTTTGGATTCACTAAATAAATACTAGGGGTTAGCCACGAACTGCATGAGATCTCGTAATGCGATACGAAGGCTTTGAAAATGAAGTTGGTGGTTGTCAGAGGCAAATCTAAACATTATATTTAGACTTGCTTCTGACTACCGCCTTCTATAAAATGTCCAAATCAACCCCTTTCATATGACATGTCACTTTTGAATATTAGTAATAGGTATTACGACCTCTGTGGCGCAGCGGGCGAGAGCCTGCCTGCGACGCAAGATGTTGCGGGTTCGATTCCCGCCGTGGAACAAATTTGTGTACGATCTGCAGAATTTTTTTCCGATGGTCTGGGTGTTTTCTATGTATAATAAAAAATATCTATCTATGTAAGTATATAATGTATTAAATATATCAGTTATTTAGTACCCATAACACAAGCTTTGAATAGCTTACTTTGGGGCTAGATAGTGCTGTGTGGATTGTCCAGCATTATTTATTATTTATTTATAATTATTCATTCAAGTTACAACTATCGGATAATTTATGGAAGAGTTCCATTATACAGACCTTGGATCCGATATCAGACATTCACTGTCACCATAATAAGAGAACAAAGTAGGTACCTTCTCTCCTTTAAATAAGTCTTGATCAAATATGGTAATAATAACTCAATTATTGATTGAGTGAGCGAAGCGAACGAAAATCTTACAATCAACTTGGGCGAAGAGCACCGGTGGTCTAGTGGGAGTGACCTCGCCTTCCGACTGTAAGGTCGCAGGTTCGAATCCGGTCGTGCACCAATGGATTTTTCTATCGAAAAATTTATGTGCGCAATGCCAGTGCTCTTAAACGGTGAAGGAAAACATCGTGAGGAAACCAGTTAGTATTCTAACAGCGGCGATGGGCTTGCAACCTGTCACGTATGGAATACTAACTACTGCAAAATGTGGGTATGTGCCAAATGTAATGTTTGGACGTACCTCTGACTACCCCCCTTAGACATCCTCAAAGAATCTTGAATTAGTACCTACTTGGTACTGGGAGATCTGAAGGGATATCTACCGTGCCTGGGGATCAAAGTCGTGAAGCTGTTTCAAGTTTTTTTTTTCTACTTGTGCGATTTGGCGTTTTATGTATGTATGTGTGTTTGTCCGACGATAACTTGAAACCCGTTTATTTATCCGATCTGCATTAAATTTGGTAAGTCGATAGCTTGAACTTGAGAAATTCCCTGGTAAAATCGTATGAGGGGTTATTAAAATATCGGGGTTTTTAAGGGGGCTAAAAATATAAAAGTTATGCAAAATATAAAATGACATGTCATATGAAAGAGGTTGATTTGGATATTTCAAAACCATTTTAATTTTTTTTCTAGCTTGCTCGCTTTTTGAGATAAATGAAAAAAGTTAAATTACCTACTACAACTACCAACCAACGACCCAAGAGCTACCATTTCTAAGAGTTTCGTTGGCATCAAGGTTTTTCTACTGGTCAGATAGTTCCTTTGGGTTTTCAATTATTTTTTTCTTGAAATAAATAAAGAAGGTACTTGGTTCTCATTACCTGGTGATAGCGACCTGTTCTGATGATAGAGTCAAGGTCATCGGAACTCTCTTTAATAAATAGGCCAATTCAGTTGAAACTTGGTTACCATTCTTAGTTAATAGGTGGCAGCCAGATACAAGTCCAAACACAATGTTTGGACTCGCCTCTGACTGCCACTTACTTATATTTTCGGAGCGATCGCGTCGCGTCACGAAATCTCAGTTCGGGGCGACCTACTAGTTTATAAAGAAAAACAATAGAAATATGTGAAGGTATCAGCTTTTTGTATTAATGGTTTTTAACATGTACTCGTAGGTACGTATCAAATCATGAAATAAAGTATCCACCTTCGGGATTTAATATAATATCATCCAATTCATCCAATCGGCTTGAAAGTTTAACATACAAACAGACAAAGCTACAGACACACATTCTATATAAATAATTGGAGGAAAGTCGGATGAATATAGATGAATTGGCCTTTCTTGTAGCGATATATGTTTTTATGCTTCAGAAAGATATTAAATGTTTGTGGACCTCTCTGTGGTAGGTAAATTATAAAAAAGTGGCCACAGTTTTTACTTATTGTATTGTCTGCTTAAAATAAACTAGCCTAATTAAACTGAAACAGCTCTACGACTTTGATCCCCAGGCATGGTAGATATCCAGCAGATAGGCAGCAAACGAGAGTCCGTCTGCGACGCAAGAGGTTGCTGGTTCGATTCCCGCTTTGGAACAAATTTGTATACGTACTGCAGAAATTTGTTCCGTTGGTCTGGGTGTGTTCTATGTATAATAAAAAAATATCTATCCAAGTACTATATAATAAATTAAATATATCAGTTATCTAGTACGTACCCATAACACAAGCTTTGAATAGCTTACTTTGGGGCTAGATGGTGCTGTGTGGATTGTCCAGCATTATTATCGTTATTATTATATCCCTTCATATCTCTCAGTACCAAGTACTACCCAACTCAAGATTCTTTGAGGAGGTCTAAGGGGTTAGTCAGAGGTACGTCCTAACATTACATTTCATTACATTTGGCACATACTCACATTTTGCAGTAGTTAGTATTCCATACGTGACAGGTTGCAAGCCCATCGCCGCTGCTAGAAAACTAACTGGTTTTCTCACGATGTTTCCCTTCACTGTTTAGGAGCGCTGGCATTGCGCACATAAATTTTTCGATAGAAAAATCCATTGGTGCACGACCGGATTCGAACCTGCGACCTTACGATCGGAAGGCGGGTCACTCTCACTAGACCACCGGTGCTCTTTACAACCTAATGGGCACTATAAAATGTAGTAGTCCCTTTCTTCAACTGAAGCAACACCTATTATGATTTCAGCATTTTAATATGAATCAATTTAAGTAAAAGAAACCAAGCTACACCTAGGTACTGAAAAAAAATCGCTCTGATTTTTAGACTTCAGAAGCTCGATAATAAGAGAAGCATTGTCGAAGCATAATCCTACTAATATTATAAACGAGAAAGTTTGTACGTATGGATGGATGGATGGATGTTACTCTTTCATGCCGGAACAGCTGAACGGATCTAAATGAAACTTAGCAGAGAGATAGATTATAGTCTGGAATAGCACATAGGCTACTTTTTATCCCGTGGGAATAACGGGATTTAAATCTGAGCGGGTGAAACCGCGGGGCGCAAATAGTATGAGCATGAATTGGTTTCAAAATAAAACACTTAATTAAGTGATTCTACTTCAACGATAATTTGATACTACTTAAACACTACAACACAATGTTTTTAAGTTTATTTATTGTCATAATTAAGCTACCTTATTAGAAGAACGAAAATATCTAATTATCTATGCAAGCAGCGCAAGTATTCATTGAGAATTTTATCTCTTATATTGCTGCAAACTCTTGAATGTTATGTTTTAAAAACGCCAGCAGATTTGTGCTCTTATTAACATCTCTGAAGCTATCCAAGGCAGGAAACCCCGGAATCTGATCGTCCAACTCGTCTTCTACTCCAATAAGAATGTTCCTGACGTAGGAATCCAGCCTATAACGACAAAATAGTTGTTGAAAAATTTATTGTGGTGAACCTTAGCTTCTGACTAATATTGATATGACGTGTTTAGATATTTACCTTTCTATCAGAGCACCTTTTTTACCAGTGGTAGATGCTTTTCTTATCCGTAGCTTATCATTTAATTGAAATACACTCCACGTTGAATATATTTTGGGGATCTAGCAATTATAATAATTGTAAACAAACATAAACAAAGATGCATTATGACAGATCCAGGTACGATGTAACATAGCGCCATCTGCTTTCAGCTTTCACTTTCGTACCCCAGTCCAAAGTGGTCCTTATGTTAGAAATGAATAAAGACCAATTTGCTTTTGGTTGCCTTTGTGAAATGTCAAATAACTTTTGTGAACATAACCTCAACAAAACATTTTTGCTTAAGAATTGGTACCGCCACCATTTATAAAGCTGACAAAGTGAGCTAAATGTTTTTCAAGGTCTCGGGACGTTCAGAAACTAAGTGACATAAATTTTCAAATATTTTCGGTAACTTGCGATTTTTGGATATTAGTAAAAATCCTTTGGTTCAATCCTTTAGTCTATGAAAATCATAATTTTCACTTTATTTGGTAAATTTAAACTACAAAGATGCATAACTTAACATTTTTAAGTCATTTTGTGGCTGAAAATTGTATATAAATTATTACAAAATGGTACAAACTATTTATTGCTGGGAGAGATTTTGAATGCATCATTCAACCTGACGAAGATTTATAAGGGTCCTTACTACCCTCTGAAGGATAAGTATGCTTATTTATTTTTATACAAGCATTCGCGTGATATCTATTGAAATAAAAAGTAACCTATGTGTTTTTCCGGGTCATAAATTACGTTTCAGCTGAATTCGTTAAGGATTGGGAAAGGGGCATTGTATTTGTAGGATAGGAATCCAAAACATGATTTTGCTCCTTTCTTATTACGCACTAGCTGCCGCCTGCGTAAGCGCTTAGGAAGGAATAAAACTCGCCAAGCAATCAATATTCTACTACTATTCGGTATACCGAACGCGAAAGTTTTTAAGTATGGATGTATATTGTTACTCTTTCACGCCGGAACGGCTGAACGGATCTGGATGAAACTTGACACAGAGATATAATATATTATAGTCTGGAGTATCACATAGGCTACTTTTTATCCCGTGGGAATACTGGGATTAAAATCTGCGCGGGTGAAACCACGAGGCGCTAAATATCTATCCTATATAAAGTTATTTACACTTACAATAATACCTAATCACATTTTATTAAGAACCTACCTCTCACCTCGATAACTGAACTGACTAAAGTGTAGAAGAATAACGACACCTTTATCGTATAAGGAATAACAACAAATAAATAATAATATCTGAATTCGACTTTAAAAACTAGATAGAGTAACTTCGGGTAATATGGCACACCATAAGCCTTTTTGCAAATAAATACGAAATTTATGAGTCAAACAAGTCTTTATTGGTTCAGTCCTTTGAAGTTAGTATTAATCAACAATTATAATTTTATTAACTTTAGAACGTAACTTAAATAAACTTTATTTTTATCTTAAATAATCATAAACATGCTAACATGCATGTCCTACTACGAAGTAGGACAACATGGCCTAGGTGAAATTGGGAAGAAAACTTACATTACCAGAAGAACTAATGAAACAATTAGTACGGTATGTGTTAGCTATGAAAGTTGTTTGGTATACCGAACAACTTTTTATTGTTTTTAATTGCCAGCTGATAAGCTAAAACCTTTTAGTGTTATAACACCAAAAGATTTTAGGTTATCAGCTGGCAATTCAAAACAATAAATGTTCCCATTATCTTATATCATTTCAGTCTGCTATGGGCCAGCTCCATCATTTTTTTTTCTATACCGTAATTGTATAGGTATCGGTTAAATAACGGTACAATCATACCTTTTTTTAGGAATTACACCACCGTTACAAAGATTCAGTTAAAAAACATGCTAAATAAATTAGAAGTTATTGCGAAATTTCATTATGGTCATAATGACCAACCTCATTCCCAATATGCTCTTTTTGGTACGAATCTTCGCCGGGTTAACGTCATTACTGCCAGTCAAGTATGTCAATTGACAGGGTTCCAATTATACTACATTGAGCGCTAGATTTGACACTTTTATGGGACAAATGGCGAGCATTTAAAATGTTATTACTAGTAGTTCGCCCCGAACTGAAATTTCGTGACGCGACGCGTACGTTCCAAATATATAACTAGTGCTTAGTTTGCTGCTTTTCTCAAGGCGTGACTGATGCGTGCGGGAAGAGGAGAGGGGTGGGGTACGAGTGTACTTTTACGGAATAATGTGACAACGAGTTGCATTAGTATGTTTCATCATGTGTAAATGATGAATATACTGTTTTATGTACATTGAGCTGCAAGTAATAATTATCATATTTTTTTCGAACTTTGACACGAGGTACGACCCCTAAAAACCTAACAAAAAAAATTAAAAAACTAGGTTCGTTTTTTAGGTGATAGAAGCGAATGGTGGGCTGACGTAGTAATTTTTCAAAAGTCGAAAAATAAGAAGCACCCTAACGTACATACATACATAAATACATAAAATGCGAAATCGCCCAAGTTGATTGTAAGATTTTCATTCGCTTCGCTCACTCAATGAACAATATGAATTTATTCATAATCATGAGTGTTGTACATAAAGTTATTTTATTTTATTTATTGAATAAAATCCACAACTCTTTGTATTATATAAGTAACATAATGAATGTAGCTGAAAACCAATAACGGATTTTATTTTTTTAAGTTAACTATCTATTATTATAGTAAAGGGTATTTAATTCTCGCCATTATAACTAACCTTTTTATGAGTACACTGCACTTATATGAACTAAAAATGAAAATCAAACGGTGTAAACCAAAAACAGTTGCGAAAAAAGTTCCTCTTTCCACATCTGCTAAAAAGTGTCCAGCTACGGGCAAGCATTGCCACACTGGTCACAAACAACACCACGTGGTACAAATAAATGTCAAAAAACCTGGTCAGCTTTTTCAAGAACGCACACATACACACCATGCATGTAACGTGTAAACGGATGTGTTCCAAATTCAAAATTGATAGCACTTAACCCCTAGACGGTGTTATACGGCTGCAGGCGGGACTATGTACCTATCGATATCAAACGACTTGTTTCCATAAATTACGAATGGATGTAATGTACTTAAAATTATTACAGAATTCTTTAGAAATACAAAGTTTATTAGCATTATGATAATACTAGATATTAGATATTACTACATACCCATAAAGGATTCAAAAATAAACATATTTTACAGAGTATTCGTTTGAAACTGCAAGATGAGTGATATAAAAGGTTTAGTAAGACTACCAAAACAACTAAGAAACATTGTTTTCCATCCTTGTGTATTTTTATAACGAATAATATTGGATAAAGCAGTTGAGATTAGTTTTCGACGCATAACTTGAACTGCATCCTAATATACACGCCTAATTTTTATCCAACTGCCACCGCCGATAGGCGATCTAAACTTGAAGCATTTGACGGGTTACATGAAGCCAACGAAACGTCACCTAGTACGAAAAAACTAGTGAGCTATTCCTATAACTGGTTGAATGAATGACGTTTAATATTTGGTAGCTCGCGGTACGAAATTGACGTTTCAAGAAAGTTTTACGAGCTGGCGGTCGGTACCCAGCTTCTTTACGTCGCCATGTCACCGCATCTTTACGGCCATTGATTAGATAGTCCGCCACTTTGAGGCGACGAGCGCCCCTCAATTGTCTTCTTTTTTTTCTCGAATGAGATTCTGGCTTAATGCCATCAACGTTGCATTGAAGAATTACATCAACTCCTTTTTTAGGCTCTTTTAACAGGGTACAATGAACCTTTGCGTTGCATTCGCGGCATAACCCTTGTATTGTTAAAAAAAACTTTGAAGATGCACTCATATAGACATTGTGGTTTTTGAATGCAACAACACAATCTAAGTGGTGCTGAACCCATAAAGCTTCAGCAACCACGTCAGCCCACCCTCCGCGTAATTTCCAATAAACGCGTGTACCGTAAATCTTTTGTTGGGGTTTCATATTCTGCCATTTTTTTTCCGATATTACCAATTTTACGTTCATTGAAGTCAAACTGGCATCGGTGGTCTGGTCTACATCTACACAGCTTTCCATGGAAACGCTTAAATCTCGTACTTGAATATTAAACACTTCCACTATGAAATCTTTAAACCCAGAGCGATTCTCATTAATTATAGTATAAATGTGTTTGGGCGTAATCACGGACCCTTTATCCGCCATCATGTTTGAAATTGTTTGATATACCTCATGAGAAGGAGGAAAAAGACGTCCGTCATCATCAATGGCAAGACAATTAGCATCTGATAGAATTTCCCTCAGAGCATTTTTATCATACGCTGGTTTGGAAGACATTTTAATTTGACTTTTTAGCTTTTTATAAGTGAATTACTTAAAAAAAAAAATCGAAAAATGGGTTGAAAAAGGAGAAGAAAAATGAAGAACAAAAAACAAATCGACTATTTCTTAAAACCAGAATGACAGAAGATGCTAATATTAAATTTGTTTCTGAAGATCGCCGAAAACAGCCTTGGGTACTACAACTTTTTCCTACAAAATTTTTACGTTTTAATTTATTTTGTGCTAATTCCTAAAGTTTTTTTTGCTGGGTCAAGCCGGCACACCGGGCGATGTTACTTTGACTGTCACAATGGATAATAATGGTTGAAAATAACTAAAAAAATACATAAAAATGATCTATTGATTAATTTTTAAAAATGTTGAGGAATCGATTTAACCTAAATTAAATTGAGTGACCGGGAGTCACAACGACTTGATAATATAGTTAAGAAAACTAAGAGATATCGCTGCGTATCAAAAACTAAGATTTTGAAAGCCAAAATGTGAAACTTGTTTCTGAAGATCACAGAAAACAGCCTTGGGTACTACAACTTTTTCCTACAAAATGTTGACGTTTTAATTTATTTTGTGCTAAATCCTAAAGTTTTTTTTTGCTGGGTCAAGCTGGCACACCGGGCGATGTTACTTTGACTGTCACAATGGATAATAATGGTTGAAAATAACTAAAAAAATACAATAAAATGTTCTATTGATTAATTTTTAAAAATGTTGAGAAATCGATTTAATACTTAAATTAAATTGAGTGACCGGAAGTCACAACGACTTGATAATATAGTTAAAAAAACTAAGAGATATCGCTGCGTATCAAAAACTAAGATTTTGAAAGCCAAAATATGAAACTTGTTTCTGAAGATCACAGAAAACAGCCTTGGGTACTACAACTTTTTCCTACAAAATGTTGACGTTTTAATTTATTCTGTGCTAATTCCTAAAGTTTTTTTTTTCAGAAACTTGACAGTTCTAGGGTCTAGGTATAGTTTGAGTCCATGAAAATTTCATTTTTAACTTTGTACCATGCTCTGCTGGCATTTTAATGTGAGGTCTAGATTTTAATCAAAGTCCAGATTGTAGGTCTTATGAAGGTCTATCAGAAACTTGACAGTTCTAGGGTCTAGGTATAGTTTGATGCCATGAAAATTTCATTTTTAACTTTGTACCATGCTCTGCTGGCATTTTAATGTGAGGTCTAGATTTTAATTAAAGTCTAGATTGTAGATCTTATGAAGATCTATCAGAAACTTGAGAGTTCTAGGGTCTAGGTATAGTTTGAGTCCATGAAAATTTCATTTTTAACTTTGTACCATGCTCTGCTGGCATTTTAACGTGAGGTCTAGATTTGAATTAAAGTCTAGATTGTAGGTCTTATGAAGATCTATCAGAAACTTGAGAGTTCTAGGGTCTAGGTATAGTTTGAGTCCATGAAAATTTCATTTTTAACTTTGTACCATGCTCTGCTGGCATTTTAATGTGAGGTCTAGATTTTAATCAAAGTCTAGATTGTAGGTCTTATGAAGATCTATCAGAAACTTGACAGTTCTAGACTCTAGGTAAAGTTTGAGTCCATGAAAATTTCATTTTTAACTTTGTACCATGCTCTGCTGGCATTTTAATGTGAGGTCTAGATTTTAATCAAAGTCTAGATTGTAGGTCTTATGAAGATCTATCAGAAACTTGACAGTTCTAGACTCTAGGTAAAGTTTGAGTCCATGAAAATTTCATTTTTAACTTTGTACCATGCTCTGCTGGCATTTTTACGTGAGGTCTAGATTTGAATTAAAGTCTAGATTGTAGGTCTTATGGAGATCTATCAGAAACTCGAGAGTTCTAGGGTCTAGGTATAGTTTGAGTCCATGAAAATTTCATTTTTAACTTTGTACCATGCTCTGCTGGCATTTAAATGTGAGGTCTAGATTTAAATCAAAGTCCAGATTGTAGGTCTTATGAAGATCTATCAGAAACTTGACAGTTCTAGGGTCTAGGTATAGTTTGAGTCCATGAAAATTTCATTTTTAACTTTGTACCATGCTCTGCTGGCATTTAAATGTGAGGTCTAGATTTTAATCAAAGTCTAGATTGTAGGTCTTATGAAGATCTATCAGAAACTTGAGAGTTCTAGGGTCTAGGTATAGTTTGAGTCCATGAAAATTTCATTTTTAACTTTGTACCATGCTCTGCTGGCATTTTTACGTGAGGTCTAGATTTGAATTAAAGTCCAGATTGTAGGTCTTATGAAGATCTATCAGAAACTCGAGAGTTCTAGGGTCTAGGTATAGTTTGAGTCCATGAAAATTTCATTTTTAACTTTGTACCATGCTCTGCTGGCATTTAAATGTGAGGTCTAGATTTAAATCAAAGTCCAGATTGTAGGTCTTATGAAGATCTATCAGAAACTTGACAGTTCTAGGGTCTAGGTATAGTTTGAGTCCATGAAAATTTCATTTTTAACTTTGTACCATGCTCTGCTGGCATTTTAATGTGAGGTCTAGATTTTAATCAAAGTCTAGATTGTAGGTCTTATGAAGATCTATCAGAAACTTGACAGTTCTAGGGTCTAGGTATAGTTTGAGTCCATGAAAATTTCATTTTTAACTTTGTACCATGCTCTGCTGGCATTTTAATGTGAGGTCTAGATTTAAATCAAAGTCCAGATTGTAGGTCTTATGAAGATCTATCAGAAACTTGACAGTTCTAGGGTCTAGGTATAGTTTGAGTCCATGAAAATTTCATTTAAAACTTTGTACCATGCTCTGCTGGCATTTTAACGTGAGGTCTAGATTTTAATCAAAGTCTAGATTGTAGGTCTTATGAAGATCTATCAGAAACTTGACAGTTCTATGGTCTAGGTATAGTTTGAGTCCATGAAAATTTCATTTTTAACTTTGTACCATGCTCTGCTGGCATTTTAATGTGAGGTCTAGATTTGAATTAAAGTCTAGATTGTAGGTCTTATGAAGATCTATCAGAAACTCGAGAGTTCTAGGGTCTAGGTATAGTTTGAGTCCATGAAAATTTCATTTTTAACTTTGTACCATGCTCTGCTGGCATTTAAATGTGAGGTCTAGATTTAAATCAAAGTCCAGATTGTAGGTCTTATGAAGATCTATCAGAAACTTGACAGTTCTAGGGTCTAGGTATAGTTTGAGTCCATGAAAATTTCATTTAAAACTTTGTACCATGCTCTGCTGGCATTTTTACGTGAGGTCTAGATTTGAATTAAAGTCTAGATTGTAGGTCTTATGAAGATCTATCAGAAACTTGACAGTTCTAGGGTCTAGGTACAGTTTGAGTCCATGAAAATTTCATTTTTAACTTTGTACCATGCTCTGCTGGCATTTTAATGTGAGGTCTAGATTTTAATCAAAGTCTAGATTGTAGGTCTTATGAAGATCTATCAGAAACTTGACAGTTCTAGGGTCTAGGTATAGTTTGAGTCCATGAAAATTTCATTTTTAACTTTGTACCATGCTCTGCTGGCATTTTTACGTGAGGTCTAGATTTGAATTAAAGTCTAGATTGTAGGTCTTATGAAGATCTATCAGAAACTCGAGAGTTCTAGGGTCTAGGTATAGTTTGAGTCCATGAAAATTTCATTTTTAACTTTGTACCATGCTCTGCTGGCATTTTAATGTGAGGTCTAGATTTGAATTAAAGTCTAGATTGTAGGTCTTATGAAGATCTATCAGAAACTTGAGAGTTCTAGGGTCTAGGTATAGTTTGAGTCCATGAAAATTTCATTTTTAACTTTGTACCATGCTCTGCTGGCATTTTAATGTGAGGTCTAGATTTAAATCAAAGTCCAGATTGTAGGTCTTATGAAGATCTATCAGAAACTTGACAGTTCTAGGGTCTAGGTATAGTTTGAGTCCATGAAAATTTCATTTAAAACTTTGTACCATGCTCTGCTGGCATTTTAACGTGAGGTCTAGATTTTAATCAAAGTCTAGATTGTAGGTCTTATGAAGATCTATCAGAAACTTGACAGTTCTATGGTCTAGGTATAGTTTGAGTCCATGAAAATTTCATTTTTAACTTTGTACCATGCTCTGCTGGCATTTTTACGTGAGGTCTAGATTTGAATTAAAGTCTAGATTGTAGGTCTTATGAAGATCTATCAGAAACTCGAGAGTTCTAGGGTCTAGGTATAGTTTGAGTCCATGAAAATTTCATTTTTAACTTTGTACCATGCTCTGCTGGCATTTAAATGTGAGGTCTAGATTTAAATCAAAGTCCAGATTGTAGGTCTTATGAAGATCTATCAGAAACTTGACAGTTCTAGGGTCTAGGTATAGTTTGAGTCCATGAAAATTTCATTTTTAACTTTGTACCATGCTCTGCTGGCATTTTTACGTGAGGTCTAGATTTGAATTAAAGTCTAGATTGTAGGTCTTATGAAGATCTATCAGAAACTCGAGAGTTCTAGGGTCTAGGTATAGTTTGAGTCCATGAAAATTTCATTTTTAACTTTGTACCATGCTCTGCTGGCATTTAAATGTGAGGTCTAGATTTAAATCAAAGTCCAGATTGTAGGTCTTATGAAGATCTATCAGAAACTTGACAGTTCTAGGGTCTAGGTATAGTTTGAGTCCATGAAAATTTCATTTAAAACTTTGTACCATGCTCTGCTGGCATTTTTACGTGAGGTCTAGATTTGAATTAAAGTCTAGATTGTAGGTCTTATGAAGATCTATCAGAAACTTGAGAGTTCTAGGGTCTAGGTACAGTTTGAGTCCATGAAAATTTCATTTTTAACTTTGTACCATGCTCTGCTGGCATTTTAATGTGAGGTCTAGATTTTAATCAAAGTCTAGATTGTAGGTCTTATGAAGATCTATCAGAAACTTGACAGTTCTAGACTCTAGGTAAAGTTTGAGTCCATGAAAATTTCATTTTTAACTTTGTACCATGCTCTGCTGGCATTTTTACGTGAGGTCTAGATTTGAATTAAAGTCTAGATTGTAGGTCTTATGGAGATCTATCAGAAACTTGAGAGTTCTAGGGTCTAGGTACAGTTTGAGTCCATGAAATTTTCATTTTTAACTTTGTACCATGCTCTGCTGGCATTTTAACGTGAGGTCTAGATTTGAATTAAAGTCTAGATTGTAGGTCTTATGAAGATCTATCAGAAACTTGAGAGTTCTAGGGTCTAGGTATAGTTTGAGTCCATGAAAATTTCATTTTTAACTTTGTACCATGCTCTGCTGGCATTTTAATGTGAGGTCTAGATTTTAATCAAAGTCTAGATTGTAGGTCTTATGAAGATCTATCAGAAACTTGAGAGTTCTAGGGTCTAGGTACAGTTTGAGTCCATGAAAATTTCATTTTTAACTTTGTACCATGCTCTGCTGGCATTTTAATGTGAGGTCTAGATTTTAATCAAAGTCTAAATTGTAGGTCTTATGAAGATCTATCAGAAACTTGACAGTTCTAGGGTCTAGGTATAGTTTGAGTCCATGAAAATTTCATTTTTAACTTTGTACCATGCTCTGCTGGCATTTTAATGTGAGGTCTAGATTTTAATCAAAGTCTAGATTGTAGGTCTTATGAAGATCTATCAGAAACTTGACAGTTCTAGACTCTAGGTAAAGTTTGAGTCCATGAAAATTTCATTTTTAACTTTGTACCATGCTCTGCTGGCATTTTAACGTGAGGTCTAGATTTGAATTAAAGTCTAGATTGTAGGTCTTATGAAGATCTATCAGAAACTTGAGAGTTCTAGGGTCTAGGTATAGTTTGAGTCCATGAAAATTTCATTTTTAACTTTGTACCATGCTCTGCTGGCATTTTTACGTGAGGTCTAGATTTGAATTAAAGTCTAGATTGTAGGTCTTATGAAGATCTATCAGAAACTTGAGAGTTCTAGGTACAGTTTGAGTCCATGAAATTTTCATTTTTAACTTTGTACCATGCTCTGCTGGCATTTTAACGTGAGGTCTAGATTTGAATTAAAGTCTAGATTGTAGGTCTTATGAAGATCTATCAGAAACTTGAGAGTTCTAGGGTCTAGGTATAGTTTGAGTCCATGAAAATTTCATTTTTAACTTTGTACCATGCTCTGCTGGCATTTTAATGTGAGGTCTAGATTTTAATCAAAGTCTAGATTGTAGGTCTTATGAAGATCTATCAGAAACTTGACAGTTCTAGCGTCTAGGTATAGTTTGAGTCCATGAAAATTTCATTTAAAACTTTGTACCATGCTCTGCTGGCATTTTAACGTGAGGTCTAGATTTGAATAAAAGTCTAGATTGGAGGTCTTACACAGATCTATCAGAAACTTGACAGTTCTAGAATCTAGGTGTAGTTTGCGGACATAAAAAAATATTTTTTAACTTTGTACCATGCTCTGCTGGCACTTTAACGTGAGGTCTAGATTTGAATAAAAATCTAGATTGTAGGTCTTACACAGATCTATCAGAAACTTGACAGTTCTAGGCTCTAAGAGTTGTTTGAAACCATGAAAACTATATGTTTAGGCCTGCTCTGCTGGCGTTTGAACGTGATTTTTAGAACTCATAATATTCCGGCATGTTCTTCTGGCATTTTTACGTGAGTTCTGGGCTTGAATCTAGTTCTTGGTTTTAGTTCTTGAGCAGGTTTATGAGAAACGACGTAGTTGTAGTTTGCAATAATGATTTGAAACGTTAAAATTCCAAAATGATTATTTACGTTTTGTTGGGAGGTGATTTTGTTTAAACATTTTTTTTTCAGGTTTTCAGCACAGAACTATTTCTGAAAAGTATCAGGAACTATAGAACAGAGCTTTATAAGTCAGAAAATATTTTTTATTTTATTTTTGCTGAAAAATGCTCTGCTACCGGAAGTTAGCAGAGCATTTTTTCAAGTAACTTTTTTCAGGTTTTCAGGCCAGAACTATTCCTGAAATGTATCAGGAACTATAGAACTATGCTGCATGCGAATAGAACTCACATTTTTTTTTGATCTGCTGGACAATGCTCTGCTAAGTTCACGGGCATAAAGTATTGCTCCTATTCTGCCACGTAAAAAATGGGGAATTTAATTTTTCTTTTATTACAGAGAAAACAAAAGTTATATTTGAGTGAATGTTTTACTTATTGTACACGTACGAGTTAAAATTATCTATAATATAAGAAGTTGCATGAAATGAGCAAGCAATAGGAACATTATTTTTTTGTTCTATTGAACACGATCTTTTTTTTGAATAAAAACTTTTTTAGGAACAAAACAACTCATGCAATAAAATAAAAAAAAATCTATAACTCACAAGTGGGTTATAGCAATGAAAAAGTCACAGTTTGAATAATGGGTGTCATTCTGTGCCTAATTGCGGTGACCGTAGAGCCACTTTATGAGCAATAATAGTGTTGAAAAAAAAAATTAAATGAGTGATGATAGAGTTTACCTGGCGTGAAAGTAAAAAAAAGGAGCAAAAGAGAGGTATTTTTCTCAGAATCACGCACTTATACACGCTGTGATGCGGCGATAGCTTCGAGTGCTCTGCCAGCTCGACTTCCATGCCAATGTCATGTATTTAATATTATACCAATAGAGACTGCATCAGAAAATCACATCTTCAGTATTGAAGAAGACGGAGGTGAAATTTTGTTGTGCAAATTATTATATTTTTAAATACATTACCTGGGTGTGTTTCTTTGTGTTAATCCTACTAATATTATAAACGCGAAAGTTTGTAAGTATGGATGGATGGATGGATTTGATACTCTTTCACGCCGGAACGGCTGAACAGATCTGGATGAAACTTGGCAGAGAGATAGATAACAGTCTGGAATAAAACATAGGCTACTTTTTATTCCGTGGGAATACCGGGACTTAAATTTGCGCGGGTGAAACCGCGGGGCGCAACTAGTTGACAATAAATATTAAATTCTATAGATTGAAAAACGGCTATTTTAGCTACCTTGGGGTACCGGCAACCGGCTTATAAGTATTTACTATATACCTCAAAACATTTCAGTCCATTTCAGTACAAAGGCTCTAGAAATTTCAATGGAACAATCTCCACCAATTCTCACAAAGACGTTCAAATGTGAACGAAGTGCGTCGTGTTGTACCAAAGTGGTTCATGTACCGTAAAGGCGTATGTATCGGTGGCTGTACCAAAGAGGCTATCTTAGTGAAATATCGGGTGAATCGGACCGTGCGATGATTGAAGGAATACTGACATCGGCTGAGCCGAACTGTATTTCCGTTTGGATAAGTACCTACAAAGGATAAACCCAAATATTCAAATAAACAAGTACTATTTCTGTACAACAACTGTAGTAGGCTCTGATATCTAAATAATATAGGTTTAATTAGAAATTTAAGTTTGTGAGAAGGTGTTGGTCTTATTAAAAGTGATAAATGAATAAATAAATTAGAACATACACTTAGAAACAACTTTAAGATTTTGATTCCAGGTACTGGTGAATATCCCCGACCCCATCCTACACACCGATACCTTTCATTACTTTTTTTTGAAAAAAACTAGTAACACGACAAGAAAAAGAAGACGTCTTACTCAGGAAAATAAGATGAATAGCGATGTGAAATAGCCACCATAACGTTTATTACGCTCGAGTGATACACAGACGAACTAATTTGAAGCAACTTTTCAGTCACTTAGAGTTCTAAGTGGAGGGTAAGAGCTGGTGCAATATAAATAAAATGAAGGCTAAACTAAAGTCTAAATTTTAAGAAAATTATTTTGGTTATGTATCTTTTTTAAAAGTCTACTTGCTTTGAAAGCACGGCGAACGCGGTGCCCTAAGTGGCTTCAACATTTTTGAATTTACGTAACATTTTCCGCTATGCAATAAAAGTCGTATTTAGCCCGAAAACATTCAAAAAATTCATGTTTGTAATAGTGGAATCTGCATGGGGGAATTTTCAAATTAGAATTTTTAGTTATATTCTTCTTTGGATTTAGAGTCACGCTGATCGTCGGAACTGATACTCATAGCCGAAACTTATGAACTTCTAGGAAGCGTTTTAGAATAACGCGTAGCTACGAGTATCAGCGCGTGCAGTTCATACGTTTCGGCTGTCAGTGGTATAGATAAAATGGCAGTGCTCTTTGTCAAAGTAATACTCAAAAGGTAGGGTATTCAGTACTTAAAATTAAATGTATCACTTTTGAACATCTTAAAACTAGGTAAATCTAGGTGCCAGCCCACGGGACCACAGCCTAGAACATATTTAGTGAGGCCCTTATCACATTTAGTACCTAAGATAATAATCACGATTATTATTTGCAAAAAAATACTAAACATGACTAGCAATTTGTTTTGTACAAATGAAACAGGTGCATCAGGCAAGAGTGAATGGGGCTGTTGGGGGAAGACGGCGGCAGCGGCCGTGGACCAGATAGTAGACGTCCTAGAGAAATGTCATTGATTAAGAAGTTTACGCTAATTCTGTTCATTTTGAATGAATTACCTGCTTAGTATTCAATTAGAGCTGCAAACAAAAATTTGTATAAATATTCGTTTAGACTAACTATGAAGAAAATCCACTAGGATTAGCTCAAGTTCAAATGTTTGAAGTCAACTACGTACATTGAATGGTGCGTGTGATGTCTCCTGAACCAAAAAATAATTTGACTGACTGAGGTCTGACTGATATCTCCGGGAACTGGCGCTATCTCCAGACGGATATTTTTATACTTCACAATAATTTAAGCCACACAATGTGTTCTTCTGAATAAATAAATATTTTGTAACAAATTAACCGTTTTACTAAAATTTGCTCCCCTATCTTCCCTACAGAAATTTGATGGTAATCTCTGTTCCAGCTGTGGATTAAAAAGGTCACTTGTCAGACTGCAAAACAATATGTACACACAAAGTAATTCGTTTTAGATTAGAAATAAATAAAATAAATCTTCTTTCTTATTACAAAGCGTGTAATCTGGTTTATTTGCTTTGTCATAGAGTAGTCGCACGCTCGTGACTTTGCATTCATTGAATTGTTCAACCCTTGATGAATCCTTTTCAATTCAGTATGATTTTTCCCCATACTTCGTATTTTTTTTCATTTCAAAGTCAAAGTCAAAAGGTATTTATTCAATAAAATCACTTTGAAACTAGGCGACTTTAGGTGCCAGTTCCACGTGACCAAAGCCTAGAAGAACACGCATGAAACTTACGGCTAGGTTCCTATTGCTCTTTTGAACGTATAAAATTTTTCTAGTAATTTTTTGAGCACTTTTTTTGCCGAACCTAAAACATCACACAATAGCAATTTCTCATCGAACCAGCTAAGTGGCCATTAGATTGCCATACAAAAACACCATCGCCTATAACAGAACCCTAAAATCCAATAAAAGTCATACAGTCAGGAACTTGCGTAATCACTGTAATAACAGTAAATCCGACAAGCGCTCTTACGGCCGCGACATAAAGGACATAATGGCGTACCGCATGACGTAATGCAATCATAATTCTTCTATCACCACTTCTGAATAAAGAAACGGTATCAAATATTTATGTGGCGTGCTTTTAGGGTTCTATAGTTGGAGATGTATAATAAAACGTTAAGGGAATGCTTTCATGTTTTTCATCTTATGCTCGTTTACACTCACAATTTATTCTGAACTTTAATGTATTTAATTTAGGAACCATTTTCTAAGGAATTTTTTCTATATTTTTTGGTACAATTAATCTATTTACAAGATATTTTTTAATACCACTAGCCATGCTATGCTATTTAAAGCATATGGCCCACCTGGATGTTAGGTAGTAACCATCACCTATAACATTGCCTCGTAAGACCACACAATATGAACGTGCCCTACGATGCAGTGCCCTGCGTCCATCAGTTTGAGGCATACAGATGTTAAGCCACGTGTGCCTGAGATGGCGCAAATAGTGTTTATTTTTTATTTCTTCAGCCGGTACCCGCAATCTTCAAAGGAGCGATCAACTGAAAGTTATAAAGAAGGGTTGTTTGGCCCATTTGAGCGCGGAGCGGCCTAATGAGCCTTCTTCTGCTTAACTTGCCCATAACCATAATCTTTAAGCTGGTTTTTCAATTAACTTTTAGCAGCGCCTACTCAGCCCGAAGTTCACCACGGTGGTATTTAGCCGGGAAACTTTATGACAGATGCTGATAATATTCTGTTATATTAAAACGAATAGCATATGTAGTTTCAGACGGCTTGCACTTCTTTAAAAACGTTATTAATATTTAGTCATTTGTTTGGGAAAAAAAATTGTACGAACCCAAAGTCAAAATACAAATTATTTATTTTAGGAAGACCAACTAAGTTTCTACTTCATCTACGGTAATGAGCCATCAACTTAACGATTCTCTATAAAACCACCTAAGCCAACACGGTCCCCGTAACCACTTAAACAAGTCAATATGACATCAAACCATAAAGCTGACGCTGCTGATTGGTAACCACGGCTCAGTGAGGACAGCTAGATCACTTACACTTATATACACAACTTATATGAGCCTGGATAATAGTTTATCAATAAAAAAAATAGCAATTAAAATTGGTTTTAGCCACTACGTGGGATATTCTTTTGTCGAGTAAACAGAAGAAAGAAGAAGCTTTGTCTGAAATTTGTGGTTCGTTCTTACTGTAATAAGAACTTATAACAAAGGCATTTTTATTCCAACAGCAAATAAATTCACAGTAGATAATGTAAGATTAGTCGTAGGAGTTGGCCATTTCTTAAGTATTTGTTTATCTAAGCTTCTATTTTTTTTTATATCTGTTCGCAGTTGATTATGTATTTTTATGGTTGTATAATTATTATCCAAGTATAATGACAGCATCTAATAAATAAAATATAACATGTCCTACAAAATCTAATAAAATAAAATAATGCTGGACTATCCACACAGCACCATCTATCCCCAAAGTAAGCCACTCAAAGCTTGTAATAAGGGTACTAGATAACTGACATATTTAATACAATATACTTACACAGATAGATATTTTTTATTATACATAGAAAACACCCAGACCAAGGGAACAAATTCCTGCAGATCATACACAAATTTGTTCCGAGGCGGGAATCGAACCAGCAACCTCTTGCGTCGCAGGCGGACTCTCGCCCGCTGCGCCACTGAGGTCGTCATAACATAACCCTGTCCCGTATACGTCTCGAAAATAGGGGCATAAACAGATGCAAAGGCCTGTTTATAAAAGTGTAGTAGCTGCTCACTCTTCAACCCGCACGACAATGGTAGGTTATCTCTTGATATGATATAGACATTTACCCATTAGAGGAATATAAAAGTTTTTGTTGACGGCCATCCGAGGAAGTTCGAGTTATAGACGAGAGTAAGCAAAGAAAATATTACTGTTTTACTAGCAATAAACGAAAGGACATAAAGATTGATCATAAGCAATAACGATACTTTTAGGTACGTATAAATATAATTCGATTTTGAAAGAAAGAAAGAAAGAAAATACATTTATTTTGGACACACACGATACATACACTTATAATAATTAAAACAAGAAAATACAATAAAAACATTAACAGAAGCACCCAAAGATTTGTACCCAAAGAAAAAAATAAAGCACAAATTGGTACCCAAAGAAAAAAAAATTGGCCCAAAACTAAGCATAGCTTGTACTATATTAGATCCAGATGGCTGATTCTAAACTTATGTGTGTTGTTAAAGCATAATATTTATATGCTTTTTACACATTTCATTGATCTCAGTGGGTATTGAACCCACATCCTATGACACAGAACACTGAGCAAATACCAGCTAAGCTGTAAGGTCAAAAATATGATACCGAATACGAAAAATTCAATCTTTTCATCTCACTCGCAAACAAAGAACACACAAAAATCCCCATACTTTTGTTTTCCGTACCATGCTATTCCACAACAAAACCAGCGTGCTCTAAGCCTGAAACAAAAATGCTGAAAACGAGTGTAATATTACAGGCTGTAGTTGAAATGAGCGCTTTCCAAGAGAGCAACATACACAGCGCCCGCCGGAAACACACGAAATGTAGAGCGCTTCGAACTCCACTTGACTCTACCTACGTTGATTACACGGATACTGGTAAACGGGATGATTCAAACGTAATATCTAACATCAAAAGAAAAACCCATTAATGTTTATTTTTCTTATACTGATAGAGCAAGCATACTCAGTAACGAAGCAGTTTAAAGACTTTTGACACTTTGAAACGTCCATGATGTGGCATAAATCATCATGCTAAGACTTGTTTTATTAGTTATGAAACCCATGAAGTAATGACCTACCTACCTCATTGATGTATGAGCGTGCAGAACCCATCGCTCATGTAATTAATGAAAAAACTATAGAACCAGTGATCTCAAACGGTAAGGACAACCTCGAGAAGAAAGTCATAGTTCCGAATATAGGTATTAGTTTTAAGATGTTGTAATTTGGATTTTATAGAATCTTATTTGTTTGGTGTCGGTGTATTTTTCCTATATTATATTATTTAGTGTCGTGTATGGCAGCCGTGTTAATTAATGACGGACGCATTTTTACAGCGCTAGGCATAATATAGGTACCGTAAAGTGGTGCTATTTGGAATTCAATTATGAGAAATTAGAAATTTGGTGTTGCAGGTGTCCATGGGCGACGGTGACCACTTCCCATCAGGTGGCATGTATGCTCGTCTGCTGGCTTTGGCATAAAAAAAAATCAAGGGGATAAATAAACTATGCTACTAACTGGACCGCTCGGCGAGCTCAGTTTTCAGCAGAAAACTAAACTTTATTTTATTATGTCAAGTGGTAGCACTAGTAAGATGCAGCTGATAGAACCTAACCACGGCTTTCTGAAAAGGTAATATAAACATTTTTCTTGTTAATTCTTTGAACTTTAATTGCATAAAATGTTTCAAAGTTACCCTTATGATTTAAATTAATAGATCCTAATGATCAGTATTCAAAAGAAACCCATGTTTTTTTGGCTGATACAAAAAACTCTTAGGTATATCAATTTAATAGGCCTGGATTTTTTTCTGGCAGTGATGATTGGCTTCCAGTAGAACATAAACTAAATTAATAATGTGTATCACAATATGATACAAAGATTGACAAAATACTGGATTGTTGTCAACAAAACATTTGGACGAACTGAATACTTTCTTAGACGAGTCCCTTTATTTATCAAAATGGTTTTCATTCAGTACAATCACAAATATCACTTGAAATTATACACCTACAATAGAGTAAAATACAAGTAACGTAAGTTATGATAAAATAGGAAAACTGGTGCCTGGAACCAGGAAATGTCAATCATCATGAACTGTCGTCATGGTTTTTGTAAAAACGTCACTAACCAATCGTTAAATGCTCCGATAAGCTTTATATCGGCGGGGTTTTGTTAATGTAGCGATGCAAATTTCTGAACAGCTGATTGGTACTAACTTTTACTGTCATTCGCTTCTATTAAGTGACGTTGTATTTCTAGGGCAATAAAGTTGCTTTCATACGGTGTACTTTCATAATTTCGTATGCAGATAGAAATTTAAGCAATCCTCGGCTCATTTAAAAGCCCTATTATTCTACTTAAATGATATTGAATGACACATTTTTACTGAAAATGTGATACAAAGCTTAATTTATAAGGTATGTAATGAAACAATCATCTGTGGTACAAATTAATCTAGGGCCAAGGAATTTCGATACTACGTTTAGGGCTCACCTTTGAAGGCGACTTAAGGTAGGTAGTCAAGCTGACAATTTACGAGTGTCATAAGACCACGAAATTTCCGCCATACCTATTGTGGAAAATGCTTGGGTTGTGGCATGTTAACATGTAAATGATAACCACATATAAACCTTTCAAAATATTGCACAAGTATTGCAAAGGTTCAGAGACAAAGGGTAATATTTACTACAGGATTCAAAGTAATACAAACAGTTAGATGTGAAACTTCATGTGATCGTAGTTTCATTTCTAAGGTTGTGAAATGGTCTCTTCCGGCTGGGGGTTTTAGAACTTGGTTTGGGAATACAGCATAGTTTTTTTTTAAGTGCGGTTTTATAATGTCTAGGTCTGTTACAACGAGTACGTCCATAGGTGTAAACAAATGGAGTTTCACTTCTAAGCCTACGTGAGTATTAGTACCACGTATTTACCTTAAGGGCGGGCTGAAAAAAACAATATTCTTGGTAATAAGACGATGTATTATGTTAATATAAGCAAGGCCGTCACGCCCTGAGTGACGGCGATGGAATGTTTTGATTAAAACTTATAAAAAAAACTTTTGGAGCGAGGTGGGAGCGGCGTCGGATGTTCATTTGAATATTGGCGAAATATTTATAAAAACGTCGCTATTTTTATTCGCTGCATGGAAAATATTATAGTGATTTTTTGTAGAGTGCTTGGAGTGGTGGATTACATGGAACGGGATGGATGGAACATGGATGGATTTTACGAATGGTAGTTGTTGGGTTTTTATTTCTTTACGGCTTGACTGAAATGCTGACATGACATCCCTCACGCTTTGCGAGCCGAGTTTCGCACGGCGCCCGCGAGAGAGCGCCACTGCAAGAACACCGTGGAACTACCGGGCCCAGCGGAGGGCAGAGGATTTTACGCATGTGAGTTTGTCAAGCCGTTAATTTTACATCAAAATAGCTTAATTTCAAACAGTAGTAATTTAAATCGAAACAAAAAAAGAAAATCCAGATGGTTAATTATCAGTAAAATAATTACCTATAACTAATCACATGATCAGTTGAGCTATTTCTTGATAGTTCGCATAACTTAACGATTCATGTGTATTTTGTAAATTTTGCAAGCTCTTTATGACAATGAATATTATAATTGACATAAATTAGTTTCATTGTGATTAAACTTTTTACTTTAGAAACGTTTCAAACTCAGTAAAAGTGATCACTTAAAATACCTTGTATCTTGGGGGTCAGTTTTTCGTGAGTACAACTTCTTGTTTAGAAGAACAGACAAGAAACTTACAGCTTTGTTTTTAGGATTTTTTTATAGGATAATATGTTTTTGTTTAAAAATGTCTGACATTGTCATAAGTGAAATGTTATAACACCGGAACTGTTGACAAGTAACAAAGATTGTAACTTCAGCCCAACTCGTTTCGGAGACAAGCGTAAACTTGTTAAAAATGTAACAATTTAACTTTTCTGCGGTTCTCGTCTTACGATTCGGATTTATTCGGATTTCGGACTTCGGATTTTACGTTGAAAAGTTCAGCGCTTTTTTTTATAACAATAATGAGCATTTGAATTTATTGTAGATGATTTATACAGCGTCAATAAAAAGTTTTCATCTCGTGGTTTTTTGCTGGATGCTGTAGTGCCTGAGACAGTATTTAAGATAGAGTTTGTTCCGTTGGTCTGGGTGTTTATGTATGATAAAAAATATATATCTATGTAAGTATATAATGTATTAAATATATCAGTCATCTAGTACCCATAACACAAGCTTTGAGTAGCTTACTTTGGGGCTAGATGATGTTGTGTGGATTGTCTAGCATTATTTATTATTATTATTTATTATGTGTACCATTTTCTTTACCCTCAGATTGTGCATAAGAACATAGATACATAAAATCAAGCTTGTTTTCTATAGGGGTAGGCTGAAATCACTTGCACTCACTCACTCACTTGCACACGTGCAATTCTCGTTGAACAATATAAATCTTGATGCTAATCATTGTTCCTATCGTGATACTGGCTCGAAAATGTAGATGTCCATTTCTCGTCTCTAACAGCATTCTACAGTTATTATTTGATCGATTAGCTTAGCTTACACCCTGTCACGTTTGAAACACTTAGTATTACCAGAATCTAAGTAAGTTAGTTGAAGTGTAAGATGCATATGGCCATGTTAAGATAATCGAGGGGGTATAATGATTATTCAGATGTTTCTACAGTTAATAATAAACAATCGGATTCCATTCGTCATACATCAAAATGTCAGCAATAATAAAAACAGGAAAAGCACTAAACACAGAGTGGGGACACAATCAAAGCAAATTGTGCTGAACACATAAATACTTTACGAGGCTCTTCCAGACGCGTAATGTGTATGGAATTGACGAAATCGTCGACAAAAGTCTTCCACTCGTGTTAAGTTGCATTCAGACTACTTACGTAATAACTTCAAAATTATACAAATGGAACGCGGGAATTCCATTTGTTTGTATTTACTGACAAAATACCTCTTAACTTCTTGAGTTTTGGGAATGCTTTGGTGCACAACAATAAATGCAGTCAAAGTGTCCAATGTGTTTTGTTAACTCTAGGTATGTTAACGAAGCAAAAAAATTTACCCTTACCCAAAGGTCATCTATTAAATAAATCTAAATGAAATGTGTGGTTGTCTTGAGATTTTAGTGTACAAAACAGATTTGTGTCATGTCTTGATCCTGGACTAGGCCTCAAGCGTGTCAACAAATCTGTATTGGTACACGAAGATCTCAAGGCAGCCACAAATTTGTTCGTTGTGACACTTTCAGTTGTGAAATCTGGTGTGAGAATATCAGCATAAAGGCATGATATCAACTACAGTAAGTGCTCGTGGGCAATTAGATGAAACGAGCAGATAATACCGTGGTAAAATCCAGTAAAACCCTTTACATGCAAACATTTTACTCCCGCGGATGTTTGACATCTGAATCAAAAAAATCATTTGAATAAAACTCGTACTCGTCTCAACATAGTTTTCAAAAAGAAAATTTGAATTAGCTCTGTTTACTAACCGCTCAAGTAGCGCCAGTAAGCTAGTTGACTCGCCAAGTGTGAATACAGCTTATCTACGTAATGTGTACTGGTATAAAAATGTTTTTATGAGTAGTAGTTTTGACGAATGAAATAAGTGAATAGGTTGGGTTATGATACTTTGTTATGTTTTATGAAGGTAACTCCGTGACCTTGTGGGGTAATAGGAACGGGCTTTTATTAAATCTAAGAGTAAAGCTTTTTGTGAAGGGCTCACCTAGAGAGGTATATCACCATGACTATTTTTCTGCTGCCAAGCAGCGTTGCTGTGTTTCAGTTCGATGTGTGTGGTTACCAGTGAAATTACAAGGGCTTGAGGCTTGAATCAGTATGCCTAAAATTTATGGGCTATGACAGTGCCTCATATCGTTCGGGACTTATGAGGCAATGCTTTGTGATTTTTATACCTTAACGTCAGGTGGGCTGCTACATCTGCTTGTTTCATCAGCAAGCAGTACAAAAAAAAAGTATTTTACTTAAATATCTTGAACTGTGGATCTTATGATCGCCTTTCTTCCCTGATAAGGTAATTCGTCACCGCTTCTATTTGAAATCTTTAATTCGATTTTTACCTTTGACAAATGTATGGGCGCAGTTTCAGTGCTCTCAAACGGCGAAGGAAAATATATTGAGGAAACCAGTTAGTACCTTAGCAGCGACGCGGCGACGGTGGACTTTCCTATTTAGGGTAGGTAAAGATAGATAGAAATTACTTTTTTTCACACCAAATAAAATTAACCTACACTAACATAATAGAAAAACATCAAAGTGGATAAGAATGAACTGGCTTAGAGCTGAAACGGATCTCTTCTAGACAAACTTGAGACTGGATTTCTATATATAAGTATATAGCGTTTTTCTTGTTTTATTCATTTACTATCATTTTACGACCTGTTACCTGTAACTCATCAGTACCATTGCAGCAGTGTTGCAACAGTTTATTATTTCGCATCGAAAAATAGTCGTGCATGAAAGTGTTGCCCGTGATGAAATTGCCAATAGATACCGACGGTGACGTCAGCCGGCCATCAATATTGGAAGCTATGAATCACCTGATGGATGGACTCGGTAGAGTGCATTTTCTAGGATTATCTAGAGTCTGACAGTAAAAAGCAAGCACTTGTCTATTGATAATGATTGTGAGATCATAAATAACTGAAATAACTTTAGCTATTTAATAAATAAGAAGCTAAAGTTAAAAAGATTAAACCTTATTCAATAAAATTACAAGGATCGCCGGCGACACGCTCTGGAGAATTCCACGAGGACGCCTTGGCACCCTGACAGATGCTTACAATGTCGCTATTTTCCTCATCATAACTATCTTGTAAAAAATAAAATCACGGAAAGTAAAATTCGTGAACAAAGCCAAGTGCGGCAGCTAACATAATGTAAGATCAAGTTTGGGCGGTGGTGAAACCACCTGAGGGTTTCTCGTCAGACAACAGAACCCAGAAACTGTTGCCAAAGCTTCATAAATAAAGAAAAATCTTTTTAATTAATAGCTGCTGGTCAGCTGAGCTGACTCAACAGTGTACCTTATCATAATAACATGCGGTCATGTGGCTATTAGTGACGTAATTGGTTTTGGTAAATAATGTTCCGGCTCGTCGCATAATTTATTTGGCGTTAGATAAGTTAATGGAGCGATTTAAACGGATTTATTGCAGGTTTAATGGATATTATAAAGGTATTAACTTGTTTAGTATAGTTTAATACATATACATTAGATAAAATTCACACATGAATAGAATATCTAAACATTGCTCGCAGAATTAGGAAGTTAAAGGGACAATGGGCTGGACATACAGCTCGAAGAACTGACAACCGCTGGAGAATAAAGGTTCTCGAATGGCGACTACGAACTGGTGGAAATAGTACTACTGCAGCAGCATGAGAGCCTGGACTTAGCATAACGCCACAACTGTACGGAAGCTACGCGCTGGTTTTGTCGAGACTGCCTTTAGTAGTAAAAACTGTCTTCCTCGCAATGTTTTTATACAAAACCACATGCTCTAAGTTGCGAGTAAGACGACAGACATTTTGGCACAAACCAAGACATAGTCCCTCCACATCGGTAACCCGTGAACCACTAAAAACAAACAAAGTCATGTCCTGTACATAAATCACGCGCGCCATACATCACACGCCACACAGTGGCGACCTGCTAATGGCTAAGTAATACGCAGCAGTGGACTCGTTACATTTTGTAGTGATTTATTAATGTATTTTTCGTTTGAAACAAATAGTGTGGCCAGTGGTCACGCTTGACGGGGACAGACTGAAGTGGAATAGGTTAGTTTTTTTGCGGATTTTGTGACTCATTTTTGGATGATATACGTTGTTAGAATGCCAACATTCGATTTTTTTTTTTTACAACTTATAGGTAAAAACGTTTGACCGCAATCTCACCTGATGTTAAGTGATGATGCGGTCGACGATGTGGCACGTTTACCTAGAAAATACCTGTTCACTCTTCTCTTGAAAGTAACCAAATTATAGGTCATCGGAAAGACGGACGCCGGTAAGGAATTCCATTCATTGGCTGTGCGCATGATGAATGAAGAAGCAAAGCGCTTGGTGCGGGCAGTTGGTATGTCAACCATGAATGGATGCCTCGTTTCCGTACGTCTAGTGGTCCGATGGTAGAATGGGGATGAGGGGATCAAGCTGTGGAGTTCGGACGCGCACTCACCGAAATGTATCCTATAGAATACCGATAGACTGGCAACTTTGCGGCGATGCTCGAGAGTCAGGAGCTTTGACTCGAACAACGCGTCGTTACCTATGAGCCTTTTGGCTCGTCTCTCAATAGTTTCCAAGGCCTCAAGCTGGTATTTGGCAGAGCCATCCCAAAGATGAGAACAGTAATCCATACACGACCGGACTTGCGCTTGGTACAGATAAAGCAGCTGTCCCGGCGTGAAGTACCGTCTCACCTTCGATAATATGCCTAGCTTCTTGGCAGCTGTCTTGGCCTTGGATTCAATGAACAAGCCAAAGTTTAGTTTACTGGTTAATGTAAAACCTAAAAGCTCGAGCTGGTCTGAAATCGGTAACGAAACATCACGGAAAGTGGGCGTCAGTTCGAAATGACTCCTCTTAGCGGAGAAAAGACACGCCTGGGTTTTTGATGCATTGAACTTGACAAGATTGGTATCTCCCCAATCAGCAACTGCTTTTAGAGTCAAGTTCATGCGCTCAACCATGGCCTCTCTGAAGGACTGGATTATTTAAAAAGACACTTTCGTTCCAATGGAACTGAAGGATGAAATACACATTAAATAATTTCTTATAGTTTGTAAGGGTGTCGTAATGATGAATTTAAGAACATGACATACCACGATCTGAGCTGAAATAAACAGCGTATGACTGAGTGCACTGCACTCACCTGAATAGTAAAAATTGGCACGCAAAGGAGCAACGAGTATTGAGTCTAGTTCAATACATTGTAAGTGGCAACCATAAACTCAACTCAGTACCAAAGTGCTTTTTATTTAATGAAGGACAAACACAAAAGAAGTTGCATTGTTGTAAGAAGAAAGAGTTTTAGAATTTTCAAATCATTTTTCTAAACGAAGCGTCTCAACCTCATATAAGTATTTAAGGCTAAGAATGGACCATTAAGCTACGATACGGCTCAATACAGCTCGATACGGTATCGATATAAAATTTTAGTATTACACGTTAAGGTAAACGGGAAAATAAAGGAATATACCGTTTTCGGATTTCAGTAAATAGCTTCTTTGGCTTTTAAGCTAACTTGAAAACTTGGGAGTTTAAAGTTTTATTTATTTACTATTGGTTCGCTATTGTGGCTAAAATGGACATGAGAATCGTGATATATTTGCAGCATAGGATTTCCTATGCGGCTTTCCTGTGCTCCCTCTAAGAAACCACTCTGGTTTGATTGCGACTTTATTTAGTAGAGAATAAAAATCGTTTTTGTATTTTGTTATTTAAGGTCTGCCAAGTTTTCTAAGGTCATCTCAATCGAGAAATAGTTCTTTACTCTCAAATGATAAGGAAAAACAAATTTATTGTCGTATGTAGAACCTGAAAAAAGTCTAAAACTCTTTGAGGCGCACTTACAATACTTCTATTACAGTTTTTCGAAAGAAATAGTGACAAGATATGACTGAATAAAAAAAAACCTATCAAATTTTTGAAATACACGTAGAAAATTTTACGTGTACAAAGTAAACGAGCAACAAAACTGTATAAAATGCACCTCCATCTGAAGCTACCTGTCTTCAGTTCAAGATATTAGCCAATCTATCATTCTTTACTGCGGCTGTAGTGCATGCCAACTTTATGTTTCCGCTCGGGGGTATTCGATATTATTTATTTACAAACTTTTGTTGTAGCACGTGAGAAGAATTTATCAATAGTACTATGTGTTTTATTGGTCTGTATTGGTGTGGAAGACTCGTAATTTTTCAAACATTTTGTCGATTTTGTTTGGTACAATGCAACGAAGCTTTATTATATTACTATGCGTGAAAAACTATTTGATTCAAACAGCGAAATTGTTAGTTCGTTTTTATTGGGTGAGGTGTAAATTTAGATTTTGTCAAAACTCTAAAAAAATTAAGCTCCTGTCAAAACGCAAACAATAAAATTGAGTTCTAACGTATCAATCAAAAAATCGGAAGCGTCCCCAAGAAGCTGGCTGCATGGATTGCCAATCTTAATGTAAACACAGATGAAATAAAAAAATGATCATAATGTCTCACGTCCGCAAAAACAAATGTAAGGTCTTTGCCAGCAATATACTTTTAATAATTTCATTCTAAAAATATTCTATAGACAAGACAAATATCAAATCTGGTCACCAATTACCAATTCTTGGCAGAAACAAGGAGCTCCACAGATCACAGTAAGTTACTCCAAACCTACCTTCAAATTCCACGTCTGGGGATTATGATGACAGTCACACACATATTTGGGTATGAAAGATGTGATTTATGCATAAGCAATAGGGTCTATATTCGCCCGAGTGACTTCCGCATATTCAGAATATGAAGATGCAGGAAATTGAATTCTGGAGCGTTAGTTTCAAGGTGTGTTTTAGATAGAAAGACATGATAATATCTCAAAGGAACGATTTGAAACATGTTCAGATGGTAGCGGTGAAAGCTCTTGCAAGTCTCGTGTTTTATTTTTAAATTGCGATTTATTTTTGCAAGATGCGAAGGTGCTCGCGAGCGCTGAGATTTTTTCATTTTATGTATTAAAGTTTATTAGAAACTTGGAAATGAAACATGAAAGGGGAGCTTAGAGATTAAGTGGTACGAATGTATCTATCTGAGGAGATTTTTGCACGCGACTAAGCTGCTGAAGCTATTGCTCATTGAATTAACTACGTTTTGGAGAGTCAGCAGGATAGCTTTGTAATAATATACCGTAGGACTTGCCCAGTTAACCAAGATACTTCGTTTAAGTTAGGAGCTATCCCTACTGATAAAGTTTTTAAGTCTCTTTTAGGCGTCCGTCATGGTTTAGTGACTTTTAGAGCTGGGGTCAATCATAAAAGACTACACGGAAAAATGGAAGGGAAGAACTGGATGGATAGATCACGCAGAACCGCCCCGCTAGGTCTTATTTAATAGGTATTGATTTGAATCACACACAAGGATTACTATAAAACGTTTTAAAACTAGGTGAATTTAGGTGCCACTTCCAAGCCACCAAGTCTAAAAGAACAGGCAAATTGGCCTCAGATACCTTTGTCTGAATACAGTCGCCACATTTCCCTGAAGTTTATTATTTTAAACGGGGCAAGTCGCAAGGACAAGTCGGGGCAAGTCTCAAAGCCAATCTTTTTGCTTTACAAACTTATAAAAATAATATTTCATATTATAATCCTTTAACTAGAATGGCTCGCCAATATAATGATTTGGCAAAAAATAATGTCGAACTTGACATATTTGTTCCCAAATTGAGACACTATATTATTATCCTTAGAAGCATCCTTTATGTAAACAACGTTAATTGCTTGCGATAGGTGTCTTACACTTATAGTTGAATTGTAGTTGGACAGGTAATGACTCTGTTGTTGACCAGTGGTTGGTGCCTGTGTTTATATACATACCTGATACCTGTACCATATGGGTATATCGGTTGGGTGTGCAGATGTACTCGTAGGTGTGGGCTACTGGTCTACAACAAAGATGTAGATAATAGTGATAATATTCACTATGTTTGTGTTTTTAGGTAGGTTAAGCTGTTGTGTATGCATGTAAAAATCGTTTTTGTTTCAAAACAATTAAAGAATTGTTTTGCTTTTGAAACCTAATGTCACTCACTATTTTTCTGTTTATTTTTTGTTTTTTAATTGTTTTTAGCTACATCTAAAATTAACTAATAATGTGCACCTAACTCGTTACGTACATAAATGTTATTTTCGGCTGTATGCACATATATTTACGATACAATCCAGATCAGTTGTAATATTTTAGTTTTAGTTTTTTCTTGGTTGTAATGTGTTTTGTGCGTTTAAATAAATAAATAAATAAAATAAAAGGACCTATGTTCCTCTACCAACCGGTTTCCTTACTATGTTTTACTGTAATGGGCACTCAGAATGATAAAGAGCACCTATCGTGTAAATGAATCAATTATCATGCTATCTCGTAAGTAGTTACTCCGCAGAGATTACAGGCTCCATCAAAAGTTGCGTTACGACCCAGAACATTCCTACTTCAATCCCGCGACTACATCTTTTAGGCCATAAAAACCGTTTACGGCCACACACAGCCGGGCGTCAAATAACTGGCGTACAATACGGCTGGATAAAAACCTACTTCAGGAAATTCTGTCACATGGAAACGGCACAGCATGTCATTGAAAATGTTTAAATGTAGGTAGTGTTGTCTATGTTATTATTAAGTAGGTAGATAGATTTAACATCGCCTTAGGGCTTAATAAAAAAACATGTAATGATGTTAATTTCTCAATAAATAAATTCAAAAATTCTAAATTCTAAAAAATGTGTAAAATGTGAGCGATCTACTTGTTTGACTGTATTTAACCATAATAGAGTGTAAATTTAGGTACTACGGTTGTGATTCAACTGTTTTGTGAAACTGGGGTATCAGACAATATTATATTGGATGTAGCAATGGGGGATGGGTTTTGAATTTGGGGAATTATAAATGTGTAGGGTTCCAATCATTCAAAAGTTAAATCTGAGGAAGTGAGCGATCGTCAAGTATTTTAATCTGATCACAATAATTATAGTTCACAGTAGTTAATATTATGACAGCTTTGGTTTCATGTACAGGCAGTTCGATCAGTGGTCCCCTGATGGGAACCAGTGTACAACTGTACACACGCAAAAACCAAGCCTAAACAGGGCGGGGGTAAGGGCACAGAGAAAAAGTACAAACTTTTTAATCACGGGTAACACCGTGGGGCACATCTAGTTCATTATAACGCCAACAGCGTATGGTTAAATTTTTAAATGTAGAATTGTCTTTTTTAGTGGACTGATATACATATACAGACTCGAAATTTATATAATGGTTTGTCGTGAAGTACAACTATGTTGGTTGGTTATAGATTATAACGCTTTACTTTCGTAGACTATGCCTTAAATCGCCACGTGATATAGAAGTAACGCGGAACAGCGTGCGCAGTCTCGCTCGTTTGAACGTAACTTTAATTCCTGCACGTTTCCGAAAAGATATGTTTGTGCAACATAAAGTAAGGGCGAGATGGCGTGCCTACATAATGCAACTTCACATGCCACGTCTTCGTCTGGACGCGAGCCAGACGGATAGGTCTGGAGCTGGTGCCAGAAATACTGCGACAAATAAAAATAAAAAAACATTTTTCAAGCATATCTATATAACCCTACGCAGAACACGTATGGGAACCAGATAGCCGGGCTAGATAGCTGCCCAGTCCTTTCCTAATTTACAGCTCAACACAGTTCCCAAAAGTTTTAGTAAGTTTAGTTTTTTGTTACCATTCTAGGTGCATCAATCAAAGATCAATCACAGGTGTATATCGAAAATCCATTAGGTCTTCCGGTTTCACAGGGCGATTGTGCTTGCTATCTAAATTTTTAAAAACTTTGTAAGGTTATGTTATGGCCACAATTTATTATGTCCTCATAAAATACAGAACCTCACTTAGGTTTATAATGTGAGATTACTCCAAAGAAAAGAAGACCACGAGAGCATGTTGCCATACTGCTCGCCCAGGCCCTCATCAAAACCCTATAAGTACTACTAATAAATTTATAAATGCAAAAAATATGATGATTACGGCTAAATCGCGCGCGAACCAGTAAACCGATCGAAATAAAACCTAAAACAAATATACGGTTTACAATAAAGGGTTCTTTATATTCTTAAAAAATACTAGTAACGTTGTAAAAAACGAATCCACTAAAGAAATAAATACTTAATACTTTATTTACTATTTTATTTATAATATTTGCAAGCACTGACATAAAAATATCTTCACGAAAGTGATTCCTAAGCTTGGTCGATGTCAACCGTGCCTCAAGTATTCAAGCTGTTTCCATTTGTTCTCTATTTTTCTGTAGCTGCCACCAGCCCCCGCTCTACTCCCTTGGTCCGGAGAGGCGTTCCGTCACCGTCTACGTCTCCGATTTAATAACATTTCCTCGAGAGTCGTCGCTGGGAACGCAAACTTTATTAGCCGCTATAAAACGGTGGGTTGGGGCGGTTTGTGAGACGTTTGTTTAAGCGTTTTTAGCCGTCACGCTGCCGCTGTTCAACTACGCAGTAGGTGTGAGTTTGGTGTACCTACGGGGTGAATGAGTGATCTGAAAACGTTTGTTTCGGTAGGGTCTATAGCAAGTGTTTTTGAATATTGTTTTTAATACCACTGTCTTTCTAAGACATCCTCATCCCTTTTGGGGTTTTTGTAGGATCTGCTAACAGTACCGTGTAATCTTATTCTTATTTAAATATTTAGTTCAAAAACTAGTGCAAAAAGTATTCGACTACACCTCTCTCCTTAATTCTCGCTATCGTTAAAAATGCAGTTAGCCGTTTCTCGCCTCGGACGCGTCGATATTTTAAACCGAATTATCTCGCGCAAAAAAGTGTTCCGTGAAATATTCCGTTCGAAAACCCATCCTCTGCGACCGCTTCCGCACGGTTCTGCTCAAAAAGTTTGTTTGGACTGCGCGAAATTCGTTTGGTGAACAAATATTCATTTTTTTGTACGGTTGGTACTACGCATTGTTTTTGAAGCGGATGTCCTGTTTACTTTTGTTGGCTGCGGCTTTATCACCGTGTTTATTAGGTACCATGTATGGGCTTTGTTCTGCACGCTGTTTAGACTTAGAAGATTTATTGGGTTTTTGTTTTGGGTACGCGTGAACGCAGGTTTGTGCAATTTTGCAGTCGTTAAATTACATGAATGAGACGGTATACCTTAAAATTGTACCACAGAATGTACGTCTTTAATAATTTTAACAACGTTACTGTGAAAAGTTGACATGAATGAATATGACAAACAATGGACAAGCTTGTAGGGTCCTAAAATCACAAAATCTCGCAATGGCTTTGCCGAGAAAAAATACATTAATAATGGAATGCTTAGCTTACAATACCAAAGGAGAAAAGAAAACACTGTGTACATAAAGTAAAAATTATTAACATTTCAGTATAAATATAATATCATGAATATCTAGTCCTTTTTATGTATCGTGTGTGTGAATTAACGAAGCTCCAGGCGTTGTAAATATTTCTGCATTAGAATTTTTGGATTTTGAGCAACAATACATAAGAGTTTCTTTAAAATTCACCCACTTGAATTATTATAAAAGTTTTTTACCAAAATAAGTAAGTAGTAAATAGTTATTTAGCGCATGTACAACGATTACTTTGACCTCATAAATAATGTACTCGTACAATCATCAAAAATATCCTTTTCCGAAGTGTAACGGTTGTGGTTGAGTTTACGTTGAAAACAAGCAGGATTGACAATAAAGTAGTAAAAATTTAGAGTTTTATTAAATTTACTGCAACCTGCATCTGAGAAATCATCTCAGCTCAGTTAAAACAATGGCAGCTCATATAATTATGCAAATGATGTGTACATAACCGAGTTTATATTTCTCGTGTTATCCCATGAGGGTAGTTTGGTAGCACTGAAGCTTATTCTTCTGGCGAGGTACAAAGTATTCAAATCACGCCTACGAAAGGCGTAATATATTCTTCGAGAATATCAAAAACGTATATTATTCAGCGGGAACTAGTTGACCGAGCGAGCGAAGCGTCTCAGTTTGCACATTGGCCAAAAATGCGTTTGTCCGGATGTCTGTCTGTCTGTCTGTCTGTTCTCCTCTACAGGTCGCATTTTTCAACCGATCTGGACGAAACTTGGTACACAGGTTATATGACTTATTAGATTTTTTTTGTCGTCGGGGATTTTTGATTGGAGGGGTACTTCCCCCAAAAAAAGGGCAAAAAGGGGGCTATTTGATATACTGGATATCTCCACCAAATGAGATCCGATTTCGATGATTCTTTTTTTATTTGAAAGGTAATAACTATAAGTTAGTCTCATAAAAGTTTGGTGAAGATCTGATAAGGATCTTCAGCATGATGAACAGGATAGCTTATCAAACAATCGATGGTTTTCAATCAAATTTGAGAGAAACACAAAGGACCTCATTCTACACAAGATGATGCAAAAAAAAAACAAAAAGATCAAAAAAATCACAAAACGGAAAATGCACTTGCACATTACATTACTCAAAAATTTACAAAATTAAATAGAAAAAACATCATGGGGATGGGTATTTTCTACTTCTCTTCAACATTGATAGGTTTCTTTCAAAACTCTGAAATAGCTTTTGCTAAGGCAGTAAATAGCTCACTTTTAGTATGCTCGCGAGGTCTACAGCTCCCAGAGCCACTAGTTTGTATAACATGAAAATATTACAAAACAAAGAGAATTTTATAAAACAGTGAATAAAAATTAAATTATTTATCAGCTTAGATAAATTCAATACTTGGCGTTTGCCGGCATTATTTGATAAATCGGCAAAATAACTCACATTGATCTATAACAGTAGAAACACTACTTAAATTTAAAGCAACCCGGTACGGGTTTAGTAGTGTTTCTACTGTTTCTAGTGTGTCTTCTAGTAGAGTGAGCAGGTACTCTTTAAGAAGAGATAGCGATAATTGTATTATTCATCATTAGCTAGAATTTTATAAAGGCTGTTGGCCAACAAAGTTCTAGAAACTCCGTAATAAAATAGCATTAAACAAACGGAAAACAGCATAAATCCTTTTGTGAAATACCTCATTCTTCACGGGCCATAATTTAGCATATTTTACAAATTAATCAAAAAATTCTCAAACATTCGACCCACGACTTTAATCTTCCTGTCAGACATTATCTTGAAACGGCTGAGGGTTTTTTTCTCCCGCGGGACTTCAGCGATATATTTATTTAAGCCGTACCTATGAATCTTTAGCGGCAATATTTTTGAACTCAACACATTTACGATGTGCTGAGATAAAATGAACTCACACGCTGTGCAGATTTGAGTGAGATCGGTTTTCGTTACTTAACTTTTTTAAATTACTGGAATTATGTGCAACCCCTAAAAGTACCAAAGAACACCGCCCGGTGGTGGTCTAGTGGGAGTGATCCCGCCTTCGGATTATGAGGTCGTAGATTTGGATCTGGTAGTACACCAATGGATTTTTATCACCGTAAAATCATCTATGTGGAATGCAATTGCTTTTAAACGGGGTAGGAAAACATCTTGAGAAAACTAGCATTCTATCAGCGGTGATGAGCTTGCTACCTGTCACATATGAAATACCAACTACTGCACAAATGACAATGCAGCATGAAAAAATGTGTCCCACTTAACATCAGGTGAGTCATTCATTTCTTCTTAGGGCAAGAAGTTTAATAAAACTGAAATAAATAAATTAAAAAACAGAAGAATTTTCAAATAGTGTAAAATATACTAAAAACACAGTTAAGCTGAGATACTGATTCCGTAAGTCCATGGGGGTAGATCGTACGGTCCCCTGCCGAGGGCCGTCACTGATTGAAAACGAAAACAGCTTCTGTCGATTGATTCTTTCAGTCCTTGTCGGTATATCTTTTTTATAGGTCAGGAGTTGAATTACCATTTTTATGACCATCTGATCGTATTTCTTGGGACAGCACAGGGTGTTACTAAGGAAATGTAGTTTGTTTCATAGATGAGGGGGAAACTGTATACTGTTATGTTTTTAGAGCTATGAAAACATTTTTTTTTTATTGCTGCTTATTGACTTTTTTATACCAGTTGCTGATACATATAGGCAACCTGACGTAAAGTGGTCCCAAAAGTTTTTCTCTGAGCGGGATTTGAACCCGCCCGCCCCGTATCAAGGGCGGGTTCAAATCGAGTGTGATTTCCTTAAGTGTATACACTATAAAAATTATAATAAAAATTACCACGCCTCTCATTGCCTCTTAGGTGTAGGAACGTGCCTTACCCCTGCGTCCATCAACTTTGAGGCATAAAGATGTTTAGGCCTCATGTGCCTGTAATTTAGACTATACCTAACGATTCAAATCGAAACACTTCTCCGCTGTTTGTAAGCAGAAATAGGCATGGTAGTTGGCTTTTTCGGTCGAGGTCTCCACCTCTTAAGGGTCCGGTGACAGCGGCTCGCAATTTCGAGGTGCGATTGGCTATTATTTCATTTTATTTCATTTCGGGGAGGTTGTTTGAAAGAATAACTCTAAAGAAACACGCATAAATACTGTTTGAACACAAATAATACAATAATATAAGGGAAACATGCCCGAATCAGAAATCATTTTGGTATTAGTATGTTTGGTCTTACGTTTACCTAATACCAAAATGATTTCTGACTCAAGCACATTTCCTTTATATTATTGTATTATTTGTGTTCGAACAGTATTTATGCGTGTTTCTTTAGAGTTATTCTTTCAAACAACCTCCCCGAAATGAAATAAAATGAAATAATAGCCAATCGCACCTCGAAATTGCGAGCCGCTGCCTGTCACCGGAGCCTTAAACTTACTTCAATGTAAGACCCCAATTGATATTAAACAAGACCACAAATTTCCGATTAGCACTGTACCTTGTTTTTATTTCCGCAGCAGTTTATTCTAGCTAGTCTAACTTCCTCAACATTTCGGATGCAATATCACCTCAGCTTCTGCACTACAACGTCGGCTTCGCACACACTGTCCGTTCCGGTCTACTTGTTAGTGGCGGATGTAAGAACTTTGAGTTATGTATGCAAAACATGCTTTTTGATAGACCTTTAGCTTTGGGTTCTCTTAGTTTAGAGGTAGCAGAGTCCAATGCATCTACATACAAGCTACTGAGACATACAAATAGTTATTGTTGGTGCGGACCCTTTAGTAAGAACTTAAAGGTAGGTATAGTGCGCGTCACGCAAAAAGAACGTCGGAAGGAGGGGGAGGAGTGTGATGGCACAAGTATTTTGTATGCACAAACACATCCCATCCACTGTTTTCCACCGTTCTTTTTGGTTGACGCGACTTAAACAATAAGAAAACTAGTGTATTAAAATTTCCGTCGCAGCTTTTTAAATTTAAACGTCACACAGTGTATTTTCGTTTGATCCCAAGCTCACATTTATATAAACATAAATCGATATACACTCGCAAAGTCCAATAAAGTGCTAACCGAATACAGAGAGACGCCAAACGAAACGGTAACGACGTCAGAAGCCGAGCTCAAAACAAAGCAATACAAACAGCTAGAGCGTGAACCAGAATACCTAAATACATAACCATGAGAGATACGAAATCTAAACAAGTGTGCCTAACGCAGATATTTCCGTATCTATCATAGTCAAATTAATAATATAAATAAATAAATAATGCTGGACAATCCACACAGCATCATCTAGCCCCAAAGTAAACTACTCAAAGCTAGTGTTATGGGTACTAGATGACTGATATATTTAATACATTCTTCACTTACATAGATAGATATTTTTTATTATACATAAACACCCAGAGCAAAGGAACAAATTTCTGCAGATCGTACACCAATTTGTTCCGAGGCGAGAATCGAACCCTCAACCTCGTGCGTCGCAGGCGGACTCTCGCCCGATGCGCCACAGAGGTCGTCAAATTGTATATAACATATTTATTCAGTTGAACTACAAGGATCAGTTTGAAGCGCTTCCAAGTTATGTAACTCTAGGTGCTAGTTCCACGTAACCATGTTAAGAAAAATAGGTAGCTATCGTAAATAAAAGTAACACAAGTGGTTTATCTTTCTTAATAAAAACATACAAACAATACACAGTTGCTATCTACAGTTACAGAAGCAGTTGTTAACTGTTCTTCTATAATTATTTTAATTACTTGTTAAAAATTGTAAAATGACATTTGAGAATTGAATAAATATTTAGATAAGCATTCCCATCTTTTATTAGTTTATATCTTATCTTATCTTTTATTAATTTATACTCATGAGCATTCATTATAATTTTATTATTATTTTGGTTGTTGTCTATTGTTGTGCAGTGTTGCATGAAGTAAAACAATAGAATTCTTAATTTAAACATAAGAGTTCCGTCACTAATTCAGCCATGAGACACAAACCCCCGGTTTCTGAAAGCACGATCAACATTGATCAGCTGTCAAGTCACTTGCTATCTCTATCTAATTTGAAGTAAAAGCTGAAATAGCAAGTGACTTGACAGCCGATTAGTGTTGATCGAGATTTCAGAAACCGGGAGAAAATTTAGCGTAAGATTGTGTTTAGGTATTTCTTGGTTTAGGTATTCTGATCTTTTTACAAACATTCAGCGGCTCAATAAGACGGGGGAGACAAAAACTGGAACAGTAAACGTTTCATTGGGACATATAAAAGGGAACGCATCAAAATTCACTTTGCTTGCGGGGCGGGCCGTAAAAGAGGGTAGTGAGGGTAGTCGACAATAAATAAAATAAATGCCAGTCAATCTGGTTCGGACGGTGCTCTGTTTTTTGCGAGAGGTGTTTTTTAATGAGGCTTTTTATGAGATGAATTATACAGGAAGATGGTAAGAACCAAGCTGGACTTTTTTGCTTGTTGTTTTTTACTTTGTCACGTGATATAAGTGCCTAAAACAACTTCAACTAACGCTTTCATTGACAGGCACGGTAGGTATCCCTTCAGATTTCTTAGTATAGGTACCCACCAGTTACAAGATTCTTTGAAGATGTCAGGGGTAGTCAGAGGTACGTCCAAATATCCACAAACGTGTAATATCACGTACCCACATTTTGTAGTAGTTGTTATTACGTGACAGGTTGCAAGGCCATCGCCGCTGCTAGAAACTTAATATACATAATTTTTACATAACTTTCTTCCACGCTGCTCCCGGCCCCTGCCCAAATGCTAATATTTCCTCAAGATATTTTTATACTCATACAGGGTCTGCACGAAAAATGAACACATTATACCTCTTAATTAGAACTATTTTCCCAGCTGTCCTTAGCTGTCCTTATTTGGGTCACGTTACCCAAACACGGCCATGGCCGGCACCGAACGCGGACCATTTGTCTTCATTCCTCCAAAGCCTTCTTTATTCACGTGTCCCACTTGCAAATTGTCAATAAAATACATAGTGTGTAAAAAGATAGCGCTGAAAAACGGTATTGTTTTCAGTAGAACAGAACCACCAAAACGATTTGTTTTTTCAGTCTGTTTCTTTCCTTATATTGCAACCTCGTTTAACTTACTGGACCGATGACATTGTGAAGATAGCGGGATGACGGTGGATGAAGAGAGCTCAGAAGTATTCCTGGAAATTTATAGGAGAATGTAATTAAAATTTGTCCAGCAGCAGTGGATTTCTTCAGGCTTATGATGATGATGATGATATCTTTGACCTAAATATTTGAATACTTTTAATCAGAATGAGCTGAACTTATTTCTATTTGTATAATATTCTAGTTTAACTGATCACTAAAAGGGTCTAAGAATAATTGGATTATCGATTCAAGTTCAAATCAGGGCTTACAAATTGATTTTATCTGTTTGTTAAAATATTCAAGGCAATGAAAAATCACCTAAAATATCGTTATTAACAGAAGCTGTTAACCTGAAGTAAACTAAAACTCAAAGATTCTCGTAAATAAAGAAGTTCTCAAAAAAAAACAATTAATAAGAGCAATGGTTATTAAATCATAATTAAGCTGAAACTTCCTCAATAACATGCAAAGATAATATTACTGTCTACGGACAACGATCTTTATCCTATGGAGGGGCTATGTTGAGTCATTTTACCACATTTTTAGGCTTTGAACTGGCTTCTAGAGAGATCAAGAGTAGTAGAGCTCTTTGTGTATGGCACGTCCGTGGAAGTATTACCACCACGCCTTTTTCTGCCGCAGCGCGTTGCTGTATTTCGGTTTGAAGAGTGTGGTCGCCGGTGTAATACAGGCACATGAGGCTTAACATCTGTATGCTTCAAGTTGATGGTCGCAGGGCAGTGCATCGTAGGGCACGTTCTTATCGGGCCATTATTGGACCAAGCCCATATTTGTTTAAGAAGTAGATAAAACATTTATTTTTTAGTTTCGTTTGCATTGTCATCACGAAATAGAAGTAGGCATAAGAAATAAGGTACAATTATGTTCCTTCTTTTAACAGTTTAGTCGCTTCAATAGTATCTCATCTAAATTCTTACATCTTTGGTCACGGTTTGAAAACTCAATTGCAAAGTTTCGAACAACGGTCAAAAATTGCTTTAACTTTCTCCCGCTAAAATATCTAATGTTCTCGAATCTTCCAAAAAACAATCATGGGAATTCGTGAAAATATAAATTAAGATGTGAACTTTTGGTGTGGGAAAGAGAGAGAAAAACAAGTATAAAGTTAGATTGAATCCTTTGTACAACTTAAGTCTTCAAGAAATAATTGATACGCCCTTCATCGTCGATATTTCTGTATGTATAAAATAACAACGAATAATGCTAAAATTAAGCGATGTGTTTCACCTTCACAACAATCAGACAAATCTATCATACTTTTACTCTCTTTCTTTCTTGTCCTGTCACAGCTTCTTTTGAAAGTGTGGTTAGAGGATCTTTTAAAACGTTTTAGGTTCCACGATATGCCGGTTTCCTCACGATGTTTTTCTTTACTGATGAGTTACTGGTACTGTATTATATTTTTAACAGCGAAACTCGTTATGTGGGTTATGTTTTCGAACCCACATACGCTGTAAAGGCGGAGCCACTACCACTAGAACACCAGTTGGCTTAAACCTCTCTCTCACTCATACTTTACTCTCTCTCACTCATACTTTTACTCCTTAATCATACTCCTCATACTTTTTTAAACGACTCGCTGATGGAACATAATAACAATTTATTTATTTATTCAGACAACAATTTGTGATGGCCCACCTGCGGTTAAGTAGTCATCACCTATAACAAAGCATTGCCTCGTAACTTCCGCATGTTTATGACGTAAACATAAGTACCTACTTAGACGCCACAGCAGGAGTCGATGCTGTAAATTCCTAATTTTCCTCAATTGCCAGACGTTTAATTATGAAGTAGAACGTATAACGTCGAGCTTAAACGTCCAAGATACAGCGAGAGCGAAAGACGAAACAAAAGACATAAAATTGTTCCAGAAGCTCTCAACCCTTCGTCACACAGCGCCTCAAAACAATACCCTCGCCATAAACTGTAAAGTAAGTTTTTATTGGCAAAATTTCAATCCTGGCTGCAAGATATGGCACGTCAAATTTGGACAAACACCAATTCCACTCATGAATAAAACATTGGCTAAGTCCTCGATCCTTTCAGCATCGATGTACTTCAATACCTTCTTACTTCGCTCACTTCCTATCGCTCTTATTCGGAGCAAGTTACGGTTGGTTTTTGAATGGCGGAGGGTTGTTCTGCATGGAATGGATTTGCCTCAAGGTCGCCAGTAGTGTTCGGGTTATGATAATTTTTAGACCCTCATTCGGTTATTATAGGGAGCTATTAAATTTCGTTCTCGATTTAGATGTTTGTTTATATCTTTACGCGATTGCCTTTGTCGGGCAAAGTTTCCTCAATAAAGGGAAAATAACCGAAATTCTTCAGATATGGGCGATTATTGTCGAAAAACTACTGAATACTGACTTTATGAGGATCATACTTTGTCGTTATGAGCATGGTGGGTGTGTTGGAAAAATGTCGAGCCTTACATCACGAAGATAGAGGCACTTACTGTGTTACCTTTTTATGCATGAAATACTCCCCCATTGCTGCATAATTTTACTCTTTTTCGCGGAAACTCGGTTAGCGTGCTAATAACCTCACAAAACACTAGTTATACAAAATGTAACTATAGATTCAGTCCTAGCCTAAGTCTGGCGCACATATTTTGCAAATTAAAAAGTTTATTGGCCACACTCCTCATTTGAACCCACTACTGGCATAAAAAAAGGCTCACCACTGAACATGCGTATTCCCAACAGTAGAATGAAGCTGCACTAAAGCGGCTGTATCAGAACATCGCCGACCGCGCCGTTTGTCTGATGGTATCGCCTTAAGAGTCCGGTGACAGCGGCTCGCAATTTCGAGGTGCGATTGGCTATTATTTCATTTTATTTCATTTTGGGGAGGTTGTTTGAAAAAATAACTCTATAGAAACACGCATAAATACTGTTCGAACACAAATAATACAATAATATGAGGGAAATGTGCTTGAGTCAGAAATCATTTTGGTATTAGGTAAACGTAAGACCAAACATACTAATACCAAAATGATTTCTGATTCGGGCATGTTTCCCTTATATTATTGTATTATTTGTGTTCGAACAGAATTTATGCGTGTTTCTCTAGAGTTATTTTTTCAAACAACCTCCCCGAAATGAAATAAAATGAAATAATAGCCAATCGCACTTCGAAATTGCGAGCCACTGTCACCGGAGCCTTAACGAGCCACACTGATGGTAATCACTGCATTTACCTGCACTGAACTTATATTGATGAAGCTATGGAAAGCTAGTGGTTTAGTGGAGGCGACTGCTTTAGACCCTGAGTGTGAGTTGGAATCCAGTCACTAACAAATATTTTAATAAAAAAATACACATCATTAATTTAGGAGTAGTAGAGCTGTTTGTGAAGGGCTCGTCCGGAAGTACTACCACCACGCCTTCTTCTGCCGCCAAGCAGCGACGCTGTGTTTTGGTTGGAAGAGTGTGGTTACCGGTGTAATTACAGGCACATGAGCCGCAACATCTGTATGCCTCAAGTTGATGGACCCAGGGTAATGCATCGTAGGGCACGTTACTACTGTACTTAACATCAGGTGGGCCATCTGCTTGTTGCATTAGCTAGTTGTATAAAAAACATACGCCCGGTTTCTGAAAGGCTGATCAACGCTAATCGGCTGTTAAGTCACTTTATATTTCAGCTTGTACCTCAAGTTAGATAGAGATAGCAAGTGATTTGTGACACTTTCAAACGTTACATTTTGCACAAGCCGTTGATCGTAGTAATAATTACTGCAGGCGAGTTGCAAACATGTCGTCACTGTTTTGTTTTATGAGAGAGAGGCCTTCGTACTTCACTTTTACCAAGAGTAAATACCTTGGTTAAAGTGAAGTACGAAGGTATAGTAGAACGAGGTTCCAACTATTGCTGGCAACACATTCAATAAAACCTAAAATGCTTACTCAGACTTCCCAAATACTAATTACCATCGTAGCACTTGTTAAATACGTAGGCATAATACCCGCAACGAGGCTAGTAATGTAACTAGCAGATAGCGCGCACGAAAGCCCCGATTGCTATCTTTGCAAGAAACACGCCAACTGACGAGCGAGTCGAGCAACTGTGCCAATGCGCTTCTTAAACCTCGCGCCAGTGCTGCCTTACGGTGCGCCCACATCAAAGTAAGCACAGAGTTTTTGTCATGCAATATTATCTATTAAAGGTTTGCCACTTAATATTCCATAACACCGTAATAGACGCAAAATGAAAGACATGACTAAAAGTTTCTGTTACTTTACTTAGTTCATGAACAAAAAAGCAAACACTGGGTGTACCTAGCCGTGTGCCAAAAAACGTGTAGCAAAAATGTGTGGATTGATTTTTTTTTTTTTTTTTTTTTTATACAACTAGCTGATGGAACAAGCAGATGGCCCACCTGATGTTAAGTGGTAACCATCACCTATAAACAAAACATTGCCCCGTAGGTCACGCACAATAGGAACGTGCCCTACGATGCACTGTCCTGCGTCCATCAACTTGAGGCATACAGATGTTAAGCCTCATGTGCCTGTAATTACACCGGCGACCACACTCTTCAAACCGAAACACAGCGTTGCTGCTTGGCGGCAGAAAAAGGCGTGGTGGTGAATGGTATCCGCTATGTTTTATTCGGATTTATTTTGCAATTTATGTACGAGTATTTTAGTTTTTTTTTAACAAAATCCCAGCTTTCCGGTTACATCCTTCGGTATTTTACAAAATTTCTCAAAACATGCACAATTCAAAATACAGTAATGCAACCACACGTATTTATTTATCGTCTGTTTAAATTGATTAAAAAACGACCTCTGTGTACGAAAGCCTTTATGAGCACAAACTTATATAAAACTGCATCGTCTATTTTCCTTTCAGCAAATTGTTGAATAATTCTCGCATACCCCGCTGTAGCATTATTAGCTTGGCAATAAAATTATTAGCGCGCTAAGAGCAGTAACAAGCAAACTGAATACTTCACTTACTTTGTGCTATGCGTCAGCATATTTCACAGTTTTTTATCCTACCTATAGAAAATTGTGCTATCTTACCTAAGTCAGACCAAAAAAGGTTTTAAATAAGCGTCTTTGTCTTGTATATTATTATTATTATATTATATTTTTTATCTAGCTGGCGTATAAAGTGCATTTTAGGGCAAGTTCCTATCATGCGTGATTCACGAGGCATTTTTTGCTATCGGTGATGGTTAGCACTTAGGTTGGCCATATTCTTATCAATGAGCAATAATAAAAAAAGTGTTTCATAGCTAAATGTTACGCCTCCAAGTCTGCTCTACCGAGGAACAGCGCAGCGGGCGCACTAAGAAGCCAAATTAATGTTCCAATGTTCTTTTAAGTGTTTGCGTGCGTTAATGGTATTAATAATGTGCGCTTTAGGTAAATTCACGACGTGCCAAAGTGCTTTACGCACACATACACTTTTTAAATTGGTGTCTTTAATTATCACAGAGTTTCTAGATTCACTTAGCTTTAAATTCAAATTTGCAATTAAGTCTTTTAACATTTAATTATTACATATTTATGTTCACTACTACCGTAGTGTCATGGTATGTTTTTGAACAATAGTATTCAATACTAATAAATAATAATAAATAAATAATGCTGGACAATCCACACAGCACCATCTAGCCCCACAGTAAGCTACTCAAAGCTTGTGTTATGGGTACTAGATGACTGATATATTTAATGCATTATATACTTACATAGATAGATATTTTTTATCATACATAAATACCCAGACCAACGGAACAAATTTTTGCAGATCGTACACAAATTTGTTCCGAGGCGGGAATCGAACCCGCAACCTCTTGCGTCGCAGGCGGACTCTCAAACGCTGCGCCACTGAGGTCGTCAAATAAAAAATAATATGATTGTATTATATTATACTAGCTGGTACCCGCGACTTCGTCTGCGTACTTTTAATCTCTTCATCTCTTTTTTTCGCAATGAAAGGTAGCCTATGTTCTTTCTCAGGGTCTAAAGATTGTCTGTGCCAAAATTCATCAAAATCGGTTCAGAGGTTTAAGCGGGAAAGCGTAACAGACAGACAGACAGAGTTACTTTCGCATTTATAATATTAGTTAGGATTAATTGCTAACACAATGATGTAGTTAAGGGACATGCATAGTTTGTTATGTGTTAGTAGGTATCACATGGACCCTGCATGCAACGCGGAGGTAGAAAGAGGTTTTACATTAAACAGCTAGAAAAAAAAAATATCTTGCTAAGTATGTTTTTATAAAGTTGTTTGAAAAACATCTGTCTATTTTCCATTCCAATAAATATAATAATTCGTTTTTATTATTTTTCATATTAAATTAACATATTATTTAGTTAGTTACACTATTTTTTTACAATCATAATTTTTAATAAGATGGCACTTAAGAAATGACAAAGAAAAATAATACCAACTACTTTGTTCATTGAATCACAGATGAAATAGTACCTGCTTGACTTGTGTCAACACTTATCTATTACTAGCTGATCCCGCGGCTTTGCTCGCGCCAAGGAATTCAAAGTTTCATACAAACTTTCATACCCTATTTTATCCCCTTGGGGGTAGCATTGATCAAAATCCTTTCTTAGCGGATGCTTACGTCATAACATCTACCTGCATGCCAAATTTCAGCCCGATCCGTCCAGTGGTTTGGGCTGTGCGTTGATAGATCACTATGTCACACAGTCACCTTTGAGTTATATATATTTAGATTTTATTCTTTGAAATTATAGTGGATCATTTCGAGATGTAGCTGGAGCGTCAAGGGATTGGTTTTCTTATAAATATAAATTAATCATTTAAAGTCAGCTCGTTGCAAGCTGACTCAGATGGGATTTGATCTAATTTGAGGATGCCTGTTTTTATTTTATCAGAACAACGGACAAAACAAATGAAGAAGCGGATAAAAAGTAACATCCGGTAGGTCATATTCCATCTAGTGTATTAAAAAAATGGCCTCCTTAACGCCGAACTGTTACTTCTTTAAACTTACGCGTGTAATATGGACGTGTCCTATGTGCTATTGCACTGCATCACTCTGAGACGTGACGGCTTAAAGTCTCATGTGTCTATGATTGCACCGGCGTACGTTCAAATCGAACACAGAATTGCGATCATTTCTTGGCGTCCTCCATGACCGGGACAAACTCCTTTTCAACAAGCTAGCACACACACCCACCACACACACTACCACTAAATTCTAACTTTTGAGTCTAACAATAATTAAAATGCTCTATTTTTAGGCACAAAACCCCGAAAACCACATACTCGTACCGATACTATGCATAGCTATTAAATATTTTCATCGCATTTCCAAAAGCCTAGAAAAAAACCCTCGACTTGATTCAAAGGTCTCGCGAGCCTACAATACCAGGTACAAGAAAGGCCCGAGATTCGTCTAGTTAGTAGAACCACAACGCCGTTAGCAAGATCAGTAATGAGGTCGGGAACGGAGAATGTGGAAAACTACATGATTATTAGTAACCTGGGGGTTTATTTAAAGTAGGTATGATGCTGGCAATAGCCAGGCAACTTTGAATAACGTTCAAAGTTGCCTGGCGATTGTCAAAAATTAAATTAAAGTTGTCTCAAAGGGCTTGTCCGGCGGAGTACTACCACCACGCGTTTTACTGCCCCGAAGCAGCGTTGCTGTGTTGCGGCTTGAAAGTTGTGGTTGCTAGTGAAAAAAACATAGGGCAGTGCATAGGGCACGTTCTTATCGTGAGTGGCATGCGATGCAATGCTTTGTTATAAGTGATGGTTGCTTTTTAACATCAGGTAGTCCATCTACTTGTCAATGAGCACGTATTAAAAACATAACAGTTCCAATAGGCGACTGCTTCAGTTCGATGATAATTATGATGATGAGCGTAAAATATTTTGCTTTAACTGCCTTCCCCTGTTTCCACAACACAGTGGCAAAGCGTCACATTTTACGTGAACAGCCGCGTTGGCAGCACTGACCACAAATCAGCGTCTATGTTCTGATTGTGAGCCCAACCTCGCCCATTAGCAATGTTTAAATGTGAGTGTGCTTGCGATGTTCATTGGTGAGATAGAAGCTATAATAAAATAAAAAATATGGTAACATGAATTTATCAAAACATAAAAAGGCTTGGTCGGTCTGTATACACGAATACGCATCAGGCTCACTTTTGTCATTGTATTAAGACAAAAGACGAGATAAAGTGAGGCGAGAGACTAGAGCTAATGTACCTCTCACTCGCACGATTTAATATGTTGAAACTTAATATAATATATCTTACATTTAACTGGGACGTCCTTTTTTTAACAGAGAGACATCCTAACATAAAAAATACTTTGAATTTATTGGTTACATGTTGTTATATTTTAAAGTTTTTTGACGAGTTTATTCCAAATGGCCGAACTTTAATACTATTCCTTAAACAACAATCACCCAAGTGACCGCAAAATCAGCGGAGAACATTTAATTCGGAAAAAAATATACATCCACCCTTCACTATAACGCCATCCACCCAAGACTTTGAAAATATCAACGTGAGTGAGGCGAAGCTCGTGATTGAAGTGAGCGTGGGTCCACTAGGCGACTCCCCATGAATTTGTTATATACGGAATATCACTACTGCAGTGATACTAATAATAAAAACTAGTTCTAACGTGACAATCTAAACCTCCGCCTAATAACCGAAACATTGACGAGTGAGTTTATGAACGTGTACGCGAGATGTATAAGTTTGAATACCGTGCAGCAATTTGCAGTATTGCGAATACGCGGAATCACCACAGGATTCACGGAATTGTGCATCGTGTTGCGAAATTGTCTTTGACACTGTTATTCATAAGTGCGGCTCAGCGGCACTGTACTGTAGTTTGGCCACGATTTCATTTTTAGGTTTACCGGACTTATAAATATCGGAGTCTATTTCAGCTTTTTTTGCAAGCAAGTTTATGAATGAAGTTTATATTATATTCAATGAAGTTTATAATGGTTTCGTTATCCAGAATTATACAGGTTGATGATAAAAATAGTTAAAAGGTGTGTCGTGAAATCAGAAGGATCACTCTGACCTCTAACGCCATTCATAAAGGTTACGTCTTTAATTCTGGTGTCAATATTGTAAGAATGATGTTTCAATTTTCATGCTAATGAACTTGATATATCTGATGAACCGAATACATTGTGTAGATCGCAGGAAGTAGTCAGTTGATAGAGAATCTCTCACAACGTCAGTTTGTTGCTTTGAATAGAGACTGTAAGAAAATTGTCAATAGACACATTCTTAGTAATATTTACTTTTATAAAAAAAGTCCGCTCGTTAGCCTAATTGGCTAGATTGTAATTTATGGGTACCGAATTGCATGCACTATGCTATTTTATAATAAAAAATATTGCACTGATGAAACAAGTAGACGGGCCACCTGCTCTTAAGTGGTAACCATCAAATAACAAAGCATTGCCTATTAAATGAAACAAATTCTTGAATTTTTGTTTTATCCTTCCTTCACAACTGCATTTACCCGCCAACCGAAAAAGCATCTGTTGAAATTAAAAGCTCCCTCTGCCGTACATTATTCATTGCGCGCATATAAATTGAACGGCGCCGCCGAACGAATACGAGGGAACCATGAATAGGTTTGCGGTTTTGTGTACTTAGTTGCAAGGAAAATCCCGATATAGCTCAAAATTACGTACTGTTTCATGTTCATTGTCTGTTAGTACGATTATTATTATTATTAAGAGTAGTGTCCCACTGCAGAGCATAGGCCTTTTTCCTTCTCTCCAATTTGTTCGGGTTATTGTACATGTAGACAGCCCTTAAGGTAGATATCCATTTCATCTCCCTATCTCGCTGCGGGCTGCCACGAGGTGGTTTAATTGATTCGTTTATTGGAACCATAGAAAAAACATTAGCGCAATTGTCTTTTTTGACGGTAAACACTGCTAAATAATAATGAGAACAATGTTTCCCAAAAGATTGGTTCTATATTTGTCAGACAAATAATTGCATACCTATGAGTATGCAGACTTAGAACCTTTAGACAACATGTTGTTTGTAAAAAATGAAATAAATAAAAGCTGAATTTTGAGCCAAGTTTCTGCAAAATATAGTTTTATCTTACTTTATGAAGAACACTTTAAATAATGTATGTTTGCAGTAAAACTTAATGTATTGCGGGTGTCGCGAGAAAGTATGTAGGTAGTTTTCTTTTATATTTTGTTATTCATGAAAACCAGAGCACACTTAACACCTCCCGAGTGTATATTTTACATCACAGTAATTGAAAAAAAAGTAACTTCGCACAGTAAGAAATGCAAATATATTTTACGACAATTTTGTTTTCTTTTACCTCCATAAATGGTTTTGATATTGCATAAGACATAGAAAATCGGTTATTATCTACTAAACACAAAACATGATGATGGAATTAGTGAACAATATAACTCAATACAAAGTAAATGAATAAATTAAAAAGACATTACATAAATGAGGTAAGTATGCTACGAGCACAAAAAAGATCACTGCTCGTAGATGCAGTTATTCTATACTAGCTGAACCCTCGGCATAAGAGGAATACGTGTGTGAAATTTCAAGTTTCTAGCCCTAAGGGTTTGGCCAGTGCATTATCATCAGTCAATCACTTTTGCTTTTTATACCTATCTAATACATAAATTTTACCTATCCGTATATTTTTTAGTTTAGTTTAGTTATTTATTTATTCAGGGCTTCTAGAGAGTAACACACAATTCTTACAAAAATAATCAAACAATGGTGATACATTTCCTGTGCTTGCTCGTTGAAGTTAGCCACAGCTAGCACAAGTGTTGGCTACGAGACAATATTGAAAAGATATGAATGATAAACGAACAGATCGCGTCCGCAACACCATTCTGTGCTCCAAAACTAAAATTTCTGATGTGGGACATAAAGCCGCTTGGCTGAAGTGGGACTGGGCCGGTCATGTCTGTCGCATGCTGGATGACCTGTGGGCTAAAACCACTACCGAGTGGTGCCCTGACACAGCGAGGCGTCGTCGCGGCAGACCGCGCATGAGGTGGCGGGACGAGCTGGACGCCTATGAGAGGGACTGGCGGATAAAGGCTCGTGATCGTGGTGACTGGCGGAAATGGGGGGAGGCCTTTGCCCAACAATGGGACACCATGGGCTAATAGTAATAGTAATAGTAATGAATGATAAAAAGTCAATTACATTTCATAAGATAATCTAATTTAATAAACTAAAATAAATCGAATTAATAAATCTTATATGCAATGCATGTATATGATAATAATTGATAGATATAATAATATTGTTATGTTTAGCAAGGTTTACAAAAACTCCCACACACTGATATTCCTACAAAAACAACTGCAAAATTAAATAGAGCAGTAAATTCCAAAGCTTATCCTCTCGTCGAGTTCACGCGTCGACAAAGCTTTTCGCAGAATATTAAAAAATTCTATTAAAAACTTTATTTTTGTTTTCATCAAGTTAAAAACTGTAGTCGCGGCTGTTCGAGGCCGAAATACCGACGGCTGGTGCAAGGTGCAAGCAATGGAAATGGTTTTAGTGGAATGACGCAGCTGAGAGCATGGAATGTCTCCAGTTTTTAAAATATAGAGGTATATTAGATTTGAGTTAAATTTCTTTGTTGCTTAACAATTTAGCAGATACTAATTTTAGTTTTATCTTATTTGCGTTTTCATGACAATTACGAATACATAGAAATGTGGTACATAATGATTATTAAATGAACAATGACACATATTTATAAACAGCAAGCTGCGCCCCGCGGTTTCACCCGCGTAGTTTCAAATCCCGGGACTCCTGCGCGATCAAAAGTGCCTATGTGCTATTCCAGACTATAATCTATTTCTGTGCAAAATTTTATCCAGGTCCATTCAGTCGTTGTGGCGTGATTGAGTAACAAACATCCAAACTTTCACATTTAGGATATTAGTGGTATGACATGGGATAGAAATAATTATGTAGATGCAACTCCGAAGCGTCTGTAAAATAAATAAGGTCATACCCGTTACATACCCGTGTAATATGGAAATGTAGAAACAGATTGAATTGAATGTGTCTGCCTGAACAAATTGGCTGCCTCGCACACACAACATGTTACTGAAGTGATCCGATGCATTACTAAGAGCCTAGCACCAGATTTCTGCAGTGTCAACAAACTCCACAGCCCCTCACTTACCCCGACCGGAACGGGGCAAAACTCCACTCTTTGACTTTGGAAACAAATAGTTAATTACCCAGAGAGCAGCTCGTTAGGCGCGGATTGTGTCGAACTTGGCTTGCTTTCCGTTTTTTCTGCCCCTCAAGCTCCAGGCAAAGGGAACTGGGACAAACAGTAACACACCTCTAATGAATATGAATATGACACGGAGTTTTTGAAGTTTTCTTTGCAGATTCTAGCTGATCAAGTTCAGCAAGGTCGTAGTTGAGGCACCTGTGTAGGGTATTTTTATTTAAATATTTCCGTGCTTAGAAAAATATGTCAAGTGGTTGCACCCTGCTTTACCTAGGAGCTTCATCACCTCTATAATAATATACAAACCATCAATGAAGATTTTATGATATTACTTTCGATTAACTTGACCAATATTGTAAATTTTTAGTGTATCGTCTATGTTTTTGATACTAAAATAAAAAAAAAAAGTTTTGATTTGATTTGATTAGAAACATAAACCTAGTAAAAGACCAACCTGTGTATGTAAAAACCATGATAAGATTGTAACGACAGTGCGTTGATACACTGATTGCGTTCTTTACTATGCTCCAACTTCAGATTTAAGCTGAAGAACTCGCTACTTAGTTATTTCTCCGCGGAAATTAAAAAGGTAACTGCAGTTATTACCATTATGGCATTGTTCTAGCTCCATAATGGCTGGAAATGGAATAAAAATGAATGGCTTTAATTGGTGATGTTGAGGTTTTATGGGGACTTTGGTTAAATGGATTATTGGATTCATAGGAAATGGAATCCTTCTTATAAGCGGTATTTTAGTCACCCCGCCTTTTGATTGACCATTAAATCTTAAAACACAGAACTTTTGTTTTGCGAAAATTAAAAAGGTATGTTTTTTGTCATAAAATAATTATTTTCTTCCTTTTTTTAACTGACTGCTCTTGGAACTAGCGGATGACTGACCTGATGTTAAGTGCTAACCATCACTAAAACAAAGTATTGCCTCGTAAGTCACGCACGATAGAAATGTGCCCTACGATGCACTGCCCTGCGTCCATCAACTTGAGGCGTTCATATGTTAAGCCTCATATGCCTGTAATTACACCGGCGATCACACTCTTCAAACCGAAACACAGCGTTGTTGCTTGGCGGAAGACACAAACAAAGAGCTCTACTACTCTTTCTTCCAGAGTAGTCAGTCTTCTTTCAGTCTATATCCATGTTCATACCTATTATTGTTTATGTCATAAGATCCACTGAGATAAATATAAAAAGTAAACACGTTAGTAGAGGATTTAGTTTTTTAGCTATTGTGGGAATATGAAGCACGCTATGAACGTCGGCCGTCTATATCATCACTAATTTTGTCATCGGATAGGTACTTAAAATCCTTTCACCACACTGTTTTGAAAGAACCAGTGCCACAACAAGGAGAAGATCGGATTCTTTCTTACTAAAATGTCGTTTATTATGTAAATTGTTCCCGATTTACAAAAGTGGAAAAACCAATTTTGTAGCCATTTTGCAACTTGCCTTTCATTAACCTGTGAGAAGTAATGAATGTTCTTCCCTTCATGTAAACCTTTTCTAAACAAATAACAACGAGAGAGTAACGATATTCTTCGAAACAAATTGAGAAATAAAGCAACTTAAAAGCCCTTAAAACTTTTACAGCCCGAGATCGACTCAACAATTTATACAATTTTCTTACAACTGCTCAATCAGCCTAATCATAAACAGTTTAAGTTATTCATGTAATTTTTCAGATCAAGAAAATTTATTGTAACCACGTAATATTTAAATTAATAAATATATCTGATCTGATATCATCAGTCACGGTTTACATTCTCGTATGGCTCTTAATATTTAAAATTATTGAAGAAATTTACATGAAAGATGGAACATTTACTTGGTATATATGAGAGAAGACGACTGATGCTCATTCAATAGAGATCTCTGTGAAGAGCTCTTCCGGGAACGTACTACCACCACGCCTTTTTCTGTCACCAAGCAGCAACGCTGTGTTTCGGTTTGAAGAGTGTGGTCGCCGGTGTAATTACAGGCACATGAGGCTTAACGCATCAAATTATTAGAATAAGGTAAAACAAATTGGGATCTTTTTCATGATACAAGGCCCCCCAAACTCCAAATTCTTTGACAATATCTAAAGGGAGTGTCAGAAGTACGACCAAACATTACATTTATACTCACATATTCATGAATATTTTTTTTCCGCAAAATTGCGCTTTATTCAATAACTTCATCACTATTTTGTAATAAGTACCTACAACATAATTTGTGGAAACCAATTTGGTTAAACCTCAATCAGTGGATAAGCGGCGCACACAGTAAAATCTGACAATTTTTGTGAATTTTTAATAACACAAATGACGCTGATACTGTAATTTATTGTATTTACTGTAATTTATTGTATTGGTTACATTCAATTTTGATTTAAAATTACATTGATTGGTGTTCTGGAAAAATTGAAATATCACTCAGTACGAGTATAACAAAAAACTATTTTATTGAGGCATAAGTTATCAACTTATTTATAAAAGTTATATGGTGGATCTATACTAAATGAATACGATTGAGTGGAACACAAAGTTGCGAAAAAAGCAGCTACACTTTTTATCTAGACTCGCTTGTTACTAAACACAATTTTCAACAGCTATGTCCACGACTGTACTGGCGCAATAATTGGTTGAGCGCGGGCCAATCACGGCGCGCTATCTGGGCCAAATTCGGGCCAAATAATAACAGAAAGGCCCGGACTTTAATGCAGGATGAGCAGAAATAAATTCGCAAAGATTTTTCAGCGGACGCCGCGTGACTACGTAATTTGTTTGCGTACTTCGTTTCAGAGTTCCGTAGGTAGCTCGCGGGACCTTTTGTTGAATGTGGCTAAATTAATTTATGTGTGTGGCATGAATTGAGAAAATTAGATTATTTTTATGTCGCATTTGTAGTTAATTGCGACGCAGAAAAAATATAAAATTTTGAGTTCGAGTTACTTGTAGGTGGGAATACAGTTCGTGATAAATGAATACTTTTTGTCAGTTATAAAACTGCTAACACTGCAAATAACTGTAATATCAAAATTAAATACTGTAATTACATTTTCATTGAAAACATTTTGGTTTTGTTATTTATTATGTTATTGGTGTCTTTAGCGAAGTATTGCACGAGTATTTAACGTGTTTTACCTTTAAGACCTGTTTGTGCTTGTGTTTAAATTAGTCTGCTTGCTCCACGGCAACATAGCCGGAACGTCGGTAAAATTATAAGAGTAAAACGCGATAAATATCCGTGTAATACTTCAATATTGTAGGGGAAATTTTAAAAAATATATTGGTATCTGTTTGAGAGACACAATATTCCAGAGAGAATAGATTCACAATATAATTGTTTCTGATTCTTTGAGTCTAAACTTTGGGGCCTTCCTCTTAGAGCAACGATCTAATTCCTACTAGAGCACCTATTAATATTTGGATAGGTGCTCTACGCAAATACATAAAAGATACTATAGGAAAAGACAAAGGTAGTTATAGTTATACGGAACCTTCTTGAAAGATTGAGAGAACTCGTAGAACCATGAAACTATTGCCGATTTATCATACGAGAACCCATCGTAGTCTGGCTCAAATATGCGGTTATTTTCATATTTACGGGGATTTTGTTTTACTACTATACTACCTACTTAGACTATTTGGAGTACCTACCTATTTATATATACTACTACTTAAACTATTATTGGAGTATCTACCTACTTCCATAGATACGTGATCATTAAAATAAAAGAAGTAATCATGAGGCATTATGAAGAAACCAGCTGTCGAATTGTAGCAGCGACGGTGAGCTTGCAACCTATCACGAACGGAACACTAATATGAAACTATATAGAAAACTACTATTGTCAAATTCATGTTTGACTACCCCGACATGCCTCAGCGACTACCCAGAAATTTGAATCCGTAACCTGAAATATAAGGTAACTGGTGATTAAATTTATGAACCTTTTTTATATTTGAGAGTGTGGTCGCCGGTGTAATTACAGGCACATGAGGCTTAACATCTGTATGCCTCAAGTTGATGGACGCAGGGCAGTGCATCGTAGGGCACGTTCCTATTGTGCGTGACCTACGGGGCAATGTTCTGTTTATAGGTGATGGTTACCACTTAACATTAGGTGGGCCATCTGCTTGTTCCATCAGCTAGTTGTATAAAAAATATATATATATATACTTTAACATAAAAATATAGAAATAATTTGTGGAAAGCCTTGGTTATCTTTCTCGGCATGCCCAAGTGCGCCTGATTAAGCAAGCCGTTAAAGCGATGCGTTTAAACATGATAAAAGCCACCTACAATAAGGCTAAATAAGCGACGACTCGAGTCCACCGGAAGTCCATTCTGGAGGCTCCACGCTCTAATTTCCGGCTGGAGCTCCGCTGAATGGTAAGTGCTTTTTATCTGTTTTTTCTCGTATTTCGTTTAAGTTAACCTCGCATGCTGTTGTGGTTATAAAGATGAATCAAAATCAAAGTGAAAAGGTATTTTCATTCAGTTGAATCTTAACGATCACTTTGATACCTTTTGACGACCTTAGAGGCGCAGCGGGTGAGAATCTGCCTTTTTGTTTATTCGTGGTATTTTGTATGTTTCTTTCTGTCTTTGCTAGTAGCAGCAGTTTCGATTTTGTTCTAGACTTTAAATCCTCACTTTTTTACCTAAATATTAGAGTAGTTAAAAGAAAATGTCACCGAGGCACTTTACACAAGCATTTGGCTTAGGTGGTTCCCACCACTTAGGCCGACGGAAATATGTCACTTCCGGTTTAAGCCCGAGGGCTTTCATGGACGCCTGAAGATAGTAATTTCCGGAGTGGGAATCTTTTCGAGTTATTTTTACTTGTTTTGAATTTCATTAAAAAGTATTGTGACGCTTCTCAACTTATCGCGGACGCATACTGTTAACCAAAAAAAACGAAAAACAAAACGAAACATGAACAATTTCACGATTAATCCACAGATATCAGAAAGAATTAATTTATTGTTTAACTGTTTATATCACTGTAGTACAAAAAGAAATCTTACGGCACAGTAGATATCCACTCACATCTCCAACAATTAATAAAGGATGTTGGCAATAAATAAATCTAAATCTAAGTGTGTCTGAGGATGTCTTAGGCTACGTCAGAGGTACGATCAAAATTACACTTAGAAAATAACTACATGTGGTAGTAGTTGGTGTTCCATTCGTGACAGGTTGCGAGCACATCGTCACTACTCTAATACTAAATTCAAAGAGATCCTTGTAAGTACTGAATAAAGACCATTTTGACTATGAAAGCAAAACTACTGTAAAATATCAAGTTTTTTTATAATAATATATTCACAAAACATTATAAAGCATATCGTGCTTTGTTGTTATGTAATTGTTCGGTATACATTGCGCGCTCCGCTACACCGAGACAATGCTACGTCAATTACCGTGCAGCAGTGACTCGCAATTAGATGGCTCTGTATTGTATAGCGCTACATAATCAGCTATCCATATCTCATTGAAATAGGACGCGGGAGTACTCACGTGTCGCATTTTAAATCAGAGGCTAAATTGTGATTTTCCTGTGACTGCTTTCTTCCTTTAGACCACACTTCCTTCTTTTTTTTACACTCATACATTGTTAAATATTTGTTTTATTTAGCTGAAACTGAGATTGGCACCACACTGATGATTCATCGTTTTTTAACAAAAATCATATCACAACAGAACGGTCTTAATCGATACCAAACCGTGAGCCTGTTCTTGTAAGCTTAGTCACGTAGAACTGACACCTAGCTTTGGGACGTTTCAAAGTGGTTCATGTGATCCAATCAAATCAATAACTTTGGGATTAGGCTAAACATTTATTCATGGCCTACTTGGACAACAATAAGCTAATTAAATAATTACAAAAAGATAACGTCGAGAATAAGACAATTATCGGCCAACAATACTCAGGCTCCATTTATCTGAAATAGAACACATAGAGCACATTAGGAACCAAAGCTTGAATCTTCTTGTTCGTAACAGTTAACTTAAAATCATTGACATCACGTTAGAGATCACAACGCAACACGTCTTTAAAGGTTGGCCTCCTAAGGGACATCGCTTGACCTAATTAACGTAACTGATGTGGAAAATTACAGTCCTTGCTCCAATGGCCCTGGCTGGACCCAACTGGACAAAGGGTTGCCGTGAGATCTTAGATTATCTGGATTATCTTAGATAAAGTGAATTCATGAAGTTATTTGAAGAGTTCGTCGTAATGGTTATTTTGAGGATTCAGGGGCATGTGATATCATTGGAATTAGAAACTATGATTATCTAGCTTATCTTTAAATAAAATTTATGTATATCACTAGTGGCTCTGGGAGCTGTAGACCTCGCGAGCACAATTCAATCAGCATCATCAATGTCGTGTAAGGAAGGTGTTTTCTGAAAGTCTTTAAGTGCACTTTTATTAATTTCTAATTTAAGGCTTATTATTATGCTGATGCTCTCATTCAGTGAAGGAAAACATCATGAAGATAATTATCAGTTAGTATTCTAACAGCGACTAAACGCTTGCAGCCTGTCACGTATTGAAAACTAACTATAATGCAAAATGTTGTGTGTGTGTGTGTGTATGTCTGTGATGTGATGTTTTTTCTATTTAATTTTGTAAATTTTTGAGGAATGTAATGTGCAAGTGCATTTTCCTTTTTGTGATTTTTTGATCTTTTTGATTTTTTGCATCATCTTGTGTAGAATGAGGTCCTTTGTGTTTCTCTCAAATTTGATTGAAAACCATCGATTGTTTGATGAGCTATCCTGTTCATCATGCTGAAGATCCTTATCAGATCTTCGCCAAACTTTTATGAGATCAACTTATAGTTACTACCTTTCAAATAAAAAAAGAATAATCGAAATCGGATCTCATTTGGTAGAGATATCTAGTATATCAAATAGCCCCCTTTTTGCCCTTTTTTTGGGGGAAGTACCCCTCAAATCAAAAATCCCCGACGACAAAAAAATTCTAATAAGTCATATAACCTGTGTACCAAGTTTCGTCTAGATCGTTTGAAAAATGCGACCTGTAGAGGAGAACAGACAGACAGACATCCGGACAAACGCATTTTTGGCCAATGTGGAAACTGAGACGCTTCGCTCGCTCGGTCAATAATATATAGCTCAGCGTGATCATGTTCACAAAAATTATGATCCATGGATTTTATGACAAATAGGGTAATACGAGGTTTTCAATGAAGCTTATCTAACTTTTAGCAACTGACGTTACTTTTGTAAACCTCGTTTTGATAATGCTTTATTCCCCTATCCCTGAGGTCGTGGATTCAAACCTGGCTGACCATCAACCGATCAGCAAGTTGTATGAAACAAAACTAGTTGAGAGGTTATAAGGCTCTATTCCGCAAGCACGTGCTGCGACTCTGCGTCCTGCGTCCGGACGCGCGTTAGATCGCGCCTGTGGGCGAGGGGCTTATGTTTCTGTGCCTGAAGCTCTAAGTAAAAAATCATTATTGCTTGAAATGCTTATCTCCACTTTATTCCGAACATTACTCTGCTTCTCTATAATCCCTTCATTGTCGAGCCACGATTTAATTTCTTCATTAACCTACCATCCCCTCAATATTCCAGGAAACAGAAGGTTCGAATACATAATCGTATAATTATCGAAAACCCATGATATCGAAAGCAGTTACCGAAAATCAATCAACTTAACGCTCGGGAGTCATGGAGCAAGGAAAAATTGGGAACCGATCTATTTCTATATAGAGGCGTCGAAGAAGTATCCATTATGATAATGCTATAGGGGTCCTATGATGCCTGCATCACTGGAAATGGGGTTCAGTGTAAAATGTTGAATACGGCTCGGAGTCCTGCCAAATTGAGATGTAATAAAACTGACTGTTTAACTTCTGATTAGATTTGAGTTTAAGTACTGCTGGAGTGGAAGCTCAGACTAACGTGGTTCCGTGACACATTTTCTAAATTAGATGAAAGAGGTGAAATCAGTCTAATTCAAAAAGCATCTATTCAGTTCATGACTCAGTTCAATAATAAGGATGACTTAACCAAAGCTAGATGAATAATAAATAAATAAATATTGGTGGACTTGCCGCTAAGTCTGTCTAAGCAAACCTTGTAAATGGGAACCAAATAGCTTGAAATTAAAATAAATAGTTTTTATAGTGTTTACTTCACCTAAGGAAAAGTCTAAGGTAGGTCGCGGGTTCAAATCCCGCTCGGTGAATAACTTTCGGGACATTAAAAATCTTTGTAAAATAAATAGATTTTACGTTATCTTTCAATAATGACCATAATCACAGACAAATGAGAATTGTTGTAAAACTTAAGAAATGAGTGAATAAAACTATGGTACCCACTGTTATATCATCTGTGCGCACGATCAGATATCGCGGGCCCACATTTACGTATATTTTTATTGCACTTGTGACCCATTTGTATGTTATACGAGTATTGGGTATGTATATTGAGTTATTTATTGAGACGGTCAAGGGGATCAATTAATGGAAACCAGTCTGTGTTCTATTAGCGGCAATAGGCTTGCACCCTGTCACGTGTAGAATACATACTACTGAAAATGGGTATCTGCCTAATTGAGTGTTTAGACGTATTGCTGATCTGATCAATAAATCCAGAGTTGGTACTTGGTACTAGGGATGTAATGTAATGTAATGTAATGTAATTGGACTCCTTTTTCCGCACTTAGACTCAAGGTTGGTCCATTGTGCGTCAGGGTGTGCTGGCTATATCTGTAGCCAGCCCAACTCCTCCCAAAAGCGCAGAAGTTTCCTGGGTGCTTCGCAGGCTTGGAGGAGTGACCTGGGGTTGGCCAGGATTTTTTGTCGTTGAGTTGCTACTACCTCGCATTCCAGGACTACGTGGGCAGCTGATTCTTCTTCGGATAGGCATCCTCTGCAGAGTGGACTGTCTGTGGCTCCGATGTTGTATAGGTGTTTGTTTAAGGGAATGTGACCCGTTAGGGTTCCCACGATGGTTTTGAGGTCCCGTCTATGCATGTTAAGTAGACGGCGTGTCAGTCTGGGTGCGGTTGTTGGTATTGCTGTTCTTGCCTGTCTGCAGTCAGTTGTGCGTGTCCAGCGTTGGTTGTGTTGGTTCTGCGAGCGCTGCCGTATCCAGGTTCTCAGCTGGGAGAGCGGCAGAGGCAGGAAGGGGTTTGGTCCTTCCGTCAGAGTTTCTGATCCTCTTCTGGCTAGCTGGTCTGCGGCGTCATTGCCAAGTGATCCGCTATGTCCCTTTATCCATTGTAGAGTTACCGAGTTCTTTGTGGCAATACTCTCCAGGACTTGGTGACATTCGTATATGAGCCTCGAGTTGCAGTTGTGACTCTCTAAGGCTCTGAGTGTTGCTGTGCTGTCTGAGAGGATCCGTATGTTGTAGTTATCGATCCCTCTCCTGTTGATTGCTGTGGCAGCTTCGGTGATGGCCACACATTCGCATTGAAAGATGGAGCTGTGTGGCCCTAGTGACATTGATATGTTAATGTTGAGATCAAGCGAGTGCACTCCGGCGCCTGTTCCCTGTTTGGTTTTTGAGCCATCCGTATAGATTCGGACTTCGTTAGTGCCTGATTGGTCTCTTTGGTCCTCCTGTGTTTGTATGTGGTAGTGTTTCTGGAATATTTGTTTTTTGGGGATCTTATCGCACGGTGCTGCTATAAGCGGTTCGTACAATACCGCTTTATACAGGATGGATGCGTGCGGGCTCCTGGAGATACCCCATAGTTCCGAATGTTTGAGTCTAATAGCGGCCATCGTCGCTTCTTGTTGTATAAATAGGTCGAGGGGTGTCAGGCCCAGGATGATTTCAAGGGCTGCTGTTGGTGTTGTTCTCATGCAGCCCGTTATCGCGGAGCATGCTAGTCTCTGAAAGCGTTGCAGCTTCGCAATAACGGTGCTGAGTTCGGTTCTGTTCCACCATACGATTGCTCCATATGTGAGTGTTGGTCTTATTATGGCTGTATAGAGCCAGAGGGTTATTTTGGGTGAGAGTCCCCATGTTTTCCCTAGCATTCTGCTGCATTGGAAGAATATGGCGCTCGCTCGTTTTATTTTGAAGTCAAGGTGCTTGTTCCATAGGAGTTTGCTATCGAGAATGACTCCGAGATACTTGACTTCGTTGGTCAGGCTTAGTTCAGTGTTAAATAGCTTGGGAAGTTTTAAGTTTCCTGTGCTTCTTTTGTGTGTGAACATTATGAGTTCTGTTTTCGTGGGGTTAACTGACAGGCCATGGCTGTTACACCAGCTTTCTATTGTTTTCATAGCGGTTTTCATTAGGTCGCATAATACGCTTTCAAAACATCCTGTTGCCAAGATGGCAAGGTCGTCTGCGTATCCTACCGTATAGAGGCCGTGGCCATTTAGTTTCCGGATGAGTTCATCCACCACTATATTCCACAGTAGTGGCGACAGTACGCCACCTTGTGGGCAGCCTCTCGCTACAATACCTCTTGTAGTGGTATTTACTGTTAGTTGTATTGCTCTGTACTTGAGCATGTTATTTATCCACTCTGCTAGCGTTGGCGCGACACCGTATCTTGCCAGTGCTAGGTCTATGCTGGTGAATGTCGTTTTATCAAAGGCTCCTTCTATGTCAATGAAGGCACCCAGAGTAGGTTGCTTTACTGCTAATCCGTCTCCAATTCTTGAGACTACGCTGTGGAGGGCGGATTCTGTGGATTTGCCCGGGCTATAGGCGTGTTGGTGCGGGTGGAGTGGTTGGCGTAGGAGAGTGTTACCTCTGATTTCCTGATCGCACAGCCTTTCAAGGGTTTTGAGGAGGAACGATGTTAAGCTAATGGGACGGAATGATTTCGCCATTGTGTAATCGCTTCTGCCTGGTTTTGCTAAAAATATGACCTTCACTTCTCTCCATTTTTGGGGTATGTATCGGTGAGCGATACAGCCCCTAAAGATGGTTACTAGGTGGTCGACTAGTATGTCACCACTCCATCTGAGGAGACCTGGGAATATTCCATCCAGGCCTGGCGACTTGAAAGGAAGGAAACTGTTTATAGCCCAGAGAACCTTCTCACGGTTGATCAGATTCTGAGCTGTGGTCCAGTCTTGGTGGCTGGTTGCGCGTACGCTGTGTCCTTCCCACTCGTGTGTGTCTGTTATTAGACATCCGGGGAAGTGAGTTTGAAGAAGTATTTCGCTGGTCTCAGCGTCTGATTTAGTGTATGTGTTGTCAGGTTTTTTAAGGTATCCGACCGTTCGTGCTGGTTCACTGGATAGTATGCCTTTAACTTTGGCGGCCTGACTGGTGTTGTCAATGTTTGTACAGAAACGTTTCCAGCATTCCTGTTGCCTGAGGCGTATACGTTTCTTGTATGTTATTTTAGTGGTGTGGTATATGTCCCAATCTTGGGGATTCCGAGTGTTCATTGCTCTGTTGAAAAGTGTCCTTAATTTGCAACGTAGTCTTTGCAGTTCAGGACCCCACCAGTGTCGGTTGATATCCCCTCTCGGTGTCATGAGGGGGCACGATTGTTCATAACTGTGGGTTAAAACTTGGGTGAGTTTGTTGGTGTAGTGGTCTATCTCGTGTGGTTCTAAGAAGTTAGAAGTAGGGCTCTCGGTGGCCATCGCTGATTGGACCAGTTTAACGAACTTTGGCCTATCAGTCTTACGTGGGGCGCGTCTCGGGCTTGGCGTTTGCACGGACATATTGAGATTAAAGCGAATCCGTCTATGGTCCGAGCACGACGCTTCGTCCGAGACTCGCCAGTCCGTAATGTAGCGCGACACCACTTCGGTGGATAGAGTAAGGTCTATGATGGTTTGTGCCCGTCTGTTGACAAATGTCGGTTCCGAGCCTTGGTTGATTATTAGTAGGTTAGTGGAGAATAAAAAGTTTACCAGTTCGTCTCCTCGTGGGTTGTTTTTCTCGCAGCTCCACAGGGTGTGGTGCGCGTTGGAGTCGGTGCAGATGATGAGCTCTAGTTTTTCCTTCTCGCAGTACTCCACTAGTGACACCAACTCTGCTGAAGGTATGTCCTCGTCGCTAGGCAGATACACGGACGCTAGGACGGTGTCGTGAGGTTGCTGGGGTGATCCTGCTTGAGTCCTAATAGCTGTTAGGTCTCTAGAACAGAATTGGGTGAGTAGTGTGGATTGCATAAGTTTTGAAGTTATTATGCAGGTTCTGGGATTGCTTACCGTGGTGTCCAGGAGAATTTTACCACCGGTATTAAGTCCGCAGATCTTGCCCTTATTAAGCCACGGCTCTTGGATGAGGGCGGTGGTGTTGGGGTTTTCCTCCAGCACTCTGCGCAGAGAAGCCGTCGCAGCGAGGCTGTGCTGGAGGTTGGTTTGTATGCAGGGGAGGGGGTTACGAGGCCCGGAGTGGAGAGGAGTTAAGGCAGCTGTCGCTGGCCTCACTCCCCTCGACATCGAGAAAGGGGTCCTCGTCCGGTTTTGGCGTCGATGGAGGATCGGCGCCCATATCCATCACCTCTGGTTCGCACTCTGGTGGGTCCGCGTTTACGGGCTCAGGTGCGAGGGGTGTTGGTTCAGGGTGGGCAGGGGTACGGGCGGCGCCCTCGACAGTGGGTGCGGCGGTGCCTGTTTCCAGGATCCGTACGTAGACATTGCCGAACATCCACTTGAGGCGCCGCTCTTGTTTCTGGAGTTTCTCCACGTCAGATTCTGGTATGCGGAGGAGCAGGTAGATGCCCGGTGTCTCCGTGTCCGTTTGCTTCTCCCCTTTCACAAGCAACCAGGATCTGATGTTGACGGTCTTGCTATTGTACATCGTCAATAGCTGTCTGATATTGTTGATGTCCTTTGTGACGGTGGGGATGTGAAGCCCACAAAGGATACGTCGCTGGATCTCCGATTGTGGTCGGACCACCAACGTTGTTCCAGCGATTGGTGAGGAGAGGTCCTGTACCGCTTGTTGGAGCCACTTTAGCGCGACGCCATCTGCACACCAAAACTTCAGGACGCCTTCGCCAAAGTGTGCTTTGCCGCGGTACTCTACGGTAGCCATATGGTCTGCGGTGGCCGGGTTGAGGATGTCTTCCTCAAGTTTGTTCTCGAGGCATTCCTTGATACCCTCGGCTTGTACCGCCGTGAGGTCGTAAAACGGTTCTGTCATGACCGCTACGCACAGGTCATTGGCCTTGAAGGCCGCTGCGTAGCTTAGTCTTGTTTGGCTGGATCCCGCCCTTGCGCGCTTACCGACACCGGTGGGCGTGACAGAGTCATCGGGTCGGGATCTTTTGCTAGTGGTCAGTGGGGTGGTAGATGGGACGGTCGGGGTGTTGGCGGATTTCCGACCTGCAGCCAGCCTGCCTGCGCGTTTGCCTCTAGGCTTTGATGGTCGACGGGCGGGGTTGCCTTCGCTAGTCGCTGGCTTTGCCGGGGGCAATGCCTGCGCCTGGGCTTTTTCGGCACTGCAAGAGGCAGTGCTTACTTCTGCTGCGTTGGCAACATCACGCTTCATCGACATCTGTGCCTGGGCTCTCGCCTGTGCACGCTGGCCTTTCTTGTTCCTAGGTTTCCTACGAGGGGAGACCAGGGTCCAAGTCGGTTCCGGGGGTCCTTCGGAGATGGCGTCCCTAAGGGTCGACATCTCAATGGTGTCCTTAGACGAGGCTCCGAAGAGCGCGTCCGTGGACACCGAGGTGGTGTGGGAGGGGGGAGCTATGCTCGAAGTAGCAGCCACTTTCCCGCTGTGCGCGGCCAGAGACGCAGCCTTGTGCGAGGTCGGCGCATTCGTGGGCGCAGAGTAGCTAAGACTCGATGCGCCCATTACTGCCTGGTTCGCACTTGGCGTTGTCAGAGCCGCAGCTCTGCGAGGAATTGGCGCGTTTTTCGGCGCAGTGGGTTTTTGGGTACCCGAAGGCCCAGCCTTAGAGGTTGAAGGGAACGGGGCGTCCGAGGACACCTGTTCCTTAGTGGGCGCTTTGTCAGCAGCCGGGGTGATGTAGTGCGTTCGTTTGGAAGCCATTACAAGAGGTATTACAAATTCATCCTAGAGACTCTCTACCCGCCACGGAGTCCTCTGTAGGGGACGTCACATGCTCGGCATGTGAACGCCGGAGATATCTTTCGGATATAGGGCCCACGCCCTGGTGAATAGACGAGACTGCACGCTGCGAGAAGTTCATGGGGTCACTATCCCCATGTCTTCGCGCCTCGCCGTCTGCCCTCCCCCAGTTTGGGACCCTCGCCTAACGGCCCTCAGACGGGACGTCACAGCCGATTGATCATAAGTGGCTAGCTTACAACCGCCCGTTTAAGAAGAAATTAGGACCAAAGTGGTGTGTTGTTGGTAGCAAGCACTACAGCCGGCGAGCTACCTCCTCAACCACCAGGACTCCTTCTTCCTCCCGCACGGGTATCCACGCACGGCACAAACACGTGGGAGGTCATTGCCTGTCCAACACCTTGCCTATGCAGCATGATGGTGAACCCGCCGGAACATCACCTCGCATTCCGGCAGTGTCACTCGTTTCGCACCACCCGGGGGACACGTGTAGGGTAAGCCTTTAAGAGGTGGTATACCTACGGACGCGAGCGACTCCATCCCCCAAAAATCATTATTGCTTGAAATGCTTATCTCCACTTTATTCCGAACATTACTCTGCTTCTCTATAATCCCTTCATTGTCGAGCCACGATTTAATTTCTTCATTAACCTACCATCCCCTCAATATTCCAGGAAACAGAAGGTTCGAATACATAATCGTATAATTATCGAAAACCCATGATATCGAAAGCAGTTACCGAAAATCAATCAACTTAACGCTCGGGAGTCATGGAGCAAGGAAAAATTGGGAACCGATCTATTTCTATATAGAGGCGTCGAAGAAGTATCCATTATGATAATGCTATAGGGGTCCTATGATGCCTGCATCACTGGAAATGGGGTTCAGTGTAAAATGTTGAATACGGCTCGGAGTCCTGCCAAATTGAGATGTAATAAAACTGACTGTTTAACTTCTGATTAGATTTGAGTTTAAGTACTGCTGGAGTGGAAGCTCAGACTAACGTGGTTCCGTGACACATTTTCTAAATTAGATGAAAGAGGTGAAATCAGTCTAATTCAAAAAGCATCTATTCAGTTCATGACTCAGTTCAATAATAAGGATGACTTAACCAAAGCTAGATGAATAATAAATAAATAAATATTGGTGGACTTGCCGCTAAGTCTGTCTAAGCAAACCTTGTAAATGGGAACCAAATAGCTTGAAATTAAAATAAATAGTTTTTATAGTGTTTACTTCACCTAAGGAAAAGTCTAAGGTAGGTCGCGGGTTCAAATCCCGCTCGGTGAATAACTTTCGGGACATTAAAAATCTTTGTAAAATAAATAGATTTTACGTTATCTTTCAATAATGACCATAATCACAGACAAATGAGAATTGTTGTAAAACTTAAGAAATGAGTGAATAAAACTATGGTACCCACTGTTATATCATCTGTGCGCACGATCAGATATCGCGGGCCCACATTTACGTATATTTTTATTGCACTTGTGACCCATTTGTATGTTATACGAGTATTGGGTATGTATATTGAGTTATTTATTGAGACGGTCAAGGGGATCAATTAATGGAAACCAGTCTGTGTTCTATTAGCGGCAATAGGCTTGCACCCTGTCACGTGTAGAATACATACTACTGAAAATGGGTATCTGCCTAATTGAGTGTTTAGACGTATTGCTGATCTGATCAATAAATCCAGAGTTGGTACTTGGTACTAGGGATATGATTAGTAGTAGATATCTACCGTGCCTGGAGAACAAAGTCGTGAAGTTTTGTTCGAGCAAGATATTTTAAAACAGCGTCATACTTAACTCATACTAGTTCCTCAGTTGTCTTTGTTCTTTCATGTAGTTATAGAAAAACTGCATTGGGCGCAAACCCATACGAGACAGGTTTATTTAAAACTAGGAGCGCCCCGCGGTTTTACCCGCTCAGATTTAAATCCCGGTATTCCAACGGGATGTAGTCTATGTGCTATTCCAGACTATAATCTATCTCTCTGCCAAGTTTCATCCAGATCCGTTCAGCTGTTCCGGCGTGAAAGAGTAACAAACATCCATCCATCCACCCATACTTACAAACTTTTGCATTTATAATAGTAGTCAGACTATAATCTATCTCTGTGCTAAGTTTCATCCAGATCCGTTCAGCCGTTCCGGCGTAAAAGAGTAACAAACATCCATTCATCCATACTTACAAACTTTCGCGTTTATAATAGTAGTAGGATAAATGTTATCTGCCTACGCTTTTGATAGATGGGGTACATGCTCATACATTCAAATAAAGTATTTGTTACGTCATTTAAACCTCTATTGCCAGTTATAAATCTTTGAGAACTTCTCGCAATGACAAACAATCCTTTTGGGATACAGAGTAGGCTAGTACTGTTAAAACGCAGAAGGGACCTCAATCTTTCAGCTTTAGCAATAATATTGAATAGTTAAAATAGTTATAGCGTTTTAACAGCGAATGACCCAGTGTGGTCATAGGATAATGCGCTCGCAAAATACAATAATATGATATTGTATTCTTATCACTAGAATATTTTTATTTATTCAGAGCTAAAAGTTTAAAATAGTTTCAACTTTTGAATTTACCCCCGGTTTCTGAAAACTCGATCGTTCAACACTAATCGGCTGTCAATTCACTTACTATTTCAGCTTTTATTTCAAGTTAGATAGAGATAGCAGTGACTTGTCTTCCGATTAGTGTTGATCGAGCTTTCAGAAACCGGGGGTTAATCACCTAAGAGGGTGTGTTAGCGATAAGGCTGCGGATTGTATTACTACAATTGTAGATGTGCACCGGTAGTGTGTTAATAAAGAATACCATTCGAGTAAGTAATGGATGGACTTTCGCCACACTTAAAAATCTTTTTTTAATATTTTTCTGGTATCGTCTGTCTCTTCTGGACTTTTAATAAGAAATCTATGGACTAAGACGGTTACTCTCGACTCTTTGGTTTCCGACTACAATGTTCGCGTTGATTAATATTAAAAAGTTTCGCAACTTTACTCATATCGTTGGATTAGTAACCTAGCGGGCTCCACAGGAAATGTTCGTGCTCTTGTGGAGTTTTAAATAAGTTTGATGAAATATTTCAGAGAAGAGATGTAATTCAATATAATGTAGTACTGGGCTGGTTAGAGAACAATATAATGTAGTACTGGGCTGGGTAGAGAACAATATAATGTAGTACTGGGCTGGTTAGAGAACAATATAATGTAGTACTGGGCTGGTTAGAGAACAATATAATGTAGTACTGGGCTGGGTAGAGAACAATATAATGTAGTACTGGGCTGGTTAGAGAACAATATAATGTAGTACTGGGCTGGTTAGAGAACAATATAATGTAGTACTGGGCTGGGTAGAGAACAATATAATGTAGTACTGGGCTGGTTAGAGAACAATATAATGTAGTACTGGGCTGGTTAGAGAACAATATAATGTAGTACTGGGCTGGGTAGAGAACAATATAATGTAGTACTGGGCTGGGTAGAGAACAATATAATGTAGTACTGGGCTGGTTAGAGAACAATATAATGTAGTACTGGGCTGGTTAGAGAACAATATAATGTAGTACTGGGCTGGGTAGAGAACAATATAATGTAGTACTGGGCTGGGTAGAGAACAATATAATGTAGTACGGGGCTGGTTAGAGAACAATATAATGTAGTACTGGGCTGGTTAGAGAACAATATAATGTAGTACTGGGCTGGTTAGAGAACAATATAATGTAGTACTGGGCTGGTTAGAGAACAATATAATGTAGTACTGGGCTGGGTAGAGAACAATATAATGTAGTACTGGGCTGGTTAGAGAACAATATAATGTAGTACTGGGCTGGTTAGAGAACAATATAATGTAGTACTGGGCTGGGTAGAGAACAATATAATGTAGTACGGGGCTGGTTAGAGAACAATATAGAGAGCTTGTTAGAGATTACTAATGGTAATTTTTGTTCTTCTTTTATTTTATGGTACCTGTCTGGTATTTCGACGGGTAATCTTCTCAGTGTCAAGTGAATTGTAAAGTATTTTTGTGTTACCTTGTTAAGACAAGGTCCCTTGCACAAAAACAAATATTCAAATTCAAATTCAAAATTGTTTATTCAATAAAATCACAAGGATCATCTTGAAACGTCTTAAAACAAGGTGACTCTAGTGCCAGTTCAATCGAATATTATCAATTTCATTACTGAACAGATGTATCTTATTGCATACTGACCAATTTGATTTGAGGTCTTAGCACGGAAATGGTTAAATCACTTGAGACAGGCCAGATTGTCCATTGAATGACAAATAAAATTTTGCCTGTATGAACATTTGTCAAGTGACTTTGGCAAAGTCGGCTTATTTCCCGTTAGAATCTGACATACCGTACTTGACTGTACTTTATCACGTCACATTTGTCACGTGGCATATGTCATACCTACCCCAATTTTTTTTTCAATTAAAGAAAGCTAGCTATTTCGCTTTCGTGCTAAGCGTGACATTGGCGAAAATGCGGGCTACACTGCAAAGGCCATTCAAATAATAAGAAGAAGAAGCTAGCTACGTGACGAACGAGTGAAACATTTTCCGAGGATCAATATATACCCACAAGTAGTTCAAAACTGACTGCAAGCGCCAATGTCGCTTTTTTATTTATTTCCAATTGCAAAGTAATTCCCGCTTCCACAGCTGAAGCTTTTTTTCTCAAGAAACAGCCCCCGTCGTGTAACGTTCATGTTAAATTTGTCCGTCTTATGTATGAAAAGAACCTACTCTTAAAAAGGCTAAAAATGACGTTATAATTTCTCACAGATTCATGCATAATTCATACATATACATATATGTATACATTGCAATATGTATAGATTTATAAGTTTATTTGGGTATCCATGATAAGATAATGTGAAAAAAGCTTATCACTACATAGTTTATAAAAAAGTCGCTTCCTCTGTCCCTATATCCCCATGTCCCTATGATGCTTAAATCTTTAAAACTACGCAACGGATTTTGATGCGGTTTTTTTTAATAGAGTGATTCAAGAGGAAGGTTAATATGTATAATACATACATGATATGTGCAGGCGCGGGCGGGTCGCTAGTTTAGCATATAAGCCATCTGGTTCCCATAACACAAGCTTTGGCTTAGTTTGGGGCGAGATAGTGGTGTGTAGAATGTACACCAATATTGTTATTACGTATATAGCCGCTACCACTTTTTCAGGAAACCGGAGCTAGAGTGATAAACAGAGGAATAAGAAGAACTGTGTCATTTTAAATTGAAATGCCAGACCTCGTGATTTGCTATTGGCTGGTAGAAAATTATGAAGAAGAGATTTTACTAGAGATGCTGTGGAAATGTCTAGTTTAAGTAGGTACATACATACATATATTTAATGAACAATGTTATTTCGCTAGTTATTTGCAATGTTTTATTATGTCCTATTATGAAAACAGTATAAATTAATATTATATATTTATAATTAAAGTCATACTGTCAGTTATTAAAGTCATACTTATTATCAACTAGCGACCCGCCCGCGCGCCCCTGCTTCGCACGGGTGCACATTGTTTTTCTACTATATCATGCATGTATTATACATATAAACCTTCCTCTTGAATCACTCTATCTATTAAAAAAACCGCATCAAAACCCGTTGCGTAGTTTTAAAGATTTAAGCATACATAGGGACATAGGGACATTATGACAGAGAAAGCGACTTTGTTTTATACTATGTGTTACAGTTTGCTTATAACTGCTACCTTGTTCATTTTACATCATATAGTGTAGCCACACATTGCATAGCAGTGGCCAGTTCTATGATGATGATGATGAGCTAGGATTTTTTATATAACTTGCTGAAGCAGGTGGCCCACCTGCTGTTATGTGGTTGGTAACCATAGGAGGAGGTGGGGGGGGGGGGTGCTGTGCTATTGGAAGAACAACTCTCACTTAACGATTTCATTAGCTAATAGTATGAAAATGATGGCACACCGCAAGGGGCACCAATCAGTCGAGTTTACCCGACACGGGCACGAGGCAAAGTAACGGTTGTTTATCAGTATATCAACTTTCACGCATAGCTAAGCACTAATAACAACACAGGTTGTCTCAGGGCGGGAGCTAGCGTACTTACGCATTTTGGTTTCTCTATCTACCCTACTTAATTCAAATTCAGAAACCGGAGTTAAGTACCTTGTACATTGTACATTGTACCTTGGAGTGTTCTGTGCTATCAGCACTTTTTGGTTTAATTTTATGTAAAGTTGGCATCAATAAATAAATAAATTAACTAGAATACACATTTTTTGCTGTAAAACCATAATTTGACAAGTTTTAGTAAAACTTGGTTAGAAATAGCATTAAATTGAGACGGCATAAATAGTTGCAACAACAGAATCGAACCCTGTACGATTTTATTCAGATATTTTACAGATGACTTTAACTTGGATATCATGAAGTTGACCTACTGCTAAATCAGTACCTGTGTGCTGGGATCAGCTTGATTAAAGGCATCCTTTGTATACCAACCGGGACAAACATTTCAAGATGTGGGACACAGGATACGATGAATGGGGGATTTACGAGCAGAGGGCTGCGATCGATTTACATACGCCTAGTGGCAATGGCTCTGAACCTGGATCTAAGGCCTACTAGTACACGGCATTGATTTCCTTGCGATGTATTTTTAATTTTTCTATTTTATTTGTTAATTCATTTATGTTTAATTTTGAAAATAAATAGTTTTGTCACTCTACGAGTATAATAAAAAATATTACCTTGCCTTTGTGTGTGTGTTTTAATAACTGATTTATAAAATGTATTTATTACTTCACTATTTGGCACCATAAGTGCGATTGGTAAAAACATTATTTATTGGTCTCTGGTATGGAAACTCATCCAGAGGATCAAATCGCGAAAGTAATGAGTTACAAATCTATGTATAAAATTTTTTCTGTTTCTAACATGTTGTTAGAAACAGAAAAAGTTTATAAATAGGTTGTCTGAATAAATAAATGAATTATTATTTTATTTTGATAATACTAGATTAAAAATATCATAATCTTTTTTTATCACGATATTATAAAAAATAATTATGGAAAGAGAAATGAGTTAGAAACCGATGTCAATTAATGGTTTGAGGGAGCAGTAAAATATATTGCTAATGTATCAGAGTGTGGCAGTTATAGTATGCTTTCTCATGTAAATGAATATTGCGTTCTTTTGAGAAATGTTTTTTTTTCAAACGGCTTACTCACGATGCTGTGATGCTGTCATCACGGCGTCGTGAGTAAGCCGCCTTATGAACACGTTTGGCTATGCTGAGTACGCCTACTGGAGGCCTTAGTGATCAACATAAACATTATAGATAAACTACGATAAGTAACTTTCAACGGCTTTAGGATTCAAAGTAAAAAGTCATTTTTATATTGCTTCTCATTTGTCACCTGTTCTTTGAGCACTGGTGGTCATAACGGCCACGGCCCCGCCTCTCTATCCTAAGGTTCCGGGTTCAAAAATTTCGTGCACAAATTAGTTATTCTGTTCAAAAATGTATGTATTAGTGCGCGTCACGGAAAAATAACGCCAGAAGGAAAGGATGTGATGGCGCGTTTGTTTTGTATGCGCAAACACATCTTCCTACTGTTTTCCAGCGTTCTTTTTGGTTGACGCGACCTATACCTAGTGCCAGTACTTTAAAACGATGGAAACGTAAGGAAATTGGCATGTCGTGAACCTGAAAAGTGGACACGACATTAAATTAATTTGAACTTTACGAGTATTTATAAATAATTTAATTTGGTGTGTACTGTATTTTAATTGTTATATTTTTCTCATGATAAGTTAGTGTAATTGGTCTGCGCACCGTACTAATAATTTATTAAATAAAATAAATGAAGCAATTTTCAAAGACATCATAATCATCAGCAGCCTAATGAAGTCAACTGTTAGACTTCCTTTACCCATTTCCAGGAAGAACGATTCCAAGTCCTCTCCATCCACCGACTTTCCGCAATCTGAACAATGTCCATCGAGTAGGTTCAAGTTACTTTCTGGCAATAACCAGTTCCACTACTAAATTTGATGTAATAGAACTAATCGCTATTTACAATGTACAATGAATCCAGTACATAGTCCAATTGTGGTAATCTAGATCCGAATGTACAATTGCAAACTATCATGAAATTACGAACTAGTTAGTGACCGGGCAAATGGAAATTCAGGTAAAATTAGTTTTGGCCACTTTTTGCCTGAAAAACCTAGACAACCAGATGGCCTTAGTCCGCATTAGTCCGCTGACCTTTTAGTCAGTGCGGTAATTATATTCTTACGGTTCATGTCCTAACTGAGATCCTTTTCTCCTGGCTGAAAATAATCCTGTGTCAGTGACTCATTTTTTTTATACATTTTTTTATACAACTAGTTGATGGAAGAAGCAGATGGCCCACCTGATGTTAAGTGGTAACCATCACCTATAACAAAGCATTGCCTCGCAAGTCTCGCACGATAGGAACGTGCCCCACGATGCACTGTCCTGCGTCCATCAACTTACATGTTAAGCCTCAAGTGCCTGTAGTTACACCGGCGACCACACTCTTCAAACCGAAACACAGCGTTGCTGCTTGGCGGCAGAGAAAGGAGTGGCTACCACGTACTTCCCCGGACGAGCCACACACAAAGAGCTTTACTAAGCTCTGCTCAGAAGGCTTATTATTAACGACCTCTGTGGTGACTCGTAAACGACCGCAGCGGGCGAGAGCCTGCCTGCGACGCAAGAGGTTGCGGGTTCGATTCCCGCCTTGGAACAAATTTGTGTACGATCTGCAGAAATTTGTTCCGAAGGTCTGAGTGTTTCCTATCTAAAGTAAAAAATATCTATCTATGTAAGTATAAAATGTATTAAATATATCAGTTATCTAGTACCCATAACACAAGCTTTGAATAGCTTACTTTGGGGCTAGATAGTGCTGTGTGGATTGTCCAGCATTATTTATTTATTTATTTATATTTATTGACGATTTCGTATTTAGTTACGACAAACAACACAACAACAAATGAAATAAATACTTTAACTACCACTAAAGCAGAGGGGTTATAGACCGGGTCTGATTATGTGCTCGTGCTTACCTGTTATACATTTCACTTCATTTTATATTTCATTGTTTATCAAAACCGGTAAAAGTATTCTCATTAAACACATCCTGCAACAAATATCTACTTATCTACATTATTTCCGCTATGAAAATAATACAATAGTACTAGCCACTAGCGCTAGTTACTAGCGCCAGTGGCTGGCAGCTCCTGGCGCCAGTGCTGCCGCTCTAAATTAGGCGATAAATAACACATTTTCGTTTGTATTTGCATTTGTCGGAGGTTTTGCGACTGAAATTGCTTGCGAAATCTCGACCTCAAACACAATGATGGAGGAGACTTTAGTGTTTTGGATGTGGTATTCATTTATGTAGTATTCTTCTTCTTCGTTACTAGTTTCTATCGAACCAGTGTGGTGAAAGGATTTTAACTGTGAAGAATCTAAATGTTTTCAAAAGTTAAGCTCTACGACATGATAAAGAATAGTTATTTGTTATACAAGAGTGCAAAGTTGCTTTTTAACCGCGTGTTCAATTTTGATGTCCGAGCAAGCGAAGGATTCTAAAACTCGCTGCGCTCGTGATTCAAAATTAGAATCCTGAGCGTTAGCGAGGGAATCAAAAGAGCACGAGGTGAAAAATCTTTGCACTCGAGTGCAACACGTAACTTTTCATTCCACCTCAGCGAGGAAATGACTAAATGCAAAAAAAACGTTTACAATCACATGTTGGCGTCAAACAAACTTCCTCGTCGCTAGAATCACTCATTTTAGTTTTTTCACTTGTTTTCAAGTTTCTTGTTTTTAATATAAGGATTAACAATGACGTGAAAAAATGCCGCGTAAAGAACCGCGTACAAAGCAAATTGAAAAAAAGAACACCAAGAAGGTGTTCCATGATGCTGAGTTTTTAACAAATAAAAAAAAAGTTGTATGATATATTCGGCACCATAGAGGTAGCAGTAAATAGGTTTAATGTTTTTTTAAATTCACAAACTTAATGCACACGATGTTCTAAATTCAATTTACTTTATCCTCTAGAGAATAAAAACGGCTTTTGCACTCAGATATTGAAGAGCAAAAATACTCTTTCCGAGATGGTGGGATGAAAATATTTTTATTGTGGAACAAGCAGATGGTCTGCTAGATGTCAAGTGGTAATCATCACCTATAACAAAACATTGCCTCGTAAGTCATGCACGGTAGGAACGTACCCAATCATGCACTGCCCTGCGTCCATCACCTTGAGGCATACAGTTGTTAAGCCTCATGTGCCTGTAACTACACCGGCGACCACACTCTTCAAGCTGAAACACGGCAACGCTTCTTGGATGAGCGCTACAAACCGAAACAACATTGCTTGGTGGTACAAATGTATTACTTGGCTACCTCATCCAAAGCGCAAGGAGATCTCCGTTGCATTCCGAATGAGATGCAAATGCAGGCTGCGGCAGGAAGCGCCGGCTAGTTTGCTGCTCCGCGGAATTTGGCAGGTATACCATCGTGACGTCATCTTCACAGCTGTTTCTAGTATTCAGGCGTTACATTAGGAATATTACTTCCGATATGGATCAGATGAGCGAAAGCTTTATGACTTTTGTCCTATAATCTTATTACTCTTATACGTTACTAGTTGCGCCCCGCGGTTTCACCCGCGCATATTTAAATCCCGGTATTAAAAGTATAAAAAGTAGCCTATGTGTTATTCCAGACTATAATTTATCTCTCTGCCAAGTTTCATCCAGATCCGTTCAGCCGTTCCGGCGTGAAAGAGTAACAAACATCCATCCATCCATCCATACTTACAAACATTCACGTTTATAATATTAGTAGGATGATACTGACTATAAAATGGCTTAGAATCTTATAAGATTCGAGAGGATGCAATAAAAACTGAAAATCGCATATTGTGCATTTCAAAAAGTAAGGAATAATAAAACACAGGTAAGTATATAAAACCAGTTAACCAATGAGTGGTCTTATCGCAAAAAGCATCCACATTCTAGACAAAAGGATGCCTACCTACCTATCGAAGCCGTATTTCAAGTCAGTATTTATTGACATGATTGCACAGAAGCTTAGTAAGCGTCTAAGCTTCAGAAGTTTGTTATGATATTTCGTAAAATGTTTTATCAAAACCCATTCCATCGCACGCTAAGTATTAATAATAAAAGTAATAATAATAATAAAAGTTTATTTTGTAACATAAAACTAAAACTAGTGCAACGATACTGACTGCAAAAGTATAAAACTGTGTCGCAGCCAGTAACGCCCTCCTCATGGCAGGTTATTCCCAAATTTAAAATTAAATCAAAAGTAGGTACCTACACTAACTAGAAAATAAAAAGTAAACGAGTATGTAAACATTAATACACTAAAAATAAATTATTCATCTATAAGCACGTGCAGGTGTAAATTATTATTGAAAATTATATTATTATTTCATATTCCACAATGGCAGTAACCGAGACATTTTATCCGAGATATTTCAATCACGCGCGATTAAAACTTGGGTCGGACAATTTTCAGGACATTGTAGAAATTAAGTTATCATCTTTGCCACTTAAAGGGTTATTTTGGTGTCCAAAGTTCGTGGAAACTTCGAGGGTATTGTAAATAGGCTATTTAGTGATAATGCTAATGAAGGAAGGAAGAAATGCTAAGGCGATGACAACTGTAATTGTACCTCTCACTCGCGCTACTAAATTAGTTGTTTTCCTAAATTCGAATTGCCCATTGTAACAAGGATCTTACAACATAACGGTAGGAACCAAGCCTTGTTTGTTGCCTGTTCTTCTACGCTTTGGTCGCGTGGAACTGGCACTTAAAGTCACCTAGCTTTAAGACGTCTCAGAGTGATCCTTGTGATTTTATTGAATTACTAGCTGCGCCCCGCGGTTTCACCCGCGTAGTTTTTTGTTTTTATTTAATTCCGAACATTGCCATATTTATTCACCTTTTAAACTTTCCCTAGACCTCCACGAACATTTCAAGACTAAGATAAGATAAATTCGTTCAGCCGTTCTCGAGTTTTAGTGAGACTAACGAACAGCAATTCATTTTTATATGTATAGATTATTAACCTTTTGACTTCAAAGAGATCCTTCAAATTTATTTGAAACCCAAAATGTTATTTATAAATAATTTATCATTTATAGGTATTAAAGATAGGTACTACCTAAGTTAGAACGCAGGTAATTCTCAAGCTCATTTATTTAACTTCCTACAACAATGCTCCAAGCGATTTCATTTTGGCCCATTTCAAGCAATTACTGAACCCTCTAATTACAAACATCTCAGAAATGAGCCACCAAAAAAATTTTTAAATTAAAAATATACGCTGCGTCTTCTTTGTAGATATCTCGGTTCTTTGTAATCCTTTAATTAAATTGGATGTTTTTTTTATTTGTTTTAGGATCTTAGTGTACACATTCTATTCAAGAATAAAAATTCTGGAATGTAAAATGCCATTGCAGTGTACGTGACAAGGCAGAGTTTTAAATGGTGTTTCTTATTAAAATAAATTGCACTTACGAAAGATAACTTTGACTTTTCTATACACCATGCGGATGGAACTACCAGATAGCTTACCTGATGTTAAGTGGTAGCCATCATCTAAAACTAAATATTGGCTCGCTAGACACGCACGATACAACGCGTACAATGCACTGCAATGAGTACATCAACTTGAGGATTACACTGATTTGACGGGTTCTTCCGCGTAGTCAAACTATTTAGTCCAACAGGTCCAACATTTTGGTGTACAATGAAGAATTTTTCATTCATTCTACCTGTGCACTACCAAATGACTGTATTGTGGCTAAATAGCTTGTGGAGAGTTCTTTTTTTAACATTAGCTTTCACGGAACTTTTAAGATGGTATGTTTTTTACAAGGTATTCAGATAAATTTTATACGTTTTTGATAACTTGGTGGATAGCTGGAAACTTCCGCCAAACTATGAGATACCCAGTGTAAATACGTATTTTATTTATGCGAGGGTCAAATTATTTTAAACCGATTTTAATTGGCTTTTATATCTTAAGCTTTTCTTCAAAAATCTGATTTGGAGCTGAAGTGGTACCTAATGCGACAGTATAATAAATTACAAAACAAGAATAGAAACAATAAAAACCATTCTTCGACGAGAATTCGAAAAAAAGTTTTGGAGCTTTTATATTTTATCTGAGCTGAAGATAAAACTTTGTTTTTGTCTTTGATTAGTTAGAAGTAACGTTTCAAAGAAATAATTACTTATCCAACTCTAACGAGATTACAAATTAGGTACCCTTCTACAATATCCAAGAATTGTACCTACCTTGCTTGTAGCTTCAGCTAGCTACCCTTTTTTATTATTATTGATCTAAAATAGTTCATCGCTGATTCATAAGTAAGACTACTAAATGAACAAAAACACCAAAAATGTAGTATTATTATTTAGAAACCTGTTTTTTGATCAAAGTATTGTAACGTAAGTCAGACACGCGGCACGATAGTATGTCCTGCAATGCACCGCCCGACGTCCATCAACAGACTATATATTATGTTATGTCTCATGTGCCTGTCATTTCACCAGCAACCACTCTTCAAACCAAAACACAGCAATGCTGCTTGTTTAAACGTGTTGGCAATAAGTAAATCTAAAACTAAATCAGATGTTGGTCCCGTACAGCGAGCAAAGGATTTCCATAACGGCCAAGCACACCGTAAGCCACCTACTAGTGTACTAGTACAATGCACTACGTCACTGTCAGGCTAGCGGGCGGGAGCGAGGCCGCTAACGCGCGAATGTTCGATGATTAGCATTGCAAATACCCTCTCATGAGCTAGTTCGCGTACACACTGCGGTTAAACTTATACTCTGGGAATTTGTAAAAGTAACTGACACGGCCATGTACACAGAACTGGCCCCTAGACTCACATAGCTTTAAAAAGTTTCGAAGTCATCCTTGTAACTTTAATGTACAAATATCTTTTGACTAATTGACTGACTAGCTGTACAGAACACTGGCAAAGAAATAAACACATGTCACTACTAAATAAAAGGAAACAGAAACAGAAAACAGTTTAACGACTTTGATCACCAGGTACGGTAGATATCCCTTCAGATCACTCAGTACCAAGTACTAACTCAAGATTCTTTGAGGATGTCTAAGGGGGGTAGTCATAGGTACGTCCAAACATTATATTTGGCACATACCCACATTTTGCAGTAGTTAGTATTCTATACGTGACAGGTTGCAAGCCCATCGCCGCTGCTAGAATACTAACTGGCGAGGAAAGGAGCAGGGATGGTGAAGTAGGCGGAGGTCTAAGCAGCGTCCATTCAAAACGGTGCCCGCTCCGCTCGCAGTGGAAGGCGGGCATTAACCTTTTTTGTTTCTGTGTGGTGAACAATAAAGCGTTATCTCTGTCTCTCTCTATCATTAAGGATGTCTCAGAGTGGTAGTCAGAGATGTCTATAACAGTGTGTTCAGTGTAGTGTGAACGCACGCTAAGTCCCGGGAGGTAAGTAAGTGTCAGTGCTACCGTGGTGTGGACCTGATTGCCTTTGTGAGCCGTGTTTGTACGATTGTTTGGTGGAGCTCCGTATAATTAGCCTGGCATGGTGGGACATTCAGTAGCAACGATTTATAGCTGAAGAATCAACTCGTCCGAAAGTCTAGCGCGAATCGTGTAAGACAAATTCAAAATGTTGTTTTTCTGTGTCTGTTACATTGTTATTTATCTATGTAAAAACATTTCGGGTAGAAAACCACTAAACTTAACCTTTTCTCCGAAAATAAACCGTCAATTTGACCACAATTTGTCTAAGACTTCTTAAGAACTCCGAAGACGTCCAACAACACGACCAGACTTATTATTTAGAATCCTCTAAACTCATTGAAAGAGTTCATTTTGTGGCCTCACGGCAGCTTTGACTCTGCTTCTAACATAAAATAATTATGTATAGAAGCGAAATGACCACAGAGCATCCGTGGTTTAGTTGGAGATTCCCCATCTTCTGTTAGTAAGGTCATGGGTTCGAATCCAAAGCAAAAAACAGAAGAAAACCAGTTAATTGACTCAGGCATGACTTTGCGGAAGTCCATTGTTAAATATAAATTAACTTGAACAAAGCAATATGTAGTACTAATCCGCTGATCTAATCTCCTTAAGCTGGAATAAACTTTATGATTAAACGAACTTACTTGTACGTGAAGTTCTATCATAATTATACGAAGTGCTTCGTTCGAAGAGATGAGTAACCTGTAAGATTGTTTTATTAATATAAAATAGGTATGTAACTTGTAGTAGTAGTAGGTCCAGTTATCATCACTCCACTTACTTTGAGGGTATTTGTGATTTTTTTTATAGCCTACCTACGGCCGTCGCCCGCTCTGTTCGTCATTTAGTTTGGATTCAACCAATCACTCCTCATAAGACGATATTTCCGAATAATCGGGTTGCGCTCATGCGACAATTGGGCTGGGTGGGTGTTGGTTACTCATCTCTTCGAACGAAGCACTTCGTATAATTATGATAGAACTTCACGTACAAGTAAGTTCGTTTAATCATAAATTATACTCGTGCTTCGTTCTCGAGATGAGTAACCTGTAAGATTGTTTTATTAATATAAAATAGGTATGTAACTTGTAGACTTTGAGAGGACACCATTAGGTTACTTGGAGGAAATATCAATAAAATTCATTCCTTAAATGCAATATTTATTTGTCTACACCATTTATAGGTACCTACATAATTATCATTAGGTAATTATTAATGTAGGTACAGCTATCTAATCATACTTTTATCTATTTATTTCTTAATAAACAGTTCAAATATAATTTAACTAGTTAATTAACACATAACTTAACATTTTTGATCATGAAACTTATATATATTTTGTTTATCAAATTTTAACAAAAAAAATAAAAATTAGTTATTTATAATCAACCTGGCCAAGGAATCGCTTTGATCACAGATTACAGCTTTATCGTAGAACCTAGCGAATGTGTTAGATGTACCGCTCCAGTCAGCAGTTTTACGGATTGTATCTACACTGAGGCCGAGGCGGCGTGCACGAGACGTGCTCGCGTGGCGAGTGCTATGCGCGCTAAATATCGATACATCTATCCCACATTCTTTTAAAGTCGACTTTATCCAACGGCTAATCGATTGTGAACTAACAATCGCGTGCGGTTTTCTGTAGCTAATAAAAAGATAGCGACAGTTACCCCTTAGCTCTCTAGTTCTTTCTAAATAAGAAAGGAGCGTATTTGCAGGGCATATTTCTGGCTTTTGTCTAAAAAATGGCAAGTGTAAGGTTGGCTGATTACAGCCAACCCGCGAGGTTTTTATTATGTCTGGAATTTTAATATCTATTTGTAAATTTGTTTGGCTTATATTTTGTATATCTATTTTTGAAAGTGTTTGTACGCGATGTGCTGTTGTTAATGCCAGCAATATTGCACATTTTTTAGACAATTGCTCCAGTGATAAACCCTCGTTTGGGTATCGTGTTGCAAGTGCTTCTAGTACGAGCGACGGGTCCCAAGTAACGTCATATTTTGGGGTAGGAGGCTTTAGTCGAAAGACCCCCTTGAAGAAACGTTTTTATATGTCTTGAGACACATTAGATCCGATCAATATAGCTAACGCAGATTTGTAAGTATTTAGGGATCCGTATTGAGAGCCTGAATTAAACAGATATGTAAAAAAAGAAAGAATCGAAGGAATAGACGCTTCGTAAAAATCAATTCCATTTTCTTGAGCATAAATAAACCAACGCTTAAGGCAGACATTGTATTGTTTGGTGGAGTTGGTGGACAAAGAAGCCAGCATAATATCTATTGAATCTGTGGGAGCGCCTCTTCGCAGTAGCGCCGCCCGCAGAGCACCCCGGCAACCAGGGTAAGACTCGACTTGATGTTGTCTCGACTGAAATGAGAGACGAGAACGTTTTCACAGGGCTTAAACGTTATAGTATTACTAATCAGCAAGCGCAAGAAAACTGGAAACCATGGTTGTGTCTCCCATAAAGGGACAACGAGTATTCCCGTTGCTTTATCTAAAATAATTTTTCTCAAGGTTTTTAATATTACCGAGATAGGTGGAAACAAGTAAAAGAAGAACTCTGACCAGTCGATGGTAAATGCGTTTATTTTATTTATTCGACTAGCGAATAGATCGACTTGGGGCTGACCAAAGATAGCGGTTAACCTTTGAAACGCAGATTTTGACAGTTCCCACTCGATATCCGGATGGGTGCGCCTCGACTCAGCATCTGCTATTGTGTTATCTTCTGATCGGATATAAGACGCATAAATGAAAATTTTTCGTGATTCACACCATTGCCAGATATCTTTGGTGATTTTTGTAAGATGTGGGAACTGTACTCCTCCCATTCTGTTGATATACGACACTGCTGTGGAATTGTCGATTCTGAGAAGTATTTGGCAATTTGAATAATTTTTGGCAAAAATCTTAACCGCAATGAAGGTGGCGAGCAGTTCAAGGTAATTAATATGTTTTTTGCATTCTTCATTGGACCACTGGCCACTGGCAGTCTCGTCACCGCATGCTGCGCCCCACCCCGTCGTTGAGGCGTCAGAGAATATTTCGATGTCATATCTGTCTTCTAAAATACGATGTACTGAATTTTCTACTGTATTAAGCCACCACAGGAATTCTTTTTGTACATAATTTGGTATATTTATTAACCTTTCGTAGTTATCATCGTTAGCCAAATTTAAATATTTACATCTCTCTAAATCTTTGGTGTAGAGCCAGCCATATTCTACGGCTGGACACGCTGAGACCAGTAGTCCAATGATCTGTGCAAACTGCCTAACTGTACATATTTTGAGATGAATAAATTTTAGTAATTCTTCTTTTATGCGTTTTCTTTTTTCTTGGGGCAACGAGACTTCGAATCTATGAGAGTCAAGGACAAAACCCAGGTATTTACACTTGTTAGATGGTTGAAGATTGCTTTTTTCTTTGTTAATTATAAAGCCTAAAGAGCATAGTAACTGCTTTGTAGTTCTAATATTGTTAAGGCACTCTTGATAAGAATAACCTATCAAATTGATATCATCTAGATATATTGTAGACACGAAGCCGCCAGATCTTAAAAGCTTAACGATTGGTTTCGTTATTTTTGTAAACACGTAGGGGGCTGTGCTCAAGCCGAATGCTAAAACGTTAAACTCATACAATTTATTATTCCATACAAATCTTAAATATTTTCTGCTTTCCGGATGAACTTTGATAAAATGATAAGCATCTTTAATGTCTAGTGTTGCCATATAACAGTTTCGAGACATTAATTTCAAAGTTGTGCGAAAGTCCTCAATCTTGAAATGTGGGGCATCTATAAATTTATTTAATTGTTTCAAGTTGAGTATGAACCTCATTTTACCATTCGGCTTCGGTCGCAAGAAAACATTCGATATGAATTGGTTTCTACATGGTTTACATTCTGATATTGCTCCATATGACTCTAGTTTGTGAATGGCTTCGACTATTAGTACCCTATCAGAGTCAGAGTAATTATGAATCGGCGGTGGACACAATTGAGTGACAGACTTGGAAAAAATGATTTTGTATCCTTCATCGATCCACGAAAGTATCGTGCGATCGTTTGTGATCAGAGACCAGGCCTTATAGAAATAAGACAATTGACCTGCGTATTTTACCTCGTCTAGACGAGGTACGAATCGCCTGCGAGCGGACCTCGGCGGCGGCGGCGGCGGCTTGCGCGACGAGTACGTGCGTGCGGCGCGCGGCTCTGGAGTCGCCGGCGGCGGCCGCGCTGGTTGCGCTGGCGTCGTCGGAGTCGCAGGCGTGTACCGCCGCGACGTCGCCGGTTGCCTGCGACCAGCGACTGGGGTTTTCCAGTTTTTTGTCTGCGGCTTGTACTGAGTTTTAAGCTCGGTGCCTGATTTTGTTACAGCTTTAGCCGTCTTCAAGGAGTCGGTCAGGTTTTCTCCGAATAAAGACTTGTCGATCTTTGTATCGAGCAAAGGTTCTTTCATTTCTTTTTTAAGCGAGTAAACGGCGAGGTTTCTTCGTGACACGGAGTCATTATATTGGGCATCGCATATGAGTCGAGCAGTGTCCATAAGGCGTTTAATTTGAGCATTATCTTTTTCTTTGGCCTCCAGAGCATGAGAAATCGCTTCTCCTATACAGGATATAGCCGCAGCGTTTCGCTTTTGACGAGATTCGATGAGTTTATCACGTTTCAAGGTATTCTCATTTAAAGCAACTTTAATTTCTGCGTTTAGGGCCGGTGCTCCGATCAACGTACAATTGCCTGGGATTAGGTATTTGTCACAAAGTTCCTTGCGATTATCTTTGTTTAAGCCGTTGGTAGCGATATGGTTAAAACGTGCTGCCAGTTCGGGTCGGATATTTTTTCCATATTCTACTGTAGCCGTCGGGTCATCGCCTAGAATTTCTAGGATTTCGTTGTCGAATCCTGATTCTTCCGAATTACCTTCTAACGGCGACACTGCATCCTCCTCTAGCTGATTTGATTGCCCTGCTTGTGAAGTAGACGGCGCCGGTGGCGGCGGAGGCGGCGGTGGAGGCGGCGGCGGAGGTGGCGGCGAAGGTGCAGTCGGCGGTGTCGGTGTCGGCGGCCTCGTGAAGTTTTCACGTTGTTGGCCTTCATACGCAAGAAGAATAGAATCTATATCCGTGCTATCTCTCGGTGGGCTCCGAATTACCCCGTCTGAAAATATTTAGACAGACTTTGTGTGAACCCATTTGTGTCATAGGTATAAGACACACTTTTATGGGGGGTAGGTAAGTACCATTATGACAGAATTGATCTTCTTATTAAAACATGTTGCAGGTCTCTGACTAGGTATATATTATACGCTCGGATGGTCCCGCAGACGTCCATGTGCGTTGTCCATTACGTCGAGCAAGCTCAACATTTTTTCATAAATTATTATGAAGGTATTTATGATCTCATGGTAGGTTACGCTCGGATAGCCCCGCAGGCGTCCTTGTGCGTTTACCTTTATAATGAGTCTGAGGTTTAGACGGTTAGGTAAAAATATGCATGTACGTACCGTTTTGTTTTTCAGGGGACTGCGAGGAGTCTTCCGAAGATGACGACATAATCCTTCTGCGATTTTTACATTTCTTTAAAAACTTTTCTATTTTACGCAACTTTTTTGATACACTATTATTATCTTCCTCGTCGTGCTTCCTTTTAGGCATTTCGTCACGATATTTGACCGAAATGGAAATAAAATGTAAAATATTTTAAGGACGTGCGGAGTGATTGACACTGAAATTACGAATGACGAACAGAGCGGGCGACGGCCGTAGGTAGGCTATAAAAAAAATCACAAATACCCTCAAAGTAAGTGGAGTGATGATAACTGGACCTACTACTACTACAAGTTACATACCTATTTTATATTAATAAAACAATCTTACAGGTTACTCATCTCGAGAACGAAGCACGAGTATAATTAATTAGACTTCGACACGCGTTTCACCTCTCTACGAAGCATCTTCAGGAAATTGACTCGCTGTGCACTGAACGTGTTGCCTCGTCAAGCGCTGAGCTGAAAGTAAAGTAAGTAAGTAAGTAGGTCCAGGTTATTCCAGGTCAAACTTTAAATCGTAAATCTCTTATTGTTCGTGAATCTTTATCGTTTATTTAGTAAATAAATAAAAACAAATATTCCAAATTCCAGCTAAATCCATTCAACCGTTACAGCGATCAGTGAGGAAACTGGCATGTCAGAACCTAAAAAATTCTTAAACAATGACTGTGTCAAGTGCTCTAAATCTTAAATTATTTCATCAAACTGTTTTGAAAGTGACTTGATAAGATGAAGAAGAAGCGATCTGTAGCAACAAACAGAGACACTAGCTTTCACCTTTTAATATAATTAATCGCAAAACAGTAAAAACGCGAGTTTCGTTTCGCTACGCTTCTCTCCGCTATATTTCCTACTTATCCATGGAGGGGAAGGTATGTGACAAAAGGAATCTCTTTAACAATTTCACTGAACGTAGGGAATGCACTCTGGGCTTTTACTACGCCTGTACTCTGTATCCCAGCGGGCTGCAAGTGAATTATATATCTTATGCGATTTGTTTGGAGTGAACTTTGTGGTGTGCTCGCTAGGGGCTTGCAGAGATTTTATCTGGATAGAATAATTTGATGAGAAAGAAAGATCTTCGGGGAAAAACAAATGCCAAATAAAATGCTTGGATGGAGTATTCCATGCTTGCAAACTTGCCGCTCCTTTTTTAAAGTTCTAGAGATCCTTGATAGATGTGCGCTGTGGAAAAACTGTTTTGAACATCGCAAGCGTCCTATCCAATTTTGTAAGAAGATCATTACCATTAACATGTCCACTGCTGGACAAAATCCACTCTTATACATTTCAAGCACGAGTTACTATGGCCTACCATCCACCTAAAGATTTTTTGAGGTTCTTTTACAGATTTCAAGGAGTCGCACATCGTAAGCCTACTTTTTTTCTTAACAACTTATCAAAACCTAAATATAGCCGTTATTTAGCAATTTAAAATATCCACATTAATAATACATGTAGTGATATATGTTATCCAGCTCAAAGCGGGCGGTTAATAAAAATTCCACACTAGAAGTTATTTTGGAAAAAGCCTCGGGGGAGCTGGTATCAGAGTCTAGCGTACAAGGCGGCCGCTCGAACGTGCTTCTGCTTGGTGCATGCTACAAGAAAGATACAATAGCTCGATTCATTGCAGAAACAAAGTGCTTTTTATGATTTCACGTTTATTCGAAGAGGCTCAGAGCCGTCATACATCATCTCACTCTCGTTCTTTAGAACTTCACAGTCAACCGAATTTTTTGGTAGAAAAACTTTTTCGCATTAAATTTATTTCTTAGCTGAACCATTGTATTGTTAATCTTCTAAACTTAGTTATTTCCGATGATTTATAACTACCCTTCATGTTTATAAAAATGTTGAAATGTGCGATCGAGAAGCTGTTTGACGTTTTGACTGTGAAACAATTTATTCAAAAAAAATTTTATACAAGTCGCTGATGCAACAAGCAGATGACCCCATCTGTTGTAAAGTGGTAACCATCACCTATAATAAAGCTTTGCATCGTAAGTCACGCTAGTTAGGAACGTGCCCTACGATGCACTGTCTTATTTCCACCAAATTGAGGCATACAGATGTTAGGCATCACGTGCCTGTAATGTCACCGGCAACCACACTCTTCAAACTAAAACAACGCTGTTTTGCGGCAGAAAAAGGGCGTGGTGCTAGTACTCCCTGGACGAACCACACACAAAGGGCGCTACTACTCTAAGTAAAAATAGTATAAAAGTTTGCGATAACGCCCCCGCTTACACTCGTATCCCACACATCGTCTCGGCATCCCGCTATGAAATACCATTGCCTAGTAGGTGAGAATATGTTTGAGTGTAAAATTTCCCCAGGTGACAGCCGTTAGCCGTGTAACTATGTCGGGTAATATGGACCGGGGGATTGTAGTCTACATCACTTGATACTGTCTTTCTGTTGCAACAGCGACGACTTAGGGTATTAAAATAGGTATTCATTAGTTCCAGATGATTTATACTGGCCATGGCTACATGATTGCATTTGCCTTTACCTTCCAAAATTATAATGGATTTGAATAAATGAGAGTATTTATTTATTAATGGATTCAAATTATAACTGTGCTTGTCTTATGTCAATAAAACACATTTTTACTTTTTATTTTACTTTTATGTCTACCATGACTGTATCTGTTCCTTCCACTGACCTCTATTAAAGAGGTTAGTGGTTCCTTTAAATAAACCTCACCGGCATTAGTACTATGCTATATCATCCTCTGTGTCATGTCAGTCTCTATTTCCTGCGTATATTTGGGACCTTTAAATGGTCCCAATAAATATACGGAACAAATTTTGATTAAATTCAAACATTCAAAACAAACTACCTACCTACCAAGCCGAGAACAGCATAGTACGAGAGTAGCAACTCCAAAAATTCGGTTTTTCAAGACGTAATATTCTAGAAACATCAAATCACTCTCTTAGCACGTTCCGTATTCGGTTCTATGTAAGAAAACACGATCTGTATGTGGGTCAAATAAATGGAATTTTAAATTTATGTACCGCGACTGAAAAGATTCATGTGTTTAATTTTCCAAAGAATGTGTTTGGGAATCTCTCGAAAACTAGCCTTGGGCTGTCTGCTAGCCTCTACTGTCTCTACAAAAGACTGTATTTAAACAACTCCAAAATAATCTACCAGAATATTTACCACAAAAAACCTAATAGGCTCCCGAGTAATCTCCAGGCACGTTCCACCGGTGTACAGGCAGTACCAGCAGTACCCTCAGTCTTCTAGGTACGGGAAAATGAGTGTAAAGTATTTTGAATATGTCAAGCGGAAAACATTGAGCTATCTTGCGATTCAGTTTTCCACGAGATGGGTTGCCTTGGTTCTGTTTGCATTTTCAACTGAATGGAGATTATGCTCCACTGAAAGCAATTTGCGCACTTTTTTAAAAGTATCAAAAAAATAGTTCACTATAAAGCGCCGCGTTCGTATATTCTTATTGGTAATGACATCTATATTGACCCTAACATAGTCTTATGAAAACCAGAATTGATTTTACAAGGAGATCCAAATATTTTTATCTCTATCCAAGCCAAAAATTCATTACATTGTTATGATCGTCAGCGTCTTTTAGATTTTTATTAAGTACCGTTTGGGTAACGTAATGTTCCTGTCTTAAAGTTGTCTGTGATCAGAATGGTTCCAGCGATGTAGAAAGAAATACACACGGATAGGACGGCGTCAAACACAATCCTTTCAGAGTGGGAACATGGCCAGGACGTGATTGCTTTGGCACCCGCACGCATTGTTACTTCGTTGTATGTTTGCACATTCAGATAATGTTTGGAAACTGACCGCTGAAGGTAGCGACACCCAGCTCACACAGATATTGTCTGTGTTTTTGTTAATTGAAAATCAGTCGTTCAACAGGAGCTTAACAAAATACAATCGATCATGAAAGTAATTCACTCGCGTCGACATACAAGTATATTATACTTAGAGCGAAGTGTCTATGCAAAGATGCTACAAAGGTTTAATAAACCTATATTATTTAATAAAACTTATTAAGTTTTTACTAAATTTTTTTGTATAAGAGACTATTTTAAAAACCAACTGTACCTAGTTTATTATTTACCCTACTGTTAAACCTTTTACTGAAAATAAATATTTTTATTATTTATTATTATTATTAGGTTTACCTAATATATAAATTAATAATACTTAATAATAATACTTAACACTAGGATTTATAGCATGAGTTATAATAGGTAGGTTATATAACCTACCTATTATAACTATACAGTAGTATACTACACAGTATTACTACTATATAGTAGTAATGGGTCCATGTTTAGCAAATCTCACAATAGTTTTTGGTAAAGTCCAAAGCAGTAAGTTGTCTGCCAACATAATCACGTTTTGGCGTTCCGCCCGAACTAAACTGATTCTTCTGGTTTGTACACAAGTTTTATTTAACCGAATCTCTGATACTCGGCGAGAATAAAGATTTTCGCTTCTTTACGAGCTTTGACCAATGCTTTTGGGATACTTGAAAGTATATTTAAAGTAATGTTCACTAAGTTAGACTTATGTATCAGGATAAAAGGTTTTAAAAGCATTAGTACGCCGAACTACGCAAGCTTCCTGCGGTTGAAAAGTCTGAATACGTATTGGAACGAAGTATGTCACGTGGTCTTACAAGATGATTCTAGTGAATGCGCAGTTTCAGCTTTGATAGAATAGAATATAAGAATAGGATATAAATTTATTTAACAACAACACACAGAAGAAGCATACAGACAAGAAAGAAAATAAGGTAGTAGGTCGAGAATACACAGTAGATATATAAACACTTAAAAATAAAAGATGCCTACTATGCCTACCTACACACAAGTACCTACCAAGCCTCTTCCTGTGTGAGTGCAGTCAAAAAGGCTTAGTCTCTGCTTGATGCCACTCTCCAACAGGGTTAGAGATTAGCGCTGGTTTTCAGACTAAGCCTTGTTAGAGTTTTTCCATTTTTTCTTCGCATCATGTCACGTTAGTTTAGTTATTTTGGAACAGATTGGTGAAAGGATAGTGCGCTTCAAGGAGGCTTCTTTCAAGCACTCGAAACATGTTTTTTTAGAACGCTTGTTTCCCTTTCCGGAATTAGCTTCCGGAATTGCAGGAAAAAATGGTGTTTTCAATTTTTTAAAGGATCGGCAACGCGCTTGATTTTCTTCTTGTGTTACTGGCGTTCATAGGCTACGGTAACCCCTTCCCATCAGGCGGGCCGTAAGCCTAATTAGTTGTATAAAAAGTGCATAGGACTGCTCCCTCGCCATTGTTACAAACTTTTACATAACAAAACCTTTTTACAAAATGATGCCCTGACAAAATAGGCTTAACATCAGTATGCCTCAAGTTGATAGACGCAGGGCAGTGCATCGTGAGGCACTTTCCTATAGTGCGTGCCTTACGATGCCATGCTTTATTATAGATTATGGCTACCACTTGACATCAGGAGGGCCCATCTGCTTTTTCCATCAGCTAGTGATATAAAAAAAATGGACAGGAATGCATTCTATTAAACGATTTTAAAATTGTATAGACATTATTGATCAAATAAATGGCACTAATTCCCAAAAACTAAGTAAATAAATAACAATGATCTAATAAAATAAATAAAACTAATTTCATAATATCTTCAGGCTGATGCTGATACTGACTTATTTTAAACGCAGCACCTACCTCCTCGTATCCTAACAAATCCAAACAAACCCGTTGAAAAGCAGAGCTATTTAGTAGCGGCGTAGAAGCAGTCCGTTCGTGATAAGCATCTGTTCTGCGCCGTCCTTCCGCGAATTTATTAGGCAGTTTGCCGTATTGGCTGAGATAAGGCAAGCGGACATTGGGCGAGGTGCTGCTATTTACGATTGTGGTGTATAAAGGCTGATGATGTAGAATCGATTTTGTATCCAGGCTATTTTAAACCGCTCGGAAACGTTTTCGATTGGAAATATCAGAAAAGAGGCGTTGACATGTCTCTAGATTTCAAGAAGACCAAATTGTAACTGTTGATTTAACCCCTCTGGGGGTTAAATTTTGAAAAATTCTACCTTAGAAGGTTACGTCATATGAGGATTACGTGTTAGAAATTTCAAGTTTCTAGCCATAAGGGTTTGGCCTGTGCGTTTTCATCAGTCAATCACATTGGCCTTTTATAATTATTCTAGTAGCGCCCTGTGGTTTCACCCGCGCATATTTAAATCCCAATATTCCTACGGGATAAAAGTAGCCTATGTGTTATTCCAGACTATAATCTATCTCTCTGCCAAGTTTCATCCAGATCTGTTCACCCGTTCCGGCGTGAAAGAGTAACAAACATCCATCCATCCAGCCATCCATACTTACAAACTTTCGCGTTTATAATAGTAGTAGGAATTAATAATAGGATAATTAACAAGGATTTAATAAAAAACATCATTACAATAATACTTATGGATCACACACACATCTCTATCAAATCCAAACCACAGCCCTAACTACAAAGTCGGTAGTTCGTCAAAGTTGAATTAGTTGTAAAAGGTTATCAATAGACTTCAATGGGCGTCTCTCTTACCGCCGCAGCCCCGCGGGACGCGCTGTCCTTTTTACGGCGTCCCTTTAAACAAGTCGATGATACCTACTGGGACGCGATTGGCAATACGCATCGCGCTCCTGTTTTATAAATGCGGGTACGATACCTATTAATTATTTATTTGGAGATCTGCGAACGAAGCATAGTTGGAATCTTCATTGTTTGGACTTAGGAGAAAAGTTTCACATTGTTTGCATGGGACTGACGTCTCTGAGTGACGGACGCAGTGCCATATAGGGCACGCCTTCGGTGGACGTCTTGATAAATGACAACTTAACATTAAGAAGATCATTTTCATGTTCATCTGCAGTTTGATGTTTTTCCAAACAGTCTAGGATGTTCCAACGTGATATTTATGATTTTATCGTATGTTCTACAAATTAAATCCAATTACTGAAAATTGCATTTGAATTCAAACCCAGAAAACTAGTTTTATATGTGGCCGTTAGCGCAAAACTGGCCTAAGCTGAGGAAATTAAAACATCAATTTTAATATCCTAGGTTATTCGAACGTTGCCAGCAACATGCACTTCCCGAATACGCCCCGAAAAATTCAATCATCGCATTCAATTTGCCTAAATACCATAAAGCATTTAGCTCAAAAAGCACAAGCTGCGAGCAATCACACGCGATTGTGATGCAAATGTGCCAAATTGCGGCGCTGGACGTGGCTGCACCGATGCGGAGCCGAGCGAAGCCGGGTGGAGCCGGGCCGGTCGGCGCGACGGGACTAAAACAATTGTCGTGTTTTGAGGACCTGCGGTTAGGCCATAGAGCGCGGAGGTAAGTAGGAAATCGTAGTACTGAAAATGCGCAGCAAATCCTAAAAACCATGAAGAAGAAGTAAGTAAGCAGTAGCGATGTGCTTGCATTTTAAATCCTAATCAGTGATCTATTTTCTAAATTTCTTGAGTCCATTTCATCCAACGGTTGTCTGGTAGAGATCGCTACTTAGCGATAAGGCTGCCCATTGTACTTTTAGTTTTAAGTTTGTTTTTTGTAGTATCCTTAAGTTGTGTGCAATAAAGTATTTTCTATCTTCTATCTATCTATTTTTTCCGAATAAATAGAAAGTTATCTTCTACGCAAGCGTGTTATACCGGCCGCATTCTATATCTTATCATTAGGTGAAACTGCAGCAAAAGCTTGCTTAAAACAACTTGTGTAAATAGTAGGCATGTGCTAAATATTTTAAAAGCGTGTCACTGGACAGTGTTTTTGTTACATCAAGATTCTCAAAAATATATGAATATTGTTTTAAAACGTTTTCTGAGGCACATCCAAACTACATGATGGTGGCAAATTTTCATGAGTGTAAATGTGACCAGTTTTTAAAACGCAACAATTCTGAAACACTATGTTATGATTGTCGTACGTTAATAACAGTCCACTGTGGTTCCAGACCTCCAATACCTCCGTCAAACAGGCATTGTAGTGGATATTTTAGTTTAATAGGACTTGATGGAACGCATGATGGCATAATGGCTCGATGGTGGGGATCGACTGTCTCATTTCCTGCCCGATAGCCACACGGTGAAGACGTCTTGTAGCTGTATATCTAATCGATGGTTGAAATGCCGCTGAATAGTGTTTGGACAAAATTATTAATAATAATAATGCTGGACAATTCACACAGCACCATCTAGCCCCAAAGTAAGCTACTCAAAGCTTGTGTTATGGGCCTAAGATGACTGATATATTTAATACATTATATACTTACATAGATAGACATTTTTTATCATACATAAACACCCAGACCAACGGGTATCGAACCCGCAACCTCTTTCGTCGCAGGTGTACTCTCGCCCGCTGCGCCACTGAGGTCGTCAAACAATATATTGGTCTGCATGATAAATCGAAAGCACACGAACTCGATCTAACCTTACATTTTGTTATCAGTTTGTCCAATAGTCAAAGGCATTTGTTCAATAAAATCACGACTACACTTTGAAAAGTCTCGAGACCAAACCTACGAGTAGGCAACAAAAGAAAGCTTGGCATCTACAATTTTATATGATGTTTTTTTCAAAATAATATACCAAGGTGGCGCCCGTCGAACTAAGAGAAGCGAACTGCAAACTACGAGACTTAGTTTTATGACGTTTGAAAGCAATCCTTGTTTGTAGAATTAATTAAATACTTTTTGACTTAAAACTTTGGAAGAAAAAAAAGATGCAGAAACAAAATGTACAAAATGTGGTGTTACAAAAGGACAGCACGAGATACGAGTAAATTGGTATGTCAGTTCAGTAGGTACCCACTTTGCAAGGGACTGGACATTACTTGTGGTCTTAGCACAAAGTGTAAGCATTTGAAATGAAAGTGTATTAAGTGATATCGTGATTTGACCGAAAATGTTTCAAATGTTTTGAAGAAACCGCCACCATTTTCTTCAAAACAATTGACTGACTCGACTTTGGACTGACGTGACTAGAACAGACTAGAAACATAACTACAAAGAGTATAATCTCTGAATCACTTGACATTGGCAAGATTGTCTATGACAGGAGCCATAAAAAGAAGAAAGAAAGAAGATCGAGAGAGGTTTAAAAAACCTGTAGTACCAGTTACTTTGTACCTGTCGCGTGCTGTACTAACCACTGCTTTGTAGCAGCTTCAAAACTATTATATTATTGTATTTCAAAAAATAGAGCGAATAATACATGTTTTGGTTATTCTATAATAACGGCCGTTATTCGCGTAATATATCGGTTTCAGTCTTTAGAAAATGCTTCTATGGAAGTGGAGCTCACACCTAATTGGCTGAAACTGGATCCGCTTACGTCCAATCTCAAGAGATTACGATGCACGTCGCCAATAACCTGTCTGACTGTCTACTTTAGCACAAATTATTGACGGTATTTTTTATACACAACCAACAGTTTGGACAAGCAGATAGCCCACCTGATGTTAAGTGGTAACCATCACCTATAACAAAGCATGGCCTCGTATGTCACGTACGATAGGAACGTGCCCTACGATGTACTGCCCTGCGTCCATCAACTTGAGGCATACAGATGTTAAGCCTCATTTGCCTGTAATTACACCGGCGACGACACTCCTCAAACCGAAACATAGCGTTGCTGCTTGGCGGCAGAAAAAGGCGTGGTGGTAGTTCCCCGGACGAGCCACACACAAAGAACTATCCTTATGAGTTAAAATGAAAATATTACAAAGTACAAAACATATTTTGATAACCCCTTTTTACCAAAGAAAAATGTACGAAATAAGCAGATAATCCACCCGATTTTGAATGGTAACGGCTACACAAAACAAAGTATTTCCTAGTAGAATGCGTTATTTTTTTTTATCAATAAGATTAACTGCTTGCTAGTGCTCTCAATTTGAATGTGAAAAAGAAAGAAAACACTTTAACGAAAACGGTTATTATTTTAGCGGCGTCGATGGATTTGCCACTTGTAACGATAACATCACCAACTACAAACTGTAAGTACTTACCAAATGTTTTTTTTTATGAATAGAATTTATTTATTAAATGCCTTAAAAATAATCATAATAATAATGTTGACGTATCTCTCTCTCTCGTATGCCTCAAGTTGATGGACGCAGGGCAGTGCATCGTAGGGCACGTTCCTATTGTGCGTGACCTACGGGGCAATGTTTTGTTTATAGGCGATGTTTACCACTTAACATCAGGTGGACCATCTGCTTGTTCCATCAGCTAGTTGTATAAAAAAATAAAATAAAAACTCTGACCACACACATCTCTCTAAAACCACATAAACATCTTTAAGTAATTTTGGTACTTATCTGTGAGAATATCTACCGTGCCTGGAACTCAGAGTCGGAAACCTGTTTCGGTTTTTTTTATGTATGAATATAATATGATGCTTCGTTAAACGCCATTAGATGAGCCGTTTCTCACTCCTTACACAGAAGCAGGCGAACCAGAAACCCGACTTCATTACAGCAAGTTATCAAACCGCCAACAAAAGAGTCCAACTTAACAAAGAGTGTAGCGAAACGAAAACTCGAATATAATTTGGTGAGTTTACTCCATTATTAAATTGGTCGTGAAGACGAGATAACCCGGGTACCTATAGTTCAGACCCTAGATGCACGCATCGCCTTTTGTAGTGAGGCAAAGTGCCAGTGTTTCCCCCCGCACCCGCGCCCCTCTTTAATAACAAAATAAGTTCCTTCTTTTCTTGCATCATTAAAAAAATGTTAAACTTGCAGGCTTTGCATTCTTCATAATTTATAAATCATTTATGCGTTTTTTTTCTTTTATACGTAAATTTTAAAGGTAAGCCAACCCGGGATAATTTAGATATCTATTAATCTACACGCCTTGCATTTATCAATCAAGAACATTTTTTGTGTTCGTACGGTTCACACAGTACCATAGTGCAGTGTGTGCATTTTTCGGGAATCGCGCAGCAACCGGGTGACGTTTGAGTCAGTCCACGTTAACATCACAGATCGATCGCGAGTGTACATTTCAAACCATATTTATTTTGTACTTTGATGTCACTTTGTTGGGACCGAACGCTAGGGAGCGGGAGCGGCTGCTACCGGTCACAGCTCATCACTCATTCAGCATTCAGCAAGCGAGCGAGCATTGCGCACGTCGTTAACATTACCCATTTTTCTTTACAACCATTTTACTTATCTAACTAGCTCAAGTTGCTTGAAGAGAATAAATCAGTATTTGTAAAATCAAACGCTGTCTTCGTTTCCACAACCAACCAGAACCTTCCAAAAACCCAGACACACTTCATAGATAAAATGGTCCTTCAAGAACTACAAGTGCGGCTCCATGCGTGCGGATGGATTCAAAGCCACGGTAGGTTGCTACGATGGGATTGCGATACTTTTACTTCATAACTAAAAGTACACCAACATATTAACGGACGGTTACCATTACCATGATTTAGCGAAAACTAATGTTATGCTTGCTTCGTTCACCTTTACGATTTACATTCTTACATTTACAAATTCTGCAATTGATCAGTACAAATATTTTATTTTATGAATAAATAAGTAAGTAAAATTGCTCGTTTTAAGGTATTAGAGAAATATAGATTGCACAGCGCCATCTAGCCCCAAAATAAGCACAGCTTTGCTATGTCTATTTCTGTATAATTCTGTTTAATTTAATACAATATAGTGGTTTCTACACAATGTTTTCATTACTGTTTAATAGGGCGTTGGCCAAAAGTGAAAAAAAAACCTTTTGTGAGTATATTATAAAACGGCCAAGCCAGGTTGACTTATAAAAAAAGAGATTAACAGAATATTATTAAGAGTTATTATTATTAGATTTTCCAGTCCATTTTTTTCGAAATCTACAAAGCTCTACGAAGTCGCTACATAGTGCGACGAGAGATCTTCAGCTCTACGGTGGCTCTACAACTTTGTCTATAAATTCGAACTTTCGTCAATTCTGATTTACCGACGTACTATTCTTTCTATAAAGTCACTCTGTGTTAAATCAATGACCATTTGAATTATGAAATATTACGTGTACAATTACTTGTTCTTGTAAACGAATGGCGCCAGTAGTCTAAACCACGAAGCTTATGTGAATAGATTTGATTCCAATACTCTCTATAACGGGGAGGTACCTTCATTGTTAAATTTTTACGATCTCTGTTAGGCAATAAAATTTAATATCACCCGTCGAAAGGCTATTTGCCGATTTATTGGCCTCCTACGTGTTTATTGTGACTGTTTTGTAAATGTGCAATTACCTAACTGCTTACTTTAGCTATAAAAAATCATGGAGCTATTGAACTCTTACTGTGATTTTAGAAGCTTCACTTTGGTTTCTAGAATCAATAAGGGCACCGCACCGCACCAAATGATTTATCAGGATATTATATATAGGTATATATATTCTAGAAATCAGAAATCTGAAATCAGAAATATTTATTTGCGGAATGTAAGTTTAGGTTTACATTGGTCTTAAAAAACATGAGCATAATTACATTCTACCAGTTACAGTCCTGGCGTGCAAACATTTTTGAATTGACAAAATTAATTAATAAAAATGTAAGTAATTTAATAAAATAATACCGAAAACAATGTCAGAATTCTAAATAATATTACAAATACAAAAATGTCACCTTAAAAACGAAAATATTCATCAATTGTGTAAAAGCAATTTATTAACAACCATTTATTTAGTCTACGTTTAAATATAGCGTTTTAGTGTTCTAGTGTAGGTAGGTAGTTATTAGATAAGTTGTTAATTATAAATTGTTGTTGGTTATTATAAAAATATAATGATATACAATTATTACTAAAAAGAATAGAATGTAGTTTTATTGTTTGTATACTCCCATAAAATATCCAAAAAGCCCTTATTTACATTTTCCTCTAAGTGATCCGAATTACATGTATTAAGAGTAGGTAGTAGTAGTAGTAGCTGTGTTAGATACAAAGCTATAACTAAAACGCTATAAGAACAGTATTAGCGCGACCACAAAGTCCACTTTACGACGCGACGGTGCGCATAAGCTCAGATTATCAGAATAAAAATAAATTGCAAAGCCAGGCCATCATTTGTTCAAAAACCCGAAAATACACTACGATAATGTGTCTTAATTCCACCCGAAAAAAAAAGACAAAACGATAGAGAGGATTTTATTAAAGTTATAGAGTTATATTTTTATTATGTGTAGTATGAAAAGTTTAGTATTCGGAGGTAGGTACGTCCGAATACTACATTTAGCATGTTACCTAAAAAACAAAGGCAGTGAGCAGGATTCAAATCATCAGCATCATCAACAGCCTAAAGAAGTCCGCTGGACATAGGCCTCCTCTATAAGTTTCCAGGAAGAACGGTTCTGAGCCCTTTCCATCCATCGAGCCGCGATCCTAACAATGTCGTCAGTCCATCGGGTAGGAGGGCGTCCCACGCTTCTTTTTCCTGTTCGTGGTCGCCATTCGAGAAAATTTATTCCCCAGCGGTTGTTCTTCGAGCTATGTGACCTACCCATTACCACTTCATCTTGCTGATTCTGAGAGCTATGTCGGCTACCTTGGTTCTCCTACGGATTCAGATAAGTATTTTAATATAACAATTCAGTCGTGGCGGCATTGCAATATTCCAATTTTACCCATCAACTCAGAATACAGCCTATTACAAATGAAAATATAAGAAGCTAACCCCCCGTGTCTGAATGCTCGATCAACACTAATCGGCTGTCAAGTCACTTGCTATCTCTGTCTAATTTGAAGTAAAAGCTGATATGCATAAAGCATGATAATTGACAGCCGATTATTGTTGATCGAGCTTTCAGAAACTGGGGGTAAGATTACCACCGCACTTGATCTTCAATACAGTGTGCAAAGACCTTTAACTTCAGCTCCCCAATGACGTAATCGTAATCGCTAACTGGTGACATAACCTTGTCACGACGCGCCGTATCTAATATTAGATTAATCGGTCATCACGGCAGTCTATTACTGACCGGAAATGGGGCCGCGACGGTGGACGGTGACCATTACTCACTCAATAGAGCTGACTGGTTCTCGGGTGGGGTTAATTTGTGTCGAGTTGGAAGCACCGTTTTAGTACTATAATTACAATGTTTTATACAAAACGGGGCATTTACAAGGTATTATAACCAAACTCACAAATTTTGTTAAATACCAACGTAATATTCCCGATATTCCGATGCGCACAATAAAATTGGATAATTATACTCACTAATCATAGCAAATATCGCTTTTAAATTTAAAATAATTATAGTTTCAAAAGTGGCAAAATTTCGTCGATGTGGTCTGTATATACAGGCTTTTGCATCAAATTAAGCTGTGAATATGCAGTGAGATTACATTTTCGCCTATAGTAGGTCCTATAGTGTTATGTTAACAAGGGGCATACATAACACTATAGGGCCTTCCTAGCTAGAAAGAAAGAAAATTTATATAATATAATAGTCATACACAAACGAACTTAATACTGGAAGCATTTTCTTCCAGTTTGTGAACGTTTTGAAAAAAGTTCGAAAAGAAGATATAACATATGAAGTGTTTTTTTTTTCAGTAGTTATGCATATCAAGCATAAAATATATTATCTGCTTTAGTATTATATATATTATAATTCTAATTCATACATCCAAAAGGCTGTATCGTATTTACAGGTTCTTAATGTTTGTATCCTGCCAGTACCTTGGAGAAATCACCGTGGCATCCGCTTCCGGAATATTTGAGAGGAAATAGGGTCAAGAGAGAGTAGGCCGCATGATTTGAATGACAGCTGTGAATGGGAGCTGAAAATCAGTCGACGTTGACTTGTACTGTGAATGAAAGATTGCTTTTGATCTCCCTATTTGAAAAGTGCGGCTTAGCGGGCTTTGAATATTAACTGGTGCAATAAGCAATCGCAATATAAACAACTGCTTTATGTTGGTATGTTTTGAAGTTACGAGTATAGGCACGTAAGGATTTTTATAATGTTCCTGTCATTTGACAGGTGCATGAGATATAACTTTTGTATGCCTTAGTTGATGGACACAGGGCAGTATATTGTAGGGCACGTTTCTATGTGTTGAGTCGAGCACCAATGCAATGAAGTGTTACAAGTGGTGGTCTCAATTAACATCAGGTGGACCATCAGCTTGTTCCTAAAGCATCCATAAATCAAACATCCATAAATTCAAAACTTTGCATTGATTCTTTGAAAAAAGCACAGATATAAAACTGCTGAGCATGCAAAGTTACCAAAATCAAATTTATAAACGGTAAACTTTTCAAATGTAATCAAATTGCGATAAATACTGAAAAACGATAGGAACGGTTTGCAAATTAAATTGGAAACTGCTACAGTGGATCCGCAAGAAGTTTCCGGAAAACGCAAAGGATTTTTAGCCTTAACCTAAAAAAATAGAGTTTGAATTGCAACTACTACTACGTTAAAAAAGATTCCTTCAATACCGAGGAAAGGAAAATTTGTGTCGTATCGGATTTTAATTTCTTCTCTGTAGTATTAATGAGATTGCCCGTTCCTGCCTCTGCCGATTTATTGGTAGAAACGATTAGAATAATAAACACCTGTAAGCATAGATCAGTGCTTTGCTTTGCTTTGACTTAGAAATGGAACTATTTTGGTGGCTACCTTTCTCAATAAACTACTGATATACAATAGGTTAGTTATGTGTGTAAACATTACTGTATTACTATTTAGTGCTATGCTATTTAGTATAGCGGTTTTCTAAATGTTTAATAATTTTTGTTTTTGATGGACATAATTCTTAAGGAAAAAACCCTGATCTATCTAAAGAATAATACCGACGCTCATAAATTTCAAACGTTTCAATAAATTTTATATCTAGCACACCTCATCGGAATCAGCTACTACAGATTTATTTATTATTGTAATAACGTTTATAAAAACAATATACAAACGTTTAACTTACTACTTTTAAAAGGAAATACTATCATCATTTTATGAAAACGTGTCCGGATGTTGTACAAACGAACAAGGATTTAAAACACTGAAATTTGAAACCATTTTGTTACACCAATTTGGTTCCATAGCATTCAATACTATTTGCATAAAATTATATCCAAACAAAATAAAAGATCGACCAAAATAGCATTTCAAATCTAGGGCAGGTTTTCGTTTTTCGAATCCTCTTCACAAATTCTGACAAATGCTAAGATGCTTGAAATTTCCAAGTGACATCCATACCTTAGAGAATTCAGTCGATGTGGAGTGCTCTCGGGTCTGGAACATAAGGTTGAAACAATTTTGCGTATGTGGGACATACTGCAAGTTGTATAATGGTGACCATAATTCAGAGAATGGTATTATTTTCTATTTTTATTTCTTAGAACAATGATTAAGAAATATTATGAAAATGTCACAACTACAAAATCTGTGAAATGTGAATGTTTATTTTCAACTGCTTTTAATCAATTAACTGAATGAAAGAGGCTTTTAGAATTTTGATTATATACAAAGTATTTTTTGGCCAATTTTGGCCTTCAACATTTTCTAAAAATCTGTTACTTAACTGACCGATACTTTTGCCATCTGTTTGTGTTGGCAGTGACATTACACTTTTCTCTATCCGTTATTAATTTGCAGAGAGCCCACATTCCCTTCCAATTAATACAGCTAATAGTTCTTAATTTATCCCAAATATTACCAAATCATGGTCTATCCAAAAATACACTCGTTTTGCTTAAAAATGATATCTGAACATGGAGTCGAGACCGATGCAAATGCAGGCGGTCTGACTTCCGCAGCGCGTCTACGCGATCCCGCCACGGATTCATGCGCTCTCAACTAAACGCTTCTTTATTTTGATAAAATAGACAAGCGTTTTTACGAGTATTGTATGATTTTTAGAGAGGGTGCAATTTTGAATTCTGTACTGCTAGCTGTAAAAAACTTTCAAATATACATTAAATATAAATGCGTATTGTGTATGAAAATACAGGCACACGAGGCTTAAAATCTGTATGCCTCAAGTGAATGCACGCAGGGCAGTGCATCGTAAGGCACGTTCATTGTGTGTGATTTGCGTGAAACATCTGTTTGTTCGGTCCGCAAAAGTATATTTCTAAAAAAACTAAATTAAAAGGAGTTCGTGTACTATTCCATGCGACAGACATTCATAAGTTGATTTGATATTGTCTTAAAAAAAATTAAAAAGCATGATATGTCAGTATTTTTATGTCTACATTCCACTTTTACCATTTCAAATATGAAATACGTGGGCTGCGTTACAACTTTTTGCGCTATGAAAAAAGATTTTACGTTGAAAAACCGAAAGTTTTTAAAAGATAATTCTGTTGGCACTCTCGTCACTAATGTACCTGAACTTTTACAACGGAAAATAGTTTTTAGTACACTGAAATAAAGTCTATTTTCTGAATTTTACAACGTTTGGATGCCACCTGTTTCTATGTCCCATCGACTTTTTCACCGACGAACTATTTCAGGACTTCTTGTCGTAGACTAGAAAATGTTTGGGGAAAAAGAAAATATATTAAAACTAGCTTTGCTTTATTATCTGTACCCATTAAACGAAGTATTCCTAACAATGCCAAACTACAAGTTTTATTTATTTGGATTTATAAGGATTTATTTAGGTAAAGTTAGAATTTTCATAAACAGGCAAAAACACAAATAATAGTAATATTAATAATCAGAACAGTATGTTACAAGTACACAAGTTACAAAATAACGATGAGACTGCAATATTTATAAACTGTGGCGCAGATTCAACGCCCACCTCCCAAATTTTCACATAAGAAAAAAATCGGTTAGGCATATAAGCAGATGATGTCTGTAGGTCTATAGTTTATAGTGTGTAAGGCTATGTGTGAATTTCAACAATCCGTAAAAGATAAGTATGTGAAGTATTGGCAACCCAATCACTTGCCTTTCTCTCAATATAATTTTACCGAACCAATCGTATGCACGTTTTCATTTCGCAAAACTGTAGCAAAAACCTCACATCTATATTGGAATCTAAGCCAGAACTATTCATGAGCGACTGGGATCCAAATAGCCCATTTAGAATCAAAATCTCAGCTATATGCAAAAGTTTTATAGTAATCCTCTGTATAGTCTTGCTTGTGCTCATTGTCAAACAAAATTTAACTCTATAGCTAGAACTTTAAGGTTGTTTGTTTATTGATATAGGTCGCTTGTGTTGCCCTAGAGGTATGTTTTGCAGTGTTGCAGTCAAAGCGAAGAGAAGGCTGGTTACAGATAGACTGGTTTTTGTTGACGGTGCAAACTTTGTCGCACATGTTGAGTTTGCTTGGTAGCGTTACTTTTGAAACGGCTTACATTTTGATATGCCTATGCTAAGTGATTTTATGTGTGTGATTTTATTGAATAAATACTTTCTGATTTTGACTTTAGTCGTCCTCAATGAATAACTTTGAGTTGATGATGTTTGACTTACTACACTTCTTACTTATGCATTAGTATTATTAGTTTGAAGCGTGTGTTCTTTTATGAATCTGTTTACTTTTCCTTTTCTGTTAGATTACTTAATGCATTATATAGCTTCAATAGTGTAGGTATTTTATTACATTGTAACGAGGATCATACAAAAGAGCGATAGACACCAAGCCGAGTTTGTTGCCTGTTCTTCTCGGTGTTGGTTTTAAGACGGTTCAAGATGGTCCTTGTGATTTTATTGAATAAACATATTTTGACTTTGACTTTGCTTAAAATAATTCTGAAGAGAAAATTTACTTACTAAGATTCTTTTAAGATGTTTGTTTTTATATCAAGCATATTCGAAAACTCCTCACACAGATGAATAATGAGAAATTGACGGCACACGCGATAATATACTTATTTATAGGGAGCGTGCCTAATGGATCGACAATACAACGAATTCCGCAGATATATTTATTTACATGCAAACGGAGAACAAATACCTATGTATATGACATAAATGTTTACTCTCGGTGGGGATTGAACCCACTTCTTACCTACATCGCAGAACCTAGAGCTACTACCAACTGAGCAGTAAGGACTCAAAGTATACTTAAGTTAGTACTTGGAGTGGACACACTATCTGACACTTCACCCAATATCGACAATACAAATAACAAATCTATATTTAAGCCACTAATTTTAGTTTCAACTATTTCCCACGCGAATTTTATTGAACGTTAAATTGAACAAAAACCATTTCAACTAACACGTATCAGATCGGAGCCAACACGTAGAGGTACGTAGCATCACGTAGAGGTACGTAGCACCGCGTAGCAGCTGCTACAATTTGTGGGATCGCAAATGTAGTCAAAATTATACTAATAGTTCCGGGGATACTTATCGTAGATAGAGATATTGTGTGGCTCGTGCGAGAGATATTGTGTGGCTCGTGCGGTGTGTCAAGTATGAATTTAACGACAAGTTGAAAAAACTAGTTAGATAATAACCTTCAATCATTGAGTTGTTGTTCATCTAGACATTGGGATACATTTTAAGATTATTGCACAAAAATATTCTAACAGCCCGCCATGACAAGATCAATTCCTATAAAATCCCTTACAATCTTATAGATGTCAAAAAAGGTTTTTTTACATCTTATTGGCTTTCGTTCGAATGCAATCTCCCCTGATGTAAAGCGATAATACAGTCGGCAATGAAGCACGCCCACATAGAAAATATCTAGTATTGTTATTGAAATAGAATTACAAGGTAATTGTTGCAATTTCTGATTTTGTCGATCCATTACAGGTTACACCTTCTGTAAAATAAGGGCGTGTTTAACTTAAAATGAAATGTATGGACGTGCGGCTGACTAACCTGTACCTTGAAATCGAATCTTGAGGTGGTGTAGTAGGTAGTATACCAAGACTTTACCTTATTTAAAATTTCATAAACTCATACTTAATATTGTTGATATATTGGTTATAAGTAGGTAAAGATATTACATAATTATATCAAATTGTATTAAGGTCTTCTACAGCGAACTACCTCTAAATCCATTAAGTATATTCCACCTGACACCTCAATAAATTCGGTGATCATCCCCAAAATTGGACACACCGATAAAATCCAATTTCAAAAATTTCATTTAAAGTCGACCCTTGAAAAAACCTGAAAATCCCTCCGAAAACATGTCCAGTAAAATACGATATTAACCCTAGCCGTTACATTTACACGGTCATAAGTTTCGGATTAAAAAAGGGGTGGTGAGGAGGGGATGAATGGAAAGGAATCGTGGTGGATGAGTAGGGTTTCTATTGTGTGTATGTATTAGATCGGTGTGCGTACATATACCGCTACCTAATATAAGCTAATGGAGTAAGAATTGCCTTAAAGTGGGTTTGTTAGCTGCGGTAAAAACGCGCGTATGTTGTGTAGGATTTTGTACAAATCAGTAGCAAAGTCCGCCGTTGACTAACGCCATCTTATCTCATCCGTGTACTTTCTGTTACCGGAGATCCTCTGCGCATGAATAAATTGCATAAAAATGACATTCTTTGGTGGATGGATATGCTAACGCCTAGCTAATGTCAATTTCATACAATTTTATGGATGCAAACATTATAGTGAATTTTATTATAAATACCATAACTTAACTGTTTAATAATAGTATCATAGGCTGAACACCCACGGTAGAATGATATTTTAACCCATGTTTCGCTGTCAGATGTCACAAGAATATTAGAGTGGGCTACTGTCCGACCACGGCTATGTTATAAAAACGATCTTTGTTTGAATAGACATTAAAACCTATTAAATTCTATGTGTATTTTCTTTTGTATTCACTGGAATTGCAAACAGAGTAAATTGCGAGACTAGCAGATGATGAAGATGAGAGTAAGAATGATGATGGTGAATAAATAAATAATTTGATGATCATCTTCTTCTCGTCTCAAAAAATCCACTATTGATGATATTTCTAGAAATAATTAAATAAAAAATAATAATACAAATAGTAATGATAAGTATAAAAATATTGTCATTTTCTACATACTAGTAGTATTATATAGTTGACACCGCGAGTTTCATACCGCCTGATGTCGGACGTCTAACAGATTCTGATAAGAAACCCGTGAACATTTTGTAAGTGAAAATGTTTATTATTTTGTTTTATTTTTTGCACAATTTTCTTCTTTTTTTAATGTAGGAACCTTCTCCTGACAATAGCAAACACAACAATAAAAAGGTTTAGCGAAATGGGTCCAACCGGTCACGCGTCATGACGTGACCAAGGCGACTTCTAGTACGACGTAGCTCGTAGTGCTTGGTGCTAGCTTGGTAGATCCTAGTGATTTAATTGAATATGAAAAATTGACTATGAAATCAAAGGATAGCATACCTCATGAGGAAGGAACCGCTCCGTAAGTCATGGCATAAAGTCCGTCGAGCATCGCCGATCCACGTTTCCGCGTACCTAAGCCACGTCGGAAATTTCCTTGAATTTTTCAGTAAACAGCTGGCTCGCGGATTTGCCGCGCAAATGTTTGAAGCAAGCGCGTTCCCAGGGACAGAGTGAGGACAGACTCTGAAGTTCGAAGCTTGGCACGATGCTGAATAGTACATTACATTGAAAGAACATTGGTGCGCGTTATGGAAGATAGAAAGAATACGGCTTATTTTTCTTGTATTGTCATTTAGCTTCTTTCGAAACTGTGTAGTGAAAGGATTTTGAGCACTCCTCAAAGTGCTTTCCAGAACTCGACATAATGTTTAAGAGCTTTTTAGGTTCTTAAACTATGTGCCGGTTTCCTCACAGTTTGAGAGCACAGTGCACAAAAATTATAAACAAAAAAGTCATTTCATGACCAGTTTTGAAAATACGTTCATACGAGTATGACTGGCAGCAGGCTGCTACCACTAAATCACCAGGCGCTATATTCTAACCGTAAACATTTCTGTAATTATTTCTGCGCTATGGTGTCAAAATAAACAATTTTAGATTTTTTTCATCCATACAAGCTACAAAACTGCTTTATGCTTTGTGCCACTGGACATCTGGTGGTTTTGTTTTAGTCAAAACTACTAATCATACTGTTCTACAATAAATTAATTTAATTTAATTAATCACAAAGCCTATTATACTACTATTAACTCGATTTTGATTTTTACATAGGTTCGGTCGAGGCTTTTCAGTTAAGAACCAGATTTTCTCTCCACATTAACCTTTTATTAAAACTAACAATGGCATTATGCGCCTAGTTAGCAGGACTTTGTGGCAGTCCTGGCAAAGTCCCTGGGCGCGGTAAGCCCGATAGCGAAGGCGCCTCTACATGCTTTGTTGATCCGATGCACGTGCTGCTTGGCACACAGACAAGTGTGACCAGCTTTCGCCAACCTCAGTATTGACAAGCAAGAAAATACCTCCTGTTATTTATTTTCCTACTGTTTTACTAATAGCTTCATGTAACTTCAGTCGTGTTATTGCGGAAATTGCAACCACTGTAAAATGTTTTTTTATACAACTGGTTGAAGAAACAAGCAGATGGCCCACCTGATTTTAAGTGGTGACCATCCTACCTATTATAGAGCATTGCCTTGTAAGTCGCGCACGATAGGAACGTGCCCTACAATGCACTGCTCTGCGTCCATCAACTTGAGGCATACCGATGTACCTGTAATTACACCGGCGACCACACTCTTCAACCCGAAACGCACAGTTGCTGCTTGGCGCTAGAAAAAGGCGTGGTGGTTGTACTTCCCCTTCACAGCGTCTACTACTCTTGCAAAAATTAGTATGTAGTAAATGTAATGTTTTGATACACTTATTTCAGGGGGGCGAAGTCTATCATGCATCAGATGCTCAGTGTCTCCAGGGTCCCAACTGTTATCCTGTTAACAGTTAGTTGGTTACATCCCGGTCTCAGTCTGTTTGGATGGCATTTGACAAAAGGACCTATTGAAAATCTGTCGATACATTACAATGATCGCAAACAATTTCATATCAGCACACATCATACAATACCGAGATAGAGCAGATATGAGCCATTGTCAAACAATATCGCTGCAGTGGTGTGGGTCGGGCATCGAACCGAAACTACCGTCAGAAAGCAATCACTGAACTAACGGGGAATGATTCCGCCGCGCCGTGAACCAGAACAAAAGGGAATCACTTTGATCTGCGTGTGCTGTGCCCATCGCTTCAGCTGGAAAATGGACATTAAATAGAACCTAAGTACCGTTATAAAAAAAAAAATAAAAAACATTAGTAACGGACGGTAACTTGTTTTGTTACCGTCCGTTCCGGGACACACACACACTGAACAAACAAGCAGCAACACACGGAAAATAAATAATCAACAAAAAAGTAAACAAAAATTAAAAGCATGAAAAATTAACACAATAAAACTGTTAATATTACAAATATTATGTTATGCTTCCTTATTTAACAAGAAGATTTATTAAAAAATTAAAAAACCCGAGTGCCCGAACTAAAAGTATGTAGGTAGGTAAATAAGATAATGTTTTAAATTTGGTACTTTTTAATATTGAAATCCATTCTTCAATCTTGACGTAATCATTGCAGACAGTCGGAGGCTCGTGTACCTATGTCCTAGCAGTTTACTGACGCCTGTGGTTGTATAACTCATTTTGATCACTTTGGGGTTATCAGAAATCACATTTTATTATAACAAAACTCTTCATATATTCGAAACGGCTTCATCGATTTTGATGTGGTTTTTTCTAAAAGATTTGTATGACCATAGAGAAGGTTTTACGATATATTTTAGTATCACTCATGGCCTAGTTCGCTAAAGTGACTTAACGAATCTTGCGTTCTGGTTTTGTCTTTGAGGGTTTACTTTAAATCAAAAACTAATAAATTATTTGAAAACACATCATTACTCTCTTGATTTTGATACCCATATTGCTATGATAGCGAAATGATTTTTTTTTAATGTGAGAGAATATCGCTCTTCCTTTCCTTTCCACGTGACTTTTTGTTTTTTTTTTATTCTAAGGACACTTGGGAAGTTGCAACGTATCTTTTAATACCAGAATCATCAAAATCCATCCAGCCATTTGGTTACTACGTGGTAATAAAGGAAATATCGAAGGAAGGATACATAAATACATACATGGATAGATACACGCCAAACACATAACCCTCGGCACTCGGGTAAAAACCATGTCATAATGGCTAGTAAAAAAGTGTGCATGTCTCCAGCTTCCTCATATTGAAAATGTAATTTCTATAAATGCCAATATTTAAAGCATAATTAGTACACTCATAGATTTGAATCATAATTTAGCTGCCAAATAAACAACGATGCTATAAGCTTATAATAGTGTGTAAGCTGGAGTAACATGTCTCCAGCTGCCTCAGTCAGTGTGGGCAAACGGCTAATGATAGAGATATATAGTAAACGCAAGGATTTAGTACCTATTTAGTACACCTGGTACCAAAAATTTCAGGTCTGTAGTCTGTATTATGGTAGGTAGCAGTTAAATAAATAATTAGGTAAATTTAGATTTACGTAGGTACCTAATCATTTATTAGTTTTACTACTTAACTTCTCCTATGGGTACTGTGGTAGGTGTTAAAGAACTGGCGCTTTGAGTAGGTACCTATGTAGATACAGATACAACTCCGTTATTTTAACACTGCCAAAAAGGTAAAAAAAGGGGCTACCTACCAGTAAAAACGCACCTCTTGTATCTATGTATGTTTCTTCCGCATCGATTTGGATATCCGCATCGCACCAATAATGCGGATGTTCATGCGGATGTGACAAAAACAAAAAATAAAATAGACGCAACCAGTGACAGGCGCGTAGTATCACCTTCAGAGCGGCAACGCATCATTTTTATGGTCGCGTCGAAATGCTTTGAATTTTTGGCGGTAAAATGTTATTTTGCTGATTACAACAGAACTGCTTGTCTTAGAGATTCCAAATTTTTGGTACCGAGTGCACTAATTCATAGCTCGGTTCAGAGACATCAACCGAATCTGTACCTATTGTGGTTGCTGAGATCCAACATGTGCAAGCTGGACAAACAAAAAAAGCTGGAAAAGCTTGTAACTCATAGAGTTTTGAACAGAAACACTTCAAATATTTGGTACCTCGCTAATTCGTTTGGTACTAAATCTGGAGACTTAAAGCAACCTGCTAGCTCCAGCTATTCCAGAGAACGAGCATATGCTTTTTCACGTATCGTTACTCCAGCTTACACGTTGATCAAGTCTTATAACTCGAAGAGTTTCCTAGCTACAGACCTGAAATTTTTGGTACCAGGTGTACTAAATAGGTACAAAATCCTTGCGTTTACTATATATCTCTATCATTAGCCGTTTGCCCACACTGACTGAGGCAGCTGGAGACATGTTACTCCAGCTTACACACTATTATAAGCTTATAGCATCGTTGTTTATTTGGCAGCTAAATTATGATTCAAATCTATGAGTGTACTAATTATGCTTTAAATATTGGCATTTATAGAAATTACATTTTCAATATGAGGAAGCTGGAGACATGCACACTAAAAAAAGATGCCAATAAGCATGACAAGCACAACCTATAACAAGCTTTGCCTTGGATGTCACGCGCGATATGAACGTACCTTACGATGCAATGCCCTGCGTTCAACTTGAGACAAAAATGTTAAGCTCCATGTATCTTCCTGTCTGCAACTATACCTTTTAGGCTGCCTGTCCATTGACATGGAGCGATACGGCGGAACGGAGAAACTGATAAATATTAACCAATATAGAATTGTATAAAACTCCCGCATAAAATATCCGGGAGATATTATGCTTTCCTATTGGTTAATATTTCTTCGTTTCTTCACCCCACAGCCTTGCTCGGCTTCAATAAACAGGCATAAACTGAAACATAGCTTGGCAACAGAAATAGGCTTGGACTTGCCCTACTTGACGTGCCCTACACAAAGAGCTCTCCTACACTTTCAAGGACTACTTCAAAATGTCATAATAACAGTTAAAAATGGTCGCCCTACTACTGAACATAGAAGCCGATAGCTTCAAACAATGAAATGGATCCGGCGATATTCCGATGCAGGCCGACCGGGATTGATCATGTGTTACGCTTTCCCAACATTTCGCGGCGTCAAATTGAAATCGTCTCGGGAATGTGGATACACGAGACGTAACTGTGGAGTTTACTTTGTATCTAAGATCGAAGTATCAGCTACAAATGTATGTTTTATTTAAAACTAGCTGATGCTCGCGGCTTCGCTCGTGTATAAGTATTTATGGGGTTCCTTAAAAAAAGTACTATAAGTATTATCAGCTACCTGGTTCTCATATACAAGCGTTGGCTTAGTTTGGGGCTAGATAGTGCTGTGTGGAATGCCCACCAATATTTAATTATTTATTATTGAAGTTAGTGTTGTACGGCATCTTGTCTCCATCGTGTCTCCTAAACCACCACTCAATACCTGCTTTCACACGGTTAAGGGTATTTATTCAGTTAAATAAATCACAAGGATCACTCTAAAACGTTTTTAACTTGTGAATCAACAGATTAGTTTTAAGTCAGTGGCATTTAGAGAAGTCAATAAAAACAGAACAGACAGAAAACTTTGTAGTATATCGTATTAACAATTTATAATTGCAAAGATTTATAGACAAATAAAAAGTAAGTGACGTATAGCAAGCACTTCTAAAGCTCACGCCCTAAGTCCCGAAGTAGTCCACCGACTAAGTGAATAGTTACTAAGTTGGCAAGTCCGCTAAGTAAAGCCGCTAGGGGTCCCCTCTTCCCCTACGTCTAATACGTGTCGATAAACTTGCCCGCTTATCCGAACCTCTTTTTATTTATCGTACTTTTGCGCGGTGATTTTTAGCATTTTATGAGCTGTCTCAAACGGTATAGGAATAGTACATGAGCATGGATATCAAGCATACGAATTTTAGGCCCAAAATTGTACCCACAGATATATACAGGGTGTCCCACGGATATGCCATATGGAGGGAAAGTACCTTGAATGTTGTAGATGGAACATTTTACTGAAAGACTTTTATATATATAAATATGAATGCAGCCTAAATTGTTTTTAAAATTCAAATAAGTATATATATATATATATATATACACATATATATATACATATATATATATATATTGTTAGGAGTGTTGTCAGTGACGCACGCTGTGGTGGCGCTGCGGTGCTGTGTGGCGCGCATAAAACCAAGCGCAGGCAGAGCGCTGGTCTCTTTGCTGGCTGTCTTTCGATGCGTAAGCATCAAGGGAAAGTCGTTGTGATTCGTTCTGGATATTTAATTAGGTCGTGAGAGCTATATTTTTCGGTGTGGTTAATCTGTGTAAAAGTGTTTAAAGTCGTGCTAAGTGTGTCTTGTTCCATTCTGGTTATTATTATTCGATGTAATAAAGCTGATGTTTTTCATTATTAAAATTAGGTTACCGGTTTATGTTTTTATCTTTGACCCACTCCTGGTTTCCTAAAATCAGAATTGGGATAAAGAGCCTAGAATTTAGCCCACGTGGAATTTACCAAAAGGGAACAAGTCTACCCGCACTTAGTGAAAATTTTCAATTCTCGTGTTTCTGTGTAGTGTGATTTCACGTGAGTACATTTTAAGTACGTCACGTGGACGATCAAGATACCACTCGGAAGATAGCAAGCATGTACGTGTGCGTCGTCGTTCTCGGAGTTTGTCGCGCACGAGTTGGCGAGGTAGTTTGCGTCGTTTTCGGCTACAGTCTCGATCGTGGAGCTCATCTGGGGATCGAACGACACGACGCTATGATAGGGACAGGTCGCACACTCGAGGTAGGTCTCGATCACGCTCATGAAGCGTCGACCACCGTCGCCGTTTTCGGTCTCGTTCTCCTTTGCTTTTGGTGTTCCTTCTGGGAATGCATTTTCAGGCTATTTTTATCACTACCGATGTAGGTTTACATAGGCCTGTGTCACTTATTGTCGGTTGCCGTTTTGCGCCCTCTTTTGCTAGTGAGCCGTCTACATTGTTACCTGAACATGAGCCATGAATTTGTGTCTATCTTGTTTTAGCATTATGCGTGTCACACGCATTTTTAAGCACAGTGTGACACAGGGGCATTACCTATTCTCTATGGCTTACGAAATTCCTTGCCTCAAGCCGTGTGACGTCACAACGTGATCTGAACGCAAACGCGATTGGATTGGTCATAGTGAATAACGTCCTTGTACAAGGGAAGCTGACTTTTGTGAGATCTTCAGATCTTGTCAATGCGTTAATTAGTGCAGCGCTGTCTGTTGTGAAAATAATTATTCTGTTAGTTTGCAGTAGCTACGGCTGTCTTAGACTTGATGACCTGATGGGAGCATTTCTTCTATTGCCGGAGGAAGCCCAAGGATTTCTGCATGGAGAGCGGTCGTTGATTTGCTGAGAGGTTGTGCCCGGGAGGGCCCTGTTTCAGGATAGTACCTAGAAGCTACAACCCGCTCCTAGTTTTTGTTTCGAACCATAATTATGACGTGAAGGACTTTGTGGGGCGGAGTCAGATCCTTTTAGTCCTTTCTCCACTTTCTAATCGATAGAGGAAGATGGGGGGATGCTGAACACCTGAGAGAAAAATGCTTTATTTGTTTTCCATTTGTCAGTTAGATACTCTGCCTGCTCAAGCATTACAACCCCTGCGCTGCAGCGTGCTCGCTGTGTTTAAACGCACCATATTTAATAAGTTATTGGATCACCCGACGCGATCGCCATCACCCCTGCTTCCCCTACTTTTGTTCAAGAGGTATTTTGTCGGTACCGTTTCGGGCCTCGGCAATGGCTTGGATAAGCTTGCCCAGAATCCTGCGGTCTTCTTCTTTCGAGTCGATGATCAACAGATTAATCTTGTTACAGCCATTTAGACCAGTAGGTGGCCACGTCTACGGCATTGTCCGTGCAGGTCCTCGGATCATCCATTGTGCCAGTGGTGAGGCAAGATGGACCCTCAAGCACGTGTGGCATAGACTGCAATGGAGCACCACACACGCACACATTGCATCTCGTTACGCCGATAAAACCCTACCTACTTAAGATAGTTAACATTCAGCTCAGCGCTCGATGAGGTAACACGTTCAGTGCACAGCTAGTCTATTTCCTGAAGATGCTTCGTAGAGAGGTGAAACACGTGTCGAATTCTAATTAAGTTTATTCCAGCTTAAGGAGATTAGATCAGCGGATTAGTACTACATATTGCTTTGTTCAAGTTAATTTGTACCTACCTGCTTAAGTTACACCTAAATCGACCAACTTGTGCTCTGAGTCTATTTAAGGTTTTCCACAGGGAAGTTTATGACCAGAGGGTAGCTCTTCTGTAGGTGTAACGAAACCAAGCGGCGGAGCATGCTTTGACGTCCACAGGACCATTCGAGCATAACTTGCGTTACCAGCTAAAACTACCATGCTACGGAGAAAGCTGTTGCGTATTTTCAGTCGTCCTCTAGGTGGTAAACAGTTGTGAAGAGGATGCCTAACGTCACTTTCTTGGTTGAGCTTTTTACTGCGCCGGCGATTTCTCTGCGAACATGTGGTGGCGCTATTCCCGCTAGTGGATACAGTTTGGTTAGTAGTGTGGTAATCCTGCAGTGATTTGTTATCTTTCCACTGCCGTTCCATTGGTTTGTGGATTTTATTCATAATGCTGCTGCTATCGCCTATTGTTGTATTTAAAAATGAAGCAGCATTTGGCCTAGTATTATATCCAGCGCTGCTGATGGTGTGGATATTGAGCAGACGCTGATCAGGAAGCACGCGAGCCTTTGTACCTGTTGCAGCTTATTTATTGTTGTGGACTAAAAATACAGTGGTGTCCACGAGGCTTATTTTTCGTTTTTATTTTTACATATGCATTTAGTGGTTGGATATTTGGCAGGACAACCCTATTACATTTTGTTTAGTAACAATTTGTTTACTTAAGACCAGTTTACAACTTTAGAGATCGCATTGTTTACCTACACATAGGTAGTAGATTCGGATTCGGCAACTTCAGCTGGCGAGTGAAGAACACAAGTTCTGTTTTTCTGAGGTTCTCTGTTAGGCTGTGAGCATATGACACCATGACTACACGTAGTGTTCTCTGCAACTTTTCGCATAAAGTTGATTCGAAGAACCCCGATATCATGATTGCCAGATCGATTTATTTAGGGAGTCTAGTAGTTGTCAGCTATACAAGTACCCACAGCAGCACAGCATCAACGTTATTGTTACCAACTATAGTATCCGAGCAATCTACACTAAGCCGTAATGCGATGCATTCTGTTTCCAAGGATCACGTACTCCAATCGCAAGATGTTTTGTAAGCAGTCCGTAGTGTCTGTCTAGGCATGGTCATAGTTTTGAGTGAGGTGATCAAGAATCCTATGGAGTGTATTCATTGCTATGTAAAAGTTTTACATCGAACTTTGATCCGATTATTTGGTTGCCTAAACGGTATGGGTAGATGGAGAGATACTTCAACGAGCAGTTTTTACTCTGGAAATAGATTCTCGACATATTTGATGAGTTGTAACATTGATGTTGTATCTTCGTTAAGAAAAAATGTTTTTAGCTGATGAGTAAAATGATAGTTTGGATCATGGTCAGCTAGGCCGAACGAGTGTTGTATGTTACGGTTGAGTATCGACAAATATTATGGTATGAGGTTAAGACGTTTTAAGTATTCGTTATGTAACTTCTACTCGTAGCTGATTTACAGATACGTGCAGTGCGGATCTGATGACTTAACTGATTCCGTGAGAATGGTGGGGAGCCTCACGAGGTTCTTGTGACGGAAATAAGAAAATAAGGCAATCAACTTTTGTTGGATATGTTTTAATTTTTATTCTTATTGTCTAGAAGCTACCATCCAAACCTTCACCTGTGGCTGCACGTGGCCTTAAGAGGCCTTCACCTACAGTTGCGCGAGGCCTTCGGAGGTCTTCGCCTGTGGCTGCGCCGGGCCTTAAGAGGCTTTCACCTACATCTATGCGAGGCCTTGGTAGGCCTTCGCCTGCACCTGTGCGAGGCCTTGGCGGGCCTTCGCCTTCAGCTACGTGAGGCCTTGGTAGGCCCTCACCTGTTTCGACGCGAGGCTTGGTAGGCCATCACCTGCCCCTGCGAGAGGCCTTGGTGGGCCTTCGCCTCCAGCTACGCGAGGCCTTGGCGGGCCTTCGCATCCAGCGACGCAAGGCTTTAGGAGCCTTTGCCCGTGGCAACGCGACCGCTGCTGGGAGCCGTGGCTGATGTCTGGATCCTGAGGGAAGCCAACATCTCCTGCTACTCAGGCTATGGTCCCGTGGAAAGGCGAGCTGACTGTCGAGTCGTGCTCCGTCTTTGAGGATGTGTGACATCCGTGTGGCCCTTGAGGTATCCGTATGGCCCTTGAGGCAGGAGGATGCTTGACATCCGTGTGGCCCTTGAGGCATTAACACCAAGTCCTTTGGAATGGTGTTCTGGCCAGGAAAGCTGATCGGCCTTGCAAACCGATCAGTCGCTGTCATCGCATCATTGCGTAAACAGTGTTCATTATTTGGCATGTTGTTTTGATCTTTATACTTTTGTAGCTGAGTATTTTGTGTTGTTGCTTGTCTTGTGCTGTTGAATGCTTTGTTTCAAGCATTCAGCAACGCTATATGGTTGCGGTATGGTTTTGTAGTTATTAGTAACCTAACTAACCCTTACTGAATGCACGTATTGTTGATACCGCTAAGATGTTGACTATGTTTTCTCATAAAAACCATGTCTCTGTTTAATAGATGCGAGCTAATCTGTCGGGACGCCAGAGCGTCAGGAGAGGCCGTGTTAGGAGTGTTGTCAGTGACGCACGCTGTGGTGGCGCTGCGGTGCTGTGTGGCGCGCATAAAACCAAGCGCAGGCAGAGCGCTGGTCTCTTTGCTGGCTGTCTTTCGATGCGTAAGCATCAAGGGAAAGTCGTTGTGATTCGTTCTGGATATTTAATTAGGTCGTGAGAGCTATATTTTTCGGTGTGGTTAATCTGTGTAAAAGTGTTTAAAGTCGTGCTAAGTGTGTCTTGTTCCATTCTGGTTATTATTATTTGATGTAATAGAACTGATGTTTTTCATTATTAAAATTAGGTTACCGGTTTATGTTTTTATCTTTGACCCACTCCTGGTTTCCTAAAAATATATATATGTATATATATATATGTATATATATGTATATATATATATATATAGGCTGCATTCATATTTAAATAATTACATGGTTGAACCGAGAATTGAACCCGTTACACGAGAAAAATAATCACTATGTAGCTTTATCATCCTGATCGAAAGGCTTCATTACAAGAATTATTTTTTGCTAATTAACATAGTGTCAAAAATAAAAGGAAGACCATGAATTTTAACAAATGATAATAATATAGTAACCTTCCACAAATAAAACTACAGGAAAATATGGGCATTCGCCTTCCATCCGTATAGGTCTAGTTAAGTACCTACCAGTAGATCTATGCCGAAGGAACTTTATCCCTTTATTATTCATTAACAATGTGAAATCGGTTAAGCGTCACTTTGAAGATAAATTCTTATTTTTCTTTTTCATTATTATTTGAACAATGTAAATTTGAATTACTCGGAAAGTCAAAAAGAAATTCTCAAAGTGAAACTTCAGAGTTTTCGTTCAGCTTGATAATCTGTGTCCAAATCTGGACAATGGGGGCGTCTGCGCTTCGTTTGAGCGTTATTTAACTCCTGTCACAGTAAGGATGGTCGCACATGACGTCAGCGCCGGCACCCAGCCGAGAGCTGACGTCACGTCAACGTCACACGCGTCATTGGGCCGTCGTTTGTTGAAATGACAGCCCGCGTGGATGAATACATGATGAATACACAGGGTGTCCTTGAATACAATCTGATAAGTTAGTATGCGTCATAAATTGTATTTTATGACTGACGAAGACAAAGCTACGCGAGCTTTATAAAACAGTGCGACATATCTTATTATGTGAAAATGATCATTACACTCGTGATATAATTCTTAAAAATGTGCATCAATGTGATGGACTGTCTCATTGCAAATGCTTCAAGGTAAGTCAATAGAAGAATGAGGCAAATAAAAGTATGTAAACCTAAGCTAATTCAAACTTAGCTATTGGATATAATATTTTCTGATCCATATGATACAGATACATATCCTGTATATTGTTTAAAACAGCATTATTGTTTAAGCATCAATGTGTAAAACAGCCATAAAAACCAATTACAATGTCCTCTTACAGACAATGCAGAGTAATACCAGCAGTACCCACATATTAATAGTAACGTTACCCACCATGCCACATACGCTAATAGTGACGTCATCGCGTCAGCTAGCCGTAACCGCCAAAAGATAATTCTCCAGGTAATTATTCAAGCGCATGCAGTCGCCTTTGTTATTCAAATGATGGCGCTCCACCACCTGCCACCGGCCTGCTTAGCAAGCTGACTTGCTGGAAGTGTGGCTACCATCATGTGCCGACCGTGATATACAGGTGAATGTAACGCCGTGAAATACCAACTCAAATTCAAAGATAAGTTATGTTACCAGCTCATCAATCCAATAATCTACTACAACTTTCAATCGATAAAACCAAAAATCTTCTGTGGTTTAGGTATATAAATTTCTGTTCACCACTGGATCCCTATTGACCCCGTTTTACAGTACGTACATCTCAAAGCTGGTGGTGAATCTAGGTGCATCTAGGTGCCAGTTCACTATATTTACATCAGGTCTCTTCAAGGATCAAAAACTATACACACTTATTCTGCCATCCCCAACTTTGATTAATCATGACACAACGTGGTGGCCACCGCTTTTTAGGAAACATTTAAAGATGCGGTTTGTATGTTGTGATACTGTCTTTTGATCGGTGCACAGACACATCTCACTATATCGCGTTGGTTGCTAATGCAGTGGCCGTTATATAACGCACGTTATCTATGCAGTGCTAAAAAGTCAGAATAACCAGCCGTAAGATAAAAAAGCCGGAATTTAAAAATATAATTAGTAATATCACTACAGAATTTGATTTTCCGAATTAATTTTCATTCTTCTGAATTGATGGTAGTAGGTAATATAGTATAGTGTAAGAATCTAATATAGAGAATTTTTTACCAGTATTGTACTGGTGTTATCTGGCTACGAAAAAAAGAATTCATAATTATGATCCATGGAGCAAAGCCGCGATCAAAATCTAGTAAAAAATAATAAATCGTTTCTCAACGCATAAAAACCAAGCTATCAAATTAATTACAAGACTCTTAATTACGCCAAATTCATCGTAACGAAACCCCTTAACCTCAATAGAGAACTTTCGACGAAAATTAATTTATTTATATTCATAGAATCACTTCTTAATATTTCAAAAACACTTTAATATCAAATCAACTTCAAACTTGAACGAGTTATGGCCTTAAGTTTTAAATACGTCCGTAAAATGTTTATTAGGTACATAAAATGGTATAAAACTGTCCTATAGAACTGACAATAATTTCTCCAATGAAAACCTGCTAACAAAAGCTTTGCAAAACTGGGTTTTGTGGAATCTCTGACCGTTATCCGTTATCCAGATCACCGTACTTCTCTTCTTTTTGTCGTGTCACTAGTTCTCCCGAAACAGTGTGGTGAAAGCGATTCAAGTGCGCCGGTCTCCTCACAATGTTTTCCTTAACCGTTACCGTCTGAAACTGTGCACATAAATTTTTGAACAGAAAAACTCATTGGTGCGAGGCCGGTTTTGAACCACACGGCCAAAAAGCAGAGTTGCTATCACTAGAGCACCAGTGCTGTCTAATTATTAATTATATCTGTAATAATGCTTATTTCTTACAGCTATTTTTCAGTTTTTTGCCTGTCGCGTGCAACTGGCACCTAGTGTCACCTAGTTTTAGGACGTTTTAAAATCCTTTCACCACACTGTTTCGAAAGAAATTAGTAACACGATAAGAAGAAGAAGGACGTTTCAAAATGATCCTTGTAATTTTATTGAATAAATACATTTTACTGACTTCATTGTAGTTCAATTAAATAAAATGCAATGAATTATTTGTTTATCAGAATGGAAGAATAGATTAATTTTAAATCGCAGACAATGAGCCCTTGCAAACTTAACAAGCTTTTTTTTTATTTAAATTTGAAAGTTGAGATTCAATTATTGAAAGACTAGTAACTATTGAATTTAGCTAATAAAGTTTTAGAAGTAGTTAAAACATTAGAAATATTTGTTTTAAAACTTGTTAAACTAAACAGTAACCAATTCTGATTTTAATTAAATCATAAGTTTTGCCTTGTTTAATATTCGTCTAAATGTTTTGAAAGTCTACAAAGCAAAATGATGCATTGGATATTCCTTTGTAAAACGTGCTGTGAGGTGAGCAAAATAAAGTCGGTTAAAATAAGCAGGTGTCTACGTATACGCATTTTTGACCTGACCACCCTTTTGGACAATCTAAGAATCGAGAAGGAAAAAGTCCAAAGAAGTAGAGGAATGACTGGCGTGCTTACTATGTGTTCTAGCCGTGACTTTATTTATTTTCTGGTGTTGTGTGATTGTTGACCCATCGTGCTGAACCAGTAATCCGCCAAAGCTCATTAAACTTTTGAAAGTTAGCCACGACACGCAATTCAATTGCTACTCGTACAAATCCCCATTTACGGCCCAATACTATTCGGCAAATGCGTTTTAAATGATACCTATTATGGCCCCATCGCCCCTTCTCATTTTCCTCCATTTGGGGCGGAATTCATCGTTTGTTATGAATCTCGTAATTGCGTTGCAGAAGCCATTCATCAACTTCTTATTCATAAAAGTCGATAAGTTAACGGTTTCATTTTGTAAATTTAATTTCGATTCTGTGACACTTCACGGCACCTTAGGCATGGGCGAGTCGTCTAGGCAGCTTGTTTATAGTTACTATCGATGTTAAGTAGTCTTACCATGTAATAAGTTCTTTAGATACCTGTAATTTATTAAACAATTTTTTTTTATTCAGCCTTTATTGCAAATACATATTTATAAATGTTAATAATGTTAATTTGTAAATGTTTGTACGCCGCCAGGCAAAGCACAGAGATCACTTGCTTTCCTACGTTTACCATCTATTTTTATGTAAACATAACCTGTGTTTTATAAACTAATAAATGAATTATTAATTATGAATTTATGTCCATATAAAATGTGTGTACACTATTAAATAGCATAATCTGTCTACTGTTTTAGTTTATAAACTGGTGTTTTCATGAGACGGTACATTTAAATATAAATTCAGTTTATAACTGTACTTTATGCTATGTCCCACTGCTGGGCAAGGCCACCCGCTATTCCTTCCGTTTTTTGCAGAACACGTCGTTAATTTAATAGATAAAAAAATTAGAATCTTAAAGCAAGGGAATACGTAATACTTGTCATGATAGATGATCAGGTACAAGACCTAGAGAAGAATTGAGCTCACGATTTAGAGCTATCGATATGATATAACCATTGTTCAAGTGTTGCTATCGATATGATGACGTGTCCCAACACCAGAGCGGCAATGCGGCATCGTTAATCAGCGGCGAGCGTGTTAATATCGCAAATATTTATCTTTGGGCATCTCAAATGAAAATATCTGAACCGCTCACCTGAATGTTATTCATTGAAAATATCGTCTAAACTAAATAATATTTTATAAATTATTTTCATTATAAAGTGAAACCTCTGGAATTTTAGTCAACAATTTTATAATTCGTACGTAAGTCTATAGCCAAAACTCGGGCTAACTTTCTAAAATCTATCAATAAACTAAAATTGGTGGACATAATATCATACATTATCTAGCCCCAAACTATGCGAAGCTTGTGTTACGGATTGTTGTTCAATGTATTGCAGATCGATTTAAATCGATAGTCCTTATTGATCTTGATCCAATAGATATTTATAGGTATATTTTTACTATCTTGGGAACATAATTTTCACTTGAAACGGGATATTTACCATGATTCGACCCTTTTCAAGTGAAAATTATGATATTTTTATTCGTTTCTATATATGTAGTTCTAAATATAAAAAACAAAATATCAGAGCAGAAGTAAACCTAAGTGTCTATCACAGATCCCAAACTATATTATTAAAATTATATTATGTGAATTATGCTATTTAAGGCTTAGTACTCGTAGAATTATGTATACTAATATCTTAAGCTCTGACAGCCGCAGACTTTTTAACAAGAGCACTTTTAGACTACGAAAATAACAAGGGATAATTCGATTTGAACAGAAACACGAAGCAGGCCTCGATCGACATTCCAATCAGAAAGAAATCTATTTTCACGGCCAACTTTATTTAATAAATCATTCAAACTGTTATAATTTCAGTTAAATCTGATTATGTAAAGGTGAAGGGAAAAGTCTGAATGTTACATAGAGTATTTTAGCTGTTGAGACAGAAAGGATATATTTTTAGAAAAATTTTACTGTCTACTATTTATAATTGAGGAACATTTTCAAAATAATGTTAACAATTAAACATGAATCAAATGACGGACGTTGACTCAAAATCTCGTTTTGTTTTGGATATTGTTTAAACGAGAAGAATATTTGAACATCCAATTTGACGAGCCCCAAAAAAAAAACAACCTTACAACTTTGACCCCGGCACGGTAAATACAGATCTTTTAATACAAAAATACAACCTTCGATTCCTTAAAACGTCTAAGGGTTTGAGTCAGAAGTAGGACTAAATATTACATTTAAACATACCCACTTTCTACAGTACTTAGCATTTTATACGTGACTTAGTTACAAGCCCTTCGCAACTCATTCACAAAACATCCAAAAATCTATATTCAATCAAACCATACATCACCATTTTGAATCGCCGTATTTAACCTATATTCTAAGTTTTTCATAACGAAAATTAATGTTTTCTATTCTGTTACGACGTAAATGACGATGATGATGATAATTTCCTATTATCAACAGACAAAGAATGAACCAACCGACAGATCCTAATTATCCAATTTCCTACTCTTTGCCACACCAGAATTAAATTTGCAAATGGATCTCAAGTTAGCGGCAGAACTGTACCTTCTAGAAATTGATTAATGCTTTGCGCGAGATCAAACAATTATTGAATTATCTGAAATATAAATTGTGAGAAATTTTAATGTTTTACTGAAGCGAGCAGAGGGTAGGTAGACTCACGGAGAGGGTAAGGTCTAGGTAAAGCCTTTTTCATTTCGATAGTACAACCTTTTTATTGATTGAAATTGATTTGTAAAATAAAGATTTAAAACTTATACATAATGTAAAATAGTGTATTATACCTAAGTTTTTTTTAATAAAAATCTAAATATTAATTTTATTTGTCTGATAGAATGAAAAACCAGAAAACATTAAACTGAGCAGGTTTTTTTTAGTTGGAAAAATGTTTTTTTTTCCTACACGCTGATTGAACAAGCATGCGGCTCATAGTAACCATCACCTATACAATATGTTTATGCATTGCCTCGCAATTTACATACGATAGGAATGTACCTTGCGATTCACTGCTTGTGCCCATAAATTAAATAATCTCGCACATTATTTTTATTTAATTTTGATTGATTATGTTCTTACTCATTTTATTTGAAGAAGATCGGCAGCAAGGCTCAGCCTCTCAGTACGTAGCCAAGGCTTGATTTTAGAATTCACCCTTTACATTAATCTTTATTTGCGTGACAGCCGACGTTGATGCGTATAAAGGTGCTGACCCTACAGGTGAAATGGGTTGGCGCAACTAAATAATAGCTTACAAGGAAAGCTTAAAATGTTTCTTGCAAATTAAGATTTAAAATTTAAAAAATAGTCATAGTAGTAAGTACTTCCCCAGACGAACCACACACAACGAACTCTGCTACTCTTGATCTACATCTACTTTATGCTTAGGTATGTCCCAATTTATAAAGAATACGTTATAAATACCTAGTATACAAAAAAAAAAAAGATAATCTGGATAAGTCCTGCATCCTAAATTAGTAAGCCGATCCAATCCGAAGGAAATGTAAGCAAGCTTTAAACACACAAACACAGTAGACATTTTCTCCGAAAATGTCCGTCCAAATCATTAAACTGGACAAACACAGTATGTAAACGTACTCTCTCCGTCCCTGATCAAAGAACGCAGCTTCCATCAGTTTGTTTAATTTATTTGGAAAACTTTATCAACTGGCTATAAAGTAGAAATAAAAATACTGGTTTGTAATGGTCTTGGCAGACTAGCAACTAATAGTGGTGAGACATAATCTGAGTCGAAACCTCTTTGCTGCTACAATAAAGAAACACCTACAGTCAATTAAAAGATGTTTAACAATTTCCTTCATTTTGTTATTCTTCTCATATTTATGCTCACATACATACATTGATTTGTTAAAACAAACACATTTAACAAATCAATGTACGTATGTGTCTATGTAAGCTGTCTCCTACACCAGTACACAGTACACTTTTAATATTTTTGAAGATTTTATATTATACTAGCTTTTGCCCGCGGCTTCGCTCGCGTTTAGAAGTATTATTATTAATTAGGCATAGTTTTTGCGGCTTTACTTTTGTTAAGCGTGTGCAAAAAATTGGAGGGTTGACTTTATGAAAATCCTATTGAAGCGGACGTCTTCATCATAGTAGCTCTAATCTTTAATTTCAGTTCAATTAGTCGAAAATCTAAGAAGATTTATACAAACTTTCATCCCTATTTTATCCCCTTAGGGGTGGAATTTATCAAAATCCTTTCTTAGGGGATGCCTAAGTCATAGTAGTTTTATGCATGCAAAGTCAGCCCAATCGTTTAAAAATTGACAAAATTTCATACAAACTTTCATCCCCTATTTCATCCGCTTGGGGGTAGAATTGATCAAAATCCTTTCTTAGCGGATGCCTACGTCATAACATTTACCTACATGCCAAATTTCAGCCTGATCCGTCCAGTGGTTTGGGCTGTGCGTTGATAGATCACTATGTCAGTCAGTCACCTTTGAGTTATATATATTAACTAGCTTTTGCCCGCGGCTTCGCTCGCGTTTAGAAGTATTATTATTAATTAGGCATAGTTTTTGCGGCTTTACTTTTGTTAAGCGTGTGCAAAAAATTGGAGGGTTGACTTTATGAAAATCCTATTGAAGCGGACGTCTTCATCATAGTAGCTCTAATCTTTAATTTCAGTTCAATTAGTCGAAAATCTAAGAAGATTTATACAAACTTTCATCCCTATTTTATCCCCTTAGGGGTGGAATTTATCAAAATCCTTTCTTAGGGGATGCCTAAGTCATAGTAGTTTTATGCATGCAAAGTCAGCCCAATCGTTTAAAAATTGACAAAATTTCATACAAACTTTCATCCCCTATTTCATCCGCTTGGGGGTAGAATTGATCAAAATCCTTTCTTAGCGGATGCCTACGTCATAACATTTACCTACATGCCAAATTTCAGCCTGATCCGTCCAGTGGTTTGGGCTGTGCGTTGATAGATCACTATGTCAGTCAGTCACCTTTGAGTTATATATATTAATTACAAAAATTAAAAAACTTAGATTTAGATTAGATTTATATTTAGACTAGCTTTTGCCCGCGGCTTCGCTCGCGTTTAGAAGTATTATTATTAATTAGGCATAGTTTTTGCGGCTTTACTTTTGTTAAGCGTGTGCAAAAAATTGGAGGGTTGACTTTATGAAAATCCTATTGAAGCGGACGTCTTCATCATAGTAGCTCTAATCTTTAATTTCAGTTCAATTAGTCGAAAATCTAAGAAGATTTATACAAACTTTCATCCCTATTTTATCCCCTTAGGGGTGGAATTTATCAAAATCCTTTCTTAGGGGATGCCTAAGTCATAGTAGTTTTATGCATGCAAAGTCAGCCCAATCGTTTAAAAATTGACAAAATTTCATACAAACTTTCATCCCCTATTTCATCCGCTTGGGGGTAGAATTGATCAAAATCCTTTCTTAGCGGATGCCTACGTCATAACATTTACCTACATGCCAAATTTCAGCCTGATCCGTCCAGTGGTTTGGGCTGTGCGTTGATAGATCACTATGTCAGTCAGTCACCTTTGAGTTATATATATTAATTACAAAAATTAAAAAACTTAGATTTAGATTAGATTTATATTTAGATTTAGATAGAAGATAGATAGAAGATTTATAAAAACTTTCATCTCCTATTTTATCCCCTTAGGGGTGGAATTTATCAAAATCCTTAAGCCTACGTCATAGTAGCTTTATGCATGCAAAGTCAGCCCGATCGGTATAAAATTGTCAAAATTTCATACAAACTTTCATCCCCTATTTCATCCCCTTGGGGGTGGAATCGATCAAAATCCTTTCTTAGCGGATGCCTACGTCATATCATCTACCTGCATGCAAAATTTCAGCCCGATCCGTCCAGTGGTTTGGGCTGTGCGTTGATAGATCACTATGTCAGTCAGTCAGTCAGTCAGTCAGTCAGTCAGTCACCTTTGAGTTATATATATTTAGATTAGAAAAATTAGAAAACTTAGATTTAGATTAGATTTATATTTAGATTTAGATAGAAGATAGATAGAAGATTTATACAAAATTTCATCCCCTATTTTATCCCCTTAGGGGTGGAATTTATCAAAATCCTTAAGCCTACGTCATAGTAGCTTTATGCATGCAAAGTCAGCCCGATCGGTTTAAAATTGACAAAATTTCATACAAACTTTCATCCCCTATTTCATCCCCTTGGGGGTGGAATCGATCAAAATCCTTTCTTAGCGGATGCCTACGTCATATCATCTACCTGCATGCAAAATTTCAGCCCGATCCGTACAGTGGTTTGGGCTGTGCGTTGATAGATCACTATGTCAGTCAGTCAGTCAGTCACCTTTGAGTTATATATATTTAGATTAGAAAAATTTGAAAAATTAGATTTAGATTAGATTTAGATTTAGATAGAAGATAGATAGAAGATTTATAAAAACTTTCATCCCCTATTTTATCCCCTTAGGGGTGGAATTTATCAAAATCCTTAAGCCTACGTCATAGTAGCTTTATGCATGCAAAGTCAGCCCGATCGGTATAAAATTGACAAAATTTCATACAAACTTTCATCCCCTATTTCATCCCCTTGGGGGTGGAATCGATCAAAATCCTTTCTTAGCGGATGCCTACGTCATATCATCTACCTGCATGCAAAATTTCAGCCCGATCCGTCCAGTGGTTTGGGCTGTGCGTTGATAGATCACTATGTCAGTCAGTCAGTCAGTCAGTCAGTCAGTCAGTCACCTTTGAGTTATATATATTTAGATTAGAAAAATTAAAAAACTTAGATTTAGATTAGATTTATATTTAGATTTAGATAGAAGATAGATAGAAGATTTATAAAAACTTTCATCTCCTATTTTATCCCCTTAGGGGTGGAATTTATCAAAATCCTTAAGCCTACGTCATAGTAGCTTTATGCATGCAAAGTCAGCCCGATCGGTATAAAATTGACAAAATTTCATACAAACTTTCATCCCCTATTTCATCCCCTTGGGGGTGGAATCGATCAAAATCCTTTCTTAGCGGATGCCTACGTCATATCATCTACCTGCATGCAAAATTTCAGCCCGATCCGTCCAGTGGTTTGGGCTGTGCGTTGATAGATCACTATGTCAGTCAGTCAGTCAGTCAGTCAGTCAGTCAGTCACCTTTGAGTTATATATATTTAGATTACAAAAATTAAAAAACTTAGATTTAGATTAGATTTATATTTAGATTTAGATAGAAGATAGATAGAAGATTTATAAAAACTTTCATCTCCTATTTTATCCCCTTAGGGGTGGAATTTATCAAAATCCTTAAGCCTACGTCATAGTAGCTTTATGCATGCAAAGTCAGCCCGATCGGTATAAAATTGTCAAAATTTCATACAAACTTTCATCCCCTATTTCATCCCCTTGGGGGTGGAATCGATCAAAATCCTTTCTTAGCGGATGCCTACGTCATATCATCTACCTGCATGCAAAATTTCAGCCCGATCCGTCCAGTGGTTTGGGCTGTGCGTTGATAGATCACTATGTCAGTCAGTCAGTCAGTCAGTCAGTCAGTCAGTCACCTTTGAGTTATATATATTTAGATTAGAAAAATTAGAAAACTTAGATTTAGATTAGATTTATATTTAGATTTAGATAGAAGATAGATAGAAGATTTATACAAAATTTCATCCCCTATTTTATCCCCTTAGGGGTGGAATTTATCAAAATCCTTAAGCCTACGTCATAGTAGCTTTATGCATGCAAAGTCAGCCCGATCGGTTTAAAATTGACAAAATTTCATACAAACTTTCATCCCCTATTTCATCCCCTTGGGGGTGGAATCGATCAAAATCCTTTCTTAGCGGATGCCTACGTCATATCATCTACCTGCATGCAAAATTTCAGCCCGATCCGTACAGTGGTTTGGGCTGTGCGTTGATAGATCACTATGTCAGTCAGTCAGTCAGTCACCTTTGAGTTATATATATTTAGATTAGAAAAATTTGAAAAATTAGATTTAGATTAGATTTAGATTTAGATAGAAGATAGATAGAAGATTTATAAAAACTTTCATCCCCTATTTTATCCCCTTAGGGGTGGAATTTATCAAAATCCTTAAGCCTACGTCATAGTAGCTTTATGCATGCAAAGTCAGCCCGATCGGTATAAAATTGACAAAATTTCATACAAACTTTCATCCCCTATTTCATCCCCTTGGGGGTGGAATCGATCAAAATCCTTTCTTAGCGGATGCCTACGTCATATCATCTACCTGCATGCAAAATTTCAGCCCGATCCGTCCAGTGGTTTGGGCTGTGCGTTGATAGATCACTATGTCAGTCAGTCAGTCAGTCAGTCAGTCAGTCAGTCACCTTTGAGTTATATATATTTAGATTAGAAAAATTAAAAAACTTAGATTTAGATTAGATTTATATTTAGATTTAGATAGAAGATAGATAGAAGATTTATAAAAACTTTCATCTCCTATTTTATCCCCTTAGGGGTGGAATTTATCAAAATCCTTAAGCCTACGTCATAGTAGCTTTATGCATGCAAAGTCAGCCCGATCGGTATAAAATTGACAAAATTTCATACAAACTTTCATCCCCTATTTCATCCCCTTGGGGGTGGAATCGATCAAAATCCTTTCTTAGCGGATGCCTACGTCATATCATCTACCTGCATGCAAAATTTCAGCCCGATCCGTCCAGTGGTTTGGGCTGTGCGTTGATAGATCACTATGTCAGTCAGTCAGTCAGTCAGTCAGTCAGTCAGTCACCTTTGAGTTATATATATTTAGATTAGAAAAATTAAAAAACTTAGATTTAGATTAGATTTATATTTAGATTTAGATAGAAGATAGATAGAAGATTTATAAAAACTTTCATCTCCTATTTTATCCCCTTAGGGGTGGAATTTATCAAAATCCTTAAGCCTACGTCATAGTAGCTTTATGCATGCAAAGTCAGCCCGATCGGTATAAAATTGACAAAATTTCATACAAACTTTCATCCCCTATTTCATCCCCTTGGGGGTGGAATCGATCAAAATCCTTTCTTAGCGGATGCCTACGTCATATCATCTACCTGCATGCAAAATTTCAGCCCGATCCGTCCAGTGGTTTGGGCTGTGCGTTGATAGATCACTATGTCAGTCAGTCAGTCAGTCAGTCAGTCAGTCAGTCACCTTTGAGTTATATATATTTAGATTACAAAAATTAAAAAACTTAGATTTAGATTAGATTTATATTTAGATTTAGATAGAAGATAGATAGAAGATTTATAAAAACTTTCATCTCCTATTTTATCCCCTTAGGGGTGGAATTTATCAAAATCCTTAAGCCTACGTCATAGTAGCTTTATGCATGCAAAGTCAGCCCGATCGGTATAAAATTGTCAAAATTTCATACAAACTTTCATCCCCTATTTCATCCCCTTGGGGGTGGAATCGATCAAAATCCTTTCTTAGCGGATGCCTACGTCATATCATCTACCTGCATGCAAAATTTCAGCCCGATCCGTCCAGTGGTTTGGGCTGTGCGTTGATAGATCACTATGTCAGTCAGTCAGTCAGTCAGTCAGTCAGTCAGTCACCTTTGAGTTATATATATTTAGATTTAGATAGAAGATAGATAGAAGATTTATAAAAACTTTCATCTCCTATTTTATCCCCTTAGGGGTGGAATTTATCAAAATCCTTAAGCCTACGTCATAGTAGCTTTATGCATGCAAAGTCAGCCCGATCGGTATAAAATTGTCAAAATTTCATACAAACTTTCATCCCCTATTTCATCCCCTTGGGGGTGGAATCGATCAAAATCCTTTCTTAGCGGATGCCTACGTCATATCATCTACCTGCATGCAAAATTTCAGCCCGATCCGTCCAGTGGTTTGGGCTGTGCGTTGATAGATCACTATGTCAGTCAGTCAGTCAGTCAGTCAGTCAGTCAGTCACCTTTGAGTTATATATATTTAGATTAGAAAAATTAGAAAACTTAGATTTAGATTAGATTTATATTTAGATTTAGATAGAAGATAGATAGAAGATTTATACAAAATTTCATCCCCTATTTTATCCCCTTAGGGGTGGAATTTATCAAAATCCTTAAGCCTACGTCATAGTAGCTTTATGCATGCAAAGTCAGCCCGATCGGTTTAAAATTGACAAAATTTCATACAAACTTTCATCCCCTATTTCATCCCCTTGGGGGTGGAATCGATCAAAATCCTTTCTTAGCGGATGCCTACGTCATATCATCTACCTGCATGCAAAATTTCAGCCCGATCCGTACAGTGGTTTGGGCTGTGCGTTGATAGATCACTATGTCAGTCAGTCAGTCAGTCACCTTTGAGTTATATATATTTAGATTAGAAAAATTTGAAAAATTAGATTTAGATTAGATTTAGATTTAGATAGAAGATAGATAGAAGATTTATAAAAACTTTCATCCCCTATTTTATCCCCTTAGGGGTGGAATTTATCAAAATCCTTAAGCCTACGTCATAGTAGCTTTATGCATGCAAAGTCAGCCCGATCGGTATAAAATTGACAAAATTTCATACAAACTTTCATCCCCTATTTCATCCCCTTGGGGGTGGAATCGATCAAAATCCTTTCTTAGCGGATGCCTACGTCATATCATCTACCTGCATGCAAAATTTCAGCCCGATCCGTCCAGTGGTTTGGGCTGTGCGTTGATAGATCACTATGTCAGTCAGTCAGTCAGTCAGTCAGTCAGTCAGTCACCTTTGAGTTATATATATTTAGATTAGAAAAATTAAAAAACTTAGATTTAGATTAGATTTATATTTAGATTTAGATAGAAGATAGATAGAAGATTTATAAAAACTTTCATCTCCTATTTTATCCCCTTAGGGGTGGAATTTATCAAAATCCTTAAGCCTACGTCATAGTAGCTTTATGCATGCAAAGTCAGCCCGATCGGTATAAAATTGACAAAATTTCATACAAACTTTCATCCCCTATTTCATCCCCTTGGGGGTGGAATCGATCAAAATCCTTTCTTAGCGGATGCCTACGTCATATCATCTACCTGCATGCAAAATTTCAGCCCGATCCGTCCAGTGGTTTGGGCTGTGCGTTGATAGATCACTATGTCAGTCAGTCAGTCAGTCAGTCAGTCAGTCAGTCACCTTTGAGTTATATATATTTAGATTACAAAAATTAAAAAACTTAGATTTAGATTAGATTTATATTTAGATTTAGATAGAAGATAGATAGAAGATTTATAAAAACTTTCATCTCCTATTTTATCCCCTTAGGGGTGGAATTTATCAAAATCCTTAAGCCTACGTCATAGTAGCTTTATGCATGCAAAGTCAGCCCGATCGGTATAAAATTGTCAAAATTTCATACAAACTTTCATCCCCTATTTCATCCCCTTGGGGGTGGAATCGATCAAAATCCTTTCTTAGCGGATGCCTACGTCATATCATCTACCTGCATGCAAAATTTCAGCCCGATCCGTCCAGTGGTTTGGGCTGTGCGTTGATAGATCACTATGTCAGTCAGTCAGTCAGTCAGTCAGTCAGTCAGTCACCTTTGAGTTATATATATTTAGATTAGAAAAATTAGAAAACTTAGATTTAGATTAGATTTATATTTAGATTTAGATAGAAGATAGATAGAAGATTTATACAAAATTTCATCCCCTATTTTATCCCCTTAGGGGTGGAATTTATCAAAATCCTTAAGCCTACGTCATAGTAGCTTTATGCATGCAAAGTCAGCCCGATCGGTTTAAAATTGACAAAATTTCATACAAACTTTCATCCCCTATTTCATCCCCTTGGGGGTGGAATCGATCAAAATCCTTTCTTAGCGGATGCCTACGTCATATCATCTACCTGCATGCAAAATTTCAGCCCGATCCGTACAGTGGTTTGGGCTGTGCGTTGATAGATCACTATGTCAGTCAGTCAGTCAGTCACCTTTGAGTTATATATATTTAGATTAGAAAAATTTGAAAAATTAGATTTAGATTAGATTTAGATTTAGATAGAAGATAGATAGAAGATTTATAAAAACTTTCATCCCCTATTTTATCCCCTTAGGGGTGGAATTTATCAAAATCCTTAAGCCTACGTCATAGTAGCTTTATGCATGCAAAGTCAGCCCGATCGGTATAAAATTGACAAAATTTCATACAAACTTTCATCCCCTATTTCATCCCCTTGGGGGTGGAATCGATCAAAATCCTTTCTTAGCGGATGCCTACGTCATATCATCTACCTGCATGCAAAATTTCAGCCCGATCCGTCCAGTGGTTTGGGCTGTGCGTTGATAGATCACTATGTCAGTCAGTCAGTCAGTCAGTCAGTCAGTCAGTCACCTTTGAGTTATATATATTTAGATTAGAAAAATTAAAAAACTTAGATTTAGATTAGATTTATATTTAGATTTAGATAGAAGATAGATAGAAGATTTATAAAAACTTTCATCTCCTATTTTATCCCCTTAGGGGTGGAATTTATCAAAATCCTTAAGCCTACGTCATAGTAGCTTTATGCATGCAAAGTCAGCCCGATCGGTATAAAATTGACAAAATTTCATACAAACTTTCATCCCCTATTTCATCCCCTTGGGGGTGGAATCGATCAAAATCCTTTCTTAGCGGATGCCTACGTCATATCATCTACCTGCATGCAAAATTTCAGCCCGATCCGTCCAGTGGTTTGGGCTGTGCGTTGATAGATCACTATGTCAGTCAGTCAGTCAGTCAGTCAGTCAGTCAGTCACCTTTGAGTTATATATATTTAGATTAGAAAAATTAAAAAACTTAGATTTAGATTAGATTTATATTTAGATTTAGATAGAAGATAGATAGAAGATTTATAAAAACTTTCATCTCCTATTTTATCCCCTTAGGGGTGGAATTTATCAAAATCCTTAAGCCTACGTCATAGTAGCTTTATGCATGCAAAGTCAGCCCGATCGGTATAAAATTGACAAAATTTCATACAAACTTTCATCCCCTATTTCATCCCCTTGGGGGTGGAATCGATCAAAATCCTTTCTTAGCGGATGCCTACGTCATATCATCTACCTGCATGCAAAATTTCAGCCCGATCCGTCCAGTGGTTTGGGCTGTGCGTTGATAGATCACTATGTCAGTCAGTCAGTCAGTCAGTCAGTCAGTCAGTCACCTTTGAGTTATATATATTTAGATTACAAAAATTAAAAAACTTAGATTTAGATTAGATTTATATTTAGATTTAGATAGAAGATAGATAGAAGATTTATAAAAACTTTCATCTCCTATTTTATCCCCTTAGGGGTGGAATTTATCAAAATCCTTAAGCCTACGTCATAGTAGCTTTATGCATGCAAAGTCAGCCCGATCGGTATAAAATTGTCAAAATTTCATACAAACTTTCATCCCCTATTTCATCCCCTTGGGGGTGGAATCGATCAAAATCCTTTCTTAGCGGATGCCTACGTCATATCATCTACCTGCATGCAAAATTTCAGCCCGATCCGTCCAGTGGTTTGGGCTGTGCGTTGATAGATCACTATGTCAGTCAGTCAGTCAGTCAGTCAGTCAGTCAGTCACCTTTGAGTTATATATATTTAGATTGAATATTCATTCATTCAGTTTATATCTTCGAAAAAGTTGACATGAGAAGAAGTTTGACAATCAGCCACTTAGTAAAAGGCAATTCACTACCCTAAAATTAATTGTCGATACTTGGATCTAAGAGATCTGAGGGGTTATCATAAGTTTGGTGCCGACCGCGATCGATCGTGGATCGCAACGATCGACACCGAATTTCAAGGAAATTAAACAACGGCATCTAGCGTATTCTTTGAGAAGCTTAAGTGAAGCTTCTCAAAGAATGCGAATAATATATAATATTTATAATAGGAATAATGCTAAAAATAATAAAAATTTATTAGGAATATAAGAATAATATATAATATTGAATTTCCTCAAAATGCGGTATCTATCGGCGTGATCTATTATCGATCGCGGTTGGCACCGGAACTCGTGATAAGCCCTCTGAGGGGATATCTACCGTGCCTGGGGATAAAAGTCGTGAAGCTGTTTATTTGGTTTCTATTTAGCTAAACTTGACACCCATCAGAAAATACCAGTAGATGGTAGACATTCTAACTAAGTTACAATCACAAAAGTTTCTGAGCCGCGAACACGTAGAAATAATAATATGAAGGCTGTTTATGCTTTGAAAATTGAATGAGGTAGGGAAAAGCGAATTGTATCCAACGAAAATTTGTGTTACGTGACACGTGCTACTATGACGAGCTTTGGTTTTTCCAAACCTTGGCGTCCGTTAAGTAATATTGTGTATACACCCATATTTTGTAATAACCAGAAAAAAGATAAGGGCTGTTTCAGCAGAGGCTACTAATGACAATAAGCACTATCAAAACATATTTTTTTTACCTTTTTTGTTTTTTTTTTAGCTTTTAGACAAAAACTGGACCAATTTTATAGGTTTACTTGTAAAGTATTTTGGAAACAATTTTTGTAACATTTGTCACGTTTTTGGCTAAAAGCAAACTTCGTTAACTTGGTGGTGGATGGATATTTAAAAGTTCTGACAGCGCTACTATCATTAGTAGCCTCTGCTAAAACATTTATTTTTTTTGGTAGTTACAAAATAGTGGTGTATAAATGATTAAATAAAAAATAGAAAAGTTAAAAACCAAGAAACAACCTGCGTGCTATCTTAACTTCTCTCGAGAGCAGAACTCCATTATCAAGAATGACGCGGCACCAAACGCGCGTGACATTATTACCAAGGAACAGCTTAATTTTCACCTTTTTCGTTGATAATTCACTTTTTCAAATCCATTATCCCATTTCTCAATTTCTAAATGTGTTTCGGAGGACCGTGGCGACTCGCGCCAGATTTCTCCCGATTATATTTTCAATAATCGCTGTTATTTTCAGAGAACGTGACTGAGTTGTAATGTTTATTTTTGTTTTTTACTTTCTTGGACACAAGATAGGGGAAATAGACGGGATTAGAATAAATGATTTTATCATAATCGCAAATTCTAGTGTGAAAGAAAACCTTAAAACCATCTTGGTATGAAATATTTTTCATCATTTTTGATGCGTTATAGATGAGAAAAAATATCTCATTCGTTCAATTATATCGAATAATCTATAATAATTATATCGACTATAAACATTCACTTACTTTGAGGAGACATTGGCATGGCAAAGTATTCACCCTCTGTTATTAGTATAGAGATATCTACATCTTCTGAATGTTTTTGTTTTAACCTATGAACGAACAAAACTGTTTGGTCCATTGGTCGCACTCTGGTTCTGGGTCGATCGTCTCATTTCATTCATAAGCCTATTAATGTACTTTATTATTTTTATCATACTACTGTTAGTTGAACCTTTTACTGGAGAGTATTTTTATTATTTAAGACTGATTACAGTCAAATTCTGATCAAATTGGCGTGCCCAAAAACAAACCAATAACATGACGAACCCTCAAATAACATTAATGCTTACCTTACCGTATTACGGTCCGTAACCGGCTCAATCTCGATCATTCCCGATTATTCCGAACCCGCCCGCCCCAGCCGCCGCCGCCCGCCCAGCCCCGACCGGTTATAAACACTCAGTCGACACTAACGCGATTTAAGGCTCTCTGTCTCGGCGATTTGTCGTTTGCCTGAAGTTAAAAGCTTTTTTATGCATATTTCGTGTTTTTCTTGTCGAGTCACTGGTTACTTTCGAAACAGTCAGTGTGGTGAAAATATTTTAATGTTTTTAACTTTTTGATTTGACGGCATGTCGTTTTTCTTCACTATTTAAGAGTACTTACACTAATACCATACTATTATGTGTGGTGATACCAGTAATTTTGTGCATGTTTGTACTTACGGCAGTAATTCTGTGGACTGAAAATAATTGGTGATATGCTTTTTGATAAACAGCAACACACAACCATAAATCCCAGGCAACGCAGATCCACTCAGATTTCCAAGTATAAAGTTTCATCTATATAATCTTTAGGGGAATTAAGACACCGACATATTGCACTGTATTTTACCCTAATTATATTTTTATACGAGCACACAAACCCAAGCAGCACTATTAGTAACTAGAAGATCATACAAAAGAGCGATAGATACCAAGCCGAGTTAGTTGCCTGTTCTTCTCGGCGTTGGTCGCCTGGAACTGGCACTAGAGTCACCTAGTTTTAAGACGGTTCAAGATGGTCCCTGTGAAATTATTGAATAAACATATGTTTACTTTGACTTTGAATTTAAATCGCTGGATCTCATCCCACGGCCGGCATACCTAAGCCCTTCGACTTAGACGCACTCCCTGCTTAATTTCGCGGAATGAGCGCTTAAGGCGCCCTTAGTCTAAATGACCCTCTGTAGTGTGCACCTGTATAAGGATTATTTTGTTAGTGAACATACAAACATAGTACCTTCCAACATGGGAATAGCGACTAAATTGAAAAATTTAAATAGTCCAATATTACAGTACTTTATTGCAAAGAGTATTTTATTTATTCAATTAAATCACAAGGATCATTTTGAAAATCTCAAATCTTTACCCATAATTTCCAAAATCAATATTGTATTTTAATACGTTAACCTAAAAATAAATTTAGTGAAGAAACTTCTTTACATATTGTATAGGTTAAATACATATTTGTGTAAAATATTATGAACATAAAATTGGAAATTTGTAAAATTAATGATATGAAGAATTTATGTTCGACTAGCTGATCCCGCGGCTTTGCTCGCGCTCGTTTACTTTGAAAATCTCATACAAACTTTCATCCCCTATTTTATCCCCTTGGGGGTAGAATTGATCAAAATCCTTTCTTAGCGGATGTCTACGTCATAACATCTACCTGCATGCCAAATTTCAGCCCGATCCGTCCAGTGGTTTGGGCTGTGCGTTGATAGATCACTATGTCAGTCAGTCAGTCACCTTTGAGTTATATATATTTAGACTAGCTTTTGCCCGCGGCTTCGCTCGCGTTTAGAAGTATTATTATTAATTAGGCATAGTTTTTGCGGCTTTACTTTTGTTAAGCGTGTGCAAAAAATTGGAGGGTTGACTTTATGAAAATCCTATTGAAGCGGACGTCTTCATCATAGTAGCTCTAATCTTTAATTTCAGTTCAATTAGTCGAAAATCTAAGAAGATTTATACAAACTTTCATCCCTATTTTATCCCCTTAGGGGTGGAATTTATCAAAATCCTTTCTTAGGGGATGCCTAAGTCATAGTAGTTTTATGCATGCAAAGTCAGCCCAATCGTTTAAAAATTGACAAAATTTCATACAAACTTTCATCCCCTATTTCATCCGCTTGGGGGTAGAATTGATCAAAATCCTTTCTTAGCGGATGCCTACGTCATAACATTTACCTACATGCCAAATTTCAGCCTGATCCGTCCAGTGGTTTGGGCTGTGCGTTGATAGATCACTATGTCAGTCAGTCACCTTTGAGTTATATATATTAATTACAAAAATTAAAAAACTTAGATTTAGATTAGATTTATATTTAGATTTAGATAGAAGATAGATAGAAGATTTATAAAAACTTTCATCTCCTATTTTATCCCCTTAGGGGTGGAATTTATCAAAATCCTTAAGCCTACGTCATAGTAGCTTTATGCATGCAAAGTCAGCCCGATCGGTATAAAATTGTCAAAATTTCATACAAACTTTCATCCCCTATTTCATCCCCTTGGGGGTGGAATCGATCAAAATCCTTTCTTAGCGGATGCCTACGTCATATCATCTACCTGCATGCAAAATTTCAGCCCGATCCGTCCAGTGGTTTGGGCTGTGCGTTGATAGATCACTATGTCAGTCAGTCAGTCAGTCAGTCAGTCAGTCAGTCACCTTTGAGTTATATATATTTAGACTAGCTTTTGCCCGCGGCTTCGCTCGCGTTTAGAAGTATTATTATTAATTAGGCATAGTTTTTGCGGCTTTACTTTTGTTAAGCGTGTGCAAAAAATTGGAGGGTTGACTTTATGAAAATCCTATTGAAGCGGACGTCTTCATCATAGTAGCTCTAATCTTTAATTTCAGTTCAATTAGTCGAAAATCTAAGAAGATTTATACAAACTTTCATCCCTATTTTATCCCCTTAGGGGTGGAATTTATCAAAATCCTTTCTTAGGGGATGCCTAAGTCATAGTAGTTTTATGCATGCAAAGTCAGCCCAATCGTTTAAAAATTGACAAAATTTCATACAAACTTTCATCCCCTATTTCATCCGCTTGGGGGTAGAATTGATCAAAATCCTTTCTTAGCGGATGCCTACGTCATAACATTTACCTACATGCCAAATTTCAGCCTGATCCGTCCAGTGGTTTGGGCTGTGCGTTGATAGATCACTATGTCAGTCAGTCACCTTTGAGTTATATATATTAATTACAAAAATTAAAAAACTTAGATTTAGATTAGATTTATATTTAGATTTAGATAGAAGATAGATAGAAGATTTATAAAAACTTTCATCTCCTATTTTATCCCCTTAGGGGTGGAATTTATCAAAATCCTTAAGCCTACGTCATAGTAGCTTTATGCATGCAAAGTCAGCCCGATCGGTATAAAATTGTCAAAATTTCATACAAACTTTCATCCCCTATTTCATCCCCTTGGGGGTGGAATCGATCAAAATCCTTTCTTAGCGGATGCCTACGTCATATCATCTACCTGCATGCAAAATTTCAGCCCGATCCGTCCAGTGGTTTGGGCTGTGCGTTGATAGATCACTATGTCAGTCAGTCAGTCAGTCAGTCAGTCAGTCAGTCACCTTTGAGTTATATATATTTAGATTAGAAAAATTAGAAAACTTAGATTTAGATTAGATTTATATTTAGATTTAGATAGAAGATAGATAGAAGATTTATACAAAATTTCATCCCCTATTTTATCCCCTTAGGGGTGGAATTTATCAAAATCCTTAAGCCTACGTCATAGTAGCTTTATGCATGCAAAGTCAGCCCGATCGGTTTAAAATTGACAAAATTTCATACAAACTTTCATCCCCTATTTCATCCCCTTGGGGGTGGAATCGATCAAAATCCTTTCTTAGCGGATGCCTACGTCATATCATCTACCTGCATGCAAAATTTCAGCCCGATCCGTACAGTGGTTTGGGCTGTGCGTTGATAGATCACTATGTCAGTCAGTCAGTCAGTCAGTCAGTCACCTTTGAGTTATATATATTTAGATTAGAAAAATTTGAAAAATTAGATTTAGATTAGATTTAGATTTAGATAGAAGATAGATAGAAGATTTATAAAAACTTTCATCCCCTATTTTATCCCCTTAGGGGTGGAATTTATCAAAATCCTTAAGCCTACGTCATAGTAGCTTTATGCATGCAAAGTCAGCCCGATCGGTATAAAATTGACAAAATTTCATACAAACTTTCATCCCCTATTTCATCCCCTTGGGGGTGGAATCGATCAAAATCCTTTCTTAGCGGATGCCTACGTCATATCATCTACCTGCATGCAAAATTTCAGCCCGATCCGTCCAGTGGTTTGGGCTGTGCGTTGATAGATCACTATGTCAGTCAGTCAGTCAGTCAGTCAGTCAGTCAGTCACCTTTGAGTTATATATATTTAGATTAGAAAAATTAAAAAACTTAGATTTAGATTAGATTTATATTTAGATTTAGATAGAAGATAGATAGAAGATTTATAAAAACTTTCATCTCCTATTTTATCCCCTTAGGGGTGGAATTTATCAAAATCCTTAAGCCTACGTCATAGTAGCTTTATGCATGCAAAGTCAGCCCGATCGGTATAAAATTGACAAAATTTCATACAAACTTTCATCCCCTATTTCATCCCCTTGGGGGTGGAATCGATCAAAATCCTTTCTTAGCGGATGCCTACGTCATATCATCTACCTGCATGCAAAATTTCAGCCCGATCCGTCCAGTGGTTTGGGCTGTGCGTTGATAGATCACTATGTCAGTCAGTCAGTCAGTCAGTCAGTCAGTCAGTCACCTTTGAGTTATATATATTTAGATTAGAAAAATTAAAAAACTTAGATTTAGATTAGATTTATATTTAGATTTAGATAGAAGATAGATAGAAGATTTATAAAAACTTTCATCTCCTATTTTATCCCCTTAGGGGTGGAATTTATCAAAATCCTTAAGCCTACGTCATAGTAGCTTTATGCATGCAAAGTCAGCCCGATCGGTATAAAATTGACAAAATTTCATACAAACTTTCATCCCCTATTTCATCCCCTTGGGGGTGGAATCGATCAAAATCCTTTCTTAGCGGATGCCTACGTCATATCATCTACCTGCATGCAAAATTTCAGCCCGATCCGTCCAGTGGTTTGGGCTGTGCGTTGATAGATCACTATGTCAGTCAGTCAGTCAGTCAGTCAGTCAGTCAGTCACCTTTGAGTTATATATATTTAGGTTACAAAAATTAAAAAACTTAGATTTAGATTAGATTTATATTTAGATTTAGATAGAAGATAGATAGAAGATTTATAAAAACTTTCATCTCCTATTTTATCCCCTTAGGGGTGGAATTTATCAAAATCCTTAAGCCTACGTCATAGTAGCTTTATGCATGCAAAGTCAGCCCGATCGGTATAAAATTGTCAAAATTTCATACAAACTTTCATCCCCTATTTCATCCCCTTGGGGGTGGAATCGATCAAAATCCTTTCTTAGCGGATGCCTACGTCATATCATCTACCTGCATGCAAAATTTCAGCCCGATCCGTCCAGTGGTTTGGGCTGTGCGTTGATAGATCACTATGTCAGTCAGTCAGTCAGTCAGTCAGTCAGTCAGTCACCTTTGAGTTATATATATTTAGATTAGAAAAATTAGAAAACTTAGATTTAGATTAGATTTATATTTAGATTTAGATAGAAGATAGATAGAAGATTTATACAAAATTTCATCCCCTATTTTATCCCCTTAGGGGTGGAATTTATCAAAATCCTTAAGCCTACGTCATAGTAGCTTTATGCATGCAAAGTCAGCCCGATCGGTTTAAAATTGACAAAATTTCATACAAACTTTCATCCCCTATTTCATCCCCTTGGGGGTGGAATCGATCAAAATCCTTTCTTAGCGGATGCCTACGTCATATCATCTACCTGCATGCAAAATTTCAGCCCGATCCGTACAGTGGTTTGGGCTGTGCGTTGATAGATCACTATGTCAGTCAGTCAGTCAGTCAGTCAGTCACCTTTGAGTTATATATATTTAGATTAGAAAAATTTGAAAAATTAGATTTAGATTAGATTTAGATTTAGATAGAAGATAGATAGAAGATTTATAAAAACTTTCATCCCCTATTTTATCCCCTTAGGGGTGGAATTTATCAAAATCCTTAAGCCTACGTCATAGTAGCTTTATGCATGCAAAGTCAGCCCGATCGGTATAAAATTGACAAAATTTCATACAAACTTTCATCCCCTATTTCATCCCCTTGGGGGTGGAATCGATCAAAATCCTTTCTTAGCGGATGCCTACGTCATATCATCTACCTGCATGCAAAATTTCAGCCCGATCCGTCCAGTGGTTTGGGCTGTGCGTTGATAGATCACTATGTCAGTCAGTCAGTCAGTCAGTCAGTCAGTCAGTCACCTTTGAGTTATATATATTTAGATTAGAAAAATTAAAAAACTTAGATTTAGATTAGATTTATATTTAGATTTAGATAGAAGATAGATAGAAGATTTATAAAAACTTTCATCTCCTATTTTATCCCCTTAGGGGTGGAATTTATCAAAATCCTTAAGCCTACGTCATAGTAGCTTTATGCATGCAAAGTCAGCCCGATCGGTATAAAATTGACAAAATTTCATACAAACTTTCATCCCCTATTTCATCCCCTTGGGGGTGGAATCGATCAAAATCCTTTCTTAGCGGATGCCTACGTCATATCATCTACCTGCATGCAAAATTTCAGCCCGATCCGTCCAGTGGTTTGGGCTGTGCGTTGATAGATCACTATGTCAGTCAGTCAGTCAGTCAGTCAGTCAGTCAGTCACCTTTGAGTTATATATATTTAGATTAGAAAAATTAAAAAACTTAGATTTAGATTAGATTTATATTTAGATTTAGATAGAAGATAGATAGAAGATTTATAAAAACTTTCATCTCCTATTTTATCCCCTTAGGGGTGGAATTTATCAAAATCCTTAAGCCTACGTCATAGTAGCTTTATGCATGCAAAGTCAGCCCGATCGGTATAAAATTGACAAAATTTCATACAAACTTTCATCCCCTATTTCATCCCCTTGGGGGTGGAATCGATCAAAATCCTTTCTTAGCGGATGCCTACGTCATATCATCTACCTGCATGCAAAATTTCAGCCCGATCCGTCCAGTGGTTTGGGCTGTGCGTTGATAGATCACTATGTCAGTCAGTCAGTCAGTCAGTCAGTCAGTCAGTCACCTTTGAGTTATATATATTTAGGTTACAAAAATTAAAAAACTTAGATTTAGATTAGATTTATATTTAGATTTAGATAGAAGATAGATAGAAGATTTATAAAAACTTTCATCTCCTATTTTATCCCCTTAGGGGTGGAATTTATCAAAATCCTTAAGCCTACGTCATAGTAGCTTTATGCATGCAAAGTCAGCCCGATCGGTATAAAATTGTCAAAATTTCATACAAACTTTCATCCCCTATTTCATCCCCTTGGGGGTGGAATCGATCAAAATCCTTTCTTAGCGGATGCCTACGTCATATCATCTACCTGCATGCAAAATTTCAGCCCGATCCGTCCAGTGGTTTGGGCTGTGCGTTGATAGATCACTATGTCAGTCAGTCAGTCAGTCAGTCAGTCAGTCAGTCACCTTTGAGTTATATATATTTAGATTTATCTTTCATTGGTTTTTATTTTATCAATACAGAACCAAGGACACAAAAGAGCTCTATATTTCCTTCACACTATTTTTTTTCATTTCACTTTGATCGATACAAGTTTTCCTACTCAAAGTTTGCTTTACTACAAAAACTAGGAAAGCAAAATTTTTGTTCTGTCTATTGAATTTACAGACATTGTGAGCCTGAGGCTTAAAATCTGTATGCCTCCGTTCATAGAATACGAGGCAATATAGGTGATGGGTAGCACTTAACATCAAGTGGGCCATCTGCTATTCCATAAAAAGGTAGAATAATTAATTTGGATATAGGTATTTATGTTGGTCTTCAGTCAGCTTTTCCTTTATTTATCGACCTCTGTGGCGCAGCGGGCGAGAGCCTGCCTGCGACGCAAGAGGTTGCGGGTTCGATTCCCGCCTTGGAACAAATTTGTGTACGATCTGCAGAAATTTGTTCCGATGGTCTGGGTGTTTTCTATGTATAATAAAAAATATCTATCTATGTAAGTATATAATGTATTAAATATATCAGTTATCTAGTACCCATAACACAAGCTTTGAATAGCTTACTTTGGGGCTAGATAGTGTTGTGTGGATTGTCCAGCATTATTTATTTATTATTTATTTATTTGTATACGTTCGATAAAAGCAATAACTGGTGCTAAAGGTAAAGTGGTATATAGCCACGGTATGGCATTGATACCAGAACTTATTTGATTTAACTAGGCAGACGTGACGTCACTCGAGTGTCCGAGCCACGCGCTGTCAGTGTCACTGTCAGGAGCCTTATTCACTATGACCATTTGCATCGCGATCACAGCTAAGACAAGGCAGCCGGTGTCATACAGTCAGGGCAAAGTATCTCCTATGTCATAAAGAATAAAGCCTAATATCAAGTTTTGACGTTTCACGGTTTGGGGCAAGGAATCTCCTTGAAATCTCCTATTGTCATAGTGAATAAGGCTCCTGTATAGATGCAATGAAATGTGCAAAATGTCCATTAATTAAAACGACTGTGACCACTCGTACTACAACCACACCGCCAAGCAGCAACGCTGTTTCGGTTTGAAGAGTGTAGTCGCCGGTGTAACTACAGGCACATGAGGCTTAATATCTGAATGCTTCAAATTGATGGTGCGTTGATAGACGCAGGGCAGTGCATCGTAGGGCACGTTCCTATCGTGCGTGACTTACGAAGCATTGCTTTATGTGCTGTTTTTTATGCTTTGCTTTGTGCTTTGCTTGGTGATGGCCCATTTAACATCAGGTGGGCCATCTGCTTGTCCCATCAGCTGGTTGTATAAAAAAACGACTCATGGTAATAACCCTCCCGGTTTTACTTTAAGACTGGTCTAGATTCCGACTCAGTAGGTTATCTATTGTGTTGTGCTCAGATTCCCGACAAAGCAGCGAAGTGGTTATTATTTAAGAGTTATGAATCCAGCCCCGTCGAGTACGTTCCACCAGTTATTCACAAATACAATAACTCTAAGACAAAAGGGAGTAGTTCTCTAAGTAGCGAGTTGTAATGGCGCTACTGTGCTATTTTTCTTTCAAAGTGTTTTAAGTCTTCATATTTCTTCATGGTTCTCTTCATTTTCTCGTAGTTTTATAACGTTTTCACTATTTGTATCTTTTTCTCAGAGCTTACGATTAATGCTGTCTCTAAGTACAACATTTATTTTACTACCAACTGATTTCTTTGGTTTATTCCTAGATACTAAAACTACTGTGTATTAAGGCTAGGCAAAGGCACGTCCAAACATTTATAACGGCCTACTCAGAGGCACATACATACATTTTTTGCCACATCAGTTACACTATAAATATATATTTTATCTATATCTTTAGGAGCTTGATAAAATGGATTAAATTAATGAAAAAAGTACATTTTCACAGGACAGGAAGGCTTATGAACTTCAAAGTGGAAAAACCTCAGAAAAAATAATCTCCAAAGGAGCAATGAAATACTGCTCAAAAGTGCGTAGGCAGTCAGATTTAGTTTCAAAAGAAATAAATGGAAAATTTCTCCAATTCGCTATTCCTGAAACCTCTAAAACAAGGCTTGAAAGGTGATATTCTGGAAACAAGTTGAAAAGTCTCCGATGTTTACTGAGTTTTTATTGATTTCTTTAAAATAAACTGATCTAAAAAAAAAATTTTGATTATGTAGATTTTTTTGGAGTATTTTAACTTATTCTATCTGTGAATTCATTTCATCCATGCCTCTAATAAACACTCGCACATACATAACATACTCACACACTCATACCCGTGCTAGGATTTACATTAATTGTTATGAATTACTTAGTTTTTTGTATTGTATGTATTTGCGTTTAAATTTGTTACGTAATCATGTGATATTTAAAACATTTTATAATTATACAACGGATCCAATCTTAAACTTTTGTGAATTTCTTACGAGCTTTTCCTCGAGCCCAATGTGAGGCATCAACTTTATTACCTACAAACATTATTTTTACCTAATAACTTAAATGGGCCTGGAAAAGATCGCAGTTAGCGATAAGGCCGCCCATTGTAAGTAAAAATGGGTATCTTTTTATTATGTTGCTTGTGGTAATCAATAAGGAGTTGTCTATCTATCTAATAATTTTCACAGATTTTTTTAATAAAAAAAAAACTGAAACAGCTTCACGACTTTGATCCCCAGGCACGGTAGATATCCCTTCAGATCTCTCAGTACCAAGTACTCAAGATTCTTTGAGTATGTCTAAGGGGGGTAGTCAGAGGAACGTCCAAACATTACATTTGGCACATACCCACATTTTGCAGTAGTTAGTATTCCATACGTGACAGGTTGCAAGCCCATTGCCGCTGCTAGAATACTAACTGGTTTCCTCACGATGTTTTCCTTCACCGTTTGAGAGATTTTTTAATGGACTATGAAATTTTGAGTATTGAGTTAGCATAAATTTTTCAAGGTATGAACTATTTATTCAAAGTTTCAGTCAAAACAATCGAAGAAATCGCATAAGAAGTAAATAATAATGGTCAAGTAAATAATAAGTAATAAAAATGCTTCATACATTTTAAGAAATATATACAGGATGGGGCAAAATTTTTCGAAATTGATTCATAGAAATTGTATGGAAATCTTTTTTTTTAATTTATGCAAAATCTTACGATTTGCTTTGGTAAGTTACTTTGGGAAAAGTGTTCCTGATAGGAAATAGCGTCGATTGAGACCAACTTGTTTTTTTTGACAAATGTTATTTTTCAGGCTGACTGTACATTTTTTCAAAAATCTGAAAACGCGGTTGTTTTTTTCTTCAAAATAAACTTATAGTTTTCTAAGAACAAAACCTTCTAAATACAACAGAAAAGGTAGCTGCCCTCAATGTCGAAAAATTTTGCCCCACCCTGTATAGTTGGTATTTCCTTTCGATGACACTTTCCACAATAGAAGAAGAAATTTTAATTGTCTACAACGCAAGGCGTGCAAAATTCTATTAAGATCGGTTTAGCATTAAAACTTGTATAGTTTTTCTATGTATAATAAAAAAATATCTATCTATGTAAGTATATAATGTATTAAATATATCAGTTATCTAGTACCCATAACACAAGCTTTGAATAGCTTACTTTGGGGCTAGATAGTGCTGTGTGGATTGTCCAGCATTATTTATTTATTTATAGTTCTTATTTTTATTCTAGCTGGCATTTGTAGATTTCTACAAAGCGTCTTTATGCGCTCTCTTCACATAATTAGTTGCCGTATCCATTTCCTCGCTTCGAACAATATACTATCAGCAGATGCTCATCTAAATCGAGAATATACCATACGAATGCTTATTAAACCAACCACATCATTAGTAACGTACGCGACTTTGTTACATACCGAACCTAATCTTGTTATTGATATAACTTATTGCAAAAAACCATTTGAAATACACCGAAAAACCGAAATTTTTGCTAACCAAAACGTGTTTTTTTTGTTTTTGTTGATATATTCATTATATGGGACGTCTGGAGAAAGAAGACCTACCATAAAAATAATCATCTAAATCGTTAAATTGGAGAAGTAATCGAGTAACAAACAATCATTCTACCTGGAAATGTATAAGAGAGGCTTAGGTCAGACTTCTGTAGGCTGATAATTATAATCCTACTATCGAAAAAAGAAACAGAAACAGCTTCACGACTTTGATCCCCAGGCACGGTAGATATCCCTTCAGATCTCTCGGTTCCAAGTCTTACTCAAGATTCTTTGAGGATGTCTAAGGGGGGTAGTCAGAGGTACGTCCAAACATTACATTTGGCACATACCCACATTTTGCAGTAGTTAGTATTCCATACGTGACAGGTTGCAAGCCCATCGCCGCTGCTAGAATACTAACTGGTCCTACTATCGTACTAATTATAAACAGGAAACTTTGTATGTATGGATGGATAGATGTTAGTTACTCAATAACGCCAGAACGGCTGAACCGATTGTTGGAAATGTGAACGCAACGTAATGTGCCTGCCTGCTCTCATGAGTAGCGCTGTCTCGCTCACTCTACTCAACGCTCCCTCCATCTTGAAGTGTTCTCATGCCAAGTTGTGTCTTTTCGTTTTATAATATAAAATAAATCAGTTTCAAGTACAATTCAAAAGTCTCGCGTATTATTTCATCAGGTAATGGGCCGTCTCATGCCTGAAAGTAGAAATTAGCAGTTTTCTTCTAGTAAAAAAAGAGTTCTACGCTTAGCGTCAAAACCGGCACGCGTTCCCACACCCCGGTCGGAATAGGGTTTTTTTTTCAGCTTATTCTCCAAAATGTCTTCAAATCATAACGGCATTATGAATATTGAAAAATTAACCGGAAGAGACAATTATGCTACATGGAGCTTCGCTGTAAAAGCGTTCTTGCAACTTGAAGAATTATGGGAATGTGTCGTTGACGGAGGTACCGACATGAAAAAAGACATCAAAGCTAAGTCTAAATTGATTTTACTAATTGATCCGATAATCTATGTCCACGTACAAGAGGCTAAAACTGCAAAAGAGGTATGGGGCAATTTGTCTCGGGCTTTTGAAGATTCAGGGTTAACTCGTAAAGTTGGCCTGCTGAAAGATTTAATAAATACAACTTTAGAAAGCAGTGCGAGTATAGAGGACTATGTGAACAAAATAATGTCCTCAGCACATCGTCTGAGAAACATCAACTTTAAAGTTGATGATGAGTGGCTAGGAACATTGATGTTGGCGGGCTTGCCTGACAATTATAAGCCTATGATTATGGCTATGGAGAGTTCCGGAGTTAAAATCTGTGCAGATTCCATTAAAACCAAGTTACTACAGGAAATAAAAACAACAGAATCAAGCGCATTTTACTCAAACTCAAAAAGTCAGTCGAAACAAAATACACAACAGCAACCAGAAAGATCAAAAGGGCCTAGATGTTTTAACTGTAATAAATTTGGGCACCTAAGTAAAAATTGTTGGCATAAAAATAATAAAACGGATACAAATGACAATGGTTTTCTTGCAGCTTTTTCAGCAACCACAGTCAACGGCTCACTGAACTGGTACATTGACTCCGGTGCATCAATGCACATGACAATGCACAGAGATTGGCTTGATGATGAAGCGGCACCACCTGTAACCAATATAAGAATAGCTGACAACAAAGTGCTCCGTGTGGAAAGTTGTGGTAATGTTACCATCAGAGTACCAGATGCACAAGGACAAAGCAATAAAATACAGGTTAGAAATGTTTTATATGTACCTGAACTGTCAACTAATCTGATATCAGTGAGCAAAATGATAAAAAGTGGTTGCAAAGTTGAATTTCATGAAAATGGTTGTAAAATATTGAACCAAGAAGGAAACCATATAGCAAATGCATGTGTAGTTAATGATATGTATAGGCTGAACATTGCTAATGATGGAGTACATGCTATGTCAGCCATAGTTGAAACTGATACATATCTGTGGCACCAGCGAATGGGCCATTTAAATTTTAATGATGTGAATAAGATACCATGTTGTGCAACTGGTGTGAAATTGTCCCCAACAAAAGATAATATAACTTGTATATGTTGCATAGAAGGAAAGCAAACAAGACAGCCATTTCCAAATGAAGGTTCCCGGGCAACTGAGTTGCTAGAACTTATCCACTCCGATGTATGTGGACCGATGCAAACAACAACATTTGGGGGTGCCAGGTACTTTGTAACTTTCATTGATGATTTTTCACGAAAAGTATTTGTATACCCAATTAAAGGTAAAGATGAGGTGTTTTCAAAGTTTTTGGAATTCAAAAACAGGGTTGAAAATGAGTTAGATAGAACTATAAAAACCCTCAGGACTGACAATGGCACTGAATATAAAAATAATAATTTTAAGAAATGCCTGAAGAATTTTGGTATACTGCACCAATCAAGTAATCCATACACACCTGAACAAAATGGCCTTAGTGAGAGAATGAACAGAACTATTATTGAACGAGCTAAATGTATGCTATTAAATGCTGAATTACAGAAGGAGTACTGGGGCGAAGCTGTCGTCACGGCGGCGCATATAATCAACCGCTCTCCAACAAAGGCCCTCTCTTATATCACCCCAGAAGAGGTATGGTCAAATAAGAAACCTGATTTAAGTCATATGAAAATTTTTGGATGCAAGGCTATGGTGCTGGTACCCAGAGAACATCGACGAAAACTAGATGCCAAATCACATGAGATGATATTTGTAGGATACAGTGTTGGTATAAAGGGCTACCGATTTTTAGACCCAAAAAGCAAAAAAGCTACTACGAGTAGAGAAGCTGTATTTCTTGAGGGCACCATACAAAGAAATAAAATTGATAACAATATCAATGAGTCTCCTCCTGAAAAAAAGGAAAAAATTGTTAGTAAAGAAAATAAAACAAGAGAAAATAATAAAAATGATAAAACATACTTACCAACAACTTCAAAGATGGTAAATTTACCCCTGTCTGAAGAGTGTGAAAATAAGTCTATGGATGAAACAGTTGTTGATGTTTTGAGTGATGAATATTACACTGATCCAGAAGATTCAACATACACACCAAGTAGATTCATTGGAACTCCAGAGAATGTAGCACCTAAATCTAATCGTAGAAATGAAATTTATGTTTTGGAGAATTCACCCGCTGAACATGATTGTGATAAAGATGCAGTTGACCCTGCCAGTTTGATCTGTAATGCAGAATCTACAATGAGCATTTTGGATAGTGACCCACAGAACCTTTCTGAAGCTCTACATAGCGATAAGGCAGAGAAATGGGTAGAGGCAATGAATGAAGAATACCAATCATTATTGAGCAATGATACCTGGACACTTGTTGATCTACCAAAGGGAATAGATTACCATGAGATCTATGCTCCAGTCATACGTTACTCTTCAATGAGATATGTTATTGGTTTAGCTGTAAAATATAATTTAAATATCCACCAAATGGATGCTGTAACAGCATTTTTACAAGGCGATATTGAAGAAGAAATATATGTATCACAACCACCACATTTTGAAAATGGTCCAATGGTTTGTAAATTGAACAAATCTGTTTACGGCCTGAAACAGGCAAGCAGGCAGTGGAACAAAAAGTTAAATGCAGCTCTACTAGAAATGGGTATGTCGCGATGTAGAGTAGATCCATGCATATATTACAGAATTGTTGATGAGAAAGATATACTATTCATTACCGTGTATGTTGATGATTTATTGTACTTATTTAACAATGAGGAAACTGTCATTATGATGAAGAAAAAGTTAAATGAAAAATTTCGAATGAAGGACCTTGGCAAAGCTAGATGCTGCATAGGCTACCGAATAGTTCAAAATAAGAATATGACTGAAATATCACTCGATCAATCTTTATACATAGAGAAAATACTGAACCGTTTCAGCATGAGTGACTGCAAACCTGTCTACACACCATGTGATCCCAACTTACAGTTGAAAAAAGCTGGGCATGATAGTGAAGTTATGAAGAACATCCCATACCAGGAAGTTATTGGATGCTTATTGTATCTGTCACAAGGAACCAGACCAGACATTTCATATGCAGTAAATACGCTAAGTAGATACAATAATAAACCAACTGCTCAACACTGGGTTGCATTGAAACGAATACTGCGATATTTAAAAGGAACCATTTCAAGAAAGCTTGTGTTCAAGAAGAGCAGCGGCAATATAGTTGGTTACTGTGACGCCGACTGGGCCACTAACTCAGAAGACAGGAGATCCTGCTCTGGATACCTTTTTATTTTTCAGGGTGCTGCAATAAGCTGGTGTTCAAGGAGACAACCTACCATAGCTTTGTCTAGCACTGAGGCAGAATATATGTCTCTGGCCACAGCAATACAAGAAGCTATCTGGCTTAAACAATTAGAAGAAGATATTTGGCCTCATTTATCAGGCACTCCGATTTCAATGTACTGTGATAATCAAAGTGCGATTAGTATTTCAGGTAACGACATCTATCATGCACGCAGCAAACACATTGATGTCCGCTACCACTTTGTGAGGGAAAAGGTCGCCAGCAAACAAGTTTCCATCCACTACAAAAGCACCGAAGAAATGGTGGCCGATGCTCTCACAAAAGGCCTACACCGACCAAAGCATGAATCATTCATTCGAGCAATGGGTTTGCGTTCAGAGGAGGATGTTGGAAATGTGAACGCAACGTAATGTGCCTGCCTGCTCTCATGAGTAGCGCTGTCTCGCTCACTCTACTCAACGCTCCCTCCATCTTGAAGTGTTCTCATGCCAAGTTGTGTCTTTTCGTTTTATAATATAAAATAAATCAGTTTCAAGTACAATTCAAAAGTCTCGCGTATTATTTCATCACCGATCAGAATGAAATTAGCCACAGAGATAGATTATAGTCTGGAATAGCACACATGCTACTTTTTATCCCGTGGGAATACCGGAATTTAAAACTACGTGAATAAAACCGCAAGGCGCAGCTAGTGATTTATGTTTCAAACCATCTTACTGGACAAATGTACTATGTCGCTCAAGAGTTACACCAGAGGCATCTCACATGAATAACATTAGCATCGCTAATTAGCTTTTAGCAATACGTATAACATGTGGCGAAATGATTTAACTACGGATGTGCGTTATTTCATTCAGAGAGTACCTAATGGCGAATGGAAGTTGGAAACGACATTATGGTATGATAATTTGAGATGTAAATTGATGATGCTTGCGTATGAAGTGATCTCTTATTTTACAATAAGTTAGTACATACATACCTATATAAACCATTAATCATTAAATGGACGTACCACTAACTATCCCAGCTAAGATTTTCGAATATTTTAATAGTATTTGGTACTAAGACATTTAAGAAAATATCTACCGTGCCTGTCCCGATAAAGTTTTTTTTATCATGTTAAAATTAAAGAACAAAAAATGAAATTAAAAAAAGGAAAATGAGACAGCAAACTATAAACAAATGAGCACTGATAGAAACACGTGGTTTAATTTTTCTCCGTCAGGCGTGCTATTCGATAACCAGCAGTCACCCAAGTGACCGTGGAATACACAGTAATTTACAACACATTCACCCATCACTAGCGCCACCCAAGTGCGTGCTTGCCTAGTGGAAATGCCTACGTAAGTGAGGTAAAGCGCGTCATCCATATTCACTTGGTGAAACTCCTCACAATGAAGTTTAGAGAATCTACTCTCTCGTTAAAATTTACCTGTGCCCCAAAATTCTATTTATGGCTTCACATCGCTAGGTTGACCAATTAATTTAACTTTTCCCGCGTTTTGTCGCATAGAAAGGTATTACCACCAGCAAAAAGCCGGACAGAAGACGGCTTTAAAAAAAAGTACAATCGTCTATAATATACAACACCGTTCAAGATGAGTTTTTCATGTTAGTGTGTTCACCAATATTAATTAAAATGTAGGCATAGATCTCTCTTCATTATTTTATACCTATTACTGAGTAAACAAACACGCACACGGCCCACCCGTTGGAAAGCGGTTAACGTATTTCACCAAAAAAATTTAAATGAAAAACAGCAAAACTTAGGAGATACATGTCATGTCATTCAACAAAAATACAATTTTGATTTTTACCAAAAAAAAATATTACGTAAGTAAAATAACTGGGTAAACACATTTTTGGGTAAGGACGAAAAACGTGGAGTCTCTATTCCAACATCAACAATAAAAATAAAATACGATGTAAGGAAGTATTTACAACAAGAGAAAAAATGTCCGGAATGCCTCCTTCCTAACGGGGCGTTTTGTCCTCTTTCCCGGTTCATCCGTGTTCTGACACTCCACGAATTGTTTCCGCATAAAAAGTGAAACAAAACGCTGACCCGCGGTGCTTTGTCCACCAATTTACTAAACTCCATACGATAGGCCGTTTTGTAAAAGTTAAAAGAATAATATTATGTATATTTTTACAGTAAAATCGATTTTTCGGCTAGTAAAATGTTAAAGTATATTAAAGAAATTTATCATTGTTACCTTCTAATATTATAGACACGAAATTTTGTAAGTACCTATGGATAGATGAATGGATGGATGTTTGTTACTCCTTCACGCCGGAACGGCTTAACGGATCTGGATGAAATTTGGCAGAGTGATAGATTATAGTCTGGAATAGCAAATAGGCTACTTTTTATCCCGTGAATACCGGTATTTAAACATGCGCGGGTGAAATCACGGGGCGCAAATATTAGCTAATAAAATTTGACTTAATATTTATTCGCTGAAGTACACGTCTTGACACACAAACAAATATAATATTATAGGTTCTAATGACATTGAGATATCTTACGATACCATTATAATATTATTAAAAAGCCCTCGAAGAAATAGTCTTAAATTCACCGTACGACCCACAGCTTAGGAATTACATTTTAAAGGTCTTCACTCTAAGTTTCTAGTCCCACCTGCAGTTCAAGCGAAGTAAAATACAGTAATCGGCTGCAGCGTAGTTACTGCAATTTCAAACTTCGCAAATCGAAAATCATTGCTAACTTGAACTCGGCAACTTTCTCCGAACTGCAGGAGCCGTTTTCGTACGGCGGGACCGACACGGACAGTTAAAAATAACATTTAGGATACGAAAATAGATGATATACTTAAGAAATACTAAAATAAATATTAAAAAAAACACATACAACATGAACAGCTTCAAGAAAAATGTTTATAAAGTCCTTCAGGGTGGGCAACGCAACCTTGTGATGTTGGTGCCTATGGGTGACGGTGACCGCTTACCATCAGGTGGGCCGTGAAATAAATATGACTTAGTCACTGAACCGACATCATGTTTATTTGTTCGAGTGGGTATCAAACCCAAAACCTATTAAAGCAAAATATAAGTGAGCTGTGAAAGCTGTCAAACATTCCTTCCCTTTTCAACTAAAACCTTGCTTCGTAATTTTATATCAAGTATTTTATTTATTCCTCGCTTCGGAACCACTTTGAATTTCAATAAGCGCGATGAGCAAATAATTTCTTTAACAATTCGCATACTTCCAGTTCTTTACGTAGTTCCTGGAACTGGTTTTCCTGAAAAAATATTGAATATTGATGTAACTTACCTCAATTCTTTTCTAGGAAACAGAATAAATTCTGAAAAATATCGCGAGAAAATGTATCCAAATTTACGGTGCTACGGCTCATTTAGTCTTTAGTCTTGTCCTGTGTTGATATTTTTTTTAACTGTGACATAAATACATGCTAAAGTTCATTGCAGTGCAGGTGGTTCGATAACGATTGTGGGATTCTTTAGATCCTAAAACACACAACATAGTAACATAGGAGTATGAGCCGCTCCGTCTCCCGTGTCGCTAGTTTTTCCAGCGCAAGGGCTCTACTTTGCTGGACACACCGATCTAATAAACACTTAGGGTTGTACTACAAAACGGTGTCTAACTTTAAACAATGTCTAAAATTAGCGCTATCTCTGTATGTAATCCTAATCGATGTAAAACGTTTAGGCAGTGTTTAACGTTTGCCTATTTTTTTGTAGTAAGGCCCTTAGATGTTTGATCAGTGCCTGAGTGTTCTATTAATATTTATTATTATTATATAAAGGTCTGAGACTCTACTCCACAAAATAATAGACGAAGGTTAATGATGACATTTAGAGTAACACTGTGTCAAGTCAGCCCTCTGCAGTAGAATTCTCGCTGACGGGTTGTATAACTCAAAACATCAATGTCATCAGGCCAAACCTTCATTTATTTCTTGCAGATTACTGCCGACATTGTGAGGATCAAACTTTGTGGATAGAGAGGGCTCACGATCGTACTTTTTCGAAAATTAAAAGGGAGGATACCTAGCAGGACTGATGACGACGTTAATATTTTGACTAGAAAATAAATTAAGTTTACATGTTTTTGTAAAAACCAAAAAGTCTTCGAAATATATTTATTCAATAAAATCACAAGGATCACTTTGAATCGTGTCAGAACTAGGTGACTCTAGGTGCCAGTTCCACGCGACCAAAGCCTAAAAGAACAGGCAACAAAATCAGCTTGGTTCCTACCGCTCTTTTGTATGATTCTCGTTACAATGTAATATTATACCTACACTATCACTATCACTACATAGTTTAAAACAAAGTCGCTTTCTCTGTCCCTATATCCCCGTGTCCCTATGTCCCTATGTATGCTTAAATCTTTAAAACTACGCAACGGATTTTGATGCGGTTTTTTGTAATCGATAGAGTGATTCAAGAGGATGGTTTATTGTATAATACATGCATGATATAAGTAGTAGAAAACCAATGTGCACCCGTGCGAAGCAGGGGCGCGCGGGCGGGTCGCTAGTTGTAAATAAAAACAAATTGTAATAGTGCTAAAGCGTAGAGCTTATACAGGTGATGTCAAAAGTGCTTACGTCATTAAGCCAGGCAGCGTGACGTAGGGATGTACAGTCACAAACAACAGCTGAGCCTCGCATGTCGCGCTAATGGGCGATCACGGCCGCTTGTGTACACGGCCGGTTATAACTATCGGGATCGTACGCCAGTGCTGACGGTGGTACATTCATATTTGACTGCTAGCTGCCGTCTGTGGCTTCGCTTGCGTATTAGTGATTGTTAACAAGTTTTCTTAATTAAAATCTTACTTATGTACGGAAGCTAGTTAAACAATGCTCTGTTGGTTATGGTTACCACAAACGTAGTGATTACATGCTCAGTGGTTACCACTTAACATCAGGTGAACCATCTGGATGTTTCATCATTGATAAAAATTACTTTATACTGAACTTTGTTATGTTATTCCTTGAAATTTTAATGCTTGTGATAAAGATATTTTCATTATCTGTAAAAATGTTTTTGCGAGTGGGATGGCTCGAATGAAATAATAATCATTCTTGAATTTGCGATTATGTATTTTATTTAATTGTATTGCTAATATAATATATATTTTAATGGGCTAGGGTGTTTTACGTCCTGTATACGCCGATCGGAACGATGTAAATATTTATCCCCTGGCACGATTGAATCGACGGTTTTACGACAACTGCAAGGATTGGTAGCCAGAGAGGTTGTCAGGGATGTAGGCAAGGATTGAGCCAGAGATGTACCTGAGTCATTATCTTCCTGGCCTTATCCCACGCTAAGTGGGTCAGCACAACAGGTTTTACTCCTCCATTCTCCTCTATCATCAGTCATAAGAGATGTACTTAAGCACGCAGGTGTTTTCTATTGAAAAGCTACTTTCTACAATTATTCTTAGTACTATATTATAACATTAAAAATAGTGAAATAACTAAAAAATAAACCAACTAACACGCAATGCCATAACGTGTCTCTGACTACCTTTTTTCAGCAACCAATTCAATGATTTTGAATAGACAAGAAGTACCAAGCGATCTAAAATGGAGGACGGGGGCTGATAACCAGGCATTGTAGACATCGCACACACTCCCACACGACACGACAGTCGTGATCCTGTTTCATATTTTTTCATTTGTTTTTGATGTTTTCCAGCTTCACACTTCGGGGACGAAAAACAAAATATTTCCTTTTCAGTCTAAAAACAGATCGGAGGTTTCAATACAATGTTTTTGCCCTTCAGAGGTTTTGTAACATCCCTATTTATAACAACCCAAATAAATTTAGCGTTTTATCTCCGTCGCCCTAGGTTTACTATCGGGGGTGAAGTATTTCCACTCTGGTTATCGAACTATCCGTTTCGGCTCAGATTTAGAGCGACGAGGGTCTGCGTGGTTTGGTTTTTTCAAGCTAGTTGGTTCTTCTACTTCTTATTACTTACTAGGTTGGCAGTCATCTTTTTAAAATTCACATGTTGCATAATTAGTCAATTGTATAAAAAAATCTAGTTTGGTTTTATTAAATTCAAAATAAGAATAGTTTTAACCGATTCAAAAAAGAGGTTTTTGTCCGCCAATTTATGAATGGAGTACATTTAATTTTATCGCATGTGAATTAGAACTTTTGAAAGAATATAAGTACAAAAAATATTTATCGGCATGACGTTTTGGTTTGTATACACCGTAGTATTTATATTCCATGGTATACACAAACTCAACTCAATTTTTCCGAAATAAAAGATTCGTTTTATGGTTTTTACTGCATTGTTTTTGAAAATTATGAATTACTAGCTGGTACCCGCGACTTCGTCTGCATACTTTTAATCTCTTCATCTCTTTTTTTCGCAATAAAAGGTAGCCTATGTTCTTTCTCAGGGTCTAAAGATTGTCTGTGCCAAATTTCATCAAAATTGGTTGAGAGGTTTAAGCGGGAAAGCGTAACAGACAGACAGACAGATAGACAGACAGACAGACAGAGTTACTTTCGCATTTATAATATTAGTTGGGATTTATGATTATGACGTCATTGATATTACTTGTGAAAAGTTGACAGTTTAAGTTATTCGATCAGCGAATGTTACTACGAGTATATAGCAACAGTAACGCAAGGCTGTAGATGGTATGTAAGTACATTTATTATGTACCCTACTTTATCTCGTGCGATGTGGGCTAGATGGGTAGCAATGTTGACACAGAACCTTTTGGTAGATTTGTGATTCCTTTTTTAGGTCAGAGGATTCTATTTCCATGTCTTTCGATTTTATGAGTACTCCGTATCAAAGATAAGCAAGGACTTACCTGCTTAACTTACTTTTTACTGCGTAACTTTATTTTAATTTAATAATTTCGATACTAAAATCCTACTACTATTATAAACGCGAAAGTTTGTAAGTATGAATGGATGGATGGATGTTTGTCACTCTTTCACGCCGGAACGGCTGAACGGATCTGGATAAAACTTGGCAGAGAGATAGATTACAGTCTGGAATAGCACATAGGCTACTTTTTATCCCGTGGGAATACCGGATTTAAATCTACGCGGGTGAAACCGCGGGGCGCAACTAGTAAAATTATAATGTTGATAGATAGATACATCTGTAGTTTTTAGAAGCTATCTTTTCCATTCTGTGTAATCAATAGACGTGGATTAACTATTAATCTAAGCCCGACGTTCAAATAGCACTTTTATAAAAACATATCATTTGAAACGAGAATAATGTTGGTTCTACTGATTGGTTGCTGTAGATTTGTTTTTTCGTTAAAATAACACGTTACCACACTCGCGTTATCTGTGAATATTTGACAAACACAATCGATTGATAAATATTGGTTGAAGTTTCCCACAGCTTGTGATGTGCGAAGCGAAACCAATGTAGACTAGAAAGTCCTAGTCCCGAATTATGCATAGCTACTGTACTGCTATACATAGAATAGATACCCGTATAATAAAAAAAAATATTGGTGAGCTTTCCACAAAACTAGGCACTGTAATATTCATTACTTAGCATTCGTTATGTTTCGGCCACTTTATGATATGGTATGGTCCTGTAAAAATAGTAAAAGTTGAAATAAATAAATAATAAATCTTTGCGTTTCAGCAGTGCAAGTACCGTTCTTATCGATCGCTTAATTTGACATTTAGAATCTTCAAAATTCGTCAAAAATGGTTCTAACCATTGTTGAAACAATTTTTAACGAATTTTTGACGATTCTAAATGTCAATTAAGCGATCGTTAAGAGCGGTACTTGCACTGCTGTGAGGAACGAAAACAGATGAAATAGCTATAAATGTATCTTATTAAACAAAAAAATATAACAGCGCAAGTTACTTATCCGTATCATCCACACTATGATGCTCTCAATAATATCCGACTACTTGACCTTTTGTCCGCTGCCAGCACGTCGGAAGGTCGGCCTATAATTATTGCTCGCCATATTGGACGCCTGGGTTTTTTCATTTTCCCTAGACCGGCTAAGACCGGTTAACGAGAGACGCGACTTTGACGTCACCAGACTAACCAACAATGGAACCAACTTGTTAACTTAACATAACATTAGGTTAAGTTACCCCCGGTTTCTGAAAGGCTGATCAACACTAATCGGCTGTCAAGTCATCAACACTAATCGGTTGCTATCTCTATCTAATTTGAAGTTAAAGCTCTAATAGCAAGTGACTTGACAGCCGATTAGATTTGATCGAGCTTTCATAAACCGGGAGTTTTGATTTTTATCAATCCTGCATAAAACAATTACTGTACCAAACATTTAAATAAAACAATTAATTTCCATAAACAGAATGCAAAAAATACCTCCTCCTCCTTTGGAGAACCTGTGCTGCTGGTAGCTGGCATGGTTCGTTCATCAGTGCTGCTATGTCTGCACGCTCCGACTATACAAGCAAAAGTGAACTCGCTTCCAACTCGAGGCGTCTGCCGACTGGTGACGCAGCACTTGGAGTATACCACGCTTCAGTCGCCATTCCCAGTCTTTCCGATCATATAAATTGCAAATGAAAGTCGCGTCTGAGACTTTCTTCAGCTTTAGCCATATCGCAGATTAGATATTGGAATATTGGGATAACTGGCGTTTTCGGTTATCCGGGGCAAGTGTTTAGGGCGCGTTTATTGGACGAGCTCGTGCGGAATAGCTTGATCTAGTGTTTTGTTTGATGGATTTCCGATTCTTGCGACCATCGGATTAATTCTAGCTCAGAATCGATTCAACCAGATAGCTTACTTAGATAATGCAAATATATTGCCAAAATTCACTTAACTTTGAGCTATCTGAATAAATCAATTTACACCTACGAGTATGCTCAGTATTTTATAGGACCATCTTGAACCGTCTTAAAACTAGGTGACTCTAGTGCCAGTTCCACGCGACCAACACTGAGAAGAACAGGCAACAAACTCGGCCTGGTATCTATCGCTCTTTTGTATGATCCTCGTTACAATGTAATAAAATACCTACACTATTGAAGCTATATAATACATTAAGTAATCTAACAGAAAAAGAAAAAGTAAACATAATTATAAATAGTAATAGTAACGATTACCTATCCTACTTCTTAGTAGTGGATATTATTTCTATATAATTCAGAAGCAAAGTTTACCCGTGGCTGAATTATGCCCATAGTTGAATTATTGTTACATTCTATGTATGGCCCTTACCTATTCTTGGTCGCTGAGCGCGCCAACTTACCAGTCCAATAAGTCTGTTGCCGTCTCTTTTCATTGGCATGAAAGTGACAGTGAGAAGAATACTCTATAGAGCTGCCATAATATAAAACTCATGTAACACCCAAACACAGAACAAACATCCTACGTCTATCAAACAAATTTATTTCCCTGATCCGAATCGCTGTATTGCCAGTCAACAGGCGATAAAATTAACGATAAAAAGTATTTATACAGCCTTGTCTTGAAATAAGTATTACCTACAAGAGGTAAGTAGCATGTAGAGAAGGCTTAGTGCCGCTTACGGCGACGCAATCGCACCGCGTGATTTACGAGACGCGGCACATGTGTCGCGATACGATTACACATTATGTGTCGCGTGTAGGGTGACTCTGTATCTTACAAACAAGGAATGCTTTCTCTTTATATTTGCAGCTAGCAAACTGTTTCAAATAAACAGAAAAAAACTCGAGTTTCAGCGGTATTTGCTAGCTTGTTTAAACTATTTTAATATCATAAAATACGGTAAGGTAAGTAAGAAATATCTTGAAGTTAGGTGAATCTAAGCAAGCTCAGAAGAACAAGAACATTGCTTGATGTGCTTGGTTACTGTTTTCTAATCCTTTTTATAAAACTTTATGATAATACTGGAACTCCTGTGTGATGCCAATAAAACAGTGATACAGCAGTTAGAACAAAAAAAAATATTTTTATTGGTTTTCATTGTGTTATCCTACTTACTCTATCTCACTTTCAGAAGGTTTCACTTCTCAACGGTATGACCTGGGTGCTTAAGCTGACATTTGCCTCCTTGACATGAGGATGAAAAACTCTTCTTCATCGTACCAGCGACCTGTGACCGAATATGAGTTATGGGGGCATTATATATGGGGCCATTGTGATTGTAAATATAACAAAAAACCTATACTTAATCATAAACATGGTCTCCCTAGTCGCCGAGGAAACTGTAAAATGTAAGGTGACACAAATTACTGTTTCTATTTAATAATGTACCGTCTCGGAGCGTTTTGAGAGGCCCGTCTTACGTGCCGTAATTAGCTACACGTATAACGGAGCTGCCAACTTGTTTGGGTGACATTCTTTACGAGCTGTTTTAGTCGTAATAATATTGTTCAACATTTCCTAAAGTGAGCAATGCTTTTATGGCAATATTCTTGTCGTGTCACTTGTTTCTATCGAAACAGTGTGGTGAAACGATTTTAAGCGCGCCTCAAAGAGGCTCCTTTTGAGCACTACACACATGTTATAGAGCTTTTTAGGTTCTACGACATGCCGGCGTCCTCACGATGTTTTCCTTCACCGTTTGAGAGTACTGGCATTGCGCACATACATTTTTGAACAGAAAAATTCATTGGTGCACGACCGGTTTCGAACCCACGACCTTATGATCGGAATGCGGGGTCGCTACCACCAGACCACTAGTGCTCTTTTTATGGCAAAGAAGTATGAATAGATGAATGGTTTTTTTTTACATTTATTAATTTAGAGGCTGAAAACCGCCAAACAAATTCTTGCTTGCATTTTGAACTATTGAAGATATAAAATCAGTTATTTTAAGTAAAATCGCAAAACACAAAGTGCCGGAGCATTACAAAGGTTCGAGAAAAATATAATTTAGTTCTAAACAAGTTTTCATAGCTCAGGTTTGAGCAACGAAAACTTGTCTAAAATTGCATTTGGTTCGAAAACTTTTAGTAGATCGAAAAAAATATCAAGCTAAACTCCAAGCCACAAGCACTTTCATGGATTAAAATTATGACGTTAAAATGAAGAAAAATTGTCCAAAACTGAAAATATCGTGTCCATAATATAAGTGATTTTCCAACACGCTTTTACAATTCATTAGAAAAGCTGTATTGGAAAAATCGCATTGAAATCCCGAGAAATACCTTCTAAACGATTAAAACGTATTTCCAGTGCATTTTAAAAGCAATGAATCCCATTCTACGAGTATCTATTTAAAAGCTGACCGAGAAGCCATTTAGCGGAGCACATAACGCAGCTTAACATCCTCTACGTGTCGGATGCCACATATTTTACGTTTTCATTTCCGTGCGCAACTCCTGCGCCATATTTTAAGTAGTTTTCTTAACCGGTCACTCGTGAGAGAGTGAGCATGAGTCACGATCAACCGAATATGCGAGGAATAAGGATTTTAAAATAAAATGCAATAATATGTGCTGATCTCTCAAATAAACAAAATATAGATACGTGAATGGATGTAAAATGTTATTTACATAAAATTGCAAAAGATAAGCGCGGCTATAATATACAATGTGTTGTTAAAAATATATAAAAATCGGCAAAATTATGCTCATTCTAGGAAAAAAATTACTCAGGAGTGTTACATATATCAGTCTTGCCATCGTTTTTATGTCAAAAGAGAAACTAGGCAGAGGCATCTCTAACAGTGCAGTGCAGCGCATTTAAACAAAATGTAACTGGTAATCCTCGAAAATAAAACAGAATTATATACACCATTTAAAAATGCTTTCCGCGCATCAATATCACGATACCAAAAATTAATAAACTCTCAAACATTAAAATGACTAAATAGGCGCGGGGGTATCCGCCGCAGCGCATAAATAATTCGCAAAATGTGAAAATATCGCGCGCGTGAATTACAGCCCAATTTGAAGCCTTCAGCGGGAATCCCGGGCCTGTTTCATGAAAACTGTAAAATCTGCAAGTTGCGTAACACGCCAGCGCAAACTGTCATAATCACGTGAAATATTTAAATACTCGTAATTATTAAGAGTACAACCTTTGACTTTTAATGTCGATTTAAAGAAAACACGCTTTTCATAAGAAAAATTTGCAATATACCTAACAAACAAACTATGTAAATTACATTTCACACATTGCCTAGCTACCGACCAAGGGATCCAAGAAAGTTATTATAATACATAGGTACTTAAATTTGTTGCTGTAAATACATTCTTTATTATATGAACACCCAGATAGATCACAAAAAAATATTGTATAAATGTGTTTTCTCGGTGGGGATCAAACTCACGGCCTACAGCGCAGAAGACAGAACTATTACCAACTTAACAGCTGCTTTAAATTGGCTGATTACATAAATAAGGGGCCTGGTTTAATTTCATATGATATTGACTGTCACGAACAGGCCCCAGAAGTCCACAATAGAGGCTGATTGATGGCTGAATTTAAACGCCGTTTCCCAAAAGCCTGATTAATAGTGAGTGGTGGACAACGGACTTTGGTTTCTTTATCTCATTAGTAGGGATTTGTGTATAGCACAGCTCTAGGGCAAACAGATTATTGTTCAATTAACTCGTGATTCTATCTGATTAAATAAACGGTGATGGATATATGAAACAGTAGCCTCTAAACAAAGTTTAGCACAGTAAGCAATTAGTAACAATTAACATGCAGCCTATTCGTTGTTTTGTTCGTTTGTAAGGTTTTATCAATAAATAATTTTCAATCATTAATTCATACATGTTGGGTACAGATAGCTAATTGAAAAGCTACTTATGGTAATTAATAAACCTCAGTGGCGCAGCGGGCGAGAGTCCACGTGCGACGCAAGAGGTTGCGGGTTCGATTCCCGCCTCGGAACAAATTTGTGTACCATCTGCAGAAATTTGTTCCGTTGGTCTAGATGTTTATGTATAATAAAAAATATCTATCTATGTATGTATTGTATTAAAAATATCAGTCATCTAGTACCCATAACACAAGCTTTGAGAAGCTTACTTTGGGGCTAGATGGTGCTGTGTGGATTGTCCAGCATTATTTATTTATTTATTAGTGAAGTTAAAACAAGCGAAAACGGCCGCTTGATGAACCAACGTCATTAACGTTCTGCAGATGGAGAAAACTCCAAAAGAAGGTATAGAACACAATTGCTGAGTAAAGGTCGACGAGTGGGCTACTCCATTCTGATAATAATGAAATGTGACGGGTTTTAAAGCCACTCTAATTACATTTTTATATCATGTTCACACAAAATGTTTTGCTACTAAGCAATAGAATTTTTATTATTTTATTTTATTTATGAACAAAATCCACAGCTCTTAAAAATACAAATACATTAAGCATAAAAATACTGAAGTTAAGGTACCAAGTATGTTTACCGATAGCGTGGTAGATCTAGTTCAACAGTTTTGCAAGGATGTAAATATTTGCCAAGCACACAGATTTTCCGGTGGAAATCGGAATGGTTAATGTCAACAGTACTCGGCGACTGTTGACAACTACCGCAGTTTGGACTGTGGACGTCGTGAAGCGGCGGCCGTCATAACACGGCCGCAAGTCGATCGTCACACGTAAAACACGTGCAAAGCAAAAGTAATAAGATATGTATTCAATCGAACCACAAGGCTCACTTTTAAAACTTCTTAAAGCTAGGCAAAACAGATGCGAGTTTGTCGTCGCGATCAATCCTTGAAGGCTACAACGTAATACTAAATACTTATTCTTTTATTTAATAATAAATCTTACCTGAGCGTTTTGTACATTGCGTACCGTTCTTTTTTATAAATAAACTGCATTATTTGTGATACGTTAATAAAATCAAATCAATAGTAATATCTTGGTACTTTTCCGGTAAATGTACCGGTTGATACCGTCGTTATAATACGGCCACTGATGTAAAGGAACTCGTAGTTTTATCAACACATATTATGCAGGTACTAAGGTCCGTTTTGCCGTAACATCTGACCAAACAATATGACGTAAAAGCGTAGGTAAAAGCTGAAAACAGAAATAAACTGAAATAAGCAAAACGTGCCAGATCAAAATAAACCTGAATTAGGGTGAGCGAAAACCATTGAGAAGAAAAAAGACTCTAAAAAGTTAATGAGCAGGAAAACAAGTGACTTGTGAGTAAAAAAAGATTAAAGGTTTGGAGTTTGATGGCGTTATGTTGATTGAAGATCTATAGATGTACCTGTAGGGGCAAATATGTTATCTAATTGAAAACTATTGTTCATTTGGTAGAATTAAGAAGGTACATACGAGTGAATACTGAAAACCGTGATAATACTTCTTAGTCGCACTTTTCAACATTATGAGAGATAACTATCACCCTTGGTAATAGACTGGCGACAATAGGTGTGTGAATTTTGCGCGAACCACATAGTTATGATAGTTTAAAATAGAATATAAAAATATTTCATATTGCTATAATAACTGGACGTGTCTTACAGAACAGCAGGCTTTACGAGGGAATTCAGGCCGAAGGTAATTGATATAAAACGACGAGGAAACAAATAAGGCGGGAAAAAACAAATCTTGTTGGCATCATTAATCACTGTGCAACATTTATGAAATCCACTGCCAAATACTTTTAATAATTACTTTTAATAATATCCGGTAGTAAAACTTTTAACTGCTAGATGAATAGTAAAGGTGTAAAAATTTGGATTACCATCGGTTAAATACATTTGCTTTAAAATTGAGGTCCAAGATTTCACCCGAACAAATATTATATATTCATACATTGCAAGTTAAATAATAGCTTGTAGAAAAGGTGGGCTGGGTGAAACATACACAGGACTGTCAACAGTGGCGAATACAAAGAGTGGCCTATACCCAGCAGTGGGTGAAGTCAGGCTGTAGATGATGATGATGAGGAGTTTGCCTCGTTTGCCTTAAGTAAAAAGGCCCTAGTTGACCCCATGGAACAGTTAATTTATATGCACACTACCAGTGCTCATAAACGGTAAAGGAAAACATCGTAAAACCAGTTAGTATTTAACTGTGGCTGGTGATGAATTCTGTAACATACGTGCAGCATGATTCATAATGCATCCAATCCGTCGTTTAGTTCCAGTAAGATCCGCTGACAAGGTGCGGCGTGACAAACGTAAACAGAACGCTGCAATATTGCTTTGGCGTGTTTGCGCTGTGACACGGCACCGCCACAGTATACACGCCACACAGTAAAAAAGGTGCTACTGGTAATTATTATTTTCGTACATTTTCTAATACTGATTTTCTAACAATTATCTTATATAAATCTTTTTTTTCTGAGTTTGTAAGAACTTAATACATAACCACGTTACCGAGACAACCATTGAAGTGACAATGTGCCATTTATTTAGTAGAACCGTCGATTTTAGAAAGACAGAAAGAAAGAAAATACGTTTATTCAACTACACAGACACATTACATAAAGATATACAACAATTTTGCTTACAATTTTAGATTAAAAGATATTATAACTAAACATAAATAGTACAAATAAAATAAAAAATGGAGGAGTGAACTATTATTAAATATAAACTAATGGATTAAGAGAATAGTGATCTGGATTTTGTTTATTTTAGAATGGCAACTACGAACCGAAATATGAACAGGACGATTTTAGTAGATGAAGAAGGCATAAATTTGTGTTCCTGGTAATCACCACATCACCACATACAGCCTTTACAGCTGTAGACTTACTCAGGTTTATGATAAACTAACCAATACCTAAGCTTCCAGTTTGTTCGATCTGCATATTTTTTTTGAACTTTGTATCGCAGATACCAATACCTAATAATAACACAGGATACCATTTATGTTGCTAGAATGATTTTTATTTGGTATTTAAAACTACGCATATTGTTGTGCTAGAATTATATATATTATAAGTTATTATATTATACATATATAGAATTATATTAAATTATATTATAAGAAACAATCTAAAAATATTTCACAGTCAAACAATTATATAGGTGCTCAGTATAAATAATCTAAATAACAGTGCCATTTCATCTTTATCCTGCTGTTTGCCAGTAACCTGTGGTATAGGTTAGGTGAATAATATAAGCATAGGTATTACCGGCTTTATAAATTCATAGTGCACTAAGCATGGTAATACTCGAATCACACTGCGCTGTGACAAGCGCCTAATGAAAGCTAAGACAGATTCATAGATTAGGAAGGCGAGCTTGTTCACTCACCTTTCAAAAATCGCTCCTCTGTTTAGAAGCTACGGTGTAGCTATGACGTAGTTTGGTCGCAGCAGCTCTACAGTGACTGTACTTATGAGATCCGTGATAAAACTCAAATTTAGTCTGTCTGGTACCCATAAGACATCTTCAATGAATCTTGCGACAGTACTTTGTATTTATTGATCTGACGCGATATCTGAAATCGAAGTCGTAAAGCTGTTTCGGTTTAATAGCGTTTTGTAAATAAACCCCCTAATTTGACTTCAGGTTGTACCTTTATTATTTATTTTCTCGACGTTTCGACTATGTTGCAATAGCCGTGGTCGCGGGCAGAAAGAAAACATATAAATATAGAGGACCTTACTACAAAACGGTGTCTAACTTTAAACAATGTCTAAAATGAGCGCTGTCTCTGTTTGCCATTACGCAATGGCAAGAGATGTCAAACGTTTAGGCACTGTTTAACGTTTGCCTATTTTTTTGTAGTAACGCCCAGAATGTTTAAAAAATACACCCCTTAGTCTGTAAGGGCCTTACTACAAAAAAATAGGCAAACGTTAAACACTGCCTAAACTTTTGACATCTCTTGCCATTGCGTAATGGCAAACAGAGACAGCGCTAATTTTAGACATTGTTTAAAGTTAGACACCATTTTGTATTACAACCATAAGACTTTTTAAAGTAGTAAAAATAATAAATTTTAAATATCCGAAGCTTGACACAGCTGGTATATCTGTTTCTTGATTCGGATTGTCTTATTACCTAAATCCGAACTAGAATTAACTTTATAGAATTCTGTTACCAAAATAAATTAAATTTCGCGTAACAAAACTTTGAAGAAGCTTGTTGATCTTAATCTTGTAGAAAGTTTTTGATTTAAATATTTACAAGATATATTGGTTTTATTGCTTCTTTTATTAAAAAAGAGATTTTAGGAACTACTACAATAAAAATTCCTTCAAGGCATCAATTATTTGTTTTAACAAATATGATATAATATTGGTGGCATATGCTCAAAGCACTGGGGCTAGATCCCCAAACAATTGAGCGAGCCACTATGGGAATAAAATAGTTAATACTATATTTTTGTATATTGGGTTATACTGGGTTTTGGGAGCCCAAAGACATCCGAACACATAATCATATTTATTTTCCAAATGTTTGTTTGCGATGGGAATCAAACCCACAACCTAGAAGGCAGAGCTAAAAAAATATATGTGTGGACGTTATATAAACAAATTGAAGTGCTATTTGCAGCAGTAGGCTTCTAGGCTGATAATGATATTAAACAGACTTTTTGGCCACTAATGTTAATCTAATAACTAAATACAACAAATAAAATCTTAATAGTTTATAAGCTAATAAATTATTTCCAATATCCATTGTCTCACCTGTTGCAGACAACAATAAATCAACGCAGAGAATTACAGTTTACTTTGTAATAAATCACCATCGCGTCGCTGAGTTCAAATTATACACTGTTTTGTTTAGATATTCTTTTTATTGTAATTTGAGATTATTTTTTCCTTTTGTTATGTTTAGCAGATATGATGGATCAGTGAAACAGTCTGGAGGACGAGAGGTTCTGGTTCGGCGCCCGTAGGTAACTTGCAATATATTAGGATTTATTTTTGGATTTCAAAGGAATATTTTAGTGGACACACAGAGCCGTATAAGCAAATTCAGTGATTAGGGAACCCGATAGCCGATAGAATAGTCCTTTTCAAGTGAACGTAGACATCGTCTCACCTATTTATAATACATATAATGAACCCTCCAGATCCCAGTGCTGGACAAATGCCTCTCCCTCTTTCTTCTACTCATCGCCCTCCTGGCTATGTTTGCGCAGTCCGTCAGGATAACATCTACCTCGTTCCGCCATCTCCATTTTGGTCGGCGTCGCCTTCTCGCAGGGTCAGAATGCCAAACAGTGACTATATTTGCCTACAGCTACTGGTCTGCGGCTTAGCGCATACGCAGACTACAATGTAATAACAAAATATTTAACAATTTTGAATAGCCTAATTTTACACTTAAATTCAATAACCTGCCGCCCTGTTCCCAGTTTACAAAACATAGAATTGAATTAGCAGACTTTGATAAATGGGAGACGTCTCCGTAACTTTTGGCAGCTCGGTGCCGCTGGATCCAAAGTTGATGCAAAGCTAAGAATAAGTATCACTAAATTGAATAGTCGAAGTTGAAAGATCACTTCGAATTGCGTTAAAACTATCACAATTTCAACCCGATCTGAGGTTAAATGGAAAGCATCTTATATTTCGCTTATTAGTAATCAAAGTCAAAAGACCGATGAATCCAGTGCATCTAGCTTTCTACGCGACAAGGTCTAGAAGAACAGCTAGTGGCTAGGTACTATCGCCTATAACAAAGCTCCTTTTTTTTATACAACCAGCTGATGGAACAAGTAGATGGCCCACCTGATGTTAAGTGGTAACGTAAAAATAGGAACGTGCCCTACGATGCACTGCCTTGCGTCCGTCAACGCGATGCATACAGATGCTAAGCCTTATGTAATTTCATTAGGGTCGCTAGTTATTGTATAAACTTTTTCACACGATGAAGCCGTAGTGTGTGTGAGTGCTAACGTCCAGAAGACCCAAACTCATAATTCCTTTCATCACGTCTCCTTAAACCTTCCAAAACATGTAAACAAGATATTACGTAACGGTGTATGATGGACCATTACGGGGTACCACGGGCCCCGGCGGTCGTAACGATATGATGGAACATCACGGGGTCCCATGGACCCCGGCGGCCGTAAAGCCTCTGAATCGCTTATTCATAGGCACATCAAGGACCCTTGTTAAAATTCTATTCGCCTGCATTATTACGAGTATTTCTCGGGATTTGCAATAGTTTAGTAAGTGAAGTGTCAACAGAATAAGAGTCAATGGGTCATCTTGCTTTTCATAACAAAGCATTTTATAAGAGTCCCCGCAGACTACAAACTTTCTATCTGCCGAGAGTTTGGTCGGCTTCTTAATCAGTATGAAGATGTATGCAGATGCGCACATTACAGTGATTCAGTATCGGCCGATAAAAAGTTTGATGGGCTTCACGACTGCCTTCAAACTTTCCATCGGCGAACTATCAGCCGAGCGTTTGATCAGTATGGCGCTCTTGCCCCGCCCGCACACTTGCCGATTGTTTGATCGGCCGACTCGGCCGATGGCTTCATTCCACGCGAGTGATCTCTTCACAAACTCTAGTAAAATAATCAATCGGCCAAACCATTTGTCGGCTAGTCTGCGCACTCGTGACCAACCCAACTGTTTTGTTGGCACAGTGTGCGCACGAACAGGCCAACTCGACTAAACTCTCGGCCGATAGAAAGTTTGTAGTCTGCGGGGACTCTAACAACCTAGTAAAATCTCGGTGGTCTAGTGGGAGTGACCCCGCCTTCCGATCGTAAGGACACAGGTTCGAATCCGGTCGTGCACCAATGGATTTTTCTATCGAAAAATTTATGTGCGCAATGCCAGTGCTCTTAAACGGTGAAGGAAAACATCGTGAGGAAACATATTAGTATTCTAACAGCGGCGATGGGCTTGCAACCTGTCACGTATGGAATACTAACTACTGCAAAATGTGGGTATGTGCCAAATGTAATGTTTGGACGTACCTCTGACTACCCCCCTTAGACATCCTCAAAGAATCTTGAATTAGTACCTACTTGGTACTGGGAGATCTGAAGGGATATCTACCGTAACTGGGGATCAAAGTCGTGAAGCTGTTTCTGTGTTGTTTTTTAGTAAAATCCCTGTGACTTTGTTCATATAAATAAGAGTACGTACAATAGTTGAGCAATAAAGCTCTTTGTGTCCGGGGAAGAACTACCACCGTGCCCTCTTCTGCCACCAAGCAGCGTTGCTGTATTTCGATTTAAAGATTATAGTTGCTACTCAAATTACAGGCACATGAGGCTTAACATATGTATGCCTCATGTTCATAGACAGATGGCAGTGTATCGTATCGTAGGCTACGTTCCTTAGGAGGCAATGCTTTATTATAAGTGATGGTCACCACTTAACATCAAGTGGGCCATCTACATGTTCCATCACTAAGAAGTATAAAAGTTGTTTTACTTGTATAACGATATGAGTTACGTATATACCAAGTTTCATCCATATAAAAAATGGAGCTTCCAAAAATGAAGCCATCACAAATAGAATGATAGTTCAGAAGACAATGTTACTTTGTCATAATAATAAATAAAAATAATAATAAACAAATAATGCTGGACAATCCACACAGCACAATCTAGTCCCAAAGTAAGCTATTCAAAGCTTGTGTTATGGGTACTAGATAACTGACATATTTTATACATTACTAGCTGATCCCGCGGCTTTGCTCGCGCTCGTTTACTTTGAAAATCTCATACAAACTTTCATCCCCTATTTTATCCCTTTGGGGGTAGAATTGATCAAAATCCTTTCGTAGCGGATGCCTACGTCATAACATCTACCTGCATGCCAAATTTCAGCCCGATCCGTCCAGTAGTTCGGGCTGTGCGTTCACAGATCACTATGTCAGTCAGTCAGTCACCTTTGAGTTATATATATTTAGATTATATACTTACATAGATAGATATTTTTTATTATACATAGATAATGTCACGCACAAAGGTTTCAACGGATGGGTTATGTAAATGGAAAGAATACAAGTTTATATTAACTAAGGCCGTGCAAGGCGACGTTATTTGGAGCGATCTACGGATGTCTGCTACGACCATCTGCAATGAACAGGATCTTTTTTTTTATCATAGACTCAAGAACCTACACAAAAAATATTTAAATAGCTGCCAATGGAGTTATTTACAACCAAAAACACATTCTTAACGAAGAAAAACTGTTATTTATCAACTAAACCTTTTAACTTTTAGATAAGTAGTTACAGAACTCCACCAAAATCCACCAAATACTTTTCTGCTACGACACTTATCTACGCCGTAGCACTCGCCTCGCTACGACGTAGCAGCCCGCTACGGCGTCCCGTGTCACAACAAAACACAACATACCGCTGCGTCGTTGGCAAGGCGCCGCGGTGCTTCTATTGTGATTTATTTGCGACAAATGCCTAAATAAAGCGGCGCGCGCGATATTGCGAGCAGTGTGCAAGTCGTAGACCAAACGAAGACCTAGACAAGTTACCGTCACACACTAGCTAAATCACTACATAGTACAAAACAAAGTCGCTTTCTCTGTCCCTATATCCCTATGTCCCCATGTCACTATGTATGCTTAAATCTTTAAAACTACGCAACGGATTTTGATGCGCTTTTTTTTTAATAGATAGAGTTATTCAAGAGGACGGTTTATATGTATAATACATGCAAGATTTGTGCACCCGTGCGAAGCAGGGGCGCGCGGGCGGATCGCTAGTAAAATAATAAACATACGACTGGTATATCGAAATCTTATCTATTTGTCTACACTGCAGACATTCTTTTAACAAGTTTATCCAATCTGATACTCAGCGTCTTTCCCTATATCCTTTATCTTGACAGTTAGCGAACCATTCTGATTGTAACAATAATATGTGCATTTCAATCGTAGACGTTTATTTAAGTGCCACAGTAGTAGTAGTTCGCTAGTACCACTTTAACGCTTCTACAGCGCGCTTGAAACGCATAATGATGCGGGTTGCAAAACTAAAAATACCGAAAAACATAATATGTAACGCCGCTAGACTGTCAATTGACAATTCTCGTACAGGGGCGTTATTCACTATTACCAAACCAATCGTGGTTTGCGTTTAGATCACGTTGTGAAGTCACACGGTCAGGGCAAAGTATCTCCTATGTTATAAAAAATAAAGCCCAACATCAAGTTTTGACATTTCACGGTTTGGGGCAAGGAATCTCCTATGTCATAGAGAATAATGCCCCTGTCGCGTTTTTAAACACTATGCCATCTCTATGAAAGATTTTAATCTTTGATGCAAGTGGTTTTATTTGCATCAATGCGTCGCATAGTGAGGCAGTAGCTTTATGTTCGTTCACTGATGTTGAAGACAAAAAGCTATTTTGGAGCGAGTTTTTGGCGTCACACAGTAGTTTTACCACTTTTATACTACATCGGAATCTATTTCTATGCAAACCAATACAAATTATTAAATTTGTATAATCCATTCTAGGGTACCTTCTCACGTCATCCTAATAATATCATAAACGCGAAAGTGTGTAAGTCTGGACGGATGGATAGATGGATGCTTGTTTGTTACTCTTTCACTCTCTTCACTCTTTCGAAACGGCTGAATGGATCTGAATGAAACTTGGCAGGGAGATAGATTATATTCTGGAATAACACATAGGCTACTTTTTATCCCGTGGGAATACCGGAATTTAAATCTGCGCGGGTGAAACCGCGGAGCGCAACTATTAATTAATAAATTGATAGCTTTGTTCATCATCGAAGATACCGAAGTCAATCAAAACTTACGAAGGTCTAGTGGTAGAGCCTCCCGATCCTAAGGTTACGGATTCAAAACCGGTCTTGCACCAATTAGTTTTCTGTTCTAATATGTATGTGCTCTCAGTGAACGGTGAAGGACCTATAAACAACAACCTATCAAGTCTGAAATAAATACTTAACAGGATATTAGTGGAGGTAACTACATTGATCTGATATTTATTTCATTGTTTACATGCGGAAGGGGGATTACCTTAATGTCTGAGTTTGGCCGAGGCTTAACTAACGAGCGATCAGATATTCTATTCTATCAGACTGCTTTATGAGGGAGTGGCCTAATGTAGTCATATTTTAGGATGCTATTATTTAAAGAGCAAGCCCAGAAGCATTCAAGAAAAGGCCACTGTCTGTTGGCCACCCAGGATGATGACCGGGATTGATATGAAATTACCAAGCAAACTACGATAGCGCTTAATGCAAATATTTTTAAGTGTGCACCTGCTACTTCAATTCTAAACTTCACAGTGTGTAGAATTAGTTTCAATATACGCGGCCCATCAATCACTTCGTAACTAATTGAGACTTAGAGCTAAGTTGGTCACTAGTTAATAAAGTACCATATACATACGTAGGAACGATTTTTATCTAAGTTAGCGAACATCGCCACAGATAAAGTTATTATGCAGTATGACATCTTCTCAAGAGCTGAAGGTAGCCTTCCCATCTCGTTTGTTTTGACTGGGAGCTTCGATTGAAAAGAAAGAGAGAAGAAAACGATGTCAAGTACAAGAATATGTAAGAACGATGTGAGCTAAGCAGAACACAAGCAGTAGCAAAAAGCCTCCGCTTCTAATTTAGCTCCGCCGGCATCGCCTGTCAATATCGGAAAACCGCCCGAGGAGCGCGTTGATTGTTAACTACGACAACACAATTACCCACATCACACAGCCGGCTCAAACATCGCCCTAATTCATGTTCCGAAGCATTGAACGAGTTCAAACAGAGCACAGTTAAAACCTGCCCATAGATAGACAGACAGCCGCCACTGAAAACCAGCGCCATACAAGCCACTCGGCTTCTATGCCAGATGTCGCCTGCCCTCGCAACGCAGTAGTACTGTAGGTGCTTTCTGCACTGTAGGCCGTGGGTTCGATGCCCTCCGAGAACAAACACTTGTGTGATGAATGACCATTTTATTTTAAATATATTTACACAGAGTGTACAAAATACAGATAAAATCCAGCTATATATATTGTATTGTAACGAGGATCATACAAAAGATCGGTAGATACCAAGCCGAGTTTGTAAGGCAAAGTCAAAGTATGTTTATTCAATAAAATCACAAGGATCACCTTGAAACGTCTTAAAACTAGCTGACTCTTGATGCCAGTTCCACGCGACCAAAGCCTAGAAGAACAGCCAACAAATTCGGCTTGGAACAATCTAGAGATAACTCAACTGATCATCAGTGGCAATTGGTGTTGCATTACATCAGACTAGTTGTGCCCCGCGGTTTCACCCGCGCAGATTTAAATTCCGGTATTCACACGAGATAAAAAGTAGCCTATGTGCTATTCCAGACTATAATATATATTTCTGCCAAGTTTCATCCAGATCCGTTCAGCCGTTCCGGCGTGAAAGAGTAACAAACATCCATCCATCCATCCATACTTACAAACTTTCGCGTTTTTATAGTATAGTAGGATAGTAGTAGGACTCTATCGGTTCCCACAGTATCAGCTTTGTTTAGTTTGAGGCTGGATGGTGCTTGTGTAATGTCCACCAATTATTCTTAACGATGATTGGAAACTTTCTTTTGTATGTTAATTGTGTAATAATGAAGTCTCTGTCTAATCAGCCCACGATCACCCGCTCCTTGATATACTCGTAGATAGGCCTCATACTAGCGCGCGCCACACTTTCTGGTAATATTAGGTACATACGTGAGATAAATTATTTCTCGTGTTTTTTTTTATACTCTACGCACAACAACATTTCACAGAACTGAGCAAGAAGATACCATCTGCCAGATAGATGATTAAGTATGTCAAAGTAAAGCATTATTGAAAATGCTAAAAGCAAGATACAGTGGAACCGAGATGGAAACCAAGCATGTTGCAGTAATTGTACGCCTGTTTTTATTTTATTTCAGTAGGCATAAATAAGAGCTATAAAATTAAATGTGACCTTACTACTTAGTGATAGTTCTCGCTATGTAGCTCTGAGTTTTAATAAACGGTGTCCGTGTTGCTTATATTCGAGTCACGCGGTGCTATTAGCTAACATGTTCTAAACAAAAGCGTTAGTGAGCGGAGCGTGCGACGCAACTTCGTCACAATTGTGCTCAAACTGAGCCGGACTGGTAGCTCGCGTACGCTTAGGACTTGACCAAATTATACTTGTTTACAATACTCAATACTCACAGATGTTTCTTGTAGATAATTACATTATTTAATAATAATATAATAATAAAAATTCTTTATTTGCAAGAAAGAAAGGTTACATAAAGGTAGGTATTTAGCTCAAACATGATGCGTTCGGTCGATTCTCGGTAAATTTTCGGTGTTTTTTTTTCGCCTGAGAATTCGTCACTAGCAGGATCTTCGTATATGCGATGGGACCCTTTAAAAATGTATTGATGTAAAGCTCTACAAGCGTTTACAAGCAATCGCGCGGTATAAAAAAACCATTAAAAAAAAGCCTGTTTATTCCATCACTGTATCAAACAATTCATTTTTTCAATCACTACGTAACTAAACAAAAAACCCATTAAAAGTAAATTGTAATGGCATATGTTTTCAAGACTAGAATTTTAAAACGGGTGGTCAGTAGCACGTCCAAAAAAAGCGTTTTATTACACATGCATACGTTCAATAGCATTGCGTTTACGTAATGCGTAATTATACTTTTTTTTAAAGTATGCGACGTTATTCTTCATTGGGTTTTTATTCTAATAAAGAAAGAAGAATTATTTATTTATTGACTAAACAAACATGGATCTAAAGTTCTATACCATTGCAGTTATCAACCATGATGCGGCAAGTTTTGCGTTACCTACCACTTTTTAGTTAATAAATAATGGTAGGTATTGCAATAAAATTAGACTAAGCTATTTTTTTACTACCTTTGATCAAACTCTCTATGCCAGATAAAAATATATAGGTACTGTCTCCACTTTTGCCTCGCCCATAACAAACATGAAAATACCCCTATCGATCCAGTTTATACAAAGCCACAATACATTTCAACGCTGCTTTATTCCCGATTAAGTCCTACCTTATTCTCATAAAAATGTATTTCTTAGCTTCAAAGCCCCAGAAGCGTCGTGGTTAGAACGTGAATTCCCCGATGATAAGCCAAGTCCAAAGTTGCCGTGCCTCGAACCACCTCTGAATACCAACCAGGTAGAAAGAGGAGAACACACGGCGGCAAGAAGCACAATCACACTAATCTATGTTTATCTGCGAGATAAATAATCTGGTGATATCACAAACTTTACTACAGTAACTCCCGGTTTCTAAAAGCTCAATCAACACTAATCGGCTGTCAAGTCACTTGCTGTATCTATCTAATTTGAATTAAACGCTGAAATAGCAAGAGACTTGACAGCCGATTAGTATTGATCGAGCTTTCAGAAACCGGGGGTTAGTATCTCTTTATATTATTAAAAATATAAATTATTACAATAATCACCATCAGCCTGAAAGAGTGAACTGCTGGTATCATTTCCAGGAAGAACGGTTCAGAACTGTTCTGTCCCCTCTTCGTCTTTGTGATCGTCGTTCAAGAACTAGTCACAGTTGTTCAAGAACTAGCCATGCTGGATTTCTTTACATTACTCTAAGTGGTGTTTCAATGTGATCTCTGTAATACACTTGACTAAATAACTTCTGACTTTGACTACAGTATCATGATATCGATTTTTATTAGCATACAACTTTTTAATTTAAAATTAATAAAAAAGTTAGTTTTAAGACAAAGAAAGATTTCAGACTATTATTAATTTTAAAATTAACTTATTATATATAACATCTTCACATACTCGTAGATACTTCAGAAGCCACAACTTCTCAATAAAGGTATTATGAGTTCCAAATATAGTTCCGTATCCTTATAAAATATCGTATAAGTAAACCCAATACTAGAGCTATGGGTCAAGTAATGACGTCATTAAAGCTAAGTCAATAGTCTGCCATAACGTCGGAAACATTTCATAACATGACTGCACACAGAGGTCGGGCTTCATTTGTTTCTAGATGAGCCATACTATAGACTTACATCGTGCTATTCCAAACTAGTTCACTTTGATGAACATATCAGCCCGCGGTCATATCATGATTGAGCTTGTAACTATGGACATATAAGGTACACTGAATACTGCAATTCGGGGCAGAACATGAGTGTGTACCTTTTCTTTCTCATTTCGTTCATTTATTCAAAATGCTCATAGGCCCTGGTTTTTTATATATGCGAGCTATTTAAAGCAAGAAAGGAGATATCCTATAATAGTCTTAGAATACTGATATAGGGTCACCACACGCCACTATGCCTCATCTATTCCCGAGACATCCCGGAATCCCGGGGCGGGATTCCCGTCACGCGCCGCGGTCCGCTGACGGATTGGCCCACGGTCCTGCATACGAATGCGGATAGCTTTATAACGATAAACCTTGTGATATGTTGCGGTTGTGTACTGCCTAATTCGGTGAAACCATCTTTTGATTGTCCGTGGTTTACTTACTCCGGTACTCGACACGGAAATCTAGGATTCAAGTCTCTTTGACACCAAAAAGCCATTTGTGGACAGTGTAACTTTCGCTTCACAATACAAATACAAAATTATTTATTTCCATAAAAATGTGCATACACTATAAAATAGCAGACTCTGTCTTCTATTTTAGTTTAAAAACTGTGTGAAGACAGTGCATTCTCCCTACAATGTTTACACAAAATAAAGAAACAAAAGTTGATTTAACAAGGTATGCTAAACAATATGTAAGTGGGAAAATATATATAACAGTTAGGCTAAAAATTACAAATAGAAATATAACAAAAGCAAAAGTAAAATTTAGTTATTATAATTTAGTATATTTATTTATGTTATGTTTGTTGTGTATGTATGTTTTGCTATTTGTGGGTGTCTGGAAGGAGTGAACAAGTTATTGTATAATATAAGTCTACGAGGTTGTCGTGTGTGGAATGTATGTGTAGATTCTCCTGCTAACACCAGTCTCTTATGAGTTTGGGTTTGACAGGAGAACCCTAGTGTTGAGGGTGTGTATGTGTGTGTGTGTGCACGTGTGTGTGTGCACGTGTGTGTGGTGCCTATGTGATGTTATATAATAATTAGAAATGAATCAGTTTCGTGTTATTCAAGTAGTAATGTTAAAAAACTTTTCTACAGTGTCGTAATCGTGCAAGCTAAGCCAGTCCTTGATATGCGTCTTAAGTGATTGAGAATTGAGGTGTTTTATATTTGTTTTTGTGTGGAGCAAGTTGTATAGTTTTGGTGCCGTTATAGTATAGTGTCTCCGTGCAAAAGTGCTCTTATACCTCGGAATAGGGCATTTGTCGATCCTCTTTGTAGAAACTGGCAGATTTGGAACTGTTGTCGTATGGTACCTTCTAATGCATTGGTAGACATACAGTTTTCTGACGGACAAGACTTTACATATTTTATATAATTCAGATGTTGGATGTCTGTACGGTAGGGCCATAGCTACTTTAAGGAGTGCTCTTTGTGCTCGCTCCACTTTAAGCATAAAGGTCTTGGCAGCCCCTCCCCATGAACAAATACAGTAACTCAAAATACATTCGGCAAGTGCCTTGTAAGTTTGTATAAGAAGTTCATGTCCCGCAACAGACCGGAGTTGTTTAAAGATGTAGATTAATCTACTTATGCGTTTTGCAACTGTCTCTGTATGTGGTCCCCAGGAAAGTTTGTTGTCAATAGTGACACCAAGGTACTTAATTGTGTCTACACAGTCTAGAGTACCACAGTTACATGGTGGGCGGGTAAGCAGAAATCTGTTACATGGAAAGGTATGAACTGTAATCTCAAAGTCAGGGGGGGGGGGGGGTTTGCTAATGTTAGTTTTTTCTAAAGCACAGGTATTTTGTTTTGGTCACATTTAGTGAAAGTAAATTATTTTCAAGCCAAGAAGTTATTAGGCAGAGACCATCTTCCGTTTGCGTTTTAACATCGTTCTAGGTGACGCCATGGAATAATATGACTGTGTCATCCGCAAACATTATAGTATCAGCATGAGCCAATCCATTGCGACATAGCTAATTAATGTATACTAAGAATAGGGTAGGCCCGAGTGTACTACCTTGGGGCACCCCATATAGATATAATAGATATGCAAGATTATTTTGGTTTTTATGTAGCTGCAAATGTAAAGTACAGCTCCAACCAAAAAAATTAATGGGAATTATTGTTGCTCTTTAAATTGTTTGACAATACTTTTCTACTTTCAAAATGATGGTTGCATATCAAAACTTAAGCCCGTAATATTCATGCCTTATATGGGGAATCATTGATTGATACTTAAATAAATAATGCTGGACAATCCACACAGCACTATCTAGCCCCAAAGTAAGCTATTCAAAGCTTGTGTTATGGGTACTAGATAACTGATATATTTAATACATTATATACTTACATAGATAGATATTTTTTATTATACATAGAGAACACCCAGACCATCGGAACAAATTTCTGCAGATCGTACACAAATTTGTTCCAAGGCGGGAATCGAACCCGCAACCTCTTGCGTCGCAGGCAGGCTCTCGCCCGCTGCGCCACAGACGTCAACTTGTTATTTATTCTGCAACAAAATCGATCCGAGACTTTGTGGCAAGTTAACATGAATCATGGATGTAGGAATGAATGCTCCATTTATTGAAGCATAAGAACTTAGTTACAATGTAATACAATATAAAACATGCATCTAAAGATTATGAATCAGTGTCCACAGTAACATTGAACACAGCCGTTCACGCAATAAAAGCCGTGCGCCCATAAACCGTGCGTCTGCCTTGGCTCAACCGCGCTGGTTTCCCGCGCTACTATTTTCTCCATTTTTCCAATTTTCTCGAGGCGTTCGAACCGCTGTATTTATTATTATTTGTTTTCAATTGCAAAGTAATCTGTGGAGTGTGCAGATGCCAAGATGGGATGGGGACGAGCGACCTCGCGCCGATTGCTTTTATTGGACACTCTTTATTGAGATTGCATGTATTTTATCAAAACCCTTCGATGCTTCCAACCCTTTTTTTTCATGATGAATTAGGTTTTATAGGGCACGCCATAAATAATATAATTCTTCAAGTAAAAAAAGTTTCTCATTTAAAAGACTCAAAATAATATAAACTGATATTTAATATTACAAAAAACAAATAATTTCAATGAAGATCTAAGAATTCAATTTAATCCAATAGCATTTGAACTCTACTTGATTATAGAAACTACAGTAAAGATCACAATGCTCGTAACGTTAGCTGCCTAACTCAATTTGAAAGAATATTAAGACAAAGAAAATAAAATGTAATCACTGCGCCCCTCGACTGAAAATGAACTCCAAAACTCGCAATTTTAAATCTCAAAAGTTAAATTCAAGCCTTCTTATTTACAAAAACCATACACCAGTTTTACTTTATAGCTTTTAATCTTCGTTTATTCATTCATTTTATTCCAAAACTCAACCCGAGAGAGTTTATGAATAATGGGGAAATTCTTCAGTGAATTCAAAATACCTTGCCTGCTAGTAGTTAGGTGTATCTTGGAGCGCGAACAATTTGATAATTTCGAAATAGTTCTATCAAAGTAGCTCAAAGGATTTGTTACATTAAAGAGCAGGTACCCTAGGCTGACAGACTGCACTCCCTCGTATTTTATTAATAGAGTTTTGAAAAGCTTTGGAAATTTAATAACTTTGTTGAGAGATCTCCGGCTGAGCTCATTATATTTATCGACCTGTTTAATATGGATTGCATGGCAGCTAGAATAATCATTTACATTGTTGAGTTAAAAGTTTGCATGCTTTCTGCCCGTTTTCCTAGGCTTTAATAATAATAATCATTTATTTCAGGCAACATAGTAAAAAAGATCTTAAAATACAGGGCCCATAGCATAAATACCTTACAAACTAAAATATATATATAATTATATGACTTATTTAACTAGCACGTAGAGACTGCGACGTGGGCGCGACAGGGCTCGGAAACATCGATGTAAGATTCCCTTAGGCCACAGATCTTCCTTCATGAATGTCGACAGAAATTCTCATCGGTCGGCACTCTCACCATCATCGGCTTTGATCGCGAGGAACTCCTTTTGACTTATAAAGAAAGAAAAGCACGTTTTAATTTGATTCAGTTGTAGTTTGATTGGACTACTACATCCAAACATCAACGTTTTATTTATGTAGAAATTTATGAGCAAGACATAAATGAGTTAAATCAGTCTAAAGAAAGTTAAATCAGTAAAACAACGAACACATAGATTTTTTTAAGCAATGCTTAAGAATGCTCTTGTGTTTACCTATCAAGAAGTAGGGTTTCATTAAAAGAGCCACTGAGAGAGATATTAAGAAATGTCGCTGTCCTTTTGTCTCTCAGTCGAGAACAGAAAATCTCGGTAACGGAGACGTAAATACAAAGCCATCGTCAACGAGACATATTACTGTGATTAAACTATCTTCCTTCTCGTGGTTGAACTTCGATACTGACGAACAAAGTTTTATGTCTCGGTAGCTCAGTTTGTGAGCGGAACTGAGCGTAGACATGTAAACCCACTTTTACCAAAAAATATTGAAAAATGTGAGCTCAAAACTATGTAAAACAGCAAGAGCAATCAAAACTACACAAAAACAATTCATTTTATTTTCCAATCGGAAGCCACAATTTCCTAAAAAATATATGGAACAGGAGCGATAAGAGAGGCGGGCCCGCGCACCAGAAAATTGATTTCGGCAGGTGTTCCGCGCGCTCGGTTTGCAATGAAGTGTCTGTGTATAAGGCCTGGCTTACACCGTGCGGCTACGGTGCGGCTGCGGTGCGGCAAGAAACGACAAAGACAAGGTCACAAATGCGCAAAAGTGTCTTTTGTATGGCTCCACTCATCTTCAATAAACTCCCGATAGCTTTAAGAGAACTTCCAATGCTAATGTTTCAGAGGAAGCTGATAACTATTTTGATTGGAAAATGCTATTATACAATCAATGTATTTATGTCAGACACAATTATTTCCTAATTTGTAAAACATTTTTATTTTTTATGGGTTTTTTGTTTGACATTTTATTTCCATTTTTATTTAAATTTCTCTTTGTGATTTTATGTATTTGATATATTTTTTTTTCCTCTTGACATTTTATGGCTATTTTATTAATTTTGTACCTATGTGATTTGTTATTTTTATGTTGACTATGTATTAATTGTTTATAAATTTTAATTTTGCATGCCTGTATACGGTAGAACTACACTGATCTATACAAACAATAAACACCTATTATAAATAAAATAAATAATAAAAAGCCTGTTTATTCCATAACTTAAATTAGGTATACAATTTCATCAATACACATGCATTTCTAGTATTATAAAATTTTTAACTTTTTTTTTTATATTAAGTAATAATAATTTTAGTATTCATTTAATTAAATATTTTATTATGCTTATTATTTTAATATATTTCTCTTTTTTTTTTTTTTTTTTTTAATATGTATGTTTCTTAGTTTAGGACCCCTCACGGGTAAAGGCCTCCTCCAGTTCTTTCCAGCGGTTGCGGTCTATTGCTGCTTGAGTAAGTAGGTACAGATATAAATATTATTTTCCTCATAACTTGGTTGATTATTTTCTTTATAAGAACTGGAGGGTTTTGGTCTTGCTTTCCCGCGGTGACCAGCCGTATTGGGATGCTGCTTTCATTCGAGTAATATCTTCATTTTCGCAATTTGGAGAAGGGGGCGGTGCTATTATTGGTCGTTTAGAATAATATCCTTTGTTTTTGCAGATGGCTCTTTTGTTGGAAACGAGAAGTAGTGTGTTATATTTCTGTTTTCATTATGTATTTTGTTCTTTTTTGCTGCTCTACTGCTTTCTGTGTTACTCGTCTTCGGGCCAGGTTCTATAAATAGAGCTCTCTTTTTTTTGTTTTTTTCTTCGTTTGGTTTGTCGTTTTGCGTAGTGGTTGGCTCTCGGACGATCAATTTGTTGTATTTAATGAACGCCTTATTTCCTTTTTCTGTTTCATTTTTCAGTTGTTTTTGCAGGTCCTTTCGTTGCTGAAGGACTTTTGGGGGAAAGTCTTCCTTTATATAAAAGCCCGTTTTTTCTAGTTTGTGCTTGTTTTTCATAATTAGAACCTTTTTACCATATGTGGTTAGGCCCACATTTATGGGTCTAGGATTCGTTCCTTTCTTCCCAATACGTCTTGCATGCTGAATTTCGTTTGAGTGGCATTCTATTTGTAGGTCTTCCAGCAGAATTTTAGTTGTTATTTCTTCCAGGTCTGAGTAGGTCTCTTCTTGCTCAGGCACTCCAAATAGGACCACGTTTCGAATCCGAATTTCCTTCTCAAGATAATCTAGACGTTCTTCTTGTTTCTCTTGCTTTACTTTTATTTCTTCAATTTTTTTTTGGAAATGAACTAGTTTTTCATCCAAAATATCAATTTTTGATGATAGTTTGGTGTCGGTTTCTTGAATCCTATTATATACATGTAATTATGCAAATAAATATATTTTGACTTTGACAATCTAAAGGTTTTTATTCAATCACGATATACGTAGATTTCAGAAAAAGATAACACACCCTACGCTTTAAACTTATTAAACCTAATGCATGGAAATAAAATTCAAACTTCTTCTGAACTAAAAGTGTAGTGAAAGAATTTTAAGTGAACCCAGGACTTACCAGGCGGCTGCTACCACTAGACCACCAGTGCTCTCAACTAATGCAGCGCATTTAGAAAAATCTTCAACAAAATACTGTGTGTCGAATGAAACTTTGCCAGGACGCTCTGTTGTGAATTCTAAAGTGATTCAATTGTTGTAATTCATTTTCTCAAAATGACTGACTTAATTTGGTCTTATCTAATACTCAAATATGCAGATAGTAATCTATATAAATTTAATTTAAATTAATTAAAGTTTTATATATTAAGATGTCACAGATCCATATATTTATTTTAACTTAACATTAACATACAATAAAAATTACAATTCACAATTTAAATCGAAATACTGCAATAAACAATAATTTAGATGATCTTCCGCAGTGTGTAACAGGGGCCCGTAGCACGACTTTAGAGCGCTACATTGTTTCGCACGTCGTATCGGCGCGGACCGAGGCGGATCCCGATGGAACTTCTGTTTATGAAAGCAGGTGTTGTCAGTGCAGCTTTTATTTCAAGCTGCGGATCCACAATTTTACATAGAAATGAATTTTTCTGTCTTTGACGGTCTACGTCCGATTTTGAGCAGCTCAAAAGGCTTTGTTGTAAATTCAAAGGAAGAAATTGTAACTTTGGTAAATCTAGTTACTTACTGTTTTCTTAGCTCAAAAACAATCATGAAATTTGAAAACAAAGCATTTCAAACACTGAATACAGTAGTCTATTGTACGGTGTGCCCTACATTTATTTTTGCAGCTGTAAAATACTCCTTTGCAGAAGAGTTCTGTTGTTTTCTATAATTATGACTAGTGGCCTGTCCCAGCTTCGCATGGGTGGACATAATTTTTTTCAACATTTTAGGATAAACTTAGACTCCCGCGCTTCGTAACACACGAAGGTTAAAATACACGTGCCAGTAAAATGGTACAGTAGCGAGCATGCAAGTTACAGGCATGCAGGATTTACGGGCACATTGTGGATACATTTGCAAGTTAACTCGTCAGGTTAGGTGTCGCGACGTTCACACATGCCGGTTTCGCAGCCCCCCGTGTCCCCTCGTAATTATTATATAAAATAACTAGCGACCCGCCCGCGTGCCCCTGCTTCGCACTTGTGCACATATCATGCATGTATTATACATATAAACCTTCCTCTTGAATCACTCTATCTACTAAAAATAAACCGCATCAAAATCCGTTGCGTAGTTTTAAAGATTTAAGGACATATATAGGGACTAGGGGACTAGGGGAATAGGGATATAGGGACCGAGAAAGCGACTTTGTTTTATACTATGTAGTGAAGTTATGAAGTGATAATACTAATAAATCTAAATGAAATAGCAGGAAACCCCGTATCGAGTAATCACAGCTGGTAAGTAAAGTGACGTGTGCACTTCCTAGTGGCAATCCATTAAGCGCACCACTTCATAAAAACAAGTTATTCTGTGTCAAGCTACTTTGGGCGTGCGTCCAATTTGGCTTCACTTCTTAGTTTACGACAGAAAGTCCGCGGCACCGTGGCTCTTCTCTTTTATGAATCACGGGAACACTGGAGTAAGTATAGTTTAACTTTCTTGGCATACCACTGCTTGGATTGCCACACTTTGTATGCTGGATCGCATCATAATTTTAAATAATTTGGAATAAACAAAAATCTACGTTTTACGTGCAAGTACGGCACCGCTTCGATGGCAGTACTACCCTATCATGTAATAGCTTACTTACATGATAAATAAATAAATAAATAATGCTGGCCAATCCACACAGCATCATCTAGCCCCAAAGTAAGCTATTAAAAGCTTGTGTTATGGGTATTAGATAACTGTTAACTTTAATACATTATATAATTACATAGATAGATTTTTTTAATTGTACATATAAAACACCCAGATCAATGGAACGGAACAAAACAAAAAAATTCTGCAGATCGTACACAATTTTTTTCCGAGGCGGGAATCGAACCCGCACAACCTCTTGCGTCGCAGACGGACTCTCGCAGATCGTACACAATTTGTTCCGAGGCGGGAATCGAACCCGCAACTTCTTGCGTCGCAGGCGGACTCTCGCCCGCTGCGACACTGAGGTCGTCAAAGGATAGGGTGAGATAGGGTGGCACTACCGGTATCGATACTTCGCTTCGGTATATAATTTTAATATACGTAATGTAAAAGTGTTATATACAAATAAACAAACTCATTTTTAAACTGCTGTGAACAGCTTACGTAGCTTGGTTTCGACGTCGTTTTCACTCACTAACCAAATGAATTACCAAGTACAAGTGTACAGGCCTGGCGCCCAACGACCGATCATTAGCGCTCAGCGGCAGTAGGTGGCAAAAAGCTAAGCGTCGCTATATCTCTCTGACCAAAGCACGACGGTCGCTAATCGGTGGTATACCTCACCTTGCTGTTTTACATAACTATAATATTTTAATGTTATATTATATTGTACACATTACACTATGTATTAATTTGAATTTTTTTCTTAATTGTATTTTATTGACGCCTTGTGTAGTGACATTATACATTTTGTAGACGTTGGGCGGCCAGTTACCAACTTCCAAAAGACTGAAACGGTTAACTTCACCACTTTTAATTTAGCCAATCGTAGGGTTAAACAGTCCTGTTTTACAGGAACAATTTATCATTCCAGTGTGCTGTCAATTAGCTTGGACCTGTTGGAATTCTTGGCACGCGAGGAAAAACGCAAAGACCTCACAAAGAGGTTCCAGAGTTTGTGAAAAGAAAATATGGCGAAAGTTCGCTCATTATATCAGTATTAGGGCGCGGCCGCGCCTGGAGGCGGTTAGGCATTTCATTTCGTGTTATTACTATTTCTGAAGCCTTTTATAAAAAACGCCTGTAATGTTATACAGATTAACGTGGTTACAATATCTTGGACGTAAACATAACGACCATCACAGGGCGTGATGACGTCATTTTGTTTTATATACTTATTTTCAGTATTATAATACTGTTTGAATTTATTACCATTTTATTAATGCATTTATTAATAATTCGATACTAGTTCTGTTTGGAAAAGCACATGGTAGGATATTTTTTGCTATGATTGTGTAGTCTTTAGTTTAGTGTATTGTTTATTGGGGACCGTAATCAATAATTAATAAATAAAAGAAAATTGAGAAAAGTAAATATGGAAACAAAACATACGCAAAGGAAATATTGAAAACGTTATCATTTTACTTTGTTAAAAAGTACATATTGTTAAACCAACTAGTAGTCCTATCGACTAGAAATAAATGTATCGAATTCCCGTTCCAACCTCATTAGACCATTCGTTTGAAACTCTGGTCTCTACAATCTGGCAACCGTCATAATGATACCTGAGTTTAACGTTTTCAAGAATGTTAATGTGTAATGATTTGGCTCAACAGTCATGAAAACAAAAAACACTTGCTCCTAGCTGCCTTTACTTGTCCGCCGCCATCAAGGCCAAGCCATCATCATCATCATCATCCGCCCGAAGAATTCATAGATATAGGCCTCCCTTATTCTGAACGCTCTCACAATTTCAACGCTCTAACATGGTGAAAGCGTCCGTTGCAAAGGTATGTTATGCTTACACTTTTATTTTTGTTAATTTTTTTTAGTTTAATTTACTTATGCTTCTAAATTTATACCACCTATTTTAAAGTAGATACTTAATAAATACAAAAATTCTGTATAATTCGTTCTATTTCCAGGAGCTTTTCTTTCTTTCTCTACAATAACAGTAATCATAACAGTAAAATAAATAAATAAATAATGCTGGACAATCCACACTGCACTATCTAGCCCCAAAGTAAGCTATTCAAAGCTTGTGTTATGGGTACTAGATAACTGATATATTTAATACATTATATACTTACATAGATGGATATTTTTTTTATTATACATAGAAAACACCCAGACCATCGGAACAAATTTCTGCAGATCGTACACAAATTTGTTCCAAGGCGGGAATCGAACCCGCAACCTCTTGCGTCGCAGGCAGGCTCTCGCCCGCTGCGCCACAGAGGTCGTCAACAGACAGTGACGGTATCTTAGAAAGCAAAAGCCTCGGCGCAGTCAGCGAGAGCTACGACCGGCGACGTCGGCAAAGAAAACGAATTAACTCCTATCTGCCGTTCAGAGACAACTAATTCCTGTCACTCCTATCTGCTCTCGGAAAAATAACTCTAAGTCCTTGATTAAGGTGCGCATTTGTCTTGGGTTCAGGACTTAGGTAGTATGCTGCTTTTAAAACTATAGTATTTTGCACCACATAAACTATAGTAGGTAGGTGCCTACTCTTTTGGTGGAGTCACACTGGCAATGGATAACTGGTGGTCTAGTGGCCGCAGTCCCGCTTTCCGCTCTTAAAGTTGTGGGTTCAAACCCGATCGTGCACCAATAAGTTTTTATGGTCAATAATGTTTAGGGGCTAGGATGGCGTTTGTGCTTAGGCCCAGTTCTTTTGAACGGTAAATCAACACTAGCAACTATAATACCGCTCCAAGGCATAAGATTGGTGCTCTAAAAATCGGTGTTCTGCGAGGAATGCTGCATGTGTGAGTGTGTGTGTGTGTGTGCGTGTGTGTGTGTGTGTGTGTGTGTGTGTGTGTGTGTGTGTGTGTGTGTGTGTGTGTGTGTGTGTGTGTGTGTGTGTGTGTGTGTGTGTGTGTGGAAAACATCGTGAGGAAACCGGCATGTCGTAGGACCTAAAAAGTTGAAACATAATTTGTCAAGACTTTGTGGGTGCTTAACATAAGGTGGAACATGTTCTGCGTGTTCCATCAGCAAGTCATATAAAAAACTCTGATTTTATTCTGCAAATTTGTTTCTTCTAAAAAATACAGTTTCAATAAAAAAAATATTTGAATTAGACTAGACTCAAAATAGATTGTCTGAAAATGCCCTAAAACTAAAGTTGTGTGTTCGTCTACATCTGGGTCTGTACTAGACAGACAGCCAACGGTTAAACACTAATCTTGACTAATGTGAAAGTGTTTGTCCCGTTGTCGTTTACACTGATCAGAGCTATTACCTACGAAGTAGTAGCACTAGCAATAAAGTAAGACTTCTTTTATAGAATATTACATGGATATTTAGTACGTTTTACCTTATTTATTTCCTCGACGTTTCTGTCTGCCCGCGACCATGGTTATTGCAAAGTCGCAAAAAAAATAAAGCAATAGTTACGCGGTAAATGGGTGAATCAACTTTTAAGGCACTCCTTTTGTGTCCCTGTCATGCAAAGAGCATAAAAATCCTAATTTCCTTATAAAATATGTTTGTTTTGATGTTAACGTAAACTTAGATCCTTTCCTAACATGATAGTTTCATAGTATTTTATAGTTAATAGGAAAATTTTTGACTTTATTATGGTAACTCAGCAGAACATAAGCACTATCCATACAAAAAACATGTGTCCCCAGGCCTAGATGACGATACAATTTAGGACGTATCTTAAAAAAAAGGTATGAATGCACAGCCTTTTTACCCAATATTATGATTCAGAAAAAGATAAACTTACGTTTAAAGTTAACATTTATAAAAGTTTGACAAATATTTTATATTTTTCCTGCATCCAAACTTTTGTCCCAAACTTTGATCAAAACATCAGTTCTACAGAGTTACCGATAAAAATTCATGACCGTTATCAAGAGATGACGCCTACCTTGGTGTCATCTAAGGCGATTATTGTCTAATATTTAGTTGGTATGATCAAAAAATCTCTACCTAGCTTTACCGCCCCCCCAGCCTAAATTAAGTTCTCAGCTGGTGCGCGTAGGTTTATTGTCGCTCTACAGCGTTGCAATGGATATTTATGAGGCACCCTCGTCACTTTTTCTAAAAAAACTCGTTAATATTAGCTTAGATGTCGTGCCCCACTGCAAAACCTAAAAATAGATATATTTTACAGTATATTTTCATAATATTTCGATGATTTATTTTTTATTGTTAGTTGTTCATAATGTTGTCAAAGGAGTGTCTTAAAAGTTGATTCACCCAAATACCCGTGTAATAATCGAAATATGTATGTCGCGGTAGATTGAACTTTCTTTTTGTGTACTTGCTGATCTAACAAGCAGATGGCCCGTCTGATGTTAATTAGCAACCATCACAACAAAGAATTGCCTTGAAGGTCTCACACATGATGCACGGCCCTGCGTCCATCAACCTGAGGCGTACAGATGTTAAACCTCATGTGCCTGTTATTACACCGGCGGCCACACTCTTCAAACCGAAACACAGCAACACTGTAAGTAAAGAGCTCCAATACTGTCCATATATTTTAAAAGAATCTGTTTTTGATAGCGATATTTTTACATATCAATAAACCAACTACTATAAATATATTATTATATCAATAGTACCTGTTTTTGAGGTATCTTAAAGTGCTCCTAGAGTAAACTCTAAATCGTGAATTAATTAGGTCTAAATATATATAACTCAAGGGTGACTGACAGACTGACATAGTGATCTATCAACGCACAGCCCAAACCACAGGACGGATCCGGCTGAAATTTGGCATGCAGGTAGATGTTATGACGTAGGCATCCGCTAAGAAAGGATTTTGATCAATTCCATCACCAAGGGGATGAAATAGGGGATGAAAGTTTGTATGAAACTTTGAATTCCTTGGCGCGAACAAAGCCGCGGGTTCAGCTAGTTAGGTATAATTGTCTTATCTGCAGTCGATCGACGTGCATTTTAGATTTTCAAATACAGTTTAATGCTTGTTTTGCGCTTCATAGAATGAAGATACCTGAAAAGCGGACACCGTTATATCACGAACGAAATAATTATTTGCCTGCGGTCCTGCACCTACGGTCTTCAACCGTACGGTTACCTTGACCAAGATAACCTATTATTCTTAGGCTTTCGTGAATGAAAAATTATTTATTGTACACTAAAATTTACAAAAAAAAATAACACTTAAATATAAAAAATAAAGTAGTAGGTACAATGGGCGGTCTTATCGCTGAAAGAGATTTGTTCCAGACTATCGTGTCTTTTTTTTCATTTATTATTTATACAAAGTAGTTTAGTTAGGGTATTTCATTAATTTTGTCTTGGCGTGTCTTTTATTTTATTTGTATTTAATTCCGCACACAAATGTATTTTGTGATATTGGAAATATATTAATATGAATATGAATACCGTTGGTACTTCTCTAACGGTAAGGAGCTTATAAGAGCGTACGCTCGGGTGCTATAGTGGAACCACATACGAATATTTCCGCCTTTAAAGAATGTTACCTATTTAAGTTTGAAGCACAAATGCAACAAAAGTACAAACAATCAGAATAATATTGTTATGTCGTATTACGTAACTTACAAAAGGACTGCGATAAGCATAAATATCTTATCACTTCTAAACTTACTATTTTGTACCCAAAAAATAATTACACTAAGGACTCTACAGTCGCGGGATGATAGGCATTTGTTTTTCAATCTCAATAAATGTCTTTCAAACAAACGGAGCTTGCAAAAATAAATTTACTGATTCCGTCCGAATACCTGTTGCGTATAACAAAAGTAACTGGTCGGCGTAGGTAATATGACGTCCACCGCATTTTTAAATTTCAAAGCGGTGCGCTAGTTACATTACTAATGGATTAGGGTAGGTTTGGGTAAATATCGGCCAATAGTGAATTACTGAATGCCCAGTGTTCCCAGCTTCGGTCGGCGGCGAGCTCTAACGCACAAATAACCAATTGTGGTGGTCCTGTTGGGATGATATTACACCGTGCCTACACTATGTGGTTTGCCGCTTTGTAAGTTTTGGATTATCGTCGTTACATAGAAACTTCATTTTTTTTTGTTTTTGAAAAGATGTGTGTTTAAACATTATACTTCATAATTTTTTATGCATCATTTGATATGCATCGTACAGATGGATTATGTATTTTTAACAGTAATCTTATACAAAATCTATGGTAGAGCAAATAATAAACAACTCCAAGTTATGAAAAAAAAACATGAACTTGTGATATACCACAAAATTAACCAGTAAACTTTGTAGGCGTCGATTTTGCCAAAAGATAGTATTTATGCAAAAAGTTAGTAATTGAAAAGGTTCGGGCTCCAATGAGTTCATCTGTTTAGAGACGACATCATTATACAGACACGTTTTATGTAGCTACTACGGGTTCCCGATTTAACTCCTAAAGTTCTCGAAATATTTGACAAATCGATTGCCACATGACGAAACAATGCAAAAACGATTTTCTGAATTGTTTGGAGAGCAATGTTTTTTGTAGCCTGATGGAACGCCGCAAGTAAAATTTGTAAAATAGTGTTTATTGTAGCAATGTGAAACTTTTAATTGGCATGCTTAAACAAACGCCAAAGTGCTTATTGGTTACTGGCAAGCACAAGTTCTTTGTTTTCTTGTGGGATTTAGAGCCAACTTTGTGGCGATGAACAGCACTGAAAATGCATTTCCTAGAATTGATGATCATTATTACAAATGAATAAGTAATAAAAAAGAACATTTAATTTCGTTGAGAGAGATGGCATCACATAAGTACAAATAGAAATCAGAATCTGTCAAGTTACCTGAGTCTAGACGAATGTCTATTTTAAGAACGTGGAAAAATTACTAATCTAACTAACTACTCTAACTTACTAAGATTAGTAACGTGCGTGATGTCATTATGTGTCTCACGACGTTATCTCCATACAAACTGTGTAGTGAATAACGTCTGCGGTTTGTTTTGGCGGTAACGTTCAAAACTTGCGATGGGCTACCTGATACAGTAACAACAAGATTGTTTTACTGAGTATATACCAAGATGTATGTTCCTGTTGGACGACAGCCTCAAACTCATATAAAATTTGGTCAGTTTTCGTTCGGTGAAATATAAAAAAATCCACGGTAGGGGAACTGAAACTAAGTGGTCCCCTTCATGCACGGAGTGACACAATTAGGATCGGCCGGAGTGGGCCGTAATAAGGCGCGATACCTCGTATGCTATCCGACGTCACGAGACACAACGATGTTTTATTGTTTGTACTTGTTTCTGACTAGCCCCAGTGGGGAAAAATTGCGATAAACTATATTTTTCTATTGTTTCAGACGATATTTACCACGCATGAGGTAATATTTTCATAAACTTTTATTTATATTTTTTTTACTTTTATTACTAGTAAGCGTAATATTTTCAAAAACTTTTATTTATATTTTTTTTAATACTTAGTACTTATTTTAGCAAGATTCTAGTTACTCAGCGGTAATAAGAATTTAATGGAACCCAAGTGCTTTCTTACCTTTAATTGTGACATTATGAATAATTAGCATTGTTTCCTTTTTTGTTACATTTTAATTTAACTAAACTGAAGAAGCGCAAATACAAAATTCTCCCGGTTACAAGTCTGAAAAATTAGGAAAAAAATACCAAATACGCTCTTAAGCAATTTCCTCGGAAAGGAAGATTAACTTAAGGCCAGGAATTAATTATATAAAAACAAAACATAGCCCTTAAAGAGTCTAAACAAGTATTTTGTCCATACAAACACGGCATAAATGGAATTTAATCAAGGAGGATAAAGTTGGGCTTGGACCGGTTTAATTAAAAATACGAGTTTACGATATTCTGTTACATATTGGAGCGGAGAAATGTTTTTGAAATGCTATTTTTCGCGATCCATCTAACGGCGAAGCTTACATTGGACGCATTGGAGGCTCTGCATCCAAGTGCTATTTTGGTGGCTGGAATAATAATATCAGGCTACTAGATAATAACTATGTATATGAATTCAGTTACAGTCTGCACCAAAATGTTCTTTTACTTCATGTTTTTTTTAAAATTTCCGTTCACTTTTGCTAGATCTGCAAGCTGTAAATACAATCAATAACCAAATATTATTTTAATCATATTTCAGGAAGTCTAAGAGGGTTAGTCAAGAGGTACGTCCAAATACACATTTGGCACATGCCCATGTTTTGCCAGTAGTTGGTATTCCATGCATGACGGGTTGCAACCCATCCCCGCTTCTTGAATGTACTGGATTTCCCACGTTGTCTCTAAATAAGAGTAGTTATATTTGTGGCCAACTTGGTGTAGCTTTGCCTTCCATCCATTATGTAGGAATTAACAAAACCGTCCAGAACGTGAAATATTCTCTCCTATATCTATTTTCTCAAAAACAACACATAAAACATATATCATTCTTCAAATAAGACAGCATCAAGCTTACAAACTACTCAATCTCAGAAATCACACACGAAATACACGAAACCTTATAATCTTAAGAATAAGGACGTTAAGTAATTTGGTAAATAGGTCAGACGGTTTATTTGGTTATCCATGACAAAGGAAAAATTCTGAATTCAATTTAGTTAGATGTATGAAGGTAGTCATAACGCTACATTTTTTCCCATCTCTGCTTGGTTTTCGTTTATATCTAACAGATCGACAGTAAGGCTACGTTCTGCACGATCACGCACAATTTGGATGGGTGACCAGTCGTGGCCATCACATTTAAGCGCTTTCGAGCTTCAGAAGGTAAGGTAATTACGCAGACTACCGCTTGTGTACCTCTCGCTCAAAATTTTATATAAAAAAATATCATTTTGATTCAAACATGCTTTGTCAGAACGTTGCTTGTTTGCGCTTTTACATGTCCGACCGAGAAGTTGTTTGTCGGGGATCAGCCTCTTAAGCTGTTGGCTCTGGCTAAAATAGAAGTCATTGAGCCATGAATCACATGAATAAGACCTTGATGTGGCCTATGAACCCTGAGGTTCCCTAGAGAGCCCTTAATAGTTTGTTATCTAGCTTCTTCGCACTTACTTCACTGTTTCATGTTTAAACTACATACATAAAGGATGACAGAGAGAGATATTATACATATAAACATGCTTATATATTTTTGTGTTTTCCATTCTTTTTTATCAATTAGGCCAAGGACTCTTCAACGCGAGGATTCCACAGCATCTTTCCGTAATCACTTAAGGCGGCGTTTCCCCACTTGCATAAAAATTTATCTGCCATACAATAATAGCAAACACCTGGACCGTTCAAACTTCCAATTACAGTTTAGGGAACAAATTGCCGCGGGGCAAAGATGTTGTATCTGCATGGATATGTCACACGTAAAGAACAAAGAGTATACAATAACTAAGTAAGATAAAGAAGATCCAAGATTTAAGCCGAGAAAAGAAACAACGGATAAGTGACATTAGGTTAGATATCTATTTTTTTATCTATGGCACCATTTATCTTCATAGACATGTGTGTGACACTTGAGCAAGGAATTTGAAAACAAGTACACACTTAAGATACTTTGTATTGATTTGGGATTTTACATTTTACACATATTCGGAAACGTAGTAATTAAATTTAAAAAAATTACAAAATGTAGCTTGAAAAATAGGACAATACCAAAAAGCAGAACAAACCCTGAGCAATATGCTTTGTTACAAAAATAGTTTGTTTCAAATTGTGTTTTTAAGCTGCAATTTCAATGAGCGCATCTGGCATTTTATACCATCGCTTTATAACGCCAGAACATCGGAATTATCATAAAACAACAGGCTCATCGTAAACAGGCGAGCACGAGTGATGCTTCCGCTGAAACTCACTTGCCGAGTTTCTACGTTTATTGTTTAACTTTTGCTGTTAAAATCTCGGCTACACCCGGCACACCCGTACTACAAATCCACTCCAAACTCTACTCTATCTCGTTGGCGTACGGAGAAGGGACCGACAAATTTCTGTGGAGAAGTGTGCAGAGCCCGGCTCCTCAAACATTACCTGATTCTTAAACGGGAATGTACTTTTACAAGCTCTTGTTTAAGTCCCGGCGGTTCGTAGTACTCAATTATTAGTTCTGTGTGCGCCGAGCTTAGTGTCGAAAGGTGAACATTTTCTTTTAAAACACGCATCATTTCATGACCGTTGGTTGTTGCTAGAAATAACTGTGAAACTAGCTCGAATTGCTGTTTTACGATTTCAAGGGTACGAATGCCTGCCCGTTACTGACTTTACGTAACATCCTGATGAACTTATGTAAACCATTTTACCGTACACTCTTTGGCACAATGGACGACTTGCTCTCTGAGGAATAAGCGCAGACCAATCCTGAAAATGAACGTTTACTGAAGCCTAAACTAATGCATTTTCAGAGCGCTTCCAATGAGAACGTGGCATATAAACTGCATTCATCACTCTAAAACTTACAGAGTGAAAGTCAAATCAGAACACAACAATGTAGCTTCTATTTTATACTACTTATATTCTAAATAACGTATAAAAGTAGTACTTCCCCAGTTAAACTCTGTCTAAAAGAGCTCTGAAAATAACTAGCGCCAACAACGGTAGAAATATAAATATATGAAACCGCGGTGCAAATCAATACCTGCCATGCACTATAATTGTGTACTTATAACAACTAATTCAACAAATAGTCAAACTTAGGCGTTTCGCAGACACATGAAGTACTTTCATTAGTTAACCTGGCAGTCATAGTATGTGTGCTCCAGCAATTTCTGCATTCTAGCAATATAAATCCCACTTCAGAATTAAATGCATCTGAAAGTTTCCTCTGCAAACACGTGATGAATAGTTGGAACAATTTATTAAGTTTGCCGGTTTGCGCACATCGCTGTTCGAAGAGTTAGAACGTGGTAGAAAAGACGAGTCCCAATGGTGGGAAACTTTGGCCCTCAATCTGTGTTAATGTTTGGGTCTCGATCTATGCTCATCGAATGGGCTTTTGCTTCTCTTTTGTGATAGAGTTTACGCTAGTTTGGCGTTCATTAAGGAGATTTCACACGAGTTTCAGTTTTATTAAATTAAAATCTTTTTTCGGTCTTTATATCTACTAAAATTACTATCATTGTTTTTCTTTCGGTATATGAAATTATTTTGCAGAGGACTCTTAGAAAATTAATTATAGCGTACTTAGCCTACAGAAGTCAACGCTATAAAATCTCTTTTCATCGGGATAAGGGCAAGAAAATGATGATGAAACCACAAGACATAGACAGACATTTGTTTGCTACTTTAACACACACAATAACAGATTATTAAAAGAGAAGAAGAATTTAAAAAACTAAAAAAAATAAACAATATAAAATTAAAAGGAGAACCAATAGCATTTTGTTACACACAAGCTTGTGCATTCTACATCGTTCTGCTTCTTGCAGCGTATACCTAGTTTTGTGAAGCATGGCTCCGAGTGTGGACTGAATTTTATTCGCTTATAATGACTTTATGAAATATTATTTTAAATATGACTTGTTGCAGAAGTTCTGGCGTGTGTAACCGTACATAATATTTTATAACATGACTCACAAAAAATATACCTATACATTTACATAACGACACTGCGGTCACCAATTCGCCTACCATGATTGGTGATTACGATACGATAAACGCCCTGAATATGGGTGACTAAAACGCAAAGCACCAAAATCACCGATTAAATGAACCTACACAATATAAGAACTAATAGTGGGTATGGTACAACTATTTGCCCATACATATTGGTCCTCAAAGCAACCAATATTGGCCATTTATTTTAAGGTATTATGCATTTTCCCCTACAAGAAAACTGTTTAATATATCGCCATTCTTTATTTCCAGTTAACAGCATAACATTGTTTAGGACAAGCCAATCAACACATCCGACAGCTGACCCTCTTAGACAGTCTCCTTGGTTACTCGATAGAGATATTCTAGCTTGTAACTAAGACAGCTTTAGACAGCTAAATGTTATTAGATATAGAGATTACGACTCCATGTAAATTGGATCCTCTATTTTCTGGCCACTATCACACAGCTTCAACTTAGATAGACTGCAGTAGGTACTATAATTTGAATAAATTAGCAATTTTCACAAATTTCACGTCTAAAAGCCATCTCATCTTTTACTCTGAATAATAACATTTTATTCACAATTAATTTGCAGATAGTTGGGGTTAATAGACAGCTAATGTATTTAGAATCCATTTAGGCCAAATTCAGGCACTTCTACTTACGTTTCAGTCGTCAGCAAAAACTTAAATTGCACCTTAGAGTGGTGATATAGAGTTGAAATTAGGTGGATAAGAAATGTTAAATTAAATTCGCAGTGAGTATCGTATACTCGTACAAGACAGTTTAAGCTAACACCTAGACTAAGGTCTAGATTTGTGGCAGGCACGGTCTCCCTAGACAAAGACGTCACTCCAATGGGATTTTAACTTGAAAAATATTATCAAAGCTTTCATTACTTTGTCCGTCCATTTCATTTCAATTACTAGCAAGCCAGCCAACGTGAAATAAAAAGAATCCAAAACAATTTATGTATGAGAAATAATTCAAAACAATTTATACCAACAATGGGTGCAACCCATTTTGGTAAATGTAGCTCTAGCCCCGGTTTCTGAAAGTCCGATCAAAGCTAATCGGCTGTCAAGTCACTTGCTGTTTCAGCTTTTACTTCAAATTAGACAGAGATAGCAAGCTTGACAGCCGATTAGCATTGATCGGGCTTTCAGAAACCGGGGGTTAGTGATGTTCGTCATTGATAAAGTAAACTTTGACAGTTATGTTAACTGAAGATTTGATGCAAACCACCCTTAGTCATTAATCTTCAAAAATGTTGCAACCTGTGAGCGATGGGCGTGAGCGTTTTAAAATAATAGACGTTTGTTTGAGAGAGCACAAGCGAGCATCACGAAGCACTTGCGCCGGTAGGTGTGCTGTGATTAAATCTGAAGTGATGCAGAGGAATGGCCGGTGGCCTCCTGCTTGAAGGGCGGAGCTCACACCGATCAATTGTGAGTTGTAGATTTTGATTGTTCTGTTCCGTTGGTCTATTTAACATGGGTTTCCTGACTTCTCCTGTAGCCAAATAACGTATTGAAATACTAGGAAATATATGTTTTCATACATATTTTGCTTAGCATCTAGTCGTTACCTTGAAAAATAAACTCACATCTCTGCTGCAGTGCTCCCATTTATATTTCTAGTAAAGAACATTTAAATTTTGAGTTCATCTACCGACTTCTTGCGATCTTAACTAAGTCGTCAGTCCATTTGACTTCACCAAATCCTACGCTTCGTCATCCAGTTTATGGTTACCATTAGTTGTTTTATTTCCCACTAGTTGCGCCCCGCGGTTTCACCCGCGCAGATTTAAATCCCAAGGGATAAAAAGTAGCCTATGTGCTATTCCAGACTATAATCCATCTCTCTGCGAAGTTTCATCCAGATCCGTTCAGCCGTTCCGGCGTGAAAGAGTAACAAACATCCATCCATCCATACTTACAAACTTTCGCGTTTATAATAGTAGTAGGATGATTACCGTACCGTTCGTTGTTACAGATGAGTGTGAGTGCGTCTGCAAGTAATGTTTAATCTGTACCTGCATGTAGCGGCGACTGCGGCGAGGCGCACGCTCCGCTTCCCAACAAGAAGTGGTCAACTGTACCTATCGTAGCACGAATAAAGCCAGTTTACGTGGAAAACGGTATCCGTTACATAACTATGTTCTTTCGAAACAGTGTGGTGAAAGGATTTTATGTGCCCCTCAGAGAGGCTCTTTTAAAGCACTTTACATTTATTTGACATGCCAGTTTCCTCCCGAGTTTTTCCGTGAAGAATTTGAAGATTTATTTGATGAATATATATTTAAATATACAGGGTGTTACAAATCTACCCGTAAAGCCGAAAGGAGGTTAAATGGTGCCTTATAACGAGTTGATTCACAATATTTAAGAACCTTAGTAACGCTATATAACATGCAAAAAACTAAAAAATTATATGATCTTCACTGATGTGCAAATCCTATTTCAGTAAAATTAAAGAGTAAACTAGAAAGAAAAGAAAGAAAGAAAACATATTTATTTCGTCCCACAAAACAAGTAGGTACTTACTTAAAACTAACAGAAAATAAAATTATAGCCTACACTAATAAAGGACCTACCTACCGTTGTGCGGGGCAAAAAGTACGGAGAAGACCCACTTTATTTTGAAACACGTTGTATAACAAAGTTTTTTTGTCTGATATTTAAAATAATTATGTACTACCTTTCTATCTATGATTAGACGGGACTCGGTAGCCGCCGTGGAGGCTCCAGTACCCAATCAAAACTTTCCAAAAGCATTATCTAAGCTGAATTAATTAGTTGACATTCAAGTATGGGTCATCGTGGTGGTTGTATCTCCTCCGCAGATTCGAGAACACGGGCTTAAGAAAAGCCCACGTTGAGTAATGGTTGCAGTGTTTCGAAGATGGCATTCGAGTTGGTAAGATGCAGGTAAGACCCCGGCTTTTGGGGCAAAGGAACATGTTTGTCCAGTCAAGCACTGCTTGATTTTCGTTAATTGTATTCTGGTCTCTGCTCCTATATTATTTATGTTATTTGATTAATTTTGACGACCTCTGTGGCGCAGCGGGCGAGAGCCTGCCTACGACGCAAGAGGTTGCGGGTTCGATTCCCGCCGTGGAACAAATTTGTGTACGATCTGCAGAAATTTGTTCCGATGGTCTGGGTGTTTTCTATGTATGATAAAAAATATCTATCTATGTAAGTATATAATGTATTAAATATATCAGTTATCTAGTATCCATAACACAAGCTTTGAATAGCTTACTTTGGGGCTAGATAGTGCTGTGTGGATTGTCCAGCATTATTTATTTATTTATTATTTATTTTAATTTAAAACTAGCTTTCGCCCTAACGAAAATCGGTTTACCTGAAAATGTATTGAAGGTGCTTATGTCATGCAATCCACGATGATTTTGACAATGTATGAGATGTATCTATTTTTATTTTAAACTCAATCAACTTAGAATCAACCCTTACCCGTAATTTACTAAGATTTGGCTCAAGATTCCTCCAAACCACGCCCATTAAAGTTAAACTCGGAACCTGAATTCACAAACAAATAAATAGTGCCGAAACTGTCGGCGCCCATTCAACGACGAACCTAGAACAAAACAATTTAAACTTTACTCCGCACACGTCACTTCTAATCGTTCTACAATCCAAAACTAGATTTATGTTTGTTATCTCTTTTTGCGCGGTTAATATGGTGCAGTTGGCTAGTTTTAGTCGAGGATATTATATAAATAACAATTATATAAATCGCTGTTATAATATTCGAAAAGTGAATATGCCTGTCCAATTTTAGGTTCGTAAAACTATCTCTCTCTCTCTTTCGTCCAAGTCTCGGCCATCTGTGTTTTAATGTGTTCTACACTGTTGCATATTTCATGTTGATGATGATGATTGTTTTGTTCAACATACCAACCTCATTCAACGGTATTTTTCGTATATATAGGTCACATGGATACCAGATAAGTTACATTGTACTATTGTTAGTTCTGTGTTTCGCTTTGCAATCCAATAAATAAACTTCGTTGTCTACACACGGTCGTCTCTCTTTCTGTCTCCCTACATAAGAGAAGGATGTGTGTTAGAACATTTATCGTTGAAAGAAATTAAAGTCGCACCGAATCGAACGGTTTTATCTAGGTGTCGATAGCGGTCACAAATTATGTGCTTCCCTGAGTTAAGGAGCAGTTTCTTGAATACGAATCGTGATCATGATGAACCACAGTCAACTGGAATAGGTCTAACCTACTGTCTCACAAAAATGTACCAAAAAACGAAGCCTGGATCATCCTCTGGAACGAAGGATGGATCCAATGGACCAACTACATAGTGGTGAAGTTCTTGGCTTTGGTTGCGACGAACTGGCGATTCACTTAGTATACAAGACGTTTCTCACTTTCTGATTGTACTGAATAAAGACCGTTTTGAGTTTTAAGTCAGTTGAAAAGTGCTAGAAATCAAATAAAATATACTATACAATGTACGATACATAAGAAAAATACATACCCACCTAATTTATTTCTTTTCTCTGCGCATAAGATTGGCATAAATGCGATAACGGTATATTCGGTATTTGATTGAGGCGACCTATTATAGGTTGCGTCAATTAAGTGAAATAAGGATCTAGAAAATTATGGCTATTAAAAAAATACTCCTATGCTTTTACAATCCAAACCGTGTGTTCCCATCCAAGCAAATGACACAACAAAAATTATAACAAAGTTTAAACTTTGACCTTACATCTCTTGCAAGATAAGTTAGCAATAGCAATACATTTGTAGCGCAATAAATACATTTATGGAGATATGAGTACCGCAGATGGACGTGGCACATTAATTAGAAACAACCGTCCACTATTGATTAATCGCTAAGTACTTAATCGTCTCACTCAACTTTCCAACAGCTGAGAATTGGAATCGGTTCAGTGAAACCGCAATTTAATCTTACTCCATTCTCGCACCTTTCGAACAATACTAGACTCTGTTTGCATTGTTGTAAAATAAGATTTCGGGTGTGTGGTTTTCATCTCAAGGTTTGGTAAAGATAAATGAATTTCTACTCATTGACGATCAATCGAGATGTGTTATCTGTGTGTTGGTATCAGGGCACGGTACAGGGGCGCTGCTTTATCGGTGGATGTAGCTGGTGGAATGGCGCTCCGGTCGCAACCATAAATCCCGGCTGTACGTAGCCCGCTTTGTATGATACTTCGCAAAGCTTTAAAACAACCCTTAACTCAGATTTTGTGCTTTTTGGGGCCTTAGTCTTTCGTCTGAGGTTGTTTTCAAGAGTACGAAGATTTACTGCTCAGTTGGAATGTTACAATTTGTCTCAAAAATAAAAATGTTACCAAGAAATAAAGGAATTAGAAAGCTGTTTCATGAAACTATTTATCGAAAACAAGGATAATCAGACTATGAGGCAGCACATTTATTTAAAGATTTAATCGTGAAGTAAGGAACAACTCTAATTTAAGCTGGAACCCGCAAAGCCAATAAAAAAATGTTGTAATAGGATCCAGGTTCAGCATTCGCTGGATATATTAAAATATTTTAGCTGCAAATTGGATTTCAATCAAACAATATTGCATTGTTACAACTTTGCTTCGTTAACGCGAACGAAACTTTTTGATTCCATTCGAAATTCAAACTCATTGATTTGAATTTTTGATTCGAATTGAAATGTTATCAAACTGGCAACATTAAACTTAGCAATCTTTTTTTGTCTTAAAGTTTCATCGATAGGTTTCAAACTAATTACTTAGCAAAGATACTAAAGTTTCAAAGTAAAGGAAACGAACATTATACGTTATTATATGTTAACTACTATTTGGATATACCATGTCGAAAAGCGCCATCGTGTTTGCGGTCAGTTGTCCCTTTGAGGGTTTTAACATTATCTAGTTTTTATTTTTACGGTGGCTTTGTGGAGAATTTTTGCAGCCATTGATGAAGTTACCTGCCTCAAAGCGAAGTTAGATTAACTGCTACCAAATGGAACTTCTAAGTTAATTGATTATTAAAAACCACGTACAATAAAGTTGTTGATAAATGACACTAAACGACACACAAGATACTGTAACTGCTACAATATGTATGAAAGTGGCAGATTGTGGCTGATACATGGTTGTATCTCCCATTACATCGCTATTGAACTACACCACCACACAACCTAAGCGCATTGCACTTACTATTATACCTAACCGCTAAGAGACCAGCCTAGAGTACCTAACTAGTAGAATCTACGTCAGTGGTTGTTGTACTAAACAAGTACATATTCCCCGTATTTGTTATTCTCTGGATGTAGGTTGTGAGTGATCCTCCATCCATCACATCCCACTCGGTGTAGGTAAATAAAATTACGCAATGTTGCCAAATCGGATAAATGTGTACCGATTGATGGATGGGTACTTGCTACATGAATTTGTTTCTAACCTCGTTTTTGGTAATGGTAGTAGCGGCGCCTGGCAAAGCGTTACCACTGTTATTGAAGGGTATTTATAATGTTACAAGCGGTAATGCAATACAATTCACAATTTACGTAGACGTTGTAAGAGTAGAAGCTTGACCGGCAAAATACTGCTACTATGCCTATTTCTACCGCCTATTAGTAAGTTACTGTTTCTTTTTCAAAGGTAAAGTCGATGGTGATAATATATTACATGCACATATTAAGGCTTATCATCTGTATGCCTCAAGTTCAGAGCATGCTTCTATCTTCTGTGACTTATGCGGGGCATTCCTTGTTATGTGTGATGGTTACCACTTAACATCTGGTCAGTTAATAAATAGTTCCTAATCAATAAATACGAATTAAAAGAAGATTCTTATACAAAAAAAAATATAACTTTACATTAATCAGGGGGAAAATTAATTTATCTTATTATTATTACCAGAACTCATATTCTTGGTCGGAGTAGGTATTTGCCTTACAATGTAAGCAACTTTTGAATCATGAAAACAAACAAAGCCATGCTATTTTCGGATCCCAGTAGCCGTTTACAAAGCCTCATCTAATTTACATTGAAAGAAAAGGCCTGCGCAACGATTTACCAAATCTAGTATCGTTTCAGCGGTCTTATGAATTGGACTAGTCTCTTGGCGAAAATGGCCGAAAAATTCGACAGCCTTTTCGGTCGACATAATAACCCTTTCATACCGAAACCCGCAAGAGGTGTTATAGGAAATAAAATATTATAAGACTTCGATCTGCGCTCATACAGTATCCCACCTAGAGATGGGATGAAGGAACCGCAATTTTTGTCTACGGATAGGTTTTCTAACGAGAAAAGAATCGGAGCTAGTAAATAGTCGGTACAGCACAGCAGATAGGTATGGGCTTTAAAAGATTTTGCCAATGTTATAATTAGTGAAAGAAACACTTGTGGCATGGCTGAAGCAAGGTGTTCAAGTCATCGATTAGTGTTTGTACACGTTGACGATTAGTACATATTTTGCAAATAAATAATTATATAGATAGCTCAACCACCTTGTGTAAAAATACCGCTACTTAGCAAGACACTGACGAAATCGCTTTTAGCGATAAGACCGCCCATTGTACCTACTACTTTATTTTTATATTACTAAGTGTTTTTTTTTTTCTGTAAATTTTGGTGAACAATAAAGAATTTTTCATTCATTTATTCATTCACTGGATCAGTTTTTGAAAGTTACTGAAATCAAACCCCACCCATGTCACCCCCATTAACCACGGGTAGGTTAATTACAGCATTTCATTAATACTTATACCTTTCATTTACCTCATTTACCTGAAAACTTCAGTCCGTAATTTCTCGTGCCCGTAATTTAGCCCATCCCTAGTCCGTAATGTCGGCACGTGACAAGGGTTCGGTATATTACCTACCCGCCTTATCTTCGGTGACCTATTGATTTTACTTAAACACCGGATTATATTGTAGGCTGCGCCCATCGAGTGCAGATATTTTATCATCTTTAGAAGTTCTCACGATAGTGTGGTCTTTTTTATATTAGCTTTCTCCTGGCTTTGCTAATGTAGTAACCGGATAAACAGTCTATTATTGTTATATATGTATGTACGAGTATTTTCAAGACAGAAACCGTTTGAAGTAAATCAGCCCAGCCTAGGGAAATCAAAAAAGTTTAAAATATCTATCTACTTATAAATTTAACTAATTGAAAATAACAGTTATAGAAATATAAACTAATTTCAACTTATTTAACTTGCTTTCACCATATATTTTTATACTTTTATATTATAATTTTTACTACAAAATCCATATCTTTTTTTTTCTTATTCATAGTAAAATTTATTATATACCTAATTTGTGTAAACTGTATGTCTATATACAAATACTAGATAACGGTCGCGAGTGAAAACACTTTGTAATGCACAAAATACACTAACCTCAACGTCTATTTCGAGACTAAACAAAAACTCACCTTATGATATGTAAACATGAGCTCATAACATCGCCCGGTTTTAAACGGTGAAGAGTATATTTTCTAGGGAAATGTAGCAAAATTTGTTACACGAAATTGTGACGCTAGAAAGAGACTCTTGTGTAGCACGGTAAAGCATTATACCTACACCTACCTATCCTTACAAGTAAGCACGAAATCTGAGGGAGGAGTATTATGTAAAGCAAAAGAAGGATTTTAGCTGAAGGAAACTTTAGCCTCTTCTGCTTGTTTGGCTGTATTTTCTTCATGAAGGCTCATAAGCAATGCATGAATGCATTGCTTATGATAAAAATGATAAATGAAATGATAAAGCATGTCTACGAAAGAAATTAAACAGCTTGACGACTGTCGATACTCAGGCACGGTAGATATCCCCTCAGATCTCTTAGTAACAAGTACCTAAGGAAAAACTAAGTTAAAAGGGTCACGTGTTAAGAAATAGGCAGGGTTTATGATACTTTCCTTACATTTATGAAAATTGTAAAATATGAACCATAAGCAGGACTTTCTTTTTATTACGTTAGTAAAGAACCAAAGTCACGTACGAGTACCGTTCTCACCCTGCTTGGTTGTATCTGGTTGGAGATTTAGTTGATGGTATATTACTGAATTAGTAATACAAGTCTTCATTTATAAAAGCTTTCGAAAACTTTTTTATGAGTTTATTTATGTTTTGTATGAGCCAAAAAGAACGGATCCTAAAAATAAGCTGTACGTAAATTAATTTATAAATAAATTTGTGTCGTCTGCAGCCATATTATATTGAAAGATCTAATCAGCGATAGTTTAGCGGTGCACAAGCTGCCTTGTCCTGCGTCGTCAGTTTATATGCTTTTAACTGATTGCTAACGGCGAGCGAGTGCAGTTCCGATAACTCAGTGCCAGAACTCCACGAACACTAGTCTTTATACGTTGATTATACGACTTGATAGTACCTGTATAAACAACTTTACTCAATTCTGACGCTACTTACATAATTGAAAGTAGAACTGTGGTACTCGATAAATTTTATGCTCTCTGCGCTGATGTAAGAAAACCCAAGTGACCAAGAAAGAAGCAGGGTCATTAAAAACGGACGAATGTAATTGGTTATTTGGGTTCTGTTTACCAATACATACAAATTAAAATCTGTTCATCTAGCTCGACCACCTTCAAAGAAGAGCTCTATGTTAAGTTTTAGTTCACATATAAGCTAACAATTCGTATGGAAGTGTGAGGATTTTAAAATTAAATTTTTTTAAAGTAATTAACATAAGCACCAACTTAAGTAATTGATGGCAACATTGCTTAAATATCCCCTTGCTAACGAGTGCTGAATGAAAGTGTAATATAGCATTGATATACCAAAGCATCCCGACTTCAAGTCGAGGATATCACTCATTGTTACATTCATTCGAATGCCGAGTAAATGAATGACGGTTATTGAACTGTTCCTCTAAAGGACTGAAAGAGTCTGAAAGACAAGCATTGTTGAATAAAGTCGTGTGCGGGTCGCGATTGAAAATGTCGCTCTTTACTTTTTTGCTAGGAGATTTTTGTATTTTCTTTTTGTATTTTCAGAGGTCACCTATCAAATGGGTAAAATACCAAAAAAATAACTAGGTTTATAGAAGTAGAAAAATACATAATAATTTTCTGTATATTTTTAAAACTCCTTAAAAATATAAAGCCGAGTTTTCTTAGAACATTATTTTATTACAACTGTTGTTTCAAGATGGTACCTTACCTTAGCTGGATATTATTTCTTACCATTATTTTCACCAGCAGAAAATTGTGCGACGTTCCCTCCAGCTCATTTCATGAATGAAGATTCTGTAGAACTAAACTGAACTTCCAGGTCCGCTTTACTTTATCTTGGCACTCCCGTAAAGGATAGCTTGGTGTTATTTTATTTTAAAGACTTTTCAGAAATTATGACAACAGATAATATTTTGTACGTCCAGCGGAAGACAAAAACCGAAAACCCAATATTTACGAGCGACACGTGAAGCAGACGAATACAATCGCTATTACCGAATGCAATAAATTCATTTTCCCTTGACAGCTGTTCCGTTTGCCGAGATAAAATAACGGGCTACTGTGCAATTTTGCTCCTTAATTTAAACTCGATTATTAGTTGTATATTTTTCACAACGCTATAACCTAATTGAAGATACATTGTCGAATAGATACCACTAAACTGCCAGTCTCAATCAATTATACTTATTTAAATGTGGCTAATATGAAACGCTGGAGATAGTTAAACCACGACTTGTCGAAAGTCTCCATTGTCTGCAGTATCTTGTCAGTAATCCTTGAATTTTTCGCCGTTTTACTCCTTATAAAGTTTCCATTGAAATGTCAGAGAAGTCCCTGACACCCGGGGCTCAGGGACGCTCGGGGAGCAGTAAACGATCCCCAAAGACTATGAAGGCTTTACTGCTTGGAGGCTATGCGGTTACTGGTGGGGCCATGAGCACTAGCAAATTTTGACATAATAAATAAAATTTATAATAGCTTGAGCTTGTAATAAGCAGTTTATAACCGTGCATTAGTTTAGATAATCTAAATCTTTAAAAAATTACATTTATTTACCTAGGACTACAACGGCAGTAAGACATTCCCTGTGTCCTTTTAGTAAGTACGCCACTTTACTTGTTCATTACAGATCAGTGGCCACTCAAGCTTTTTGAACATTTCATAAGTCGTTCCGAAGTAGGCATTTTCTCTCTCTCTCTCTCCTTATTTGCAGCTGTTATTTCTGATGCATGTCAGTTTGAGAGTTTGGAATGACACTTCTTCGCTTTTTTTATAATATATTGCTATATATTCAATTAGACCTTAAACTAAAAACCTTAAAAAATATAATAACTAATAACTAAAATATATTATAAAAAGGAGTCCCTTTGGGCAAGGATCCGAAGATACTGGCAGCATTCCCCCTTTGAATAGCTAAACTAATTCTTTGTCCGAGGTAGCTGCCAGCTCTTCGGTCTCCTGTGACGTCGACTAACCTTTTTGAAATTTCTTTAAAAAGCCTTATTGCGCTAGGACCCCACGGACCAAGGGTCCATATATTGCTTACGTTTGTACGTTTGTACACCGCTGAGTTAGAAGCCCCTTAGAATCCCACAAGTATGATTGACGTACCATCATCGGTTGCGTGCAGGGATTCTAAATGTCTTAAAAATAAACTCTAAAGAATATCAAATTTTATCTCCTACATAAAAGCGAAGATACTTTATATTACATCGAGTGACACGTCAAATTTTATTTTGATGAAACGCTTCACAAAAATTGCAAACATTGATGTTAAAAAAACTTATGATTATTTTAATTAATAATCAAATAGTAAGTTAAAAATATAGTGTGAAATTGCTTCAGTAACTATAGAAACCCTTTTGTAAACTGGTTTTAATATTCTATTTAATTCAAACAATCCAATTACAACACCCTCTGACCATTCCCGAGATGAATCATCGAAAGTCCTGTATAATTTGCGAGCAAACTTTCATAATTTATCACGGGGCGCATCGCTAGGAGGGCCTCTTTATACTCTCTCATGATATCTTTCTGTGATGAACATCTTTAGCGTTATAACTTTTGTTCCAAAACTCTTTTAACATTACAAGAATAGGGTTCCGTTATCTTTATATACGAAAAAAAACTAATAACTGTTAATTTTAGAATCATTTCAGGATTCGCTATGGCAATGAGTACTTTAAAATTAAAAGCGGTTGAATACCGTAGTTCAGTATTACCAAACAAACGGATAAATTCTACGCTTGTTTTGTTGAAGTTCGTAGACGTCCGTAGAGGGTCTACGGCGTAGACTGTTTAGGTGTTCCGCCAACTTTAATTTCTAAGAATCAGTTTGTTCGCGCCACACCTGGCGCGGGGCCAAGCACGCCATACTAAAGCTTATTAACCCGGTTAGGGAAACAAAGGAAACCTCTAACTAGATCCTGGGACCAGTCGCTACGCGGATTTGTCCCAACTCAATAGAGTCTAGAATCTAGACTAGAATAAGACACCTATCCCACTAATATTATAAATGCCAAAGTTTGTAAGTATGGATGGATGGATGGATGGATGTTTGTTACTCTATAACTCCAGAACGGCTGAACGGATCTTAGTGAAACTTGGCAGAGAGATATATTATAGTCTGGAATAACATATAGGCTGCTTTTTATCCCGTTGGAATACTGGGATTTATAACAACGCGGATGAAACCGCAGGGCGCTACTAGTACCTACATATTATAGGTAGTGTTGAATAAAATTAAATATGGAACCTTAAACATTGTCGTTTGAATCTGAGTCCTGGATAAAAAAAAGAACACGCTGTTAAAATCCGAAGCAACGCTCTCGAAACACCGACAAAAATGTTAAAACTTGTAAATAATAAAGAAACAGTGCGAACTGCTTCTAAAGCAGCAACATTTGCGAGATTCGCGAACTTTAGCCGGGAGCGAGTTAAAAAACAAAATCTATAATTTTTAAAAACATTTCGCTGAAAATATAATTCCGACGATTGCGACAGTTGGACTCTGTAAATTTGTTGGGAAACCTCGGACCAACTTGTTATACCTTCACCAACATCAGCACTCACAGCAATCGTTCTTATTTCGTATCTAATAAAGTTCAAAATGTCACAAATCTTGTAGAGAATACAGGTTGGTCGGTGCCCGACTTGTTCGTAGAGAGAGTTTTGGAATAGTGTTCAGCATAGGATGTCAGGAAATGCGAGTGGATAAAATACTAGCGACGTTGTATAATGCGATGCATGATGTATCGTACACAGTCGGGGCCGAATTCCTTTAGAGTGCTGCGATTCTCTAGAAACAGCTACCGTCTAAGCATGGCGGTGGTCGTAATATGAAAACTTTATTGCAAGACTAACCCCCAATTTCTGAAAGCTCGATCAACACTGATCGGCTGTCAAGACACATGCTCTCTATCTAATTTGAAGTAAAAGCTGAAATAGCAAGTGACTTGACAGCCGATTAGTGTTGATCGAGCTTTCAGTAACATGCCCGTGAGAAATAAATGAACTGAACTGAAAACTGGGGGCTAGTTTTTCAAATCGATTTCGTTGCACGGTGGGTAACCAGACCGGCACAAGCTGACGTGAACGAGAAGTGCTAAATTATTCATATATGACATTTTATAAATTATTTATTTTAGGTAGGTATGTGTTTAGTTATAAGTTTTTGTGTAAAGTTATAATTGTTTTTGTATTATTTGTATATGTTATTGTATGGATTTTCGATCCGAAATAAATGAATAATAATAAATTAAAAAAAAAAGTTTTTGCTAAATTACCTACTTACATGGTCACTAAAGCATCTACTACGTTTATTATAATGTATAGGTATACGATGCAACTTTATTCAAGCACTATTGAAAAATTTTATAAACGCCATTTTCCATGAAGTTGAGTTTGAAACGAGAACAAAATTTAAAATGTCAGCACAGCCATAAAACATTATCTAAAGTAATGAAATTACAAATGAAGTGGGGAAGCAGATAAAAATCCCATTTACTAATTGCTACGCCATCTTTTTTGTGACGCTTCTGCGAGAAATTCAGATAAGTTCATAAAACATAAAGCTAATTACTTATTTGTAAAGGAATTTCAAATTCAGGCGAAGAATAACTTTAGAGGACTTTGAAGGACTTAGGTTCCTTCAAATTACAATGGGATCGTGGATTAATAATTCATTATGACATAGAGACTTATTAATTTCCAGTCTCTATTTCACTAAGCTAGTAGTACATACTCTTAAGGAAAAAAAACTGAAACAGCTTCACGACTTTGATCCCCAGGCACGGTAGATATCCCTTCAGATCTCCCAGTACCAAGTAGGTACTAATTCAAGATTCTTTGAGGATGTCTAAGGGGGGTAGTCAGAGGTACGTCCAAACATTACATATGGCACATACCCACATTTTGCAGTAGTTAGTATTCCATACGTGACAGGTTGCAAGCCTGGACTCTTAAGGACCTACTAAAAATAAGCTAAGAAAACTTAATCTCAGAAAAAAAAGCTGTTGTAGTTTTTGAATACCTAGGTAGGCAAGGAATTTGAATACTATATTCCTTGTAGGTAGGTACTCGCTTTGAAAATACTCACACAAACCGAGCATTTTCAATAGTCAACCACATTTTAGAAACTCCAATCCTCATTTTGGATGCTTGAGAAGCCTAATCTTTTAAATTTTCCTCTGCATGAGCATTATTATCTTCCTATCAGCTTATTGTATGCTTATACGGATTACTTATATACCTACAGATACTCAGAAACAATCTCATTTCACACACCAATTCTTTCGGGCGCAAAATCTGGAGTCTTCGGGGTGATTCGTTAAAATTTACCTTCGTTCTCACCCCGGGCCAAACATAAAACACAGTATAATTCCCAGTCATTATTCACAGTTCTCGAATCCTGCCGCGAACGACTTTATTCGGAATGGAATTTGGAAAGACGGACAAGTTGAGGGCCAGTAGACAGATCGAGGGGCGGCAAAATTACAGTCAAGTATGAATCTATTATTGTATTCATGTAGGTACCTAACGATAGTTGTTATTTTGAAGAAATTGAGTATTTTTAACGAAAATAAGTAATCGTTTAAATATCTTATTGAGATCCACTGTGGAAGTATAGTCGATTTGAATGGACGAGAAAATACTTTCACTCTAAAAAAAGAATACTACGAGTAGGTACAATGTAGCCAGCAAAATGCAATATCCACTAGGTCCCCGAAAGTAATTCTCCCAACTCCCGAAGTGGTGTCCGAGCAAGATGCTCGCTATCATTCCTCCTCATTTGAATACAATCTGACCTAAGCGCAGCCTCCGCACTCCACCGCATAAGTTGCCAAGCACCCACTTACGAGATGCTACTCCGAAATCGAATTTCATCTAGCGAACATGCCAGGATCGCATGTAGCCAGCTCGCTATATTCCTTATATTCGATCAGAGCGTAATGCGGATGGAAACCTGCTTTCTCAGTACTTATGTAGATTATTTGATCAAAACCTAACTAAGCAATTTTTTGCACTTTTTATTCAGTCCTGAAACATAAAAAAGAAGTTGATTGAAAGCGATTACCTTTTTTGTATTGACTTCACGATGCGGTTCGATAATAAATCTCAAAAAATCTTTATGCCCCAAACGGTTTTTACGAGAGCCAACAAAATCCAAACCAAGAAACAAACCACTAGAAGTGCTAATTCGGCCGAGTGCTGGCCAGTGCGAGTAGGCTGGTGTGACCGTTTACCTCCGGCGCGTGTTGTGTGCTGAACGCCAGTGACAATGGAAACTTACCCTCGCCTGTACCTACTTCGGATAAGTTGAGCAGTGGAAATGATGGTGCAACTACTGGAAAAGCCGTCTTTAAAACGCAAATAATAATTGTTTTAGATTAAACAGGTATTCAAATATATTTTTTGTCATGTTTGAACAAAATTCCTTTGATGACTTAAAAAACGTTGACTAGACTAATTTCTCAAAATTGTAAGCACAATGTTTGTAGGTTTCGCATACATTGGCTAGGTACGGTACCAAATTTTTCCATTTATATAAAAGTTTTATTGAAATAGTATCTAAATAGTTTTCACTGAAAGTTAGTGAAGATGCCAACCTGATAACTAATGAAGAAATATGTTCTCTGCCGGCGGCGGCGGCGGCGGCGGCAGCAAAAGCGTGAATCCACAGTCCAAGTCCCGGCTCTTCCAGGGGACTAGGTCCGCAGCAACTAGTTTACAAACTCGCTACTGTCGAGCTGTCTTAATTCAGTTCTGCTGTCGCCGGCGACCGCTGCGGCTCCGCTGCGATTCGCCGACGATAAACTTGCGTTAAACTGTTGTTCACTCGACGAGACCGTTTAAGACGGAACTTTTTCAATTATTCCACTTGTAGTTTACTGGATTCGATTCCTTGCAAGTTATTTGATTTGCAAGTTTCCGGAATGCTATGCAAAGTTGGTTACGACGCGACGTCGGAGAGCTTTTTAGATGAGATCCTTAACAAAAGAGCAAAGACTATTTATCGCAGTCGTTCGTGATGTAACTGGATTAGTAGGTGGACCGTTCCTACTTTACGGAGCATTTATACGATGAGACAATGTGGCTGAAGGAATAAGTTAATAAGCCAAGTTTGCCGGAATAATGTCGTATGCTGTGCGAGCCATCACGCGAGAGAGCGACTTATCTCCAAGAAACTCATATTGAAGCCACATTCTCCACTTTAAATATTTCACCGATATTAAAAATATCTTCGGAACGGGGCTCAACAAAAATTCGATTTGGTAACTTCTGTGAAGCGCTTTGAACTTTATCGGAGTTCCTAACTTGTCGCCGCACCGCCGTGGTCTGAATATCTACCATGTAAACATTTGCCTTTTTAACCTTATACGTGTGTAGGTAGAGTCGTGATTCGGATGCGCCGATTGTATCGAAGTTATTATGAAACATGAGTTATGAACGTCAATGGATGCTGGTAAATGTAACCGTGGAAGCGTTTGTGATGTACGTAGTTGCCATATGGAATGCTAAAACATTTTGAGCACTTCATATTCGATACACTGACAACGGGTTATATTATCTTGGGGTAATGATAAAGATACCTATGCTACTGCGACTTCGGCATTTTGATATGAAAGTAGTATATAATGCATAGGTACTACAAATTCAAATAAGCGGGTCGTAAGTGCTATTGAGACAAAACGTAGTCATAAAGAAAGACAAATCTCAAGCACCGACCGTCCCATATCATAAAACAAATAAGGTGTCCCGCGAACAGCAGATCCAAGATTATGGTAAATGGGGTCTTCGTGATCCCTCCACTTACAGCGTCTCCGGGCCCGCTTACCAGAGGTCACTCTGTCCTATCCAAAGCCGGTAAGTGGGCCACGGCACTCGGACAAATCCCTATATTACGGTTATGGCCCAGAAGGATCCTGCAGGCCCGAGTTTCTTTGTATACGACCGCTCTCAACTATTATAACCAGTTTTTTCGATAGTATTTTTCAATATAGGTAAGGTAAGTACCTACATCCATTATTGTAGCTGAAGAATCGTGTTTACCGGTATTTTTAGAGCCGTATTTTTACGCTCCGGGGAGGAAATGATGTTACCTATACTTTGCGGGGATCTGGGATTTTGAGCATCGAGATTTTTTTCCTGTTCAGTCACACCTCACCATAATGTTTTTATTTTACCTTCTGAAGGGAAAATGATTAGGATAGCACAAGTTAAATGAAGTGATAAGAATCAAAAAGGGCTTGAATTTTAATTTATTTACTAAATAATTACTTGTCCTTTGCACAATGACAACACTCGACTATGCAGTCGTTATTTGCCGAGCTTCTTTTTGAGAGAGGCCGGCATATCCGCGGGGGGAGGGCGGGGCATGCCAGTATACACCTTGAAGGCATCGTAGACGAACCACTGCAGGCCGGTGAGGGTGCCGATCATAATGATGCGGGCCACCAACCCGCGCCAGATGCCCACCATCCCCACCTCAGACAAGATACCTCCGATGGACGCGCTCGGGTCCTTGTTCAGCTTGGAGACGATCGTGTCGGAGGGGTGGGACACGATGGCGCAGAGCACGCCCGCGATGTACCCCGCCGTGAAGGTCAGCACCAGCTGTTCGAGCGGCGAGCACTGGTCGCGCGGCTTCGGCACCACGCTCGCGTACAGGTACTCGAGCGTCTTCTCGAACGAGGAGAACTTCATCATCGTGTAGGGCACCTGGCGGCCCCACAGCGGCGCCAGGCCGCGGTAGAACACGCCGAAGCCCTCGGTCGCCATCATGTGCGGCATCGCCTTGCGCATCTGCGAGGTGTAGCCGGGCGTGGTCTGCATACGCACCTTGGTCGCCTCGAACGGCGCCAGGAACACATCCGCGATCAGCTCGGCGGACGCGGACGCCGCCAGGTACAGGTAAGTGCGGTACAGGTACGCGGACTCTTCGTCGCACATCTTAGCGAACTTGTACTTGAAGTATTCGTAGCCGGCGAACTTGGCCGAGCCCTGCAGCGAGTAGCCGATCAGAGTGGGCGCCCAGCCCTTGACGAGGTTGGCGACGCCTCCCTCGGAGAAGGAGATCCCGAAGCCTTTGAATATGGATTTGTACTTCCCGGGGTCGACCTGCAGGCGGCACTTGACCAGGTCGAGCGGAGTCACGAAGGTGTGCGTGAGTCCGCAGGCGCATGCGCCGCCCGCCGCACACAGCAGGAAGAATTTGTTACTGTACATCTCACACGAGAACTCCTCTTTCTTTTTCGACATTTTGTATGTTTTTTAGTACAATTTCACTACGAAAATTCCGTCGCCCGGTCAGCGACGCCGCACTTTCTTTACTTTGAAGGATTTACGAGATCATTTCAAAATAAATATGTTCGCGACATTTTCTTTTTCGTGACATATTTACGTGACAAAATGTTTTATTTTTTCCTATGACAGTTCTGACACCAGCCTCGTTGGAAATCCATAAAAGGGACCTAGTGCAAGCCTCCTTGCCTCCTCAGCCACAACCACTGAGCATAATCACTACGTTTTAGCCACAGCCTTGGTTGGCTGAGATCAAACCTACGATCAAACTAAAATAGTTCTAACGATACATAGGTTTCCAGACGCGATAATTAGCAATGACTAAGTAGAATACAGAATGTGATGAGTTAATTGTCATTCAAGCATTGCTTACTATTCGTTTGGGACTATTTATAGAGAACTGTGTGAAAGAGATTATTTAGTTTCAATTGTTGTAAATTTATTCGTCTCACTTAAATGTTTTGAACCACAAGTGTAAGTTCGTTGCCTTGCTTGCGTGCAGCCGGCGGCGGCTAGACCTTTTTTTTTTTGAAGGGGAAAATGCCTTCGCATTACCATTACCCTTCCGCCACGGGGGTGACGGAAGGGGTATGTGGGGCTCGAACCCACTAAGAACCCCCCTGTGAGCCATCCTCCGCAAAAGGTATGGCGAGATAGGGTCGCGTTTGCATTCACCATCTCGCCACGGCGGCAAATCACGGGCATTGCGTCTGTGCAGGGGTGACCCTGCTCACCAAGGCCCCTCACCAGTCGTGTAGGGCCATATTAGCCAGCAGAAGTCCCCCAACCTTCCACTGGTGACCCCTCTGCGGCGGCTAGACCTAACTTAGCTCTAAGATGTTTCCAAGCGGTCCTTTTATTCAATTCGTTTTTTTTATTTTCATGAACATAGTTATATAATCTACACCTACGTGTAATAAAATAAGATAGATTTGTAAACGTATTTCTTTATTTAGTAGGTAGGTAATTTCGATTTCATCATTTTGTCTTAAAGCTTACGTTAAAATAGTTTTACTTACTAGTACTTAGCTATGTTTCTATTATTAATTTAAATTTTACATTCATCTGTATACACATATTTACAAAACGATTTAATTGCATCGATTTTTGTACTTAATTTAAAATGCCGAAATTAGTAACTCAAAATATAAAAATATCTCACAAAAATAAGTAGATTATTCGAAACGAAGCTAAAACTTAACATTGGAAATCAAAATAAATAAATTCTCTTAATCTATATTAGAACTTATAAATACAATTATTATTATTATAGGTACATCTACTACTGGCTTTATATCAATGGCAAAACTAGTGATGTACTGTTATTATTATCGATACTCATAATCGTTTTATCGACGCTACGTCGATCGTCTCGTATAGCACGACATGGTCGTCTCAGCTACGTATTATGCATTCAATCACACTTTATATATTTAATACTGCCTAAGATCTCACGATCTCTTGGTAACGTGCAGCTAAATTTTGTGACGACGGATACTCGGAAAAATTATAAAAAATCGCAATAAATCTAACAAAGAAGCGCATCTTCTTAAATTTTCTGCGAGACATTATATTATAAAACATAAAAATATCCGTCGATACACAGTATTTCGTCGCACATACAAAAGGGATTTAAATGGGAGTATCGTTGCAATCGAATCAACATAAACTATCGACATTTTCCCATCTCTATTCTGTTATTGTAATTTGAACCTTAACTCTAGATGGCAGCATTCAATTTGAACGTGTCACTAAGGCACACACGTCACGTGACTATTCTCTCTCAATATTTGACAACGACTACAATATTAATGGCAGTGACTCGTTGCTCCTCGCACGCGGAGACGCGCGCGCGTAACAAAACAATCAAATGTCAAATATGTTGTGCAAGCTTTCTTTAAGAAATAAACTGGCATTTATTTCGAAAAAATGTATTCATGATGTACGCTGAGCGTGCCATTAGATTATCAGACGGATAAGTCTGTTGATGTCTCTTTTCGTTGGCATGAAAGTGACAGTGATAAGAATCTATAAAGCCGCTATAAACTGGCAGGGATTATGAATAAGAGGGTTAGCTCTTATTTATACAAACTTACGACAGGGAGCTATTTGCTCATGAAGACACAAAACTGATAAACTTTACTAAATTACTAAATAGTTTATAAAAAGATAATAATACGGCCTCGTACTATACTATTCGCGAAAGTTCTGCAACAAACATAAAGAAGCTATCACAGCTGTCAAACATCACAAAGGTAGTGTGATCGTCTTGTCGCAGACCTATCGCGAGTAACGTAATACGGATTTTTCATTTAACACTAGCCGTAAATAGAAATAACAGCAGTGCAAGTACCGTTCTTATCGATCGCTTAATTTGACATTTAGAATTGTCACAATTCGTTAAAAATGGTTTTATCCATTATTGAAACAATTGCTGATTGGCGTTACATTCGAAAAAATCGCATTTCCTTATTTTTCTTTATAATTAAAGATTCAATCCAGTCGGACTTCATTGCAAAGATTAAACCTTTATGAATGTGGCAAGCGACCTATATTTTATCCGGCGGGGTTATTAGGTTATCCGCGACAAGTTAAACAATACGTTTTGTTCCTAACAGCAACAACAATGAAACTGATTCTCTGTCGAACAATCGATGGATTAAAAAAAATTACCTTCAATGACGTTTTTTTGCTAAAAGCGATTTAATCGTCATTAATAATCGAGAAGCGGCTAAAAAAATTTATTATGCATCTCCCATAGACTCATCGTCTGTCGCACTTCTATCGCCGTCGCCATTGTTTATACAATAGATCTGTGACCTAGTAAGATGTGTTTTTTATTTATTTATAAGGGTTAATCGATGTAATCTAGCCGCGAAGCGTCACTATGAAGGGTCAATGTTTGGTCGGTGCGATATCTATGGACACGTAGAATCTAACCGGTGCGGGCGCGCTCAAGTCCAGGTGGCGTCGTCTTCTTCTGTTAGCCCCTATTTCCGGCACCGGGACGAATCTGTGACAGAAGAATACAAAACTAGAGGTTAAAACCTTTAAATATTGAGGCTGAGCAGTTGTCTGCAATTAGATACTTCATATTATTATGACCAGCGTAAGTTTCTACAGCTTGCATATGCTGAATTGGGACCATTTTGCAACTGTCTTTGTTTTACTACTTTTTATTGTGTTTTAGTCTATAAGTCGTCTAACATATTTTTTAATTAACATAGGTATTACCTACACAGTCGCAAATAATCATTTTTGATTTGATTGATTTTGATTTATATGTAGGTTCAATGTGCCTAACGCCACAAATGTGCTTAATGCCACAAATGTGTCTAACGCCACAAATGTGTCTCGGCCATTCTCCACACCTGGCTTCGAGCTCCAGCTGCTTCTCGAGCACGGCGTTCGGCTTGAGATGCTTGCGCAGGCGCAGCGCCCACACGCCGTCGCGCTTGTTCAGCACGAACATGTTGGCGGGGTCGCCGTACGCGACGCGGTAGTGCGGGCGCGCGCCGCCCGCCGCGGGCAGCAGGCGCAGCAGCGGCGCGCGCCGCCACGTCTGCTGCGGGCGCGCCTTCACCACTATCAGCTCCGCCTCCGGCTCCAGGGCCGAACGACGACCTGCGCATTGCAAAACAACACTGGTATTCGAGAGTGGTTCGGCTCGATGAGTTTCCTAGCCTGATGGACGCAGAGCATGTGCTCTGAGCATTTAGTAGCCGTAGTGATCCCTCATCTAAAATAAAATTAATAGAATAAATAAATAAAAACTTTAATTATTCAAATTGACACTGATAAGATTGTCAAAATGACGGACAGGATTGAAGAAGATAAAATGAAGGTACTCACGTCTACTGCGTCGCTTGCGTTTCATCATGACTGTGGTTCCGTTCGCGAATATAACAGCTTCGTTTGGCGCTCTTCGTCTTCTGCCATTAACCTGATAAGAATATTTTTATTGAGTGATTAAACTGCCTAAAACGATCTAACTTGCCGGCTTTATAATTCTAAAATATTTTGACTATTTATTACAAACAGTGTAGGGAAGGGTAACATAGTTTTTAGGTTCTACGACATGCTGGTTTTTCGTGATGTTTTCCTTCGTCGTTTGAGAGTAGGTACTGGCACTGCACATACTGTTTAGAACAGAAAACCTTATTCGTGCACAACCGGCTTCGATCACAGGTTTTAAGATCGCTACCGAATGAACGGTCAGGTTTTTTTAATAAAACTTGCTGATGGAACGCAGATGGCACCTGATGTTATTTGAACAACGCGAAACAGCAGAAAGCCAACAATCAATATTTCGAATCTAACGCCTTTGAAAATAATCCGTTGTTATTAGACCGAAGCAAGAGCGAGATCTCCTATGACAAGTATATTTTTACTTGAAAAGAGACGGCATCGTTGTAATATTTTACGTATCTTTTGGAAATAATAAAAACATTTGCATTTGTAATAAGGTAACCTTGCAGCTGAAGCAGCCCTCGGTGGAGATGAGCTCGTCGCCGGTGCGGTACTGGTCCTTGAGCGGGAACACAGGCGCGGCGCCGATGTCGTCCGCGCCGAGCGCGCCGTCCAGCGCCGTCAGGCAGTGCCCCGCGCCCACCAGCTGGTAGCCCGCGGGGCAGCCGCACTCGTACGACGAGCCCAGCGCCGAGCAGCCGAACAGGCACGACGCGGACGCGCAGCCGCCGCCCAGCTGACAACGTCAACGGTATTGCATTCAATCATTCACACACATCCCACATTCTTATGCTATGTTAACTGTGTTTTTGCATCATGTCGTGTCCTTCAGCTGTTTACTCGTCTCCTGTGTTTAGTCTCGTGTCTTGTGCCTTGTTTTTGTGTTATCTGTATGTAAGCTATTGTATAAGTAAAATCGTGCTCTTTTTACTCTGGCCTCCCGCGATACAGGCTCGTCCTTGTGCGGGGACCATCAGTAACCATTATGTAATTGTTTTTGGTAAATAAATGTATTTGTATCTTCTATTTGTATTAATCACTGTTAGTACTCTATACGTCCTAAAGCTAGGGGAATCTAGGTGTCAGTTCCTGCGACTACAGCGAGCCGCCACATGTGTGCCCGAGCACGCGTCCACGTATGTGTCCTCGGCCACGCATGTGCCGTTTGGACCTTTGTAATACCTGTAGACAGACGGCGTGCGGCGCGTCCCAGCCGTAGCCGGCGGGACAGCCGCAGCGGTAGGCGGCGCCCACCGCGAAGCACGGCGAGCCGCCGCACGGCGCGCCCGCGCACGCGTCCGCGGTCACGTCCACGCATGCGCCGCCCGGACCTTTGCTTGTTCCTGTGTCAATATCAATTGTCAATCCTACTAATATACATATATAGCTACTAATATATATATACTAATATATGCTAATATATATACTATTTATTTATTATTTATTTTATTTATAGACGAGCAGCTTTCGCTGATATGTCTACGTCACAGTGTTGAAATTATTGATAATTGAATTTTAATTGATGAAATTATTAAAAATTGAAATTGAATCCTTGGAATTAGGTACCTATTATTATTTTAAATGTATATATAATATTATAAACGCTAAAGTTTGTAAGTATGGATGGATGGATGTTTGTTACTCTTTCACGGCGGAACGGCTGAGCGGATCTGGATGAAACTTGGCAGAGATATTGTTTATAATCTGGAATGATGTGGAACACGTAGGCTTCTTTTTATCCCGCGGGAATACCGGGATTTAAATCTGCGCGGGTGAAACCGCGAGGCGCAACTATTTATTTATTTATTTAAGCCTCCCATAACTTAACTAAGTTTTTTACATAAATTCCATAATTTGCAAGTTACATTCAATTTAACATTAATCATTATTGTTTTTTTTTTTATTTGTTTTATTTGATATAGCTATTATTTCTATTTAAATTGGTTTAGTTATAGGTCATCCCATTGTTGGGCAAAGGCCTCCCCCTTTCTAGTCCATGTTTGTTTATCACTGGTGAGCCTGGTCCACAGTACGCCCAGTCCTTGGAAGTGCTCCAGCTCGGTGCGCCAGCGTGCCTTGGGGCGGCCGCGCGCTCTGCTGCAGTAGCGAGGACACCACTCTGTGCTCTCTTTCGTCCACCTGTCATCTCTGTTTCTCATTGTGTGGCCAGCCCAATTCCATTTTAACTTTTTGGCGTGTCTTAATGCGTCTCTTGTTTTTGTTTTGTTTCTTATTTCGATATTTGGTATTTTATCAATTAGCCTCAGGTGAAGGATACTACGCTCAATTTTCCTTTGTGTGACTTTTAATTTTTTAGCTTCTGCTTTAGTTAGTGCCCAGGTCTGTGCTCCATATGTTAGAACTGGTAGTAGGCATGTGTTAAAAACATTTGCTTTAGTTATATTGGATATCTTCTTGTTTTTAAAAATGTATTTTAGCTGCCAATACCGCTTCCATGTGTTGGCGATCCGCTTGTCGATTTCTCTGTTTTCCTTAGACTTAAATGTGATAGTTTTCCCGAGGTAGGTGAAGTTTTCTACTGTTTCCAGAGTCTCATCTTCTAGTTTGATATTGACTGTAGAGTTGGTGTTTGACATAACTTTTGTTTTTTTCTTATTCATATGGAGACCAACCTGGTTACAAATTGCATTTAGATCAAGCAACATCTTTTGCAGATTTTCCTCAGAGCTACTGAACAGTGCAATATCGTCCGCAAAGCGAATGTTGGACAGGTGTCTTCCGTTCAGTTTGATGCCTTCGGAGTTCCATTCTAACTGTTTGAAGATGTATTCTAGTACCGAGTTGAAAATTTTTGGCGATAGACAGTCTCCTTGTTTTGCTCCTCTTTTAATGTCAAATCGAGGCCCCAGTTGGTCGAGTTTGATTTTAGCTGAACTGTGGTCATAAATGTTTTTTATTATGCGTATGTATTTATGGGGTACTCTGTCATTGTCTAATGCTTTCCAAATGTAGCAATGTTCGATGGTGTCAAATTCGAGGCGCAACTAGTCAATCAAAAATGCGGTATCAATGTCGTGAGAAACCCAGTTAGTATTCTACCTACACATCATACCAACAAAATTGAGAGTGTAAGCCCAAACAAACCCTGTGACTACCACTCTTTTTGAAAGAACCCTGAGTTAGTACGATACAAAGAAATCTTCCATCATAAAAGTGTCTATGCTCCCACTATGACATACTCTGACGAAGACAAACAACAGTTGTATGATGAACTTCAAGAAGTGATACCTGGTGGACAGTCGCAGCGGTATCCCCCCGCGTGGTTCCGGCACGGCGACTGGCAGCGTCCCTCGGCGCACTCGTCGGCGTCCATGCAGCGCGCGCCGCTGAGGTCCAGCCTGAAGCCGCGCGGACACACGCAGCGGAACGAGCCCAGCAGGTTCACGCAGCGCCCGGGCGTGGGGCAGATGCCTTCCTCGTGGCATTCGTTTATATCTGAAATCATTATAGTAGCATGCAATACACAGCTACGTAAATGTACCTAAAGCCTTAAATACCTTACAATTTTTTTATGATTTTGATAACTAAAATCCACTACAAAAATGGGCGTTGCTCAAGGACCAACTCTTGATCCACTTTTATTCATTATGTTTAGTAGTGATCATAGCGGGAGAGCGTCTTCTAAAATGGCACATTGTAATAGGGAAAGTTTAAGTTCAATTTTAACTGGAATGCAAAACGAGTACTTCAATTTCACTGCAGGTAAAACCAAAAATATTATTATTTTTGTAAAACCAAATTTTGACAAGTTTCCCTATAAAATAATAACAGAATATACCAACACACATTGAACTATCTATTACCTGAAGTCTTTTAGTAAAGAATTCCCTTAATTAAGAGTGGTTTGAAAGATCACACAATTAGATACAGAAGCTTCACAAGAGCTTCGCAGCAATCGAAGAGTGATACTGACCGACACAAGCGTCTCCGCGCTTCTCATAGCCGTCGTTGCACTCGCACTCGTAGGAGCCCTCGGTGTTGGAGCAGAGCTGATGGCACGTGTGCGAGCCGCGCGCGCACTCGTCCACGTCGCGACACTTGAAGAGTGATACTGACCGACACAAGCGTCTCCGCGCTTCTCATAGCCGTCGTTGCACTCGCACTCGTAGGAGCCCTCGGTGTTGGAGCAGAGCTGATGGCACGTGTGCGAGCCGCGCGCGCACTCGTCCACGTCGCGACACTTGAAGAGTGATACTGACCGACACAAGCGTCTCCGCGCTTCTCATAGCCGTCGTTGCACTCGCACTCGTAGGAGCCCTCGGTGTTGGAGCAGAGCTGATGGCACGTGTGCGAGCCGCGCGCGCACTCGTCCACGTCGCGACACTTGAAGAGTGATACTGACCGACACAAGCGTCTCCGCGCTTCTCATAGCCGTCGTTGCACTCGCACTCGTAGGAGCCCTCGGTGTTGGAGCAGAGCTGATGGCACGTGTGCGAGCCGCGCGCGCACTCGTCCACGTCGCGACACTTGAAGAGTGATACTGACCGACACAAGCGTCTCCGCGCTTCTCATAGCCGTCGTTGCACTCGCACTCGTAGGAGCCCTCGGTGTTGGAGCAGAGCTGATGGCACGTGTGCGAGCCGCGCGCGCACTCGTCCACGTCGCGACACTTGAAGAGTGATACTGACCGACACAAGCGTCTCCGCGCTTCTCATAGCCGTCGTTGCACTCGCACTCGTAGGAGCCCTCGGTGTTGGAGCAGAGCTGATGGCACGTGTGCGAGCCGCGCGCGCACTCGTCCACGTCGCGACACTTGAAGAGTGATACTGACCGACACAAGCGTCTCCGCGCTTCTCATAGCCGTCGTTGCACTCGCACTCGTAGGAGCCCTCGGTGTTGGAGCAGAGCTGATGGCACGTGTGCGAGCCGCGCGCGCACTCGTCCACGTCGCGACACTTGAAGAGTGATACTGACCGACACAAGCGTCTCCGCGCTTCTCATAGCCGTCGTTGCACTCGCACTCGTAGGAGCCCTCGGTGTTGGAGCAGAGCTGATGGCACGTGTGCGAGCCGCGCGCGCACTCGTCCACGTCGCGACACTTGAAGAGTGATACTGACCGACACAAGCGTCTCCGCGCTTCTCATAGCCGTCGTTGCACTCGCACTCGTAGGAGCCCTCGGTGTTGGAGCAGAGCTGATGGCACGTGTGCGAGCCGCGCGCGCACTCGTCCACGTCGCGGCAGTTGGCGCCGTCCTCGTCCACCTCGTAGCCGGACCGGCAGAGGCACTCGTATGAACCTGACGTATACAACATTGTATTAGAGCAACACTAACTGATACAAAATGCATTAAAGAAGGAGTTGAGAAAGCTTTGCAGGAGTATAAAATATGAGTACATAATGAACAGGACCTAAAGAACTGGCACCAAACATAGCCTTATGTTTGGTCCGGTAGTTTTTTTACAAGCTTTTTTTTTTTTTTTTCGTAAATGTAATCAAAAATGTATCTTAATGTAATTGTATCTTAAATTTAATTCTATTAATTTATTTCTTGTTAATATGTTAGTTTAGTTAATAAGGAAATAAGGTTTATTATTATTATTATGGTAAGAAGGGGAGTTATTGCCGTTGAGTAACACCTTTCAGTCGCACTGTGTCACAATGAATGAACGGGAAAAAAAAGTTGCAATGTGTAACAGGAGCTACTCTACGGAAAGTTTTCGTCTCATTCTGTCACAGTGTGACCGAAAGGTGTTAACGGTAATATCCCAGGAGGGGGAGGGGGGTGTGATCACGCGAGTGTTTCGTACGCGTTACCACACCCCCTCCACTGTTGGCCATTGCTTCGCGGCTAGCTGCATGTGTGAGTACCGTCAGTGTTCTTGCAGAGATGGTCGCACGGCGGCGCGCGCGCGCTGCACTCGTCCACGTCGGCGCACACCTCGCCCGCGGGCTTGTAGCCGCGGCCGCACACGCAACGGAAACTGAACAAAAACATTATAATGTTTTTGTTATATATGTATTTGTTATATATGTACTGTTTACTTAATATCAGAATATCTTTATCTGCAGAAATTTGTTCCTTTGGTCTGGGTGTTTATGTATAATAAAAAATATCTATCTATGTAAGTATATAATGTATTAAATATATCAGTCATCTAGTACCCATAACACAAGCTTTGAGTAGCTTACTTTGGGGCTAGATGGTGCTGTGTGGATTGTCCAGCATTATTTATTTATTTATTTATTTTAATACTAAAAGAATTGCAGGAATAACACTACTAAGGTGATGAAATTCACCAAAATCACTGTCACTTGCTTCCCCATATCAGTAGATAGATAGATAGAAAATACTTAAGTATACACAACGGATATTACAAAAAAAAATACTAAAACTACAGAGTACAATGGGCGCTCTTATCGCTAATTATCGATCTCTACAAGACAACCTTTGGATGAAATGGACTTATGAGATACTAGCTGAACCCGCGGCTTTGCTCGCGCCAAGGAATTCAAAGTTTCATACAAACTTTCATCCCCTATTTTACCCCCTTGGGGGTAGAATTGATCAAAATCCTTTCTTAGCGGATGCCTAAGTCATAACATCTACCTGCATGCCAAATTTCAGCCCGATCCGTCCAGTGGTTTGGGCTGTGCGTTGATAGATCACTATGTCAGTCAGTCACCTTTGAGTTATAACTATATATAACATGAAGATAGAAGGGGTGATTTTTTTGTGTAGTCTGATAGATAACCGAAAGCTTGCCCTAAGCCCCGTTTTTATTCCACTATCTCCTTACGCATATTCTACAAAATTATATCGTCACGTGATCAGGGATCTGTATTCAGTCTCCAGTGCCTTCAGTCTTCTCTGGCGCGTCTTAGAAGTTACTTATACCTACCTATCATCTATCTTTCAAGTAGATCCCCTCCGAGCCAGTATCACCATCACTTTATTAACACAGTCATTTGAATGGGTTATTCCCGTTGAGTAACCCCTGTAACTATTGTACCTGTTGCATTGTGTCACAGTGTGACTGAAAGGTGTTACTCAACGGGAATAACCCATTTGAATAGTTACCTTCCGATAGTATTGACGCAGCGGCCGGGCGCACACAGGCCCGGCATGGCGGCGCATTCGTCCACGTCGCCGTAGATGTCAAGCGCCTGTCCGAGCCCCCCGCCCCCGCCGGCGTCCCCCCCTCCGCCCGCGCTGCCGCCGCCCCCGGGCCGCAGCGCGAGGTTAGTCTGCGTGCACAGCTCCAGCCGCTCGGCGCTGCCGGGCAGCGGGCACAGCTCGCACTCCGGCCCCCAGGCCATGCCGAGGGTGCAGCAACATTGAGCCCTGGAATGAGGATCAGTCACGTTTTTTGTTTAGTATATAAATTGATAACAGTAAGAAAACCATGGCATACTGTGAAAAAAATATACAAATTGGACAAGAATTGACAAAGATACAGCGATTTTACTGCAGCAGTTCAAAAAACGCCCGCGAGTACGAACCGCGAGCGTGTGACGTCATTCTATACTAACTGGCACGCCCACCGCCGCAGTCGCGCGCGCACTCTAATACGGTAATATATGTTGAGCAGTAGAAAGGATTTCGATAGAAGTTTCCGAATATGCAGGAACACAGCTGTAAAGTTAGGATATGGATAAAATCCCTGAAGGAAGAAACATTATGATATGGTAACTTACTTGGTTACTTGCGAAGGCGTAGCTTGCGTAGACGCTATAGTCCGCGGCCACGGCTCTGGCACACAGCGGCCAGCAACTAGCGACCGATGACACATGCCTACTCGGTGATCTGGAACAAACATTCCATTCATAGATTCGTTCCAAATGATCAGCAAGTATTCTTCTCCTATGACACGATAGGACACCTAGTTTCTTGTGAAACAGTGTGGTGAAATAATTTAAAGTGCGCCTCAAGGAGGCTCCTTTCGAGCACTCCACGCGTAATGTTAGCGAACTTTATAGGTTCTATGATATGCCGGTTGACTAGACTTTTCCTTCACCGTTTAAGAGCACTGGCATTGCGTACATAAATTTCTCGATAGGAAAAATCCATCGGTTCACGACCGGATTCGAACCCACGACCTTACGATCGAAAGGCGGGCTCAATCCCACTAGACCACCGGTGCTCTTAGCAAATATACTGTAACATATTATTATAATATATATCATTCGACAGAGTACCAAGGTCGTCGACATAGCCCAACGAATTAGCAAACTGAAGTGGCAGTGGGCCGGTCATGTCTGCCGAAGAACCGATAACCGCTGGGGTACACGAGTTCTGGAGTGGAGACCGCGTCTAGGCAAACGTAGTGTGGGACGCCCTCCGACTAGATGGAGCTGGATGAGAAAGGCCAAAGACCGGGCTCAGTGGCGCACCATGGGAGAGACCTATGTCCAGCAGTGGACTGCAATAGGTTGATGATGATGATGATATAATATAGTTAGCAAGTGTACTGACCGATGCACTCGGTGCCGTCGTCGCTCGGTTCGTACCCCGCGTCGCAGTCGCAGATGTACGCGCCGTCCGTGTTAATGCAGACGCCGGGCGCGCACCGGTCCGGCCGCTCCGCGCACTCGTCCGCGTCCTCGCACGCGTCGGGGGCGTCGTGCGGGGCCGCCGTGCGCTTGTAACCTGACACACAACAGCGCACTCACAGATGATGCCTTATCACTGGAAAATCCTGTATTTTACTAATAACCCTGGCTCACTGATACACCGAGCCGGTCTCCTGTCCTGGTCTTCCAGTTCCCTTAGTCATCACTCTCCTCCCGTCCCGCCAACTCGTATATCTGACATTGACTGACATTGACAGGTCAGGAGATTGACACTGACAGTTACCTAACCGCTTGTGCAGGTGAGACAGGGTATTGTATCTACTAGATAGAGCTATTCCAGACTATAATCTAACTCTCTGCCAAGTTTCATCTAGACCCGTTCAGCCGTTCCGGCGTGAAAGAGTAACAAATATCCATCTATACTTACAAACTTTCGCGTTTATATAACACTAGCGACCCGCACGCGCGCCCCTGCTTCGCACGGGTGCGCATTGTTTTTCTACTATATCATGCATGTATTATACGAGTACATTTAAACCTTTCTCTTGATGATTCAAGAGAATGGTTTTCACTCTATCTATTAAAAAAACCGCATCAAAATCCGTTGCGTAGTTTTAAAGATTTAAGCATACATAGGGACATAGGGATATAGAGACAGAGAAAGCGACTTTGTTTTATTCTATGTAGTGATTAGTTGTGTGTACCTTCGGGACACTTGCAGACGTAGGAGCCGACGACGTTCTCGCAGGCGTGCGGACAGACGGCGGGTAGCTGCGCGCACTCGTCCACGTCGCGGCAGTGCACGCCGTCGGCGGCCACGTCGTACCCGTACGGGCACGTGCAGCGGAACGAGCCCGCCGTGTTGTGGCAGCGGAACGTGCACGACGCGCGGCCCTCCAAGCACTCGTCGATGTCCACGCACGTCTGGAACCCAAGAACATTGGTGCATTCCGAGTAGACTTACACTATCGTTTGTTTTACACAAAAACACACAGCTAAACTTGTAATGCGGCGGCCACACCACCGTCTAACATCAATGCCCATCATCGCAACGGTTAATGCGATAGTTCTCGCGTTAGACTCTCCACGTAGTGTGACCGCTTGAACGCAATAATTTTCGCGTTAAACCCTATGGTTTTGATTTTTAAAATTCTCGCGGTAATCAACGGCGTGTCGTGCTCACACCTAGTTTCAACGTCTATTACCGCGATAATTATTGCCATTTCATGATAGTGTGGCCAAGGGGTGAGCGGTAGGGGTGACGATAAAAAAAATTCTAGCATTATTGATCAGTTGGAGAACATGGAATGCACGTCCCCCTCGGTCAGGTTACTTTAGCCGGCTAAAAGATAAGGAGGATTCATAAAAAGCATCAATAAAGCCAGGCTGACGCTTGAGATACAGATTTTTGGACAAATTCGATCTTGCAAGACAATTCTTTTTTCCCACTCGTCATCAGATTTTTATAGACGATGGAGTAGATGGTGGAAATCAGCTTGATAAAGATTTCAGTAACCCAGACTGCCAGCTCTCAAGTTCCCAAGTAACCGCCACGAAACAGTTCGTAGTCATACATGTAAAGTAACATAGCCCAGTCGGGTTAGCATTTTAAATTGATGTGTGTCAGTTGAAAATGACCGAGAAGAAATGATGCTTAATAAAGCAAAAACCATTCCCCCGTAAAATCAAGATGGCGGCTAACGCACCGGCGGAATTCGGTCACCATTTTGGATTTAGACTACTTGTGACCCCCCTTAAAGGTTGCAGCAAAAAAATATGAGATCAAACGAACTTCTTGAAGTGAAGTTCGATCATTATTGTATGAGTCGCATCATTCGAAGATACAGTTAACATAGGTAGTGCCTTTAGCCTACACGAGGAATTTCGCACGTTTAGAGAATCGATTTTCAATCGAATTCATTTTTTTTTTTTTTTTTTACTACCCGCCCGTCTGTCCGACCCGATGACGGGGCGACAGCCGCCGGCGGCCATCATTCATGTTCAGAGACTTCTGTTTTCTACGTGGGGTTTTGGGTGGGTGGGAACCCTGTATCTTCGAATGATGCGACTCATACAATAATGATCGAACTTCACTTCAAGAAGTTCGTTTGATCTCATATTGTATTTCGTCGCATCATTCTTCAGATACAGTTAACATAGGTAGATGTTTAGAGACTTTCTGCATCATGAGCAAAATGGGCTTGCCAAAAGAATCATTTTAATGAATCTCGTAGAAAACTTTTTATTTTATTAGAACAAAAACTAATAATATTATAGGTACTTCTTATAATGATAAACATTGTAAGATTGAGTCAAATCCAATCTTATATTAAACAAAACAGACAAATGTCTAAACTAGGTAACTAATTAGTTGACAATTATTATTTATCTACAAATTTAAACAATCTCACAGACATAACGAGCAAAGATTCCATCAGCAAAAGTCCGTCCATTCCACTGGGCGGTTATAGAATTTCGCAAACGTTATCGAAGAGGCGGACCAGCCCGCGGTCTTTCTTATAGTTTGGATGCAGACTCCGGCCGAGGCCGCCGCAACCACCGCCGAGGTGGAGACGTGGCGTGTGCGTGCACTGAACACTGTTACGTGGACGCCGCTCTCTGCCAGAGTCTGCTTGATCTACCTACCTACTTATTGATTGAGCCGATGCTCTCGTATGAGGTTTTTTGTGAGATAATAGGAGGTTATCTATTCTTTCAGGCCGAAAAGCTAATGTTACTGAAATATAGTCCTCGAGTTTTTGCTGGGCATATGCTTGAATTGCTCACAAAGAAAGGTAAGAATAATACTGGCTGCTCTCAATTTGGCGCCTAAGGTTTTATAATTATGTCACTTATAAATATCTTTATTGCAAATGGAGACCTGTAGATGTTTTTGGTTTTTTATAAGAGAACGTCTGGACGCGATGTGACGTACACAAAGCTAAATAAAACATTTAAATTTTCACGGTAACGTTTGCACCATTGATTTGCCCCATTAATGGTGCAGACGTTACTGGTTAGTTATGTTATTCTCAAAGGTCAATTTACCTACAATTTGGGTACCATTCGAAATAGGAATCTAGAACCAGTTTTTGAGATGGGACTCAAAAACTGGTCTCAGTATATTTGGGGCGCGATGTTTTTCGTCTGTAAATACCCTTTAATATACGTTTTATTCGTTCATATAATACTATTAAGGAGTAATGTTAGGGCAGAACGATGAATATTATTAGGCCCATATGTTGCTCATAGAAATGATCAACTATGAAGGCTATTACGGATGGTAATGGGGCTTCGAAGGTACTTATACTATTATCGAGACAATACTGCCACCACAATTTGTATGTAACCGAGTATTGTTTGGTACTAAACGAGAGCGCAAAATGTTACACTTAATGTTCGAAGAAGATAATATCTGACATATTTAACAATTATTACTTAACAATTATATATATATTTTGTAACGGGAACTATGCTTGACATGGCCAATATGGGAAGACTAGAATATCAGTTGCTTTGTTATAAATAATTTTGCGCAATCATTTGAGTATCGGAAGTTCGGAGTTCCAATTAACCGTAAAATTGTCCACAGTTGTGTTGTCTACTCGAAGCAATATAGAGCAGTTATATAATACGTGTTAGCAAAACTTCTAAGACCAAGGAATACAGCTAATAGTTCAAGTTTATCAATGTGATGGGATAGGTTCATCCTCTCTTCATCCAGCACCCGCTCGTTTTCCTTCGCAAAAGCGCCCCAGTCTGTTCTGGACGCGTCAGTAAATATTTATAAATCAAATATTTTGTCTGATCGTAACATATTATATTGTAAGTCACTATTATTTTCTGTTACCGCCATTTTAGGTCGGCTAAGATTTTAGGTGTTAGCCTTATTTTGGCTTCAAAATCGTTATACTTTTGGAAGGGCTTAATATTTTTGACGTTCCAGGGTTTTGGTTTACAACCAAACCAATCTTATGTAGCTGCGGGGCATGCTGCAGTAAGTATCCCAATTAGTTGTGATAACTCCCTAATGGAGCATCTTAGAATTTGTGAAATCTTCTTAGTAAACTTTATGATGCCCCTGTCGTTTTTCATCTGGCAAGCCTAGTGACATATCGACAGTATTAAATAGGAAACCTAGCAATCGACTTACCTGTTTAGGTTCGAGGTTACCTTTCTCAAAATTTATGACAAAACCTAAACAATGTAATAACAATGTTGTTTTTTTTTTTTTTTTTTATATTACTTTTTTTTTTTTTTTTTTTTTTTTTTTTGGCATTCATCGTAAATGTCCCCAGTAGGTACTTAAGATATCATCAAGATATATTACTGAAGAATGCTTATAGCCCTGTTGACTTAAGATAGTTAATGACATCTTTCATTAATTCTGTGAAGACCCAGAGAGCCACGACATACCACAGGTAGGGCACTGAATTCAAAACAATTTTTTTTTTTTTTTTTATAGGATCTAAACAAAAAACCTCTAAGATCTATATTTGCCATAAAACCAGCTCTATGTATGAGTCTGGCCACAGTCCTGTGGTCCTCTATTTTGAAAATTATATGAGAGGTCGAAATAAATTTATTAACAACCTTTAGATTTAAAATAAATATTATAGGCCCGTTGGGCTTTGGGGCTAAAAAATAAGCTGGATATAAAATAATTATTAGAACTATGACATGGAGAAATAGCACCATGGATTTAAAAATTTGTCAATGCATTGAAACATAATCAGGCAGCTCGCTACTTGAAACCGAGTTGCGGGTGTCGAGAGCTGTCTTACTTTCTTACAGAACGGTATAGAATACCCGTTTGAAAGCCATTTTTATATTTGAGTATTTTTGTAATTTTTAGCCAGCAATTATAAAAGTAATGGATTCTGCCTTCATGTAACCTCTATTGTGATTGAAATGGTGCGCGCTGCCTGTTCTGCGCCGATGACTTCGGCTGATTCAGCTGAGCAGCATGCCGGCCGGAGGTCTCCGGCCCGTTGGACCATTCTTCCTCTAACCCTTACCGCCCCCCCCCCTGTTCGACGAGAAGCGAGAAGGGCCCGTCCAGTTTCCCAGGGAGTCCTGAACGGTTTGTCGTCGGTTGGTATGACGTAGAAGGCGTCTTAGGGGTTGGAGCCGGTTTCTTTATTTGTAATCTATGCTTCTCGATTACTTTTGTGGCGTTTCCTTTTTGATAGCTTATGCTTCCAAAAAACAAATTCATCTCGGTCGACGTCATGCATTATGTTCAAGAAGGATTTATACAATCCAGGGGAAATAATGTTCTTTTTGGCCTCCGTCTCCATAGAGTGCAGATCGCACAGGAGTCTACTGCTGCTGTCACTGAGATTTGATAGCTTGTAGTCTGTCTTTGCCGTCGCCGTCATCCAGAAGGAGTTCCAAGCCTTTATTGAGGGCAGATATTCCCTGTCCCAATTGCTGCTGCACGGCTTCTACTCTTTTGTTCTGGGTCCGGGCACCCTCAGATACAGCGGCAGACAACTCAAGATTGAGTTTATGGCGCTTGTAACAGTGGCCAATTTTTTGGCAAAGGATACTCTTTAACGAGTTTCTCTTTCGCCTCCTTGGTCATTCCTTTTCAAAGAATGGGTAACCATAGCAGAGGTGAATTTTTGGGCCGAACATCGGCACTTCTTCTCCGGTCTCACTCAAAGCGATGAGAATATCGAGGCCCAGGTCCGGCACTGGAGCCGGTCGAAACGGAGCTTGGTTGCAATCATCTTTGCCTTCCTCGATATTTCTAACAGGTTTGTTCGACAGCGGCTGCACCCAAGGACTCTGGATCAGCGTTGTCGCAGTTTTCATTTTGTCAAAGCAATTTTGCAAACTATTGTTACTGATTGAGGGTACTTCAGAAAATAAAACCGCGCTAGCAAATAAAATTAAATTTATCGCACGCGGTGATAAAGTATTTTATTTTGCCTAGATTTTAGTTAAAATCAAATGTAAATTGGTTTGGTATAAAATCATAGATTGCCTTTGTGAGGATACTCGATCCACCTCCAGGCGATTTTATTCTCGAATTGTGATACGTAATCGTTTTTGTACGAATACAAAATACCATTGTGTTAAACTACGGTTAACCTCCAGGCAATAAACTACCATCGTGATGACACACGGTCAACCTCCAGGCGTAATAATCGAGACTTGGTTACAGTAGATACAACGGAATAGACACGTTAATAACCTGAACACGCTAGCAAAAACAAAATGAAAATTATCACACGTGGTGATAAGTAGGTACTTATTTTATTTTTGCCTAGTAACTAAAATCAAAATGTAATTTGATTTGGTACAAAATCATAAATTGCCTTCGTGAGGATACACGATCCACCTCCAGGCGATTTTGTTCTCGAATTTTGATGCGTATTCGTATTGTACGAATGCAAAATACCATCGTGTTAACCCACGGTTAACCTCCAGGCAATACCTTCGTGATGACACACGGTCAACCTCCAGGCGTAATATCGAGACTTAGTTACGGTGCGGATACAACGGAATAAACACTTTACTAACCTGAATAATTATCAGAGTCCTCCGACGAAGACGACTAATTAATTTGTCTGAATTTCCGCTGCTCCTGTTCCATTCGTCGAATCTTGCGTTAGTACCGCTTGATTTTTTATTCGTCCTTGCGTTTCGTCATAACGACGAAAATTAACGTAAATTAAGTATTTTACACTTTTTATTGGTAAGGCACGTGCGAACGCTGCCTCGCACAAGAAAGGAATGATGGCCGCCGGCGGCTGTCGCCCCGTCATCGGGTCGGACAGACGGGCGGGTAGTAAAAAAAAAAAAAAAAAATGAATTCGATTGAAAATCGATTCTCTAAACGTGCGAAATTCCTCGTGTAGGCTAAAGGCACTACCTATGTTAACTGTATCTGAAGAATGATGCGACGAAATACAATTGCTGCTGGGAACTTTTGCAATTTCAGGCCCATTTTTTGACTAGCCCGACTGGGATGGTGGAAATCAGCTTAATATAGATTTCAGTAACCCAGACTACCAGCTCTCAAGTTCCCAAATAACCGCCATGAAACAGTTCGTAGTTATACATGCTACGTAACAAACAAGATTGCATTGTGTGGCGGCAGACCTGTTCAGGTCCCTGCGTGAAGCCGCGGCTGCAGGTGCACTCGTACCCGCCGGGCGTGTTGGCGCAGGTGCCGTTGCCGCACACGCGCGCGTTGGCGGCGCACTCGTCGTGGTCCTGGCACGCGTCCCCCCCGGCGGACAGCTCGTACCCCGGGGGACACGCGCAGCGGAACGAGCCGTCCGTGTTGATGCAGCGCCCGCCGCGGCACACGTCCGGCCGCACCACGCACTCGTCCAGGTCCTGGACAGTTGCACAACATGTAAACACGTCCACACAAACTGGTACCAATTCTGTTGTTTAATTCAATTAACCTAATTTGACAGCACTAAAAATATTGCCATCCCTTTCTAAAGGATCGAAACAACAAGGACGGCTATAATTTTAGAGCTGCCAGATTAGGTTAGTTTAGGATAACGCAACAACAGAATCGACACCAATGACAGACATACAAACTCTCGAACACGCTGCACTTCAAAGAGACAATTCAAAGAAACTAGATCATTGGCATACTTTGTTCAGTAGGAGGTCAAGAAAAAAAATAGAAAAAAATTATGTCGCATTATTTTCTTGTCGCTAACACAAAGACGACACTTTTTTGAATGTTTACGTTTCTGAATGATCGTAAAAGTGATTGGGAGTGTATCTTTAGAACCATGAATCCATTATTTTTATCGAAGTATCGAGTTCCGAGCCAGGTGTCATGTTAATTCGGCCGGGTTGTAGAGATCGTACCTGTGTGAGGTTGGGCCTGCCCATCCCTCCTTGACAGATGCGCAGGAACTCGGCCGAGTCCGGCGCGGGGCAGCGCTCGCAGTACCGGCCCCACGCCGCGCCTGACATACATAAAAATCTATATTATAGGACTTTACACAATACACCCCATTGCGGGACGTCCGTGCAGATCTCATTCCCCCACCACGAATTAGAATTAGAGGACTTTATACAAAAATGCCATCTAGTTCCAAAGCAAAGTTATGGGAACCAGATAACAGATGGACAATGTCTCCTTCTTCTTTCCGCACTTATCACCAGTAAGCTAAAAATACATTTCCAAAAATTCAAGATGCCTGTTTATGACTCTTGCTTATGAGCAAGGGATTACCAAGTATCAAAAAAATCTGATTGAAATCACCCAATTTATATTACGCTTCTTTCAATCAATTATGAACTAAGAAGAAGCATGGTCTCACTAAAGACCCTTTTTTATGATGATTAGGAAGAAATTGATAGTAAAATACCTTCAGAACAGCAGCATTCAGGGCGCGATAACTCCAGCGGCCTGGCCTTGTGGCACCTGCCAGACTCCCAGGTCTCGTAGCAAAGCTCCTTGCGCTCGTCCACGCACATAGCGCTGACGGTGTCGAATACCCAGCCCGTGGGACACTCGCAGACGTATCTGTTTGAATAGGTGAAATCAAAACGCTCGTATTGGTAGCGTCACAAGGATCATTTTGGAACGTCATATAAACGAATGTAGTCTAAAAATTTTATTCCATTTGAAACATTTTTGGATGAACCCCAAAAATGTTTTTTTTTTTTTTTTAACTGAATAGACCGTCCTTTGACTACAATCTCACCTGATGTTAAGCGACGATGTAGCCTACGGTGGAGCAGAACGGTCTAGAAGACACCTATTCACTCTTGCCTTGAAGAGACTCATGTTATAATGGTCAGGAAAGACAGACGACGGTAACGAAATGGAATAAAATTTTTATTCCGCTAAATTTTTTTTATTTTTTTTTGGGTGAACCCCAAAAATGTTTCAAATGGAATAAATTTTTTATTCCGCTAAATTAAATTAATTAAAATTGCGCTATAATAACAAAATCCCAAGATGTCTTGATAATTAACGTGAATGTTTCGATTAGTAATTTATTTAGTAACTCACCCTCCATTGAAGTTCCGGCAGTCACCTCCGGAGCAAACATGCGGTATCTCCTTGCATTCGTCTCGGTCCACACAGCGCTTGCCGACTAAACGCCATCCAATGCCACACGCACATTCGTAACTGGAAACAGCGATATTGTATAAGAAAGCGCCTAATGTGAGTCCCTGAGTTACTCTGTACGTTTCTGCGGTTTTTTGAAGTTAAATGACAATTTTGCCAAATCTATTTAACTTTGACAGCAGTAACTTGTTTAAACACGAGTCATTTTTCAAATTCAAGTTTAAATTATGGTACAACAACATACAAGTTTATGTAATACAGTATGAAACACTTCAGCAAAGACCAAACAAAAATGCTAACAAAGGTGTTTGTTTGTGTTTTCGGAAATACGAGTATAATCTCACCCGCCATTAGTATTAGTACACGAAGGATTGCCCTCTCTGCCACAAGGCTGAGGTTGCTCTGTGCATTCGTCCACGTCTCTGCAGTTCCTGCCATCGGCCGTGAGGGTGTATCCGGGGGAACATTCACACCGGAACGAGCCGATTGTGTTGCGACAACGACCGTTGCGGCAGACCATACCACCTTCGCGGCATTCGTTCACATCTGAAATATGTTTAAAATAAAAATATCAAGCCAAAACGTATGCACTCGACAATTTGTCTCAAAACATAGTTTAAGGAAGCTCCTAAAGAGTATAAATTCATAGCTGATCAAAGATATAAAATTTCATGTTTAATATTCCTTGTCTGGCTATTCGTTGTGTGACTACCCCCCTAGACATCCTCAAAGAATCTAGAGTTAGTACTTGGTACTTACGTGATCTGAAGGAATATCTACCGAGCCTGGGGATCAAAGTCGTGAAGCTGTTTCAGTTTCTATTCGTTGTGTAAATCCGTGATGGCAAAACGAATTCTACAGCAGCTGAGTCAAGGAAGTTAATTAATTTCGCCCATGAATGCGAGCATAACAACAAACTGACCGACGCAGTCGTTGTTGGAGCCGGGCTTGAAGCCGTCGTCGCAGTGGCACTTGTAGCCGCCGGGCAAGTTCTCGCAGGTTCCGTTCCGGCAGAGCGGGCGCGGCCGCGCGCACTCGTCCACGTCGCGGCACACGCTGTCGCGCAGGGTGTAGCCCGGCTTGCACTCGCATCTGTGCGATATCCACAACTCATTATTCAGGCACCGTACATAAAAGTCACTATAATAGAAGCAATATTTTTGAAAATACTAAAATAATAGATGGAACGTGATTTATTGTAGCCATAGAAGTCATTGTGAAAGAGTTCAATCGGAGATTATTATGGGAACCGGGGTTATATAAATAAATAATAAATAAATAAATATTGGTGGACTTTCCACACAGCACTATCTACCCCCAAACTAAGCTTATGCTTGTAATATGGGAACCAGATAGCTGATATACTACTTATAATACTTTTTTTTTTGTAAATACATACTTATAATATTATATAACACCCAGACAGAGAACAAACATTTATGTTCACCACACAAATGTTTGTTCACGGTGGGAATCGAACCCACGACCTACGGCGCAGAAGGCATAGCTACTACCAACTGAGCTACGTAGGCTGTCATATTCCTGTATTTAGTGTACCTACGGGGTGCCGATACATTTAAAAACACTTGAGACTCCTCCAGAGCATTGGGCGCACTTGAATACCAGAAAATGTGCAAAATCCATCACTTTTACAAAATGGCCGCCACAGCCTCCGCCATCTTGCATTTAAATGCAAGTAAAATGAGCGTTGGTAAAGAGCTGACCTGTACGATCCGACGGTGTTCCTGCAGTCGCCGTGGTCGCAGAGCGCGGAGTCGGCGCACTCGTCCACGTCGGCGCAGTCGTCGAGCGCGGCGCCGAGTGCGTAGCCGGGCGGACAGCGGCACTCGTAGGCGCCGGGCAGGTTCACGCACGACGCCAGGCCGCGACACGCGCCGCGCCCGCGCGCGCACTCGTCCACGTCGCGGCAGATGTGCGACGTGTTGTCGTGCTCGTAACTACACCAGCGCGGTACTATAGTGCGCGTCACGCAACAAGAACGCCGGAAGGAGGGGGAGAGGGTGTGATGGCGCGAGTATATGCGCTAACACATCCCCTCCACTGTTTTGCAGCGTTCTTTTTGGTTGACGCGCACTATACGCATGAGACACTTGGGTCTTGGTCTTGGGATTTGGATTGTTTGGTGTACTTCAGGGTATGCAACTAAGACCACTATTATTTAAAATATACAACAGACTATTTTTCACTATTTTTTTTTTTTACATCGTGAGGAAACCAGTTAGTATTCTAACAGCGGCGATGGGCTTGCAACCTGTCACGTATGGAATACTAACTACTGCAAAATGTGGGTATGTGCCAAATGTAATGTTTGGACGTACCTCTGACTACCCCCCTTAGACATCCTCAAAGAATCTTGAATTAGTACCTACTTGATACTGGGAGATCTGAAGGGATATCTACCGTGCCTGGGGATCAAAGTCGTGAAGCTGTTTCAGTTTCAGTTTTTTTTCTATTTTTCATTATACTATAGTGCAAGCTTTGCCTAGATATGTATGTATAATGTAGTGTAGTATGAAATTTCCTTACCCATGATCGCAGCCGCATTGGAAGCCCGAAGGCGTATCGTGGCAAGTACCAGGCTTGCACAGCGTCGGCATTATGTCACACTCGTTGATGGGCTTGGTTTCATTCGTCATCGGATTTATGTATTCACCGGGTTTCTCGCCGCAAAGTGCTATGTGCTCCTAGAAAATATATTTTGGTGGAATTTTTGGCTTTATATTTTGGTGGAATATTACTTGACAGGCAAGCTCTACAGAAGAGATTGTATCACCATCACAACACCGTTATTAAATAAAGAAAGAAAAAATAATTTATTTACGACACAGAAGAAATAAAATGAGCAATAAAAAAATAACTTTGTGCGTCGCAAAACGGACTCTGATTCGGCTAATAGTGTTGCCTGTAAGTAAACCAACGCTGGTCTTCCATCAGAGCCGTTTGGTGATGCCAAGGACGATTAAACTAAACCAAACTTATGACGTTTTCAACAAAACCAAGAAGGATTCACTGCGAGAAGCTCCGGTATATATCTCTATCTAGAATATTTATTTAGTGTTACCTGAGAGCCCTTGTCGGGACAGGGCTCGCAGGGCGCGCCCCACGCGCGGCCCACGGAGCAGCAGCACAGGTAGCGCGTCTGCGGCACGCCCACCGCGCCGCCGCACGCCGCCTCCGCCGCGTCCCACTCCATGTAGCACTGCCGCTGTCGCACGTCCACGCACTCCTCTGCGGGGGATATAAACAACATACTTCGAAACCATCGGTCAACACATTGTTCAGTAGAAAGTGGTCGGAATCGGGTGTCTTTGCTACTTTGTAGTGCTCGAAAGGGCCTCAGGAGGAGACGTCAAAATCCTATCACCTAAGTTCGTAAGAAACTTAACACAACGAGAAGAAACAGACAATTGAAGTGAGCACAATTACTTGGATTGTACCTACTGTAGGAAGAATCGGGTCTCTTTTCTACTTTATAGTGCTCAAAAGGAGCCTCAAAAGGAGCACTCAAATCCTTTCACCACACTATTCCGCAAGAAACTAGTGACACAACGAGAAGAAACAGGAAATTGAAGTTAGTATTGAAATACGGACTACTTCAGGGCAGTATCCTAGGCCCTGTTTTGTTGTTAGCTTATCCGAATGGCAAGCGACTGACTTCCGTTCGGCATGGCGACGTATCCCTCGGGGCACAGGCAGACGTAGGAGCCCGGCAGGTTCCTGCAGACGCCGGGGCCGCACACGCTGGAGTCGGCGCACTCGTCGATGTCGTCGCACTTGAGCTCGTCGACCGCGAGCTGCCAGCCGTCGCCGCACGTGCACACGAAGGAGCCGAATGTGTTGGTGCAGGTTCCGTGCTCGCACAGCGCAGGGTGAGTCGCGCACTCGTCGATGTCAGCGAGGGTGACCACGTAGGATGGCTTTTAATATAAATATAGATAATACTTATAATAATACATTTCAATAATTGTTTTTTTAATTATAAAATGGCTCAAATTGTAGTCGATTTAAAAAATGAAGCATATTACGCATGTGTGTGACATAAATGCTTTACGTGTGTCTCATAGACAATATCGTGTAAATTGTGTATACCTTCTAGTAATCAAACAGAAGGGCGTACTTACAGGTTCAAGCACAGGTTGGTAGCCCGGCCCTCCAGGGCAGAGTTGCCGGTACGCCTCCGACCCCGGCTCTGGGCAGAGATCGCAGTAATTACCCCACGCCGCACCTAGAAACAAAAAAATACTATTGAACCTCCATTTTCACTTGTGCGCCATCTTATCTTCAAAGTTGTTTATTCCAATCTCATGATCGTTTCCATTTTTAGTCATCATCATTCGCTTCGACAATCGTCTACCTCAGACACAATAGATTTTCAATTGTGTCAAGTGTCATGTTTTAGCTGACATATCATTTGACGATCTCAGTGGCGCAGCGGGCGATAGTCCGCGTGTGACGCAAGAGGTTGCGGATTCGATTCCCACCTCGGAAAAAAATTGTGTACGATCTGCAAAAATTTGTTATAATAAAAATATATATATATGTAAGTATATAATGTATTAAATATATCAGTTATCTAGTACCCATAGCACAAGCTTACTTTGGGGTTAGATGGTGCTGTGTGGATTGTCCAGCATTATGTTGGCTTACCAACGGAACAGCAACAGGACGCCATGGTGCCATCCTCAGAGAGTTCATCATTGTCGCGGCAGTACTCGGAGCCGGAGCGGAGGTCCACGCGGCCGTAGCAACGCGCCTTTCTAGAGTCTGGAATAAGACTTTCGATATAAGATACTTTAACATCATTAAACAGCCAAAACAGTAAAACAACATTAACAACAGTAGCAACAACAGTAACATTAAGGCGTCTTGGCATTAGCTGAAAGCCTATATGTATATTTTTATAAATAAAAATAAACACGCCCATTATGGACGCCCATTTGTAGCGTGGTATTCGGTGCCGGGAGACATTCATTTCTTTGTAATATTATCTGTTTTACTATGTAAATTTTTCATGCTTTTAATTTTTTTTATTTTTGTGATACTTTTAGTTTATTTTTTATTTTTCGTATGGTGCTACTTGTTTTTCAGTGTTTGTGTGTCCCGTGTATTGTTAACGTCCGTTACAAATAAATGTTTTTTCTTTCTTTCTAAAAAAAACAAAGACATTGAAGAAGAACCATACAAAGAAAAAATATCGGTAGCACTTGAAATGTGGGTCATGTTTTTGAGTGCTACAGCAGCAAAAGATCCTCGACTCAGTACAATGCCTAGCAAATTAAATTTATTTTTTATTTATTTTTAGTAGCGTTCCTCTCGGTCATCATTTGGATGGGTGACCACTCGTAGCATTTGCCGAATAGTTTGGTTTTTTAATTTCTAAGAAAAAAGTACAAACACAACCCTTAGTACCACAACACGTACTAAATACTTAACTGCTATTGATTTACACATTGAATTGAACAAAACTAAACCGTGATGTAATTCTTTGAGCAGTTTCATAATCGTAGAACAATGATAGTGCAACACACATCCATTCATGGTTGACATACCAACTGCCCGCACCAAGCGCTTTGCTTCTTCATTCATCATGCGCACAGCCAATGAATGGAATTCCTTACCGGCGTCCGTCTTTCCGATGACCTATAATTTGGATTCTTTCAAGAGAAGAGTGAACAGGTATTTTCTAGGTAAACGTGCTACATCGTCGACCGCATCATCACTTAACATCAGGTGAGATTGCGGTCAAACGTTTTTACCTATAAGTTGTAAAAAAAAACATACCGAAGCAGGCGGTGCCGTCGGACACGAGCTCGTAGTTGGGCGGGCAGCGGCACTCGTAGGAGCCCTGCGTGTTGTGGCACTGGCCGTACTGGCACGACTGCGGGGACTTGCACTCGTCCACGTCTGTGCAGTTGAAGCCCGGCATCACTGCAATAACAATATATCTCCAGTTATAGTATCCGTCAAACTTCTTGGACAAACGACCTTGAATGAAAAAGAAACAAAAAATAGGTCTCTTTGGTGGTGCGAAGAGTGCAAACCTTTCCCCTACCACCTCGCGCGATAGCCAAGAAGTTTGACGGGTACTATACAACATCAACTTTATCTGTAGTCTCCATGAAGATACAAGTAGAAGTATCGTGTTTTTTTTTATACAACTCGCTAATGTTAAGTTACACCTGATGTTAAGTGGTAACCATCACCTATAAACAAAACATTGCCCGTAGGTCACGCACAATAAAAACGTGCCCTACGATGCACTGCCCTGCGTCCATCAACTTGAGGCATACAGATGTTAAGCCTCATGTGCCTGTAATTACACCGGCGACCACACTCTTCAAACCGAAACACAGCGTTGCTGCTTGGCGGCAGAAAAAGGCGTGGTAGTACTTCCCCGGACGAGCACTTCACAAAGAGCTCTACTACTCTTAGTATTTTTTTGTTATAACCATAATTTAAAAGCTATTGGTGTATCCTAAACTAACTTAATCTGACAGCTCTACAATTATAGCCATCATTGTCGTTTCAGTCTTTTAGAAAGAGACGGCATTATTTTTAGTGCTGTCAAATTAGGTAATTAGAAAAACTAAACAACAGAATTGACACCATTGTCAAATTAGGGTATGATGTAGGTACTCCTTGTTATTTACTCCTGAGATAAAATGCAAGAGCGTGAAAACGCGTTTAGCGGAGCCGAAATCGCTTCCGCGTTTCACTAAACCAAGACCTAATCTCTTCGTTACCTTCGTTATTTTGTCTGGTAACAGAGCGCGAAGAGACTAGACTCCTAACGAGTAAAACAGCCAAAGGAACACATTGATAAAAACCCATTGAAATAATATTATTTCGAATATGTACTACTACACACAAATAAAAACGACAGTAACGTAATTCAACAAGTAATAATGATCTAAGTAAAACTTTTCACAGTATAGTGCGGTACAGTAGACGCGTGGGTACTGGTAGCTTGGTGGCGCATCGATAACAAATATATGGCGTAATAGAACCAGTGACCCAAAAAGTTATGGGATACCGTGTTTACTCAATGGAAACGGAGAATGTTTTATTGTCTCGATTCCATGTTATACGACGGTGCTCCGATAGTGATAGTAAAATTTCATTTACGGTGGACGTGTGACGGCTCCTTAACTCATGGACCCATCGACGATGTTGTAAAGATCGCGGGGTGTTTATGACTTTTTCAAGGGGAATGTATTTATTTTCAAAAGAGAGGTTTAAAATTGCACTGGAACAGCAAACGCATAAATATAAATAAAATACAACAAAAATACTGCCATGTTGTTGACTAGCTGAACCCGTGGCTTCGCACGCGCACGTTCACCCCTTTGGGGGCTCAATTTTGAAAAAGCCTTCCTTAGTGGGTGCCTACGTCATAAGAGGAATTTCATTTCGTGTGCGAAATTTCAAGTTGCTAGCCTTAGGGGCTTGCGTGCGATGTCATCAGTCAATCACTTTTGCCTTTATTTTGCAGAGATGTATAAAATATATAATTCTTATGCTATTGAAAGTATTCAATAGCATAATAATTATATATTTTATACATGGAAACAGCTTATTATATCTAGAAAATATGAAAATATTGACTAAACAAAATCTGAAAAATAGTAAAGTAATGTTACGAGTAGTAGTAGTACTTACAATCGTCGATGCTATCAGACTGGTACCCCTTGTCACAGATACACTTGAACATGCCGTAAGTGTTGACGCATCGGCCGAACACGCAAACATTATCGAATGTCGCGCACTCGTCCATGTCTGCAACAAAACGCATTTATAAGACAAAACCAAGACGTAGTGCATGCCTAAGGAAAATATATTATCATAGAAAATAGAATGCACGCGTGCGAAATAAAAATACTTAGTCCAATTTTTTTTTAGATTTTTTTTTCTTACCAAACCATTTTCGTTGCTATTTTCCGAACTTGTTGTCTGTCAGGAATACTTGTACAGGGCGCGTCACACAAAAAGAACTACGGAAGGAGGGGGAGAGGATGTGATGGCGCGAGTATTTTGTGTATGCAAACAATCCCCTCCACAGTTTTTCAGCGTTCTTTTTGGTTGACGCGACCTATATAATACTGTTCTCAAGTTCTCAACAAGTCAAAAAATGTTTATTAAATAAAATCACAAAGATCACTTTGAAACGTCCCATAACTAGGTGACTCTAGGAGCCAATCCCACGCGTCCAACGCCTAGAAGAACAGGCAACAAACCCGGCTTGGAATCTACGCTCTTTTGTATGATCCTCGTTACAATGTAATATTAACACCCACACTATTAAATCTATAATAATAAGTAATCTACAATGAGTAATCTAACAGAGAAAGGAGAAGTAAACAGATTGATAAAGTGTTAGTGAGACTCACCGAGACAGGACTTGCCGTCCGGCGCCTTGCTAAAGCCGACGTCACAGTCGCACTCGTAGCCGCCCGCCGTGTTCCCGCAGTGCCCGTTCTCGCACAGCGTCGGGTCGTTCGCGCACTCGTCGATGTCCACGCACGAGTATCTGCAGACAAACATCACTTATGTTGACAGCTGCAATGTTGCGCTCAGAAACAGTTTAAATAATAAAAATATACAGTCAAAAAACTTCCAAATCCTTCATCATTATGAATATAGATGATCAATACTATGTTATAATACGACGGATCAAGATTTCTAAAGTCTGAAGTCAACTGAGCTCGCCAATTAGATCATAAATATAGAGATTGAACAGCAGAGGAGATGTTATTCCACCCTGCCGCACTCCGCACTCCATACCATAGGCGTCGGGCAATGGTCCCGTCCATCCCACCTGGTTTCGCTGGCAGTGATACCAGTTTTTCAGCATGCCAACGCGATATCTGCCGGCACACCCGTCGCCCCCAGCTTGCATCAAATCTTATCATACAGAACCGTATTAAAAGCCTTCGACATGTCAAGAAAACAGACGTATTTATTTTGTCTGCCGCCGTTGTTTTGCTGCCGTCGGTCGTCATCGGTGAAAGGTCAGTGTTTGCACTCACCCGTCTCCCTTGTACCCGGTGTCGCAGAGACACTTGAATGAGCCGTCGGTGTTGGTGCAGGAGGCGCGCGGATGGCAGCCGCCGTTGTTGGTGACGCACTCGTCCACGTCCTCGCACTCGGCGCCGTCTCCGCGCCAACCGTCGCGACAGCGGCATTGGAAAGAACCCTATGCGTAAACCATGACAATAAACACTCGTACTATTTTTTAGAGGATTCTTTATTTAACTGTCAACAGCATTTACTGGCTATTCAGTGGCATCCGTGCCGAGCATTTTACTAGCAGTTTTTTTACTCTCAAATGCTTCTCAAAAATGGGCTTTCGCACGGATGTCAGTGAGAAATACTCTGAATACACACTCAGAATACAATATTACGCAGCAGGTCCTACAGAAATGGTCCCCTTGCTCGAGCTTCAGCCACAGAAATAGCAACTCTCACGTGCTACGAACAAGGTGTCATGTCTCACCGGCAAGTTGATGCAGTCGGCGGCGGGATGGCAGTCGCAGGTGCCGAGCTCGCACTCGTCGTCGTCCGTGCAGGCGGGGCCCAGCTCCGGCTTCACGCTGTAGCCGTCCGGGCAGCGGCACACGAAGCTGCCGATCGTGTTGCGGCACTCGCCCGCGCCGCACAGATCCGGGATCTGAAGGAAACACGGAAATCAGTCCAAAATAGATCTCTATTACAATATGACCTTCCCCATTACTCGTATTGGGGTACAGAAATAGAACAATATTATGTGATGTGCTGGTAAATGTCGGCACAGATAAGAAATGAGATGAGAGCGGTGCATGTGATAGGTGAGGTACATACGTCGGCGCACTCGTCGATGTCGGCGCAGGTGGGGCCGCGGCTGGTGTCGGCGGGCAGCAGGCCGTCGGCGCAGGCGCAGGTGTAGCCGCCCGCCGTGTTGGTGCAGACGCCGCCGGCGCACACGCGCGCGCCGCCCGCGCACTCGTCCACGTCGCGGCAGCTGCGCCCGTCCGCGCGCAGGTGCCAACCGTCTCTGTAACAACCAACATTATAATAACTTACACATCTTCCTGTCTTAACTCGGCGAAGACCCCCAGAAGATTTCCACACTCAAGGTGTGGAAATCTTTTTATTAGAATTTACTTATGTTTGAACTATAGATGACATGAGTAAGAATGAAGTGAGCACGAGATGAATAGAGAAGAGTGGAAGAAGAAAACTTGCTGGTCGACCCCACATATCACTATAATTCGACCCATCCTTAAAGGGATCACACAACAGATTTACTTCTACCACTCTTCTCTAATATTAACAAGACAGAAGGTCTAAAATACTATCATACCTGCAAGTACAGTGGTAAGAGCCAAGGGTGTTGATACAGTTGTGTTGGCACCGCGTGGGGTCCTCCGTACACTCGTCTATGTCTTCGCAGTGAGACTTCACTGAGGATTGCGCGTAGCCTTCATCGCAGACGCACTGGTAAGTCCCCATTTGGTTCTCACAGGCTCCGTTACTGCAGATGCCTACAAAAAGATAAATAATGATAAGATTGCAGCACCGGCATCAAAATCATCCTTATTATCATAATTGTCATCCTTATTACCACCAGAATCATCATCATCACCGGCATCAAAATCATCATTATTATCATCACCATCATCATTTTTATCACCACCAGTATCGTCATCATCATCACCGGCATCAAAATCATCATTAATATCATCATCCTCATTACCACCAGGATCATCATCCTCATTACCACCAGGATCATCATCACTAGCATCAAAATCATCACCATCATCACCACCACCACCACCAACACCGCCGTCGTCGTCGCACATACCGGATGTGATGGAGCACTCGTCGACGTCCTTGCAGGTGAGGCGGTCGGGCGACAGCTCCATGCCGCCGCCGCACGCGCACTTGAACGAGCCCGCCGTGTTGATGCAGCGCCCGCCGCGGCACAGCGACGGCTCCTCTGCGCACTCGTCTATGTCTGCATACACAAACGTTATCTATAGATATTAATGGACATTCTACACAGCACTATTTAGGAGACTCTAGACCCAAAGGAATAAGGAAACTCAATAGCTGATTGTAAAACTCTCATTCGACAAAAGTCTGGATCTCACGGCTTACAGCGTGGAAGGCAAAAAAACTTGAAATAATATTGATGGACTTAATACACAAGCACTTTCTAGCCACAAACAAAAGAGCTTGTAATATGGGAACCAGATCTCTTTAATCAGATTAGATTAGAAGATAATATAGGTATCTACTATAATCATCATCACCAGCCTACAAAAGTCCACTGCTGGACATAGACCTCCCCTATACATTTCCAGGAAGAACGATTCCGAGCCCTTTCCATCCACCGACTCCCCCGATCCTAACAATGTCGTCAGTCCAATGGGGTAGGAGGGCGTCTCACACTTGGTTTTCCTGTTCGTGGTGTTTTTGTAAATACACACTTGTAACTAGTACTTATAGTAGTTACAAGTGTGTGCACTCACCGACGCAAACCTTCGAGAAGTCATCCGCCTTATGTCCCGGGTTGCAGTGGCAGGCGAAGCTGCCCTCCGTGTTGCGGCACTCGCCGGCGCCGCACACGCCGTCCACTATCGCGCACTCGTCCACGTCCACGCACGTATGGTTGTTCGAGTCCTGGACACAACGGTTACTTAACGATGCTGTACCTGGTGATATGGGTCGCTCTCGGCGAACAAGTAGATGTACATTTCAGCAATATTAACGGAGAACTACAACTGCAGCTTACAGATACCTACGGTCGAAGAGGATCTGTAAATGTAGGGTAAAGCTTCAACCAAAATAATGTTTTTAAAATTAAATTCGATAAACCAGAAAGACCCATCTTTGTCGCTGATTATTTTACAGCTTGCCAACATACCCAGTACAAAGATTACCAAAACGAATTAAAGGTTTAAAACGGGCGCAACGCCAATTCGTTTAAGCACCTAGATTTTATTTCAATAATTCGTTGAGACTACCTAGTTTACTAACTAAAATTATACTCATTTATTCAGAACACCCCAGAGTCAACTCCTTTTCTCCTACATATTTTTATTATATTTGTACCAAATAGGTAAGCTCACCCGTTCGTATCCCGGGAAGCATTCGCACATGAACGAGCCGAGCATATTCTTGCAGCGGCCGTGTCCGCACAGCCCCGGGAAGGCCGCGCATTCGTTCACCTCCATCTGTCCCGGGATCAAGCCTCCCTTGCCTCCGCCGTGGCTCCCCCACGCATCCGTGCTATTCCATCCGTCGCCACCGAGGCTGGCCGTCAAACACAGAATACAATTAATGGTGGACAAACACCAAACGTCAATTAGCACGGTAATACGAGCGCCAGTGGTATACATAACAGTTAGAATTTAATATTAGAAGTACATCCATGAGACAAGACTACCAGGCTGAAATATGCATGGAAATCAATACTACTTTTTATAAAAGTCGTCTCATATGGCGCTAGACACACAGAAAAGACGTAAGACGCAGACGGGGCGCGGACATTTGTCTCTTTCGCGTCCCTTTCATACAAAATGTATAGAAGCGTCGCGACGCAAAACATACATAGTGACGACCTCAGTGGCGCAGCGGGCGAGAGTCCGCCTGCGACGTAAGAGGTTGCGGGTTCGATTCCCGCCTCGGAACAAATTTGTGTACGATCTGCAGAAATTTGTTCCGCTGGTCTGGGTGTATAATAAAAAATATCTATCTATGTAAGTATATAATGTATTAAATATATCAGTCATCTAGTACCCATAACACAAGCTTTGAGTAGCTTACTTTGGGGCTAGATGATGCTGTGTGGATTGTCCAGCATTATTTATTTATTATACGGAAGAGACGGGGCGCGGGCGCAACGCTTTTAGGTCTGCCCCTATCCGCGACGCGTCCTCGTCTTACGTCTCTTCTGTCTGGCCTGCGCCTAAGAGTTGTTGAGTTCATGTAAAGGGCTTGTCCGGTAAAGTGTCACCAAAGCAAGCATATTTCTGTCTGCTCTGATTCTGAGTTTTTGATTGCAAAAAATAAAATACAGAAACTCTGTAAGAAGAACAAAAGTGATTTGTTGGATTTCCTCCATTTAAAATTTATAAAATTACTAGTTGCGCCCCGCGGTTTCACGTAGATTTAAATCCCGGTATTCCCACGGGATAAAAAGTAGCCTATGTGCTATTGTAGACTATAAGTCCATCTCTCTGCCAAGTTTCATCCAGATCCGTTCAGCCGTTCCGGCGTGAAAGAGTAACAAACATCCATACTCACAAACTTCCGCGTTTATAATAGTAGTAGGATGTATAGTGTGAGGGTTGACGCACAATGGACCAATTTTGAGTGTAAGTGCGGAAGCAGGAGTCCACTATAAGATAAGAAGATAGCGTGAGGGTATACCTGCCGCCGCCAGGTCCCCACTCGTCGAGAGCCCCCCCGGCGACGTGCGACCAGATGTCGGAGCCGTTGACGCGCGGCTCGTAGGGCCGGTCCCAGATCTGCGGCGGCACGTTCGCCTCCGATATGCACAGATTGCGGTACGCATCCGTGCCTGGACACAACATTTACAATCATCAACCTCTAGGATCTAGCTACACTCATAACATGTGTGGGGTCAAATCACATTCGGATAAATTAATATTTGGATATAATCACATGAGTAAGGAAAGGACGAGACTCAGATTAAAGCTGAAAGGAGTAGCCCAGTCGAATTAGTCCAAAAAAGGGCCTGACGTTGCAAAAATTTCCGGCACTAATTTTTTTGCTGCAACCTTTAAGGGGGGTCACATGTAGTCTAAATCCAAAATGGCGACCAAATTCCGCCAGTGCGTTAGCCGCCATCTTGAATTTAAGGGAGAATGGTTTTTGCTTAATATCTCGGTTATTTTCAACATTTCAACAAAAATGGTCAGGACTAAAGTTGTTCCCCATCCGAGACAGGGCTTCCAAAACAAAGTTTGGATTAAAGAGTCATACTTGCTGCCATATGAATATGTAAGGTAATTTAACTAAGCTCCGTAATAAAGTTCGCAATTGACGGATACGTCTCGGAGAACATCATCATTACCTTCCCTACCGAAGCACGAATCAGGTTAGCTAGATTCACCATTCTCAATCTCAATTGTAATAATTAGTCAGTGTTGTGATTGTTGTGTAGTGTACCTTTGTTGGGGCAGATCTCGCAGCGGTCGGCGCCCCAGGCGCGGCCGAGCGCGCTGCAGCAGCACACCGCCTTCAGCACCTCCGCGTGCAGCGCGCCGGCGCAGCGCCCGCCCGCCCACTCCGTGTAGCACGACGCGCGCCGCCGGTCCACGCAGCGGTTACCTAAGCACGACACACACGTTACACCATGCACCATTTGTCTATTGTTTTTTTCCTTGTCTACAACCAATATCCGCCTCGATAACAATTAACCCTAATCAGTGGTGTGGAGTCTTGGTGACCTGAATCACAGGTTTTCTATAAATCTGTTACATTGTTATTAATACCTATGTTGAGAGAAAATAAAAGATTATTATTATTATTCACACCACTCACACTATTCAATTGAAATTGACTCACACTATTAGCTAGTAGATCTGTCTTGGGCTATGTGTGTGACAAGTTGGCTGGTTACAACACTTGCTTTTAATACGTTAAAAGAATATATTTATGAATTGATGGATGATGGAAGTTGGTTTCCGAAAACTGTATTTATTGCATTATTTACGTTAGTTCAAACAAATTCGAAAGTCAAACATCATCCGAGTTATAAAGGATTTTTTATTCATCGGAGTGCCCCAAGGCTCAACCTTAGTTTCACTCTTTTTTCTGGCTTACATCGATACCTAAATTATTACAGAGGAAAACCATACCAGTAGTATCAAGGGTGAGACCCGGAGGACATTCACAGCGGTAAGATCCGTCAGTGTTGACGCAGGCACCGCCTTGGCAGAGGTCAGGGTCTAGCAGACATTCATCTACATCGCGACAAGACGATCCATCTAACTGTAAAACGAAAACAAACATATTGATCGGAGTCATTTTGTACCTGGGTATTTCAAAATGATTTAGATCTTTACTAAGTCACAGTGTTGTAGTAAAATCCAATATGCAGAACTCTTTAATTCAATTCAATTCAAGACTTCAAGACAAGACATACATACGTCCATAAAACACATAAAAACACCAGTAAAAGAGTAAAACATAAAATACACAACTACAAAATTAAATAATGACAACACATTAATGGTGAATGTTGGATTTTTGAGTACTAGTGATGTGTGACCCAGGTGGTGAAATAAATAAATAAATATGGCATTTGATTACCATCCATTCTATAAGTTGCTATTAAATAAATAAATAAATATTGCTGGACAATTCACACAGCACCATCTAGCCCCAAAGTAAGCTACTCAAAGCTTGTGTTATGGGTACTAGATAACTGATATATTTAATACATTAAATACTTAAGTACATAGATAGATATTTTTTAATACATACATAGAAAACACCCAGACAGACCAACGGAAAAAAATTCTGCAGATCGTACACAAATTTGTTCCGAGTCGGGAATCGAACCCACAACCTCTTGCGTCGCAGGCGGACTCTCGCCCGCTGCGCCACTGAGATCGTCAAAGATTTAGATTTACTTATTTATTGCCAACATGTACATACATCAGTTATATTATAGCTTAGGTCTAAGGTAGCTAATAAGCGAGTACATGTACCCTGTAGGGCGCTGCAATCTATGTAGAAATAAGGTAGGTACAACAGTTCATGCATAGGTACTACATAATTAAGACTAGGTACAATAATAAGTAACAATAATAAGTAGGTAGGCTCAATAGTATACAATAGCATAATGGCACTCAGCTACAAAAAAGGTATGAAGCAAAATGTCTCGATATGATAAAATCAAATAAGGTAGGTACTAATGTTAAATATTGGATTAAATAGATTAAATTTAATTGTCTACTTTACGGGAAAGTTACTCACAAGTATGTTATCGGTTAGGAAGAAAGGCGCGGGTGAGCGTACCTTGGCGAAGCCCTTGGCGCAGGGGCAGTGTTCCTGGTCGCAGGGCTCACAGGGCGAGCCCCACGCCAGGCCGACGCTGCAGCAGCACTCCTGGCGCAGCAGCGGCGCCCCGCCCGCCGCCTCGCACTGCCCGTCCACCACGCGCCGCCAGCACGAGCCGCGCCGGTTGTCTGCGGCAGTCGTTACAAACATCATAACATACTTCATGGCATGCTCGTGAGATTAGAAGTTCCAGAAGGAGCGGACCTAGGTTGTAGGTAGACCTCGGCAAAAAGACAAATGATAGAGAAAATAGTTTCATGAGGTAAATATGGTCGTAGAGGAGAAAATTTGTATAATAAAGAAATAAAGATAAACCCTCTTATTCACAATCCCTGCCATTTTATAGCAGCTTACGAGTATTCTTGACGCGGTCACTTTCATGCTAACAGAAAGAGACAGCAACAACTATTGGCGCGCTCAATGACCATTAAGAATAAGGGCCCAAAAATTGTTAAGAAAAAGATAAAGCTATTAGAACTGGCACTAGAGTCACCTAGTTTTTAAGAAGTTTCAAGATGATCCTTGTGATTTTATTGAATAAACATATTTTGAATTTGAATATAGTGGTCAAGATAATCATAGTTATCATGACCTGACCTCTAGTCAAGATCAAAGTTCAATATGCATACTAAGGATAAAGGTTAATAGATATCAGTGCTTACCGAGACAATGCTGTCCAGTGGGATCGAGCACAAAGCCATGTTCACACTCACACTCGTAGCTGCCGTGTGTGTTGATGCACCGTCCGTTGTCACAGGGGTTCGACTGCTCTGTAAGCAAATATTTACACCACTCTGTAAGATAACGATTATTATGATGTTTTAACGTAGCCCATCAAATTTTTCCTTGAAATAGCTACCTAGGTTTGTGGAGTATCATATTTCTTCCCTAAACACAGGCTTAAAGTATGTATAATAATTATTATTTATAATATGGTACATTCATAAGCAAAGTATAACACTTTCCTGTTTTACTAATTAAATCAAATCAAATATTTTATTTTGTCAGAATTTTAGGTAGGTACATGGTAAATAGGTAAAGGTCTTCACAAAATCAAAGTATCACTAAAATCCTACCATTTCACGTGAGTATTTTCAAAAAGTAGGTATTCTGGTATTAAGTGTCATTCAAAATCAATAATTTCGTTATCTGTAAAATTGTTACTGAAGGTTATGAAAACAAATAAGCAGTGCTATGAACCTGAATTGCGTGAAACAGATTATGGGATAATATTGTTAATTTTTAGCATGCTTACTATAAATCATTGTTTAATTAATTATAATGAGTAACTTTAGTTTGTTGGTGAAACTCACCACTGACACTGAGCCACGTTTGTAAGCTAAGCAGCACCAGATAAAATTACGATTTTACATATCCCAATGAAGTTCAACTTCAAAATACGTACCAATGATTTGTGATGTGGAGTGTTTTTAAGACCGTCTCGTGTGTTTTTTATCGTAAAACCTGTATAAAAATAATATTGGTTCCTGATGCCAACCCTGATGCAACCCAAAGCTAGTTCTAGGTATCATGCATCAGTATGCGCCAAAATCTACCAGCTACTATCACGATTGCGAGATCGCTTTAGTTTCAACGCGAAAAATTTATCCGTCTTTTTGTACCTTTGTAAACCGATTTTGATAAAATTTGGAAAAGGAGATTTTGAGTTTTATATAGAATCATTAAAGGGGTAGTTTTATCTGTCTACTAAACGAAGTCCGAAACTAAAGGGACAATGGATTGGACATGGACAATGAAGGGAGGGGAAAAGAGACAATGTTTACGAAAGCGAAAACGCGCGTGTAGGAGAGCATCCCGATGCTAAAAGATAATGCGCGGATTATAAAACTAAATTTAGAACGGAGATGGAAAAGGCAACGCGGGTACATAAGGATGAAGCACGAGAAAACGCGATGAAAGGGACAACAGAGATAAAACGTCTAAGAAAAAACCTGTCAAATTGACATGTCGTCCCTTGCGACAGAAAAGACAGCGCGGACGAAAGAGATAACGCAACATCGCGGGCAAAGCTATTAGCATTAGGTACAATGAGTGTATAGTTATCGTTGGTAATGTTTGCGTGGCGTGCTTGTCGGTGCGGTAGTTGTCAGCAGTAGAACCTGTGGTGTATATAGCGAGGGGGATGTCCCCGCGGTCGGAGGAGAGGAGGCGGGGCTCACCGGCGCACTCGTCGACGTCGCGGCAGCGCTGCGCGTCCGGCTCGTAGCGCGTGCCCGGCGCGCAAACGCACGTGAAGCTGCCCGGCGTGTTGCGGCACTGTCCGCCCGCGCACAGCTGCGACACAACACACGCACAAGCATAACTATTTTTTTTTTTATTTATTTATTTAAACGCACAAAACACATTACAACCAAGAAAAAACTAAAACTAAAATATTACAACAATCTGGATTGTATCGTAAATATATTTTATGTGCATATAGCCGAAAATAACATTTATTGTGTGTGTGTGGTTGATAGCATTAATTTCCTCTAAAAATGTACATTATCTTTAACTGATTGAGTGAGCGAAGCGAACGAAAATCTTACAATCAACATGGGCGATTTGGCATTTTATGTGTGTACGTATGTATGTTTGTATGTTTGTCCGACGATAACTTGAGAAGCGTTGATCCCATCTGCATGAAATTTAGGAAGTAGATAGCTTGTACTTGAAAAATTTACTGGTAAGTATATGGGTAAAATCGGATGAGGGGTTATTAAAATATGGGGTTTTTTAAGGGGGCAAAAATTCAAAAAGTTACCCAAAATAATAATGTTACGTGTCTTACTTTGGGGCTAGATGATGCTGTGTGGATTGTCCAGCATCATTTATTTATTTATTATATGAAAGCCAAGCCGGCTTGGACATTCCAAAACCATTTTGATTTTTTTTCTAGGTTGCCCGCTTTTTTAGATACAACCAAAAAGTTAAATTAAGATAACCAACGACCCAAGAGCTCCCATTTCTAAGAGTTTCGTTGGCATCAAGGTTTTTCTACTGGTCGGTCAGTTTCTTTGCTTTTTCAATTATTTTTTTCTTGAAATAAATTACGTAGTACCTTTTGTACTTGGCTCTCATAAAATGGTGATAGCAACCTGTTCTGATGATGGAGCCAAGGTCTGTTCAACGGAACTCTTCAATAAATAGGCCAATTCAGTTGAAACTTGGTTACCATATTTAGTTAGTAAGTGGCAGCCAGAGACAAGTACAAAGACAATGATTGGACTTACCTCTGACTACCTCTTACTTATATTTTCGGAGCGTTCGCGTCGCTTCAGGAAATCTCAGTTCGGGGCGAACTACTAGTAGATAGAAAGCGATTCAAATTGATTGCAACTAATTATGTCCATGATTGAACACATACGTTTATAACAGGTTTGATGATGTGGATCTACTATGAGTTTTAGCTGTCTTTACAAAAAATGTATAGAAAACTTTTTTCTTAACACTACTTAATCGCTATATATTTTCGTGAAAATATACTCGTAGCTATGGTAGACCCTGGTCTAGATGGCATGGAATTCGGCCCATTGCAGCGTAGCTTGGCGTACTCAGCACGCATGGGTGAGCATGTAACGACACTGGCCCTCTTATTCATAATCCCTGCCATTTTATAGCAGCTCAATAGAGTATTCTTGTCACTGTCACGTTCATTCCAGCGAAAAGAATTCTGTTGCTGTCTAACAGACTTATCGGTTTGATAAGCTATTGGCGTGCTCTTAGACCATTATGAACATGGTATGGTTTCGTCCCACCCTCCCCCACGGGTGTGGTGGGTCCGTAGTGTGGACATGTATGGTGTGTGTGTGGTGCGCTCACCGACTGGTGCATCTCGCACTCGTCCACGTCCCGGCAGAGCGTGTCGCGCGCGGGGTGGAAGCCGGCGTCGCAGATGCAGCGGTAGCCGGGCTCCAGGTTCTCGCAGGTGCCGTGCGCGCACACGCCGGGCACCACGGTGCACTCGTTGATGTCGGCGCCGCCGTTGTCGCGCCCGCCGCCCAGCGCGCACAGCGCCGCCCACTCGGAGCTGTTGCCCGCCGGGCACGCCTTACACGACACGCCCCAGCCGAGGGACAGGCCTGCGGAACCAGAACACTTCCAGTCAGGCGAACAACTTCAACACACTCTGATTCATGGTAAGAAAATAATATCTGCCAACCCTCCCTTCTTGGATCACCTTTTAAGTTGATCGCGTCGAACTGAGACTTAAATTCATTGAGCTTCAAGACGTTTCAAAGAGACTTTGTATCTATCGCCGTCTGAGTTACCTTTAGTAGCACTGCAGCAGCATTGCGACCTGGTGACGGGGTTCTGGCCGGGTAAGGTGCAATGACCTTCTTCGTACTTCTCGTAACACAGGTCTTGAACTTCATCTGTCAAATAACAAGCAAATTTCATCGATATCTAAGATACAATTAAAATTTTTAGTAAGTTTTGCTACAATTTTTTTTCTTTAATATTTTTTTTTGCTACTATTTTTTTATTTTTCAAATGCGTTAATGGTTAGTTACAGTATTTCTTTATTGCCGTTACTTAGAATCTAAATAGACCAAGTGGCCATTACCTAAACAAGTCCTTCCATCGTTGCTAAGCGTAAATCCAGGTTGACATTCACATCGGAAGGAGCCGGGCGAGTTGTGACACTTTCCGTTCCTACAGATGTTTTGTTCTGCGCATTCGTCGACGTCGACACAGGCGCCTCTGGCGGCCGTGGGCCGGTAACCAGCCTCGCACACACACTGGAAGGAACCTTCGCTGTTCACACAGCGTCCACCCTGAGGAAAAATTAGTTTTGTATAGAAGCAATAGCAGAGGTACTATTATACCTGTTGTATAACCCTGTTCTACACCCGCCGTGATAAACAAACATTGCTATATGTGCGTGTTGCCTGAAGAACTAAAAACAATGTTTTTAAAATAAATCGATACGTTACCCTGTGTTTCGTAAGATTTAGCTATACGGCTGTGTTAAACCATATGTACATTATCAAAAGCTTTATATAAGTTCAAAAAACTGGTACCACTATTATTATGAACTGGAATCTGCCTACGAAAAACATGTTGAAGCCATCTTAACCAATCATCAAAATCATGAATCGGAGCTGCAAAGATCTCGTGGGCTAGTGGAGAGGCGGAGAGGCGGAGAGCACAGAAGGTAGGTACCTTGCAGATGGAGTTGTCGGCGCACTCGTCGACGTCGACGCAGTAGCCGGTGGGCGAGGGCTGGAAGCCGGCGTCGCAGCGGCAGTCGTACGCGCCGGGCGTGTTGCGGCAGCGGCCGCGGCGGCACACGCGCGCGTTGTCGGCGCACTCGTCCACGTCTGCGCACGCGGCGCCGCTCGCCGTCGCGACGTAGCCCGGCTTGCACGTGCACTCGTAGCTGCGACCATAACAACACACATCAACTCGACAAGTAATAATGCAGCTCTGTGTGCGCGTCCGGGGAAGTACTACCACCACGCCTTTTTCTGCCGCCAAGCAGCAACGCTGTGTTTCCGTTTGAAGAGTGTGGTCGCCGGTGTAGTTACAGGAACATGAGGCTTAACATCTGTATGCCTCAAGTTGATGGACGCAGGGCAGTGCATCGTAAGGCACGTTCCTATCGTGCGTGACTTACGAGGCAACGCTTTGTTATAGGTGATGATTGCCACTTAACACCAGGTGGGCCATCTGCTTGTTCCAACAACGAGTTGTATAAAAAACACACATTTAATATAACAATAACTTTTAGAAAAATAAAGATTGAGAAACAAAGAAAACAAAACATTTTATGAAGAGAACCACAATCCAAACGTCATTTGTGTGTATAATAGTTTTTCAAAAAGCGCTGAAGCAATTGAATGCTTTTTGAAAGCAGGTATCTGCTTTCCGTTTGCGGAACACTAACAATCCTGGATGTGTTCTACAAAGAGCGGAACAAATTATAAATGGAAGGAAAAGGGTTAGGTATTTGCCGAGCAGACGGACCAAGCAATCTGAATAAAAACACGCTTACACAAAAGTTTTTGGCATTCATCTTACAAGGGTGATTCTACTACTACATCCAAATTTATGGAGTTAATTATGTTTTTGTATGAGTTTCACTTATTCTGAACTTTGTGTTCAGCTATTTAGGATTTAAAAGAAAAACCAGTCCCTTCATCCAAAAGTTGTTGTCTGGATGAGATAGCTTTTTAGCGATAAAGACCGCCCATTGTACATTTTGTCCCTTTTTTGATACTTCATAAGGTGTGCAATAAAGAATTTTCATTCATTCATTCATTCACCAGTGTCCAGAATGAGGGGAAAGGGGGAAATTCTGTATGCCTAAGTGTTGCAAAAGTGTTTTGAACATTGTAAACTAACCCGCCATCGATATTGGAACAGACTCCGTTGGTGCACATCTCTCCATTGGTCAGTTCGCATTCGTTCGTATCACTGCACCGCAGCCCGTTCTCCACGGGGTCGAATCCTGGGGGACATCTGAAATGGGGCACTTTTTAAACCTAATAGTCATTTACACATAGACATTTTATGTACCACTGTTTGAATATTTACTCGCTCCTGCGCATAGTAACCCCCGGTTTCTGAAAGCGCGATCAACACTAATCGGCTGTCAAGTCACTTGCTATCTCTATCTAATTTGAATTAAAAGCTAAAGTAGCAAGTGACTTGACAGCCAATTAGTATTGAGCGAGATTTTAGAAACCGGGGGTCTGTGTAGTATTTCCTTGATTTGTACGAAAGCTTCCATAGTATTTGAAGGTTACCTGCAGTCGAAACCTCCAGGTTTGTTGATACAAGTGCCTCCTTTACAGTACTCGAGTGCACATTCGTCTATGTCGATACAAGTCGGGTTGTCGTCTATTTCTGCCGACTCGGCGCCATCCCAGCATTGGCACTGGTATCTGAAAAGTGATGCAGAATTTTACGATGGAAATGAATATTTATATCCACTAGATTTTGCTTTATTTCAGATCTTACACCTAGATCTTAGGTCCTAGATGATTTTCTAAGCCAACCCAATCATCTAGGATCCCGTTCGAAGTTATGTATAGTAAGACTGTATACTGATGAGCTAGATGGTCCCCAGAACTTTCACATAGTTAATTAGGGCCTAAATGCTTAGCACTGCGAGATAAAAGTGACAAATTTTGTGTCACCAAAAACAAGCTACACGAGTTCCAATCATAACAAAAACAAGACTTAATAGTTTGAACTCTGTTTACCCAATATCCTTATCAATGCAGTCTCCGAGTCCACAGATGCCGGTGCGCAGCATGCACTCGTTGATCTTAGCGATGGCGGGGGGCTCGTACCCCAGCCCCCCGCCGCTGCCGCTCCCCCCCTCGCCGCCGCCCCCGCCTGACGTCACGTTGCGCCGCCAGTCGGGGGGGATCAGCCCACCGCCGCACAGGTGCGTCCATTCCGCTGTACCAAACATTATTTTATAGAGAAAAAACACAGCTTATCGATGAAATAGCTCGTCCGGGGAAGTGCTACCACCACTCGTTTTTCCGCCATGCCAACGCTGTGTTTCGGTTTGAAGAGTGTTGTCGCCGGTGTAATTACAGGCACATGAGGCTTAACATCAGTATGCCTCAAGTTGATGGACGCAGGGCAGCGCATTGTACAGCACGATCCTATTGTGCCAATTTTGTTATAGGTGATGGTTACCACTTATACTCAGGTGGGTCATCAGCTTGTTTTATCAGCTAGTTGTATAAAAAAATACGATTTATATGATAATCAGGAAAATGAACTAATATGACAGACAAGAGTACTTGCATCTCCAGGTTATCAGATATCATAGTATTTTTTATGAATAAGAAACAGATGGTAATAAAGGAGGGGTGTGTGTGTGATTGACTCACTGGCTCCCCTGGGCGGGCAGGGCGTGCACAGGTCCCCCCAGGCGCGGCCCATGTTGTGCCCGCAGCAGCAGTCCCGGTTGGAGAGCGGCACGGACAGGCGGTCCGCGCACTCGCCGGTCTCGCTCAGGTACGTGAAGCAACCGCCTACACGCCCGTCTGACAACAACAATGGATACTTATATCTGTAGTTATAGTACAGGATTTTTTGAATCTAACCCCTTAGCCACTTGAAATGGCATTAGTTAACACGTGAGCACGACACGCCGTTGATTACCGCGAGAATTATAACGTTGAAGCGGTCACACTACGTGGAGTCTAACGCGAGAATTATCGGAATAATTGTTGGGATCATGGGCATTGACGTTGGACGTCGGTGTGGCCAGGACATAAGAGTTGCTTTTAAATTAAATCATAAAAATTATGTGGTACGGAAAAACAGATGTTAAAATTAACTCTTTCAAGAAAAAAACGACTTCAAATACACTGGAAGACATACTAATTTAACTCAAAAAAATCGTTAATCTTACTCAAATATAAATGGGAACACATGAAAAGCAACAGCTTTCGATTTATATAAAAATAACATAGTAAAAAAACATATAATTATTGTAAAAATCGGTCTGCCCAGTAATGAAGTAACAAAAAAAAATCGAATTGAGGACCTCCTCTTTTTTATCAAGTCGGTTAATAAATCCTGCCATTATGGCATACAAACAAGTCACATTCAAACATACTTACACATTCTCGATAAGGTACTTAAATATTTTTGTTAGATAGTAAATTAATTCTCAACATTTATACTCTTCCATAGAGGCGAACTATCATTATTTGAAACCACAGCAACATTTTTAGTTATATACAAGTAGTTTATAAAACTCACCAATACAAAACTTCTTGTCTGGACTGGGAATGAAGTGAGGATTGCACAGGCAGTAGTAATCACCTTCCGTATTCACACATTTGCCGTTCTTTAAATACAAATTAAATATTTAATTTACACACAAATACCTCTTGAATCATTTATACACGAGTCATGCATGATAATGATACGAAGAAGTAATATTTTCCTATTAAAAATTTTAAACCTTAAATAAGAGGGGGTAGAATGGTGAATTCATAACATAGCATTCATAACATATAGCGTATTAAAACAAGATAAAATACATATTTGCATATTTGTATATTTGTAAAATTTTAAATTCCAATATCTGGCATACTCTGCGTCACGCCTTTCAATAATTTTTTGTAAAGCGGTATGCTCAAAAGAACCATGCTTATTATTGAGCATGTGTGTCAGTTTTCTTAAGAGGATATCGTGCAAAATAATACAAAACTACAGTCACCGTTAAGGAGATTTTATCAATGTTATTGCAGTAATTAATATAAAACTATGTAATAAGTACCAGATTGAACGTATCTACAATTATTCCGTGGCAAAAATATCAATTTATACATAGTTTATAAAACAAAATGACGCAAAGTTCAACAAAAGATCAAACGGCGTTCAAAGAATTTGTCATAGCAAACTACTGATTTCATTCAAAAACTTAAATTCATATTGATCTCAAATGTTTGGTCTACAATTATTCGGTTTTAGATTAAATATCGTTTGGTTATTTAGATATTATTTTTTTAAAAAGCAAAGCAAATGTATACTCACCGGACAGATTTCGGGGTCCTCGCACTCGTCGATGTCCTCACAGTTGTTGGTGACGCGGTGCCGGCGCTGGCCGGGCGGACACTCGCACGAGAACGAGCCCACAGAGTTGATGCACTTCCCGCCGGCGCAGAGGCCGGGTATGGCTGCGCACTCGTCTATGTCCTGACAAATTATATGTTAACTAAGAATGATGTCCTTGATGCGAGTTACCGAGATGTCCCTGGTGCGAGTTACCGAGATGTCCCTGGTGCGAGTTACCGACATGTCCCTGGTGCGAGTTACCTGACACTCCTTGGTGGCGAGGTTGCGCAGATGCCCCTGCTGACAGTCGAGGTCCTGGCAGCGCTCGCAGGGGTGCCCCCAGGCGAGCCCCACGGTGGCGCAGCAGAGCTGGCGCGTGCACACGACGCCCTCCAGCGCGCCCGTGCACAGCGCGCCGCGACGCTCCGTGTAGCACGGACCTAAATACGTCATGTTTTGTTTTAATTCAGCTTGCTTCAAATGGCCCACGCGTAAGCCAAGTGCAGACCCCGCCAAAATATCAATATCAAAACGGTATTTATTCATTACAATCACAAGGATCCCTTTGAAACGTCTTTTACTAGGTACTAGGTGAATCTACCGCCAATTCGTCGCGACCAAAGCCTAAAAGAACTGGCAAGAAACTAAGCTTTTTTTCTGAGTTTTTTTGTATGATCCTCCTAACGAAATATGGATGGAGTTTCCGAAAAGATGGAGCGCTTCTATCAGGCGTGCTCAGAACTCACAAGTCTCCAAAAAAAAGGCTGACGTTACGAAAAACTACCACTCAATGACCGAAACACAGCAAAGCTGCATGGCGTCAGAAAAAGAATTGTCCGAAAACTCAATATTTTTTTAAAGGTCCAGTAAATTAAAACTTGGATTTTATCTATGTTGGTACTAAGCGAGCCGAGCTGCATGTGAATGCTAGTGGCGTTCACTTACCCGTTCTTCTGTCGATCTCACATCTCGTCCCAGACAGTCCGTGGAAGCACACGCAGCGGTCCGGAGCGATGCAGCGACCGCCGTGCAGGCATGGCTCTCGGCAAATTGCTGAAATATTTAACAAAAAAACCTTCATTTAGAAAAAACTTTTCGAACCAAGTTAGATAGGTAATAATTATGTAGGCACTCATTCGTATGAAGTTAGCATTGGTCTTGTACTTACGATCGGTGCAGAACTCCCCACTCCAGCCGGGTGCGCAGGCGCAGGATCCATTAGTGCACGTTCCACCGTTCATACAGATGCGGCGACACCCGCCCGGTGTTCGCACTAAAACACATAGTTCATAGTTATTTATTGGTAATAGTTATTTGTTATACAAGAGTGCAAAGTTGCTTTTTAACCGCGTGTTCAATTTTGATGACCGAGCAAGCGAAGGATTCTAAAATTTAATCACGAGCGCAGCGAGTGATTCAAAATTAGAATCCTGAGCGTTAGCGAGGGAATCAAAAGAGCACGAGGTGAAAAATCTTTGCACTCGAGTGCAACACGTAACTTTTCATTCCACCTCAGCGAGGAAATGACTAAATACAAAAAAAAAGTTTACAATCACATGTTGGCGTCAAACAAACTTCCTCGTCGCTAGAATCACTCATTTTAGTTTTTTCACTTGTTTTCAAGTTTCTAGTTTTTAATATAAGGTTTAACAATGACGTGCAAAAATGCCGCGTAAAGAACCGCGTAGTACAAAGCAAATTGAAAAACAGAACACAAAGAAGGTTCCGAGTCTGAGTTTTTAACAAATTAAAAAAAAGTTGTATGATATATTCGGCACCATAGAGGTAGCAGTAAATAGGTTTAATGTTTTTTTTTATTCACAAACTTAGTGCACACGATGTTCTAAATTCAATTTACTTTATCCTCTAGAGAATAAAAACGGCTTTTGCACTCAGATATTGAAGAGCAAAAATACTCTTGCCGAGATGGTGGGATGAAATAGTTATTTGTTATACAAGAGTGCAAAGTTGCTTTTTAACCGCGTGTTCAGTTTTGATGACCGAGCAAGCGAAGGATTCTAAAATTTAATCACGAGCGCAGCGAGTGATTCAAAATTAGAATCCTGAGCGTTAGCGAGGGAATCAAAAGAGCACGAGGTCAAAAATCTTTGCACTCGAGTGCAACACGTAACTTTTTATTCCACCTCAGCGAGGAAATGACTAAATCCAAAAAAAAAAGTTTACAATCACAATATGTTGGCGTCAAACAAACTTCCTCGTCGCTAGAATCACTCATTTTAGTTTTTTCACTTGTTTTCAAGTTTCTTGTTTTTAATATAAGGTTTAACAATGACGTGAAAAAATGGCGCGTAAAGAACCGCGTACAAAGCAAATTGAAAAAAGAACACCAAGAAGGTTCAGAGTCTGAGTTTTTAACAAATTAAAAAAAAGTTGTATGATATATTCGGTACCATAGAGGTAGCAGTAAATAGGTTTAATGTTTTTTTTTTATTCACAAACTTAGTGCACACGATGTTCTAAATTCAATTTACTTTATCCTCTAGAGAATAAAAACTGCTTTTGCACTCAGATATTGAAGATCAAAAATACTCTTTCCGAGATGGTGGGATGAAAAAAATATTATTACATGTCAGGGGTTAAATTTATGTTGTAGGTACATTAACATAATAATGATAATTTACTAGAGTAAATACATTAAAAAACACATCCACAACAACACAGTAAATCTACATAAATGTAAGTCATATAAAAATCAATCAAAGTACAATAACAAATCACATTATTGATATATAAATTGAAAGATAAACCAGTCAGATAGGGCCGAGGATGTTGAATTTAAACCACAAAATACTTTTCTTCATGGTTTACTTTACTTTACTTTTCTTAATATTCTTTTAAACTGGTGACAATTAGAAAGGTACAAGTACATGTTTTTATTACTAGGTAGGACTTTACTTCTCGACGTCTCAGGACTGAATGCCAGTTCGACTTTGCTATCCTTAGTTCCAGAATATACCAACCCTCACTCTTCTGTAAAAGTGGGCGTTGAAAAGAAACCAGCGGATAGCAAGCCAATTACAATACTGGTAAAATGAAAACTAAATTATTTAACATTTACATAGTGGTGATAAATTTTATAATTAATGAATGTAATTATCGTATAACTTTCTTAATAGTTTATAGTATTAAAGTTTAATCATTGCATTAGTGTTTACAAATTTTACGGAAACGATTAAAAAAATACGTAATAAATTAACAAAAGCTTATAGATTCGTCCATCCTGATAATCAGTCACGACCTCGTGATTCAAATTTTGGTTATTACTTGAAAGAAAAAAAAAAAATAACCTATTTACATTGGTCTCGATTACTACCTACCTACCTACTACTGCACCGATTACCTACATAAAACATTTATTTTATATATTTACAATTTAACAATGAAAAGATCAAATCTTGCAATAAGGACTGTTTTTAGACTGCAAAAGTACGTTACAATGCGACTTTATTAAAAGTGGACGTATAGTAATATAAATTGGTGCTATGTAGTGTGAAATTGGTTGCATACTCTGGTCATCTTAGAAAACTCTAAAGACAAATTATTTAACAAGCAGTTACAATGTCACCGCAGTCAAATCGACCGGGACATCATCTTCATTATTATCATTAATATCAGTATTTTCATTATTATCATTATTATCATTATTATCACTATTATCATTATTATCATTATTGACATTATTACCATTATTGTCTTTCTTTTCATTATTATCATTATCAACAATACTAACCGTACTAACCATACTACTACTAGATACAAAATATCATTAATATCAGTATTTTCATTATTATAATTATTATCACTATTATCATTATTATCTTTATTGACATTATTGTCGTTATTACCATTATTGTCATTCGTTTCATTATTATCATTATCAACAATACTAACCGTACTAACCATACTAACCATACTAACCATACTAACCATACTAACCATACTACCCATACTAACCATACTAACCATACTAACCATACTACTACTAGATAAATATCTGTTATGTTTTTTTTTTGTGTTCTCTGTGTGTTGTGTGTCAAATAAATGTTTCTTTCTTTCTAACCACATTTACAATTATTGCTCATCTAGCGAATCGACAGAGAAATCTAAACAAAAACGAAGCTAAGCTAAGCTAATCGACACAGAAATCTTTTGGTGGTTTTCATGTTTCGTATCAAGAATTCATGATCCGTATTTAATTTTTATCCATTATATATCCAATATATATCCATTATATATATCCATAATAAATTTCATTAAATATATTTATTAAAAACGCAATAGAGCGCAACAAAGGCTCAAAAGTGTTCGCAAGAGATCTGTCTATTGAGCAAAGCCAGTTGACAAAACTGAAGACCGATAGCGGCAGTATCGTTTCATCGAAGCCGGAAGTTTTAAGAGAGTTCGAGAAGTTCTAAGGACAATTATACACCTCATCGCAAAGTTCTGCTACGAGCACGACTAGTGATGCAAGAGCCCGTTTAACTCGACATTACACTGAAGATATCCCGGACTTCAGCCTATACGAGATCCGAACGGCTCTCGAGCAGCTTAAAAACAACAAGGCACTGGGAGAAGACGGAATAACGACACCAGAGGCATGGGGCAGGAGCGTGGTGGTACTCTTCTTTAAGAAAGGGGATAACAACCTCTTGAAGAATTGCAGGCCCATCTCGCTGCTGAGCCATGGCTATAAACTGTTTTCGAGAGTAGTTACCAATCGTCTCGCACGTAGGTTTGACGACTTCCAGCCTCCCGAACAAGCCGGGTTCCGAAAGGCCTAGCACTATAGACCACATCCACACGCTCCGGCAGGTTATACAGAAAACTGAAGAGTATAACCAGTCGCTATGTATTTGGCTTTTAATAATTTTTATGCAATATTTTAGTCGCTCATCCTCATTTGTATCTATATCACCCAGTTTTCATTGTTACTTTTACTACAATGATTATTATCCCCATAATCCCTAAAACCTTTCTTCTTTACTCATAACATTATTTGCACTTTCTTAAATCCTCTTTTTAAGGACAGGGGGCGTCATCATCGCGTATTGATAAAAAGCTCCAAATATTTATATTGTTTAAAAAAATATCTCATTTGTTTTATTATTATTTTTATGAGAAATTATTATGAGGAGTGAGTTAACAGTGCAACGTATTAAATGTTATCCTGAATATTACAGTTTTTTTTTTAAAACAAACCTAAGTAACATGACTGGAAAATTCAGCTAAACCATTATGAAACGATATAAACAAGAAAACCACAGTGAGTAAACTATATTAACAATGCTGATTAACCAAGTGGTTTTATTTTGAGTTTTGTATATCAATTTCCTCAAATAAGATACGAAAAAAATATCTTGTATGATAAGATTAGCGCCCACCCTCGATTTTTTTATTCCAGCGAGTTTTTTTTCTTCAAATTTTATTAGTAGTAGGAAACAAAGGTGGAATATTAGATTACATAAAAAAAAATATTATTATTATTATTATTTAAAACTTTCACCCAAAACAATGTAGAGCTAGGAGGACTTAATGCTAATAGCATTTTCGACCAGTCTTACTGGGCGTACAAAAAGATGGTGATGGTGGTGATAAAAAAATTTATCAAATTAGTAGATTTCTTGTAGCTCCTGATGATAATAATGATGCTGTTTTCAAACTCTGGATAAGTATCAACTTATCAAGGAGTCGCGTCTTGACATATACAAACTTATGAAGGAACAAAATAAATATTCTGATGAGTACAATAATTTACTAAGCCAGATGAAGAATCAAAAAAAACCATTCTAGCAGCAAAAGAACTTGACAACGAGGTTAGCTAATGCTACAAATTAATAAATTAAATGACAAGGTGAATAGGTAACCCCACGATATAGCAGAATACTAAGAAACACTAAATATCATAAAATGCATGAGAACAAAGCAGTACTTTTCAGACAGCTGCCTAAACTGACCCAATTAGAAAATGAACTGCTGACGGATTCATTGAGTAGTATTAGTAAAGCAATTTAAAACGATAAAGAATTATTATCATCATCGGTTATCAATATAGAACTATAAAGACAAAATTTGATGAAATTTAGTTGAATAATATACCTACTATTAATATTATACTATACCTTATAATTATTTTGTCAACAAACTCATTAACCAATAAAACTTAACAATGCACCAAGAAAACGGGGATGGACTGTAAGAAAGATGACATGATTAAGAAAAGAGTGAGCACCGAGATGATGAACGATAGAGGAGTGGAAGAAGAAAACCTGTTGTGCCGACCCCATGCAGCGTGGGTTAAGGGCAGGAAGATGATGAACTAAATAACCAATATTATAAGCCAATTGGGTCATGCGAAGACAGGTCATAAACACATCTATTCTCGGGGTTGTCTCGCTAGCCCAATCTTATAACCCAATCGAGTAACGTACGCATTCTCTTTCTTGACTATCACACTACAAAAAACACAAAAAGTCAAGTTACGATTCTATCCATTCTCGCTTCTCGCTTTTGACCTAATATGCCTAATTTGTTATAACTTTTGTGAGAGTGAATAAACTTTTGTTAAAACATTAAACTTGTATGTTTACTTTGCAATAATCTCTTTACCTTCAACCTCTTTAACTAACTTTTGGTTCAACTAACTTTTGGCTCAAGTAATTTTTGATTCAACTAGCTTTTGGTTCAACTAACTTTTGGTTCAACTAACTTAAGGTTTAACGTTGGGTCCAACCTTAGGCTTAACTTTAGGTTTAACTCTAGGTTCAACTTTAGGTTTAACTTTAGGATTATCTTTAGGTTTAACTTTAGGTTTAACTTTAGGTTTAACTTTAGGTTTAACTTTAGGTTTAACTTTAGGTTTAACTTTAGGTTTAACTTTAGGTTTAACTTTAGGTTTAACTTTAGGTTTAACTTTAGGTTTAACTTTAGGTTTAACTTTAGGTTTAACTTTAGGTTCAACTTTAGGTTTAACTTTAGGATTATCTTTAGGTTTTAACTTTAGGTTTAACTTTAGGTTTAACTTTAGGTTTAACTTTAGGTTTAACTTTAGGTTTAACTTTAGGTTTAACTTTAGGTTTAACTTTAGGTTTAACTTTAGGTTTAACTTTAGGTTTAACTTTAGGTTTAACTTTAGGTTTAACTTTAGGTTTAACTAGGTTTAACTTTAGGTTTAACTTTAGGTTTAACTTTAGGTTTAACTTTAGGTTTAACTTTAGGTTTAACTTTAGGTTTAACTTTAGGTTTAACTTTAGGTTTAACTTTAGGTTTAACTTTAGGTTTAACTTTAGGTTTAACTTTAGGTTTAACTTTAGGTTTAACTTTAGGTTTAACTTTAGGTTTAACTTTAGGTTTAACTTTAGGTTTAACTTTAGGATTATCTCAAGGTTTTAACTTTAGGTTTAACTTTAGGTTTAACTTTAGGTTTAACTTTAGGTTTAACTTTAGGTTTAACTTTAGGTTTAACTTTAGGTTTAACTTTAGGTTTAACTTTAGGTTTAACTTTAGGTTTAACTTTAGGTTTATTTTTAGTTTTAACTTATGTTTAACTTAAGGTTTAACTTTAGGTTTAACTTAAGGTTTAACTTTAGGTTTAACTTTAGGTTTAACTTTAGGTTTAACTTTAGGTTTAACTTTAGGTTTATTTTTAAATAACTTTAGGGTTAACATTAACTTTGGGTTTAACTTTAGGTTTAACTTTAACTTTGGGTTTAACTTGATGTTTAACTTTAGATTTTTTAGACTTTAGGTTTAACTTTAGGTTTAACTTTAGGTTTAACTTTAGGTTTAACTTTAGGTTTAACTTTAGGTTTAACTTTAGGTTTAACTTTAGGTTTATTTTTAAATAACTTTAGGGTTAACATTAACTTTGGGTTTAACTTTAGGTTTAACTTTAACTTTGGGTTTAACTTTAAGTTTAACTTTAGATTTAACTTTAACTTATGGTTTAATAACTTTAGGTTTAACTTTGTACTTTATGTTTAACTTTAACTTTAGGTTCAATTTAATCTTTATGTTTAACTTTATGCTTAACTGTAACCTTGGGTTTAACCTTAACTTCAATCTTTAGGTTCAATTTTAACTTTAGGGTCAACTTTAACTTTCGGTTCAACTTTAATTTCAGGTTCAACTTTAACTTCACGTTCAACTTTAACTTCACGTTCAACTTTAACTTAAGGTTCAACTTTAACTTAAGGTTTAACTTAAGTTCAACTTTAACTTTAGGTCCAACTTTAACTTTAGGTTCAATTTTAACTTTAGGTTCAACTTTAACTTTAGGTTCAACTTTAACTTTAGGTTCAATTTTAACTTTAGGTTCATAAATGTTCGACTTTAACTTTAGGTTCAACTTTTACTTTAGGTTGATTTAATTTGGCATGTAGGTATATTTTATAGTTATAGAATTTATGTGATATTGATAAATATCAAATAAATATTAAATAAATAAATAAATAACAGCTCCTTGTAGTAGCGCCTTGTCCGATCTCGGGGGTGTGTAGCAGCAATGAACGGCTGCGACTTCGTGTCCGGTTTCTGTTCTGTCCTTCTGGTGTTGGGTTTCGCCTTCCGATTCTTCATGATCTTCAGTATCCACGGTTGACCTTGATGGCTGGTAATTACTGGACGGGAAATGTCTCCAGTCTCCACCGGCACGCCTTCGTCATCGTCCATATTTCTTCCAGACTGCAACAAATTATCAAGGACATAATTTGTTCTAAAACCTAACCCTAAATAATAATACTGTAGTACCCTGTAATACTAATAACCCATAAACTAAATACAAATGGTATTTGGTATCTTTAAATATTGTTGCCACTATCATGCTCAAAGATAAATGTTTAACCAAAGAAGCTTTGGTCTCTTACATGACACTGGCTAAATCATGCATGCTTTTATAGTTCAATAAAAAAATATTTAAAAAAAAATGCTATAGTGTGGGTAACTTTGGTGACGTAAGCACACGAGAAAAAAAACTATACTATCTAAAGATTAATAGCAGTAATGTGAAATAAACAAAAAAAATTCACTACATAGTATAAAACAAAGTCGCTTTCTCTGTCCCTATATCCCTATCCCTATGTATTATATAGTAGAAAAACAATGTGCACCCGTGCGAAGCAGGGGCGCGCGGGCGGGTCGCTAGTAAATTATAAACGACAGGTACCGATAATCCCTTAAAAAAACTGAACAGTGCTAGTACAGCCAGAAAGTCTCGGGGCAATCCCGACTGGTCCGCACGAACAAAGATTCAATTAAATTAAAACATGTCAGGTACCTTTACTTCAAACTGTAAAGCTAGCACGAGCGGGTAGTCTCGAGTTAATCTCGACCGACACATGCTAACAAAACGTTTCATACAGTGCATTTGCCTACCTATAATAAGATATCAAAATCGTATGGTAACACCACTAAAATAGCCTTGACCATGTGCGCCATACGAAAAAATATGAAAAAAGAGAACTAAGGTACATGCATTGACCTACCTAAAATAAAATATCAAAATCGTGTGGTAGCACCACCAAAAGCTAGCTATGTGCGCGGTGTGCTCCTCACGAGAAAAAACTGCATGCATTTTAAAATCTACGCCTATATTTTAATTACTTAAAGAAAAAAATTTTACGTACCTTTCACTTGGTTCATCCCACTTCTGACTTGAAAGATAAACCAGTCAGATAGGGCCGAGGATGTTGAATTTAAACCACAAAATACTTTTCTTCATGGTTTACTTTACTTTACTTTTCTTAATATTCTTTTAAACTGGTGACAATTAGAAAGGTACAAGTACATGTTTTTATTACTAGGTAGGACTTTACTTCTCGACGTCTCAGGACTGAATGCCAGTTCGACTTTGCTATCCTTAGTTCCAGAATATACCAACCCTCACTCTTCTGTAAAAGTGGGCGTTGAAAAGAAACCAGCGGATAGCAAGCCAATTACAATACTGGTAAAATGAAAACTAAATTATTTAACATTTACATAGTGGTGATAAATTTTATAATTAATGAATGTAATTATCGTATAACTTTCTTAATAGTTTATAGTATTAAAGTTTAATCATTGCATTAGTGTTTACAAATTTTACGGAAACGATTAAAAAAATACGTAATAAATTAACAAAAGCTTATAAAATTAACTAGTTGCGTCCCGCTGTTTCACCCGTGCAGCGTTAAATCTCGGTATTTCCATGGAATAAAAAGTAGCTTAAGTGCTATTCCAGACTATAATCTATATCTCTGCTAAGTTTCATCCAGATCCGTTCAGCCGTTCCGGAGTGAAAGAGTCACAAACATCCATCCATCCTTCCATACGTACAAACTTTCGCGTTTATAATATTAGTAGGATAAGATGATGTACGAGTAAATACTAAATCCAGCTGGCACTGCTAGACTAGTAGGATATAGTATAGGAAGGATTAGTGTAAAGTACATCGACCATTGGAACGTAGAACGTGAGAGCAATCCCATCCCGATCGACAACGTTGAGAGCGCTCGTCACCTGGGTAAGGGTAGAGGCCTCCGCCGCCGCCGCCGAGCCCGCACGAGGGCGCCTCCACGCCGCCGGGGCACCGGCACATGTTGGGCGCCACGCACGAGCCCGGGTTGCCGCAGTCCGGTCTACATAACGCTGGAAATGTACACTCATCAGTCTCCATTACGTGGTGCTAACAAAGTGGAGCATAACGAGACAGCTTCCCGGCGCAGGTGCATATGTACACACCATGTAAACACTTATCGGTAGCGTATACAAAACCTGTACTTACCGACTCAGTGGAGACCAGAAAAGCTATAGTTATGCGCGCACTCTGAGCTATGACTTAAAAAGTGTCAAGCAGAAATTCGTAACGGGAAATATTGGTGTCGGAGTTTCTGGACTACCATTACAAGGAATTACAGTTAAACATCCAAAGCAAAGAAATTATAATACCACTAGATAGGGAGTACCCATCTATAGCGTGTAACGGAAGGGGGTATCAACCCTGAAGGAGGTGAATGTGCTCATGAAACTCAACAACTTTCCCCAAAGAACATAGGTCGAAATATGAAAAAATAATTTGGCCCTCCCATAGTAAATCAATCAGCTGGTAGTCAGTTTTGTAAGGGAGGGCCAAATTTTTTTTTCATATTTCGACCTATGTTCTTTGGGGAAAGTTGTTGAGTTTCATGAGCACATTCACCTCCTTCAGGGTTGATACCCCCCTTCCGTTACACGCTGTATATAGTACAAAAAATATTGGTAAAAAAACCAAACTACAGTAAACTGCAACCTACAGTGCAGAAGATAGAGCTTAACTTAGCTATGAAAGCAGTAAATAATAAAAAACATTGCTTACGGACTATACATAGCAGTGAGTTGGGCCTTGACGTCCATCCGGGACAGCAATGCGTGCTGTTTCTACTTCGGCACACGTGCGGACTGGAAGCAACAACAAATACAATAAGTTTTAAAAACTGTCGACAATGAACTATTATTGACAGCCTACGTAGCTCAGTTGGTAGTAACTCTGCCTTCTGCGCCGTAGGTCGTGGGTTCGATTCCCACCGTGAACAAACATTTGTGTGATGAACATAAATGTTTGTTCTCTGTCTGGGTGTTATATAATATTATAAGTATGTATTTACAAAAAAAAAAGTATTATAAGTAGTATATCAGCTATCTGGTTCCCATATTACAAGCATAAGCTTAGTTTGGGGCTAGATAGTGCTGTGTGAAAAGTCCACCAATTTATTTATTTATTTATTGATTACTTTTAAAATATTTACAGTATCAAAACACACATAAAACAGGAATAAGGAATAAATTCAAGTAGTTGGGTAGACCATACTGGCGGTCATAACCATAGAATTGGCATCCGCTGGGGTGTGACGGTTCGCGAATAGCAACCACGAACTGTAAGACTGTAAAGGGTAGGGTGGCCTTCAGCCCGTGATCAATGCCATTGTAGAGGTCGTGGGAAGTCGGTGGATAAGAACTTAATCCTGATTATGGTCAAGGTTGTTGTGGAATCCTTTATAGGTCGATGATGATTGAGCTATGAGCTAGTGACAAATACTCGTAATAAGGTATTCAAATCTCAAAGCCCAGAAACATAAGCGATACAACAAAGTGTAAAACAATATCACGTGCATGTGACATCCGCTAGTGATTCACACACCATACAAATCGTCATTTTTGTAAGAGATTGATTTGCAAACTATTATTTGCTTCAATAGAGACAAAAGATTATCTACCTACATACAATGAGTTTCGTGGTTACAATCACGCAAGCTTTTGATGAACGATTGTCGCGACCACCTTCTTGCAGTAATAGACAAGTGTATCCAAATGCATTGGCTCCGCTTGTTCAAAACTAGACTAATTTCTGTGGGGCCAAAGAGTATCATACGTCCTTAGACTTTATTATACAGACCTTGTATCAAAATAGTGGAATCAGTGCAGTATTATGCATCGATTGAATAGATGTGCTCAATATTTATCGCCAAGTGACTCAAAACTAAAAAGGTCACTGGTATCGGGTCTTTATCGACACTTATTGTACATCTGTCAATTCATACTTTTTGAATTAAAATTATCTCCAGAATTAAACACTTCAGGAATTTCATCATCAACAAAACTTAGCTAACCCTCCCCCAAAACAAATCTCCCATTTTATTCTAAATGTTCTTCCTACCTCGTTCAAATAGATCACCTTGACAATTCTAGATTATCATTTCCTTCATCACCGTGTGAACTTTTCATCATTGCACAGTGCATCAGAGACCTTGGATCCGGAAAGTGCCTCATCATAACCTGTCCCACTGAACCTGAGAACTTGTCGGTTCCGCTCGTGACCTGCTAACTCTCAAAAATTATAAGCGTGAAAACCACCCACGCGTGCCTTCCTACACAAACTAGGTACCTACCTACTTTTCGGGCACTATCAACACTTTTATTACATAAGTGTGAAAAATTATCGCGACATTCCAAGTCTCGCGGTGAGGTGGGTCAAAATTAAAATGTATGACACAGGCCGATGTCCAGCAGTGGACTTATTTAAGCTCATTCTTATGTTATAGTAGAGCGTACGATCGTATAATAATAATTATGTGCGCAATGCCAGTGCTCTTAAGCGGTGAAGGAAAACATCGTGAGGAAACCAGTTAGTATTCTAGCAGCGGCGATGGGCATGCAACCTGTCACGTATGAAATACCAACTACTGCAAAATGTGTTTATGTGCTAAATGTAATGTTTGGGCGCACCTCTGACTACCCCCTTAGATATCCTCAAAGACTCTATGAGTTAGTTCGGTACTAGGCACGGTAGATATCTTTTCAGATCTCTCAGTACTAACTTAGTACTGAGAGATCTGAAAAGATATCTACCGTGCCTGGGGATCAAAGTCGTGTAGCTGCTTCAGTTTCAGTTTTTGATCGTAAACAGCAAGACCTTGATCCCTCTCAATAGAGTAGGTTTTCTGCTACCCAGAGTCAGTAAGAGATACCTACGGGATGTATAATTACGAGCTCAACAAAATTGCTAATTTAAACAGAAAACTGTCAAAGAAAGGAATAGCGTTGGAGGAAGAATGTTAGAAATGTAAATGTAATCCAGGGAGCATCGCTCGGAGCTCCCTGGTACGAACGTGAGGCGAATACATTGATACAAATTGTGCGCTTTACTTCACACCTCAAAAGAATGCTGATTGTAAGAAATTGTAGCTTTCTATAGTGTTCGTACCGTCATACCGTCGGCTGTTGATTTGATGTACCTAACTGGATACTTAGGTAAATCGTTTCTATAAACAATGTGTTTGTAAAGAGATGCTGTCGAATTGTTAAAAAGTGGTACGTTTAGGAACGGGTTTGTGCTAAGTATTCCACTCTATCAGTTAGTATGTATTACAAGTTGTTGCACAGTTTGCTTTAAACCGCTCCGAATAAAACCTTTCATTCATTTCGCATTTTTCTATCACGTTACGATTTGTAGAGTACGAAACTCTTTGAAATGACCCATTGTAATTTTGTATTTTAGGATTTTTATATTTTACACGGAAGTGAATTATAAAAAAATTCATGGTCTAGGTACTACCTAAGTCCCCGATAATAGTAGGCAGGCTCGCACTGTGAGACGCAGTCTATGGGTATGTCATAAGCAAGGTTTATGTTGGCTCGCAGAGACACCTTACTAATACAATTCAGGTTACCAAAGTTATATGATAAGTGATTCATGTTTAATGTATGGTACATTAATTGCGCCCCGCGGTTTCCCCGCGCAGATTTAAATCCCGGTATCCCCACGGGATAAATAGTAGCCTATGTAATATTCCAGACTATAATCTATCTCTCTGCCAAGTTTCATCCAGATCCATTCAGCCGTTCCGGCGTGAAAGAGTAACAAACATCCATCCATCAATACTTACAAACTTTCGCGTACACAACTTTTTTTTACAACCTTCACAGTATCTAGCCCCAAAGTAAGCTACTCAAAGCTTGTGTTACGGGTACTAGATAACTGATTTATTTAAATTACATACTTTTCAACACAATTGCTCATAAAGTGGCTTTACGGTCACCGCAATTAGGCACAGAATGACACCCATTATTCAAACTGTGACTTTTTCATTGCTATAACCCACTAGTGAGTTAAAAGATTTTTTTTTAATTTTATTGGTTGAGTTGTTTTGTTCCTAAAAAAGTTTTTATTCAAAAAAAAAAGATCGTGTTCAATAGAACAAATAAATTAATGGTCCTATTGCTTGCTCATTTCATGCAACTTCTTATATTAAAGATAATTTTAACTCGTACGTGTATAATAAGTAAAACATTCACGCAAATATAACTTTTGTTTTCTCTGTAATAAAAGAAAAATTAAATTCCCCATTTTTTACGTGGCAGAATAGGCGCAATACTTTACCCTATGCGCGGAAAATAAAAAAAAACCTCATCCCTTTAGTCTGAGGCCGATCGCAATGCGAAACATTTTTCACAACTCGTTTTCACTGTTGAAATTATAGTTATTTATTAATTAAAATGTCTACAAGTACTAGTTACGAAGAAAATGATTTATGTTGTACACCGCCCGATTTATGATGTGAAGCCCTTAACGTATGGAAACTTTACTACCTGAAAACTCCAAGGAAAAATATCTGTTCTGTGAGTTTTTATTATTATTTTATTCACAAATGTATAAAATAATAATAAAAACTCACAGAACAGATATTTTTCCTTGGAGTTTTCAGGTAGTAAAGTTAAGTCGTCAAAAAAAAAAGTAGTAGGATAATATGGACGATCAACTTACCCTACGAATTGATTAGGCGTCCTCTCGTCCAAGGTGCGGGGTCCTCGCTGCCAGTGTCTCGGACGGTGCGTGCTCTGCGGGTAGCGAGGATCGGCACTGGCGCCCAGCACCAGCAATGCCGGCAGAATCCGCCACAGTGTCATCTTGGCACCATCACCCTGGGAACCACCTCATAGTGTGAATGATCATGTGAAGCAGAACATCTATTTATCACACAGCATTACAGTTTACACCAATGCGCTATGGAATCTTCTTCTTCTTGTCGAGTCACTAGTTTCTTTCGAAACAGAGTGTGGTGAAAGGATTTTAAGTGCGCCTCAATGAGGCTCCTTTTGAGCACATGCTTGAGAACTTTTTAGGTTCTTCAACATGCCGGTTTCCTCACGATGTTTTCCTTCACCGTTTGAGATTACTCTACTTTCATTCGACTTCCCATAATTAAAGTAAATTGCTTTCTTGTTACAAACCGTGATAAAGCTCAAGTGCCGAGAGCCGGCATAAAAAATAACAACACATCGTAAATGGGGCAAATATTGCGGAGTTATCAACCAATGCAACGTATTTATATAAGAGCAAATTAATATTAAAATATTTTATCTTTTACACTATTGCGATATTATGTAGCCTGTGTGTGTATGTTTTGTTTAAAATTTTGAAACAAAACATACTTACCAATATATTGTTTGAATTAACGCGAGCTTTGAAATTTGCCATGCTTTAATCTTTGGGTAGTTACCGACAATTTTCTTGTACTAAAGCTACAAAGACGCAAAAGCAAAGCAAATGTGTAATCATTTGTACTTAAAAGATCATCAAAATCCAAGAGTTTTTTAACAATAGTAGAGATGTATGACAGAGAGGGAGATACAAAGGGACGTGCGGGAGCGGGGGGTCAAGGAATCTGTGCCGAAATGATAACGAGGGCCGACGACCCGCCACTATTGTACTGTTACAGCCAATACTATAATTACCTAGTAGACAATTTATAAAAAACTAGCTGGTACCCGCGACTTCGTCTGCGTATTTTTAATCTCTTCATCTCGTTTTTTCGCAATAAAAGGTAGCCTATGTTCTTTCTCAGGGTCTAAAGATTGTCTGTGCCAAATTTCATCAAAATTGGTTGAGAGGCTTAAGCGGGATAGCGTAACAGACGGACAGAGTTACTTTCGCATTTATAATATTAGTTGGGATTTATAATATTAGTTGGGATGATTAAAAATTAAGCCAAAAGAAACAAGCAGTTGCAGATTTACAAATCTGGCAAATATTACAATCTAGACATAGTTGCTAATTCTGTTGTTTAATTTTCCTAACTTATCCTAATTTGACAGCACTAAAAATATTGCCATCCCTTTATAAAAGACCGAAACAACAAGGACAGCTTTACTTTTAGAGCTGTCAGTTTAGGTTAGTATAAGTTATCGCAACAACAGAATCGACACCATTGTATAAAATCGCAAACAAGTGTGTAGAAAGAAACCTATCTTCGAAAATGTATTTCTATGTTGCTGCATACAAACACAACACAGACTTTCCTTAGGTATCTAGGCGAGCTAGCAACAATGCAAATGAGGAACAAGTCGATCATCCAACCAGAAATGCAACACACTGACCTATTAGATCAAATAATCGTGACCAACCTCAGATTCTACAACTGTTGTGTTTTGTATCTCTAAGTACTAAAACTTAATGAATGACACCAAACGCGCTATGACAGCATAGATGCTAAAATGCTAACGATCAGAGGCCCTACCGAAGGAAAGCACTTTATTGCAAACACTCTTAATTGTTTGATTGACTCGAGTAACGCATACATCTTTAAGATAAGATAGAGTCAATCAAGAAGTTCCTTTGAAGATTCCAACAATGTTCTTAGATTATTGAGCTCTCTTTAGAGATTGAGTATCTTGATTACCAATAATATTTTTTTAACCGTATGACAGCACAGGATCCACTAGTGAGTCACGGAGTCTGAATGCTGCCGCCCACGGCGCGCCTTCCTTACTATCTGTCGCTCCTAGTAGTAACTGTATCTTTATTAATCAAATTGAGATTTCGAGTGGAGTGCTCAGGATCTTTGGGTAAACCATTGAACTATGAGTATGTAGCAGTTATTAGAGTTTCTTCCTACAATTTGCCAAACTCTTTTTGTGACACTAGGATACCTAATTATATTTACATTACTAAAAGAGTGATCATCATTACATTAAAACGACAGTAGTTTTATAGAAGACTTCTCAGAATCAAAGTGTCCCTCTATGCTTTTAATGTACATAATTTTAATTTCAAATACCTACCTCGCTTTTTATTTTGCAGTTCATAAATAATACCAATTTATTATTAGATTTTAATAAATCTATATAAATTATGAGAGGTCAGTAATATCAGTTAACCCATATTTGATTCCCAATACATAATACCCCCAATCAAACCGGCAGTCCTTCAACAGTAAACTACGACGCAGTGAATAGAGCGTAATGAACTTTCCCTAACCACTTCACAATAACCGTGTTAGATAAACAACATCCAGAACTTGGACCCTTAAGGAATCAAGATGTTTGGAATCAAGGGCTAATACTAGTAGTACAGTCATCGTTATCAACAGCCTGAAGAAGTTATCTGCTGGACGTTGGACATAGGCCTCCCCTATACCCATGTATATTACCAGAAGTATAGTTAGGTAATGTTCACCGACTTTCAGCAATGTTTTTTATACAACCAGCTGATGGAACAAGCAGATGGCCCACCTGATGTTAAGTGATAACCATCACCTATAACAAAGCATTGCCTCGTAAGTCACGCACGATCGTAACGTGCCCTACCTTCAAACCGAAACACAGCGTTGCTGCTTGGCGGCAGAAAAAGGTGGGTGGTAGTACTTCCCCGGGCGAGCCCTTCACAAAGAGCTCTGCTACTCTTACAAAAAAATTATGTCAAATAGTTTACAATGTCTATAATCTATCGGGTGATCGTATTCAAATTAAGGAAGAATCACACTTGACCACAACAAGTAAAAACATGCTCTGTATAGAAAAAGCTCGCTAAATATCTTAAAACAATAAAACCATCTTCGCGATCTAACCCAAACGAGGTCATCATTGAAGCTCGCAAAACAGTGTCAACAAGACCGTTTAGACGACTTAGAAGAAAGGTTCAACAATATTGTTGATGACAATATAAATAGTGATGGCGCACGGTCAACTGTGGTCAACCAGCGCAACAAGGACGACACGACGAAACATCTTCGTCCGATGGAGACGTCGCACGCGCATCTCTGAAGAGACTCCAAGGGAATGACTGTACTGCTGTACCAACTAGCGGATTTATAACTTGCAAAATAACATAATAGTAAAGCACACGAGCGTGTTTGTAAGTTTGAATCAAAGGAAGGCATGCCCACCCATATGGTAAATAGGTGAGACATTATTACATACATAATGTCTCAACTGTTTATTTTTTTATTTATGTACAAAGCTTATTTTGCCTGTAGGTTGCATACTTTGATAAAGAAAAAAATAGTTTTCCGTAAAATTTTTCAAAAGCCTTACAATCAAACAAGTTTGTCCGATTACATACGATCTAAGTTCTTTTGTTTTTATTTGCGATATTTCATTTCGGTGTCTAATTTTGTCCCATCAAAAATTTTAATTTTAATGTGCGTGCGAGATTTTGTTGGACGGTTGTTTGCATCTTAAGTCTACAGTTCTATAATGTTTCACATTAGTAAGATCGCCATAGAAACCTTTTCAAGTATCGTAAAACGCCGCCGCTCATATAACGTAACCGCAGCAGGTCCAGTGTTCCCAATTGAGGGGTTATTAACGCAGCGCCCGCGCCGCTCACTTCTAACGATCCAGCGCATATAAACAAACAATTACTAAACAGTACTCATGGGATACCAATGCAATAAGATTAATTTTTGAAACTTTCATGGTTATTAACATAATTTTTACTTGAATTCGGATATTTACCATGATTTATGAGTTCGAATAGAGAAACAATCAAACTCAGTTTAACTGACAAACAATAAGTTAAAAATTAAGTATTAATCGCATGTAATGTCCAGAAGTGAACTTCTACGGGTTGATGATGATGATGAAGTACTTAGGTATGTCGTCTTGAAAAATTTTTATGTCAGTAAAACAGTAAAATTGATATATTTTATTTTATACAGAGTATTGCTCTCCCAGGGACCTGTTACATACCGACCGGTTTTAATTTGTAACAATAACATTATTGGTGCTTCAAGATATTAATTAAATATACCATAATATAATAAATCATCTTGCGGCGCCGATAGAACATTATTAATAACTGGATTCTGTGCCAGATAATAGCAGGTTACTACTTCTAAATATAAGATTTAAAAAAATACTTTATTTGTACCTACTAACCTGTAAAAAAACACTACTTGGTCTGTCCAAATATATTTGTAACGCAGAGCATGAGCATAACGATTATAATCTTCGTTAGAGATGATTTCAAGATTTTACACAAAACCATAGAGACCATAGAGTCATCGAACTCTGCCGCTTGAATGCAGACAGCAAGGCGCCAAAACATGACATTGACAGCTCGTGATTGATCTATTGATAAATCCGATAAATCTCATGATCCCTTCCACTAACTACTTTGATCAATGATGTAACTGTTAGAATCTGTATTGCAGTATTCAATTAGAAGGTAGCTTTGAAAATAATTACGAGAAGCTTTTAGCTAACATGCATTCAAAGTAGGTTCAAAATATACAAGTTTTTCATGACTTGATATTCGTTAGGAGAGCTAATAATAACGGTCGTTTTGTCCAAAAATAGGTAGGTATGTATAGTAAAGCGCTAGAGTATAGCAACAAAATAAGGCATGAACCCAATCACGAACAAATATGACGTGGAAAAAAATTACCTAATAATTCTTTTTAAAATGTTATTGTAGCAAAAATAATTAGAAACTGGTTCAAACTACAAGCTGAAATAAATTTGGACGTTATATAGTAGTATACATATATATACTACTAAAAGATAAGATGTTTTGTTTTAACCTAGTAACGAACAAACACAGGATACCCGATAAGAGCAACAAGTAAACTAGATTGCAAAATAAAATTTACAAAAGGTGTCATATATTAAGCATCAATCATTTTGATTGATAGCGAGCGAAGCCGGGTAAACAAACTGTAGTAGGACCGACGACCCCGATTCTCTATAATTAGTAGATTATATTCCAGCGTAATCTCAGGCTGCAGGCTCGCTACATTCATACTGAGGATCTGTTTGGACCTTTGCTCATAGCGCTACTTCATACTTTATTTTAAGCTCTTCGTGGGTAATCACTTCATATTGATTCTTAACTATTCTAAACTAATTTAATTTAAACTAAATGAGCTCATTACATAAAATCACTAGAGGGACAGGTCCAAAAATGTGTAAGTACCTACATAGATTTGTATATTGTATTTTAAAATGAACCCGATAAGCTCAGATTCGCGAGAGGCCGACGCTGCGGGTAGCGGGTCACATATTCTCGGATAAACTTCACAAAGCGTTATCTATTTACGCTCTCAAATAGGTAAGTAATACGTGATTGACGAAATTGACCTTTTTATCTTAGTTTTCATACATATGAATTATGTAGGTCAAGGCCATAATTTCTACAAAGAAAATGTTTGTATCTACTACTTATTTTAACGTAAGTGAGAAAAACGATTCATTGATTATGACGTGCTCATAAATAAACCATTTTACATTCGTTATTATTAACATCTTAAGGCCTAGTCAGTCTGAAAAGAGAAAAGAATCGGGTCAAAGACTTTTTTCACAAAACTACAAATCAAATAAAAATGATATGTCACCGGAAATCAAACTGCGTGTAACCGACTTCAGTCACAGTAGGTTAGTGTTACTATTGTGTGTATGTGAACTACTTCCGACAAGGATTTAATTTCTACGGGTTCGTCTGAATTGAGTTCACAGCGATCGATTTTAAAACTACGATTCATTATCGTCGTAATGAATTTGATTAATGAGTGCTGCTCTTTATGTTTTATTCATCATACATCATCATCACCTGTCTATTATATTCCTTCAGCGACGCAGTTTTGCATGTACAAGGTTTTTTTAAGATTAGAAGAAATGATTGTATATCGTACATACTCGTAATAATGTATTGTTGAAATGACACCTTACTGGAGCTTTTGTATTCAACAAATCATCATGCAGATGCATTATGTTTATTTTGCATTAGGGATTATACCTAGATACAAAAAAACGTTAGCATTGCCCTAAATTGAAGCTGGCACCTAGATCTATTTATTTAAGTTTTATTTCTTACAAACAACGTACTTATTTGAAGTCTAATTAATAATTCAAAAAAACAGCTGTTAACCATTTATTGGTTTTCGCATTGTGAGTTCACCCAGTTTCTAGACATTTGAAAGAGATCCTTGTAGTTGTATATAATTCTTTGACTTAGACATCCTAGTCATCATATTTTCTATTCCAGGATATGCCAGTTTTCAGAATTGATGAAGAATAATATAAAATGGCATGAAATTAAATTTGAAATAGAACGTAAATAGAGTCGATCAAGCAAATACATCATAGCATCGTGTATCTTCCAATGCTTTCAGCATGTTACGTGCGATATCATTTCATAACCATCAGCTATCCTGACATAAGGAGGGCATTCATCCACCACCAGGAAGCGGTGTGCGTTTCACTATGATCAAAGAGCCACTCAGATAGATACACTTGCTTAGATGCACAAGTGTTTGCTTATGCTAGTCTAGATCGAGAAAGTATTGCCCGAACAGCAATAAAAGCTTTAACTTAAAGTTGGCAACCCCTGAAAACATTATACAACATTTATCGTAAATAGGGAATATAACTAAGGTAGTATTTATCAAGTAACAGCTTATACAAAAAACCAATAGTACCAATTAATAATTTGATCAACTTTTTTAGATCAAAGTCAAAATATCTTTATTCGATAAAATCACAAGGACCATCTTGAAACTTGTAAATTGTATACCTGTGTATTGGTAACTGAAACGAATATATCTAAGTAGTTGTTACTACAGACTTTTTATGAAACTATACCTACGTCAGTAGGTAGAGATACTTTATTTGTTTGCCCAAATCATCAAGGTAATTATTACATAGACATAGACATTTATTTATTTGCCACAAAGAACACACAACATATACGATTAGGCTTGGAATTAATAGAAAACAGGTATCATACATATCAGAAGAGAACAAAGATCTTCTTCTTCTTCTTCTAAATATATATAACTCAAAGGTGACTGACTGACTGACATAGTGATCTATCAACGCACAGCCCAAACCACTGAACGGATCGGGCTGAAATTTGGCATGCAGGTAGATGCTAAGAAAGGATTTTGATCAATTCTACCCCCAAGGGGATGAAATAGGGGATGAAACTTTGTCAATTTTAATAATAATAAAAATACTTCTTAACGCGAGCAAAGCCGCGGGCAAAAGCTAGTTAGACATATAGGTAAGAATTTTTTACAAATAATATATTATTTATAATATATTACATAATACTTGTATAGGAATTTGTGTGAATCTTTGCCTATTTTCTGTCAAAATCAGAAAATAGGTCAACGAGACATACATCTGAGAAAATAATCCAAATATATTAAAGTATCAAATCAAAACATCGTTAAAGATGTACATATTCTATGAAAACATATTTCATAATATTTGAACTAAGGTTATTAGATTCATCGAGCCAATAGTTTTAAGTATTTTGATGAGCGTAATGCAAAACAATAATAAGAAATTTTTGTTATTACATAATTTCATAATCAGTTATCACACAAACGTTATAATTTAAATTTCTATTCTGAAATCAAGACGCGACAGGCATTTTATCTTATTCAAATACTTGTCGACAAATAAAGCACCTATTGTTCTCTTGACAACACGCTGAAACTGAAACTGATACATTATCAAAAGTGAAGCAAATTCTTTAGACGGTGACGTAAATTCTGAATTTGGGAAACTGAAACCCAATTAATCCGATGACAGAATTAAATACATAAAATGACCTACACGAATATGCAGTAATTCTGTCAGCAACAGTGGCAGACGGTAAAACATCTGTGCTGACAAAAAATCCAAACAACATGCTTGATAAGTATTTAGGTTATAGCTATGAAGATGTAACGAATGAATATAACAAAATATCGGCAATGCAAGTCATACATAAAAGAGGCTGATTTAAAACGGTTTTTTTTTGGCAAATTACAGATTTATAGAATAACACCAGGCAGTGGAATTCGGAAAATTTTAAATATAAGGTTAGGTATATAAAATGGGGCATGATAGCAGCAGATAAAAATTCAAGACCTTTGTTTACCTTAGCAGGGACGTGGCGTACAGTTAGAGCATCACATGTGTGTGTAATAGCTACTAAACCAATGAAAAAGTAACTACCAAAAGCCCTGTAATCTCAAGCTCCTTAAACTTTATAGTCGTTGACAATTGTGTTTGTAGTGACGCCTAACGACTGGTTGTTATTCATAACGACTGCCAATAAACTGCAGTACAATAGAGAATTAGTTTGCAATGCAAAAGGTGCAGGAGGCCAATGTCAACCACTATTCATTTTCAACATCCTAATAGACAATGCTAGTGACATTAAATGCAATAAAAAAAGAAGCCGCTAAGGATTTGCAAACCTGAAGGTTTGGAAAGTGACTTCGATCATGGTGCGAATACTTAAGAGTCCGGTGACAGCGGCTCGCAATTTCGAGGTGCGATTGGCTATTATTTCATTTTATTTCATTTTGGGGAGGTTGTTTGAAATAATAACTCTAAAGAAACACGCATAAATACTGTTCGAACACAAATAATACAATAATATAAGGGAAATGTGCTTGAGTCAGAAATCATTTTGGTATTAGGTAAACGTAAGACCAAACATACTAATACCAAAATGATTTCTGATTCGGGCATGTTTCCCTTATATTATTGTATTATTTGTGTTCGAACAGTATTTATGCGTGTTTCTCTAGAGTTATTTTTTCAAACAACCTCCCCGAAATGAAATAAAATGAAATAATAGCCAATCGCACTTCGAAATTGCGAGCCGCTGTCACCGGAGCCTTAAGCACTGTTTCTACGGAAACCCCTGAGTGATAGTAGCAGGCCAACGAAAGTATCAGGATGAACAAAAGTATAGGTCGAATAATATATTATTATTATGAGGGTGATAATATCATGACATACCTATTAACAGTGGCTCAACTTTGCAACATCTAACATAGATTTTAACGAATCAATTTTTAGTGGTATGCACCTTTTTGCTCCGCTTTTTTGCTTAAAGCAAAAATCTCTATAAACTCGACATTGGCAAATTCGTGGCAACCCCTATCGACCATGAACCGAACAGACATAAATAAAAGAAGAAGAAGAACAGAACAACTTGACGGATGACGAATTTTTCCCAGGTACCTACATCACGTTCGAAGAGATTTTGCAAAGCTACGATAGGTGCTAAAAAATACGATGCGAATAAAACTAAGCCTAGAAAAGGAATTCCAACGTCGCGTTATAATTTCCAATTTATCGATACCCGGTAATACATTGTAGCGTATTATAATGTTTTTGAGTATAACGGTGCCTGTAGAGAAGGAATTAATCATAGTGTTCCGGTACTTGATCCCGCCGCCCCGTTGGTACTTGTAGGTACTCTGGGCAACAAGGATCGTTAGCTATAATAAATTGTTCCATAAACGCATAAACCTGTCCTGCAGTAGGTACTTTTGTACAGTACTTCTGAAATCATGCAACCTTGTTTAATATACTCATCATTACCCACGTCTGTTTTATTTTGTTTTTTGTTTAACTCTATAAAACTGTATAGAGAGAGGCAATATAAGTAACCTACTAAGAAAAAATATAGAGATGTTGTTTATTTGTCGCAGCTTCGTCCCGAGAAATCTCAACACCTTTGTCCGTCTTTTCAGATTTATCTCGTAAAGGCTTAGACCTCTGTTTGTTTGATAAACCAAAACGAAGTAGGTCAGCTGCTTTCTATCAAAGAAAGGGTTCGACAAATAACATCACGAAAAACGATTCATTCTAACGCAATTCGTTCAAAGCAGTTGTTGGAATGGAGGGTTCGTATTGGTTGGGAAATTTTACAATGCACTATTAAAATTTGAGTATATAATTAAATTATTGATGCTGCTACTCATTAAAACAATTAATCATGCTCAGAATTGGAGCAACTTCTTTTACAGAATTTGTTGTTTCAATATTTTATAAATACCCCAAAAGTTATTCACCGAGCGGGATTTGAACCCGCGATTCAACTGAATGCAACTTCAAAGTAAATCTTTACTATACAGGGTGGGGCAAAATTTTTCGACATTGAAGGCTTTTGAATTGTATGAAAATCTTTTTTTTTAATTTATGCAAAATCTTACGATTTGATTTGGTAAGTTACTTGGGGAAAAGTGTTCCTGATGGGAAATAGCGTCGATTGAGACCAACTTGTTTTTTTTGACAAATGTAATTTTTCAGGCTGACTGTACATTTTTTCAAAAATCTGAAAATGCGGTTGTTTTTTTCTTCAAAATAAACCTATAGTTTCCTAAGAACAAAACCTTCTAAATACAACAGAAAAGGTAGCTGCCCTCAATGTCGAAAAATTTTGCCCCATCCTGTATAGCAGCTATATGATAGTATGTTTTTACCCGAGTGCCGCGAGGGTTATGTGTTTAGCGTGTATCTATCCATGTATGTATGCATGTATTTATGTATCCTTGCTTCGATATTTCCTTTATTACCACGTAGTAACCAAACGGCTGGATGGATTTTGATGATATCAAAAGATTCGTCGCAACTTTCCAAGTGTCCATAGAAATAAAAAAAACCAAAAAGTCACGTGGGAAGGAAAGGAAGAGCGATATTCTATCACATTAAAAAAAATTTTTTCGCTATCATAGCAATATGGGTATCAAAATCAAGAGATTGATGAAGTGTTTTCAAATAATGTATTAGTTTTTGATTTAAAGTAAACCCTCAAAGACAAAACCAGAACGCAAAATTCGTTAAGTCACTTTAGCGAACTAGGCCATGAGTAATACTAAAATATATCATAAAACCTTCTCTATAGTCATACAAATCGTTAAGAAAAAACCGCATCAAAATCTATGCAGCCGTTTCGAAGATATGAAGAATTTTGTAATAAAAAAAATGTAATTGCTGGTAACCCCAAAGTGATCAAAATGAGTTATACAACCACAGGCGTCAGTAAACTGCTAGGACATAGGTACACGAGCCTCCGACTGTCTGCGATCATTACATTTTTATCATTCGTCTCTTGACGAATGATAAAAATGAAGAATAATGACTATACTGAAGAATGGATTTCAATATTAAAAAGTCCAAATTGAAAACATTATCTTATTTACCTACCTACATACTTTTAGTTCGGGCACTCGGGGGTTTTTTTTAATAAATCTTCTTGTTTACCTACCTGGTTAAATTTTTGTGAGACAATTTGACTCAGTGTTTATAGTAAAAAAAAACATTGATTTGCGCTTCAAGATGAGCTTTTAAAACAAAAAGCTGCAAGTTAACTACCTAGGTATAAATATTTAAAAAAAATTGTTGCATGGAATATATTTTGCAGGGAGATTGTTGAAAAGGTTATCTCTCATTATTATAACATTACAGACAGAATAGGTTATAGCAAAAATTGCATTATCCGTCTTGGACTTTTTTGCGCTGGGGTCTCAAGGCAGAACGTAATGAGGTACCTACATAATGTTGTTGGCTTGGGTCATGCGTATGGAAGAGCTTTTTTCGAGGAAGTTACTTACGTACATTTTGATTTACGAAATTTTCATTAATGTAATTAAATAGAATTACATATTATTATATTGGAAGCGTCCTTTACATACTTAATTAATGGGAGAGAAGTGGGTTAAAATCTGGGTTGAGACGAAACCTTTACTTTTTTAATGCACCAAATACAATTTAATTTAAAAATAATTTGCTGCTAATATTGCCGTATTCAGGAAAATACCTATAATACAAGTAAAAAAAGTAAACGGATAAATTAAAACTTTCCTGAAACTTTGTGTAGGTAACATAAAACTTTAAAAAATCCAAACAGATCGCTGTTTGTAATCTAAAAAAAATACATAGGTAGAGGTGAACATACAACCTTCTACATTTTGGAAGTCGGTTAAAAATTCTCCTTAATACCAATTTAAATCAAGTATACCTACACATACGACATTAAAAGAGACATGAGGATTCCCACACGCGCGATGTTAGCCGCGGACGTGATACGCGATTGCGCAAAATCAGCCTTTGGTTCCTCCTGTGATAAGGGACCACTGACCAATGTTTAACCCTGGCACTATTATGAGCGCGCAAAACTTGTATCATTTGCTGCAGGAAGTGCCTGCCTGATACTTGTTGTCCAGCAGTATACTTTGATTATTGTTAGTTGCAAGCAGATGGTTTGTTTTTGCTGAGCGCATGGATTCAGAGCTTTCAAACTGTTTCAGCTGGCGCTTTCGATGTTTGCTGAATTATGCCAACTTATTTGCCGGAAAACCAACCTACTTTTAAGTATATACAGAAAGCAGTCCACATTAAAAGGTAGATAAATAAAAAAACATGATACTTATAAAAACTAAAAACTTCAGGGAAATTTCAAACTTTTTATAAAGTCCCTTGTAGCCGAAATATCTTTGAAAAAATTGAGTTATACGATACCAATAATCTACTATTATCCAGACACGTTCTTATCCTTTAAAATGTCACAATTACCATGCCACTGGATTTGCTGCAGCGCTCTCTGAAGACGCAAGGGAGTAGCGCTACCGACCGATGCGCTCTCCCGACTGACTCAACACTACGTCCACCACTCTAGAGGAGTGACTGACTAACTGACGGCTACGCAACGCAGGAACTGATCGACTGAAACTGTGAGCTTTGCCGCGTATTGCTATAGAGCCAGTCACAGTTACATAAACGGTGGTAACTTCGTATGAGATAAGTTGATACAACTCTGGTGGTAGAGTTTCTGGGCAGAGCGCGTCTTACAAAAATAATTCAAAAGGTTTCTTACACTTTCGCCGTCGCTTACCGATTAGTGTCAATAAAATCCAGAGATAGGGCGAATTTTAAGCCATGTTTTAAATGTAACGTGGTTTCTAGGTTCTTGGAACCAGCATCAACTATGGTTGATGCTGTGTAATGCTGCGTTCCACCTATATTAGAGACTAGTAGCGCTCTGCGGTTTCACCCGCGTAGTTTTAAATCCCGGTATTTCCACGGGATATAAAGTAGCCTATGTGTTATTACACACTATAATATATCTCTGTGCCAAATTTCACCAAGATCCGTTCAGCCGTTCCGGAGTTATAGAGTAACAAACATCCATCCATCCATCCTTACAAACTTTCGCATTTTTAATATTAGTAGAATAACTCGTGTAATTAGAAGTTTCGCTGAACATTTAGCAAGTGACGATACCTAAGATCTATATGGAAACTACAGGATATCCCAAGTTTTAAGATTTATACAGCGAAGATGTATTTTGTCTTTGTATTTTATATTTTGTTAATTGGGTGTTAATGTAAGTAGGTGTCATATTTTAATGATAGCCAGGCACTCTAGGGTCAATGTTGCCTGGATGAAATGGGAATCTCTGAAAGAAATCTCTGTCTTGTGCGATCCCCGAATGCCCATAAGAACCAAAGGCAAAATCTACAAGACAGCGGTTCGTCCAGCGCTAATGTATGGGTCCAAATGCTGGACTGCAAAGAAGACGCATGAACATAAACTTCATGTTAATGAAATGAAAATGCTGAGGTGGGCGGGAGGAGTAACAAGACTTGACAAAATCCGTAATGAGTACATTCGTGGAAGTTTCAAGGTTGCTCCAATTTCAGATAAATTAATAGAATCACGCCTAAGATGGTACGGCCATGTCAAAAGACGTACCGAAGAACATGTGGTGCAAATTGCGCTGAGTCAACCAGAAGAAAAGAGAGAGATGCCGCCCGCCATCCACCTGGTGGACTAATATAAAAAGAGACCTCACGAAATCCCAATTGGCCGAGCCGACAACCCAAGACAGACTGTCTTGGCGTAGAAATGTGAGGAGACCCGACCCCAAATAATGGGTGCAGGGATGGAGAAAGAAGAAGAGCCAGGCACTCTAGCTTCAAAAGAGGAATTATTGAGCATTCCAAATCAAGATTAAAGAAAACATTGTGTTTCGCAATTGCCGAGTTTATGAGGATAGCTTCGACCTTAAATATGACGTTTGACAGTTACTTATTATTTTATTGTTGTACATCAAGATTTATAACAAGTAATGTTAAAAGTTACCATGAGTCCTAAGAATGTTTTATTACTTTTTTTTACAAGGGTTTAAAACTATTTACGTGGACGCTGGACCGGATTAAAATACATTCCCTGTCAGACGTGAAGATTAGAAGCTCAAGATTATTAGTTGTCGGATATTACCCCATGAGTTTGCGACGGTAAAAGCTATTCGAGGACACTTATTATGAGAGCTATAACAATAATATCGAGAAAGTAGAATAATACCCATGAGATTACTGTTTATATGACAGTACCTATATACCTACTAATACCTTAGAATAGTAACTACCATAGGACCTGTAGACAATTACACATTCCAACACTTGGTCTATCGTATTGTTGTTGTTATAAAATCCAAACAACATACAAAATTATGAAGTATACAAAAGTCTGATGTTTTAACATTTTTTAAATCAGATATGGGCAGATGGATGAATCAAAAACGTGTGTCAAAGAAAAAGAAAGTCAAAGTTTCCTGCCGACCCTTCCTTTGTTCTATATATATATGCAACTCAAGATATGTATCTTGAGTTGCATATAATAATAATAATATATTCACTCACTCTCTACGACAACTCTTTTACGGTAAGGCTGACCAAATTTTCATATTTAATGGTCACAAGGAAAAGTGGTTGTCCTGTTGGTATTAAATTCTGAAGTTTGTTGTCTGTTTTTCTAGTCATACCTAGAACACTTCATAAACAACTAAACATGCAATTTCAAGTATCTAACACGATCAAATCCACAAGTTCATGTGTAAGTTATTGGGTTAGGACAAGAGCAGTAAGTAGTACGAGTACCTACACGCGCTGGTATTTAAACCACTTGCTAACCAGAAGAAAGCATAATAAATAGCAGCAAATGACGTGATTCAGAAAGGAGTAGTAATTTTTAAGCTACACTAGATTATATAGTTATGAGATATAAAGAACTAGCGACCCGCCCGCGCGCCCCTGCTTCGCACGGGTGCACATATCATGCATGTAATATACATATAAACCTTCCTATTAAAAAAACCACATCAAAATCCGTTGCGTAGTTTTAAAGATTTAAGCATACAAAGGGACATGGGGACATAGGGACAGAGAAAGCGACTTTGTTTCATACTATGTAGTGATAGTAAAGTAAAATAAAATTTTAGAAGTATTATGAAGCTTTTAAGCTTCCGGGCAACTTTTTAAAAGTATCTCATTAAAGTAGTTTTTTGTGTTAAAATGAGCAATATTCGTTCGTTTTATTACTAAATATAATTGAGTAGTACTTTTTTTTGAAGTATTCTTTAAATTAAGTAACGCTATTTTTGCAATTTTATCTTACACTACGCAGTGTTACGTAGGGCTCATTCTGGACTGAACAAGCCAGGTAGGTTACGGCTATACAAACGCTGGCTGTAATCAATAAAGTGTACTAGTCAAACTTAAACCTTCTGACACCTCTCTAATATCCAAACCAAAATGTCCTAAGCTGTAATAGCTACACTTTTTCGTAAAGCACCTACTGTCGATATACAAATAAATTAGGTCGTTATTTTAAGTTATGGTTACACGGCATACGCACCGCCTAATAGGCTATAGACACACTATAGCAGACCATTGAGCCATTGACGCCCCACTGATAATTAAATAGCTTCATTTACATAAAGATATAAATTGTGCCCCATGACCCGTGCCGCATCGACGTTTTAATTATTAATACGAGCAATCGCTACAATTTTGATACCATTTTTCTTTGATCGTGCTTTTTAAATAGATTAAATTGTGCGTTTATGAGCGTGTGGAAAAACTTCATGAGGAACTAGAATATGAATATATCGTTTCTACGGATGAAATGACGTCTTCGAATCTTCGCTGTCATAAAATTATACAAATGTTTCTTTTTTGTAAATGTACTCCTCTGGACTGTATTTATTTGGTAGCTAGGGGCCAATTTATGGAGATTTTTGGCTAGTTTAACATATTTATTATACTAACAATTTGTTTTTGGGCTAACAACTACCTACTGCAAAATGTACCTACCTATATAGGCATGTGCTAAATATAATATTTGGATGTACTCCAGAAGCTTTAGTGAGGGCTGGTTTACTGCGGGATCTGAGAGAATATCTAACGCATCTGGGGATCATAGTTGCGAAGCTGTTTCTCACTTTTATTTTGGTTTAAAGTCACGATTTTAAACCAAAATTTAATCTTTTTATCTTTTTAAAAGTTATTATTTTTTTATGATCCATTAGAAAAAGTCTATACATCAGTCTAAAAAAAATAACTATTACATCAGTCTACGACAGATTTATTTATTATAATTCTTTATATAAGTTTACGATTTCCATAGAAGCCTACAATTATCCTGACAAGAGATTGATCGAGTTTTGTCATGCCGGCTACCATTTTAGTGGTTCCAAATGCTTTACTTGACTATACATGGCGAGCGTGGGTGGAATTGTTTTGGAGTAATGGTGCTTTTGTAGGTACGGTCTATGATGCAATCGGGATGTGTCTACCTATGACTTCCTCTTCTTCATCAAAGTTTAAAACATCTGCAAAATGTCTAAGATTATTGAATTGATATGGTTAATAAAAAAATAATGCTGGACAATCCACACAGCACTATCTAGCCCCAAAGTAAGCTATTCAAAGCTTGTGTTATGGGTACTAGATAACTGATATATTTAATACATTATATACTTACATAGATAGATATTTTTTATTATACATAGAAAACACCCAGACCATCGGAACAAATTTCTGCAGATCGTACACAAATTTGTTCCAAGGCGGGAATCGAACCCGCAACCTCTTGCGTCGCAGGCAGGCTCTCGCCCGCTGCGCCACAGAGGTCGTAATGGTTATCGAGAATGTTCACCTGTCGCCGTCAAAAAATAATTCAAACGGTAAAATTAGGTTATCTTAAATTAACATTAGAGTTTTTCTTAACGTTAAAACATTTTGTGTTCCCAATAATTGGGTCACACCGTAAGGAGGCTGCAAACAGAGATTAGATACCGAACACAAACGTGAAAACGTTGTTGATACAACCCGCGTACGCGCCGAGCGGACGCGTGATTGCTAATTAGGTAGGTATATACCCACATAACCTACCAGGTTATTATGAAATATGAATTGCAAACTAATTTTAACCTACATTTTACATATTATATCTTTAGTTTTTCCCACGTTTTATCATGGAATTGAGCAATCTGAAAATGCATCTAACAGAAGATTTATTTAAAAATATATATGTGTATATAGGTACCTATATAGGTACCACAGTAATATCTCAGTAGGTATCTCAATGTAAAATGCAGTGTAGGTATACGTAATACGTAATAGTGCCAGCAACTGTACCACACCGTGAAAATCTATGATAACAACCAAAGTTGTAAAAAGATAATAAGAGTTATCATTGTTTTCACATTTTTCTACGCTTACGTACAATATGAAAAATTTGCTCGTCACTGGATTAGTTGGAGAGTGTGCCAGATAACACATCTAGTATCTATGCGGTCTAAGGAATGCCATCTTTTGCAGGTTCATTAACTTGCTCTGGGTTGAAAACTTTATTATCTTGTCGCGAGGCCCAACGGTGAATTATACACCAATTTTAATGCCATTCTAGAATAGTATAGACATTTATTTGAAAGCAAACACACGGAAGAAGCATACAGAAAAAATTAAATTAAGCAGTAGAAAAAAGAGGAAGCCGATATTCTAAATAATATCAGCTTTCCTTTGCTACACGTCCTCAAGGTTAAAAACCCAACATTACTGAAGAAGAACTACTCTGAAAAGGACAGTCTTGCGTGAAATTTATGACGACCTCTGTGGCGCAGCGGGCGAGAGCCTGCCTGCGACGCAAGAGGTTGCGGGTTCGATTCCCGCCTTGGAACAAATTTGTGTATGATCTGCAGAAATTTCTTCCGATGGTCTGGGTGTTTTCTATGTGTAATAAAAAATATCTATCTATGTAAGTATATAATGTATTAAATATATCAGTTATCTAGTACCCATAACACAAGCTTTGAATATAATAAGCTTTGAATAATATATAATAGCTTACTTTGGGGCTAGATAGTGCTGTGTGGATTGTCCAGCATTATTTATTTATTTATTTATAAGAAACCAAGTCGTAGTTTCTTGCCTGTTCTTCTGGCTTTGATCGCATGGACCTGGCAGCTAGAGTCACCTAGCTTTCAGACTTTTCAAAGTGATCCTTGAGATAACCTTTTTTACCTTGTTTTATGATTTTAAATAAAATCAATCGAATACCTAATACGAATACGCGAACAAGAATAGCGATGTGAATTGCCACCAGCAGAGTTTTCTCATATTCTCCTCTAACAATCATTGTTGAGTTCAATAATAGAATACGAACATAAGGAATACAAAAGTTTGCTAGGAGGTATACATTTAGTACAGCCGACTATAGGTAAAATGTATAAAGTGCGATTCTTTTATCAAGTGTAAGAAAATTTCTTGAGAATGTTAATCACTGGCAAATAGAGCTCTATCAAACAAACGAACACAGAAAGGTGAACGCACCTACCTAGGTACCTACTTCTAAATGAACCGCAAAACATTTTCACGTAAGTAGTCAAGGAGCCAGTGATTCCTATTTAAATAGATGTAGTCCTGAGTCTATAGTAAGAACACTTTGTAATAAAAAAATATCTACTTCTAGGCATCCCAGACGGCAACATTGAGGATTCGTAAAAATTCAAACAGGATAATTACGCTTCTCTTGTCATCTGAGGAATACTTTTGTTTTATCATAGTAAAGGAGGAATCGGTTATGTTTTTTTTTTCAAATTTCAAATTCAATTCTCCTAAGTGGTTTAGTTTTATTTTGAGTTTCCGACTCTACACAGCAAAGAGCCGTGCAGGGCCAGCTATTATTCATATTTATTTATCTTACAACTTGCTCAGGGAACCTTCTAAAAAGGAACACAAAACATTAGTCCATTATTAGAATTGGAGTTTCAATATTCAGATCGTTGAAGCCAAGAATTTTTTTTTCAGTGATCCAAATGAATGTCAAGTCACCTATTTACCTGACAAGGATCACAAGGATCGGATGCTCTCCGCACTCTCCTATTTCAATACTGGTTCCCGTTCAGCTTACTACTGAATAGGTACCTACCTAATGTAAAATCAAATACCTAACTACTGGCTCTTGTACTAACTACATTAAGGAAGCAGCTGAATCTATTCGTGAAGAATGGTCAATTACACCTAATCTGGGTCATATTTCAGGAGGTAATGCTAATTTCATGTTTTGTGCTAGAAAGGACCTCCTGAGGCGTACTCAATTCTTTCACCACATTGATTTCGAAAGAAACTAGAGACACGACAAGTAAAAGATTGAGTAATAATCAAATGTGAGTGTTGGGCCAAGTAAATTAATAAAAAAGAAGACATCAAACTGTTTACGCACGCACGATATATCTAATTCAGAGCTCTCGAAAGAAACAAAGAAAAAAAGAAAGAAAGAAAGGAAACAAAAGAAATTTTCACATCTTGAGTTTTATAAACAGGCAACCATTTCAGATATCAGCTATGATGATCTAAAACTAAAGATTTACAGCCTGATCAGGCAAGAATGAAAAACCGAATAAACACAATGATCTCATACAGCGCACATGTTTCACATACCTACTCAATTGTTACTTAGTAAGTACAGGTAGGGAAATAAGCGGATCATTTATGATTAAGCGAGGCAATATCAACGATATACTACAAAAATAAAATAGCAATGCTTTTAATGAGGCAATGCTTTGTCATAGGACACAACTTAACATCAGGAGGGCTATACTGCTTGTTCCACTAGTAAGTTGTATAAAAAATATAAAAAAATAACAGCACGAAAGCACAGACGAAAGTCTCAAAAGTTATTTGATTTCGAAGCTAAAATTAATATTCATTCTTTCACAATCTTCTGAACTTTCAAATAGTTTTGTCTCCCACTGTACCTAGTAGGTACGTGGTACTTCGAGCCGCGAATATTAATATACAAGTGTATAAACAAATTAATTAAAGTAAACAATTACGTACCGCAGTCTCAAAAGTCAGGGCAACAGATGTGAACGATGAATGGACACCAACCGTGCCAAGCTTTGGTAATTGAGTTTTTCGAGATGATAAACCCTCCTTCCATTTCATTCGAATGAGATTCTTTTTAATGTTTCATTCATACGAATAAAGTGAGGAAGAATGAGAAAGGATGTCGCTACGGCATCAAGCGTGGAGGTAAAGCAAGTACAAAGTGGTAATAGCACTCTAATAAGGGGCGCGCGACAAGTGGAACAAAAATTTTGAAAATATTTATAACTAGTTGCGCCCCGCGGTTTCACCCGCGCAGATTTAAATCCCGGTATTCCCACGGGATAAAAAGTAGCCTATGTGTTATTCCAGACTACAATGTATCTCTCTGCCAAGTTTCATCCAGATCCGTTCAGCCGTTCCGGTGTGAAAGAGTAACAAACATCCATCCATCCGTCCATCCATACTTACAAACATTCACGTTTATAATATTAGTAGGATACTCGTAGCATCGCGCTAAGCCAACATTATTAGCCGCGTTCCTGCTGAACTGCTGTTTATGACGCTAGTGTTCGTCGGTGAAAATCGCTAAAGCCTATTAATTATTAGGTATTAGTTCAATTTTCCATGAACTAAACAATACTGACAGAGCATAAGACCTGCTCAGGTCAGGAGGGCAAAAAATTGCGACAAATGGAGACAAGGAAGCAAGAGAGAAATGACATTCACAATTTAGGTTTCACATGCTTGGCATCGAACCGGAAGACGAAACGTTATAGTTATATAGTTAAGTGGAAAGTTGGTGAAGCAGGGCATAAAGGGCGCAAGTGCAAACGCTACCCATAGACTCCACTGAGTGTAGCAGTAGACTTCTTCAATGCTGATGGTGCTTCTGACTTTCGGACTATCGGTATTACCTTCGCAACATCGTGTCGTCGCCGGGTTCATTAGCAAGCCCACAATATCCGCTGCTCTCTGACGTCAAACGCTATAAGACCTACTGTATTACTATAAAACCACAATATCTCGGCTTTCATAAAACATGGTCCATGCAAATATTAGCACGAGGAGTACCAAACCATCACACACCAACATGACATCAGCATGTACCTCCCCACTTGCACCCACATGTGTTACTTGCGATTAATAATTAAACAAATATTATCTCTGGTTTTCTTTGCGTCAACTACTTACATAATGATACAGTCGTATCGGGAAGTTGCTTTGTAGATACGCATCCCTACTAGTCTGTGGTAGATACCTAACTTCAAATAATAACGCTATTGGATGACATCCCTATCTAGAGATACCTCTACCTTACTAAAGCCGTGATTCACACTGGTAGTCTGGTATTCATAGCCGGGTATTAACAGACCCTCAAAGTTCTTCATACAGCCAATTATGTTAGCTTTAATTTTTCATCAATAGAACCCCTCTGCTGGACATACTGAGGCTAAAAGATTTGAGGGGAGTTTGTCGTAATCACTATGCTTGGCAGGCGCATTGATGACCGCGGTGTTGGTGTTAAGTATGTACTTCACACCAACACTAGTAAGTGATGGACAGTAGAGGCTGCGGCCCATATGATAAGTACCCTGGTGTGTTCTATTCTATCCCTATGCCCGGACCACCACGCCAATTACATTCCAAGGACAAAGTCTGAAGTCACATAATGTGAATGTGTTATAACGTTTTAGGATTTCTCGACTATGAATTTGAACTAAGTTCTGATTCCGAAGTTAGAATCAGAAGTGGGATAACAAAATAGCCTTACTTAAAGTACGATCTGAAATGGATGTTGTTTGATAATAAATCCACATTTGCGGTCCATATTTCAGATAGACGAGCCTATGACCGCATAGCAATAGAAACCCAAGGCTATAAGATAACGCTATTATATCAATGGCCAGTTAATTGGTACAGATAACTGCAATTCAATTTAGCTATCTTAATGTGCGCATACTTGAAACAATATCGCAGGGTTCTGAGAACTTCGCTGGTTTGAAATTCGCTCACTCGTAACTGTATTCACTTCTAGCAGAAACGTGTGGTGATGCCTGGAACAAAGGCGTTGAAGAAAGATCTATAATCCTACTAATATTATAAATGCGAAAGTTTGTAAGTATGGATGGATGGATGTTTGTTACTCTATAACTCCAGTACGGCTAAACGGATTTTGGTGAAAATGGCACAGAGACATATTAAAGTCTGGAATAACACAAAGGCTACTTTTTATCCCCTGGGAATACCGGGATTTATAACTACGCGGGCGAAACCGCAGGGCGCTACTAGTGCTCTATAATTTTTGAAACTATCTGGTTATGAACATAATTTTCATTTAAAACGGGATATTTACCATGATTTGACGTTACTCAGATATAAAAATAGGCCGAATGAGCATCTAGCGTCATAGTATACCTCTAACTCCCTCATATCAGCCTATTAAATCTAACAGAAAATAGCTTCACAATTGACGTTAATTTGACTCGTATTTACATTTTGTTGACTTTGTAATGTGCATGCATGTGCTGCATTTGTGGTACTATTACAAATACAAGTGATTCGTCAAGTAGGTAAACCAAATTAAAGCCCTAAATTGATAATTCTATAGCCATCTCTTATCGACGGAAAAAACAATAGTATCCTAAGGCCATGGTATTCAATATGTACGGTAACCATCACCTATAAACAAAACATTGGGTTAGATATAGTTAAACACCTGTTAACGAGGAGGTACCTAAAATGAAAAAGGTTTTCGCAAGTGACTTCTGAATCAAATAACTTCTTACATTCTATCAGTATCTAGGAACTACAAACAAGCGATATCGCAAGGACTTGTGTCCCTATCTCTACCTAATCTAGTACATTATACAATGAAGGATACGCGCCCCCGCGGAAGGCCTTGCCACCTGCCACTGCACTTATCGCCATCGTGATTGCAATTTACCACTTACCACCGGGCAGCGGCCACCGGACGAAAAATAACCCTATTTATGGAAAAATCCCAGAGTCGCAAAGTTGATCCGTTGCAGTGTTGCTATGAATCGTTCGTAAGGCACTATTTTCACATCAGTGATGGGCTTGTTACTAAACTATTTTGCGAAAGCGGTCACGTGATAAACGTTTTATCAGAAAATGCCTCACACATTATACTCTGCATTAATATGCATAGGTTTTTATATAATATCTTATATAAGATATTATAGATAATTCAAAGGGTTTGAGTTGCTCATCAGAGATAGGTACGGCTACTAGGGGATTCCAGTTGTGCCTATCCCATCAAAATCATTGAACAACATGAATAACCAGGCAGATTAGCGACGACCTTTTCTATCCTATGCCTATATCCTACTCAGTAGTCTTGGTAGCATTCAGTACATCTTTCCATCACGTGAACGCTGCACTTTGCTCCAGCACAATTCGACTATCGTTCTAGATTTCAGTCCTAGACCTAAATGCACATCCGATCAGCGCTCATGAAGATGGAACGATTTAAGTACCTCGGTAATCTTCATCTGACGATGGAATGAAAGATGGAGATCAGAACTTGAGCCTATGTATTAAATTACTAGGTGGCGTGCTCTGGCTACGCATGGATTTAAGGTTTATGGAAAATCTACTTTCTGACCTAGGTATCCGAGTAGTGAAAAGTATCCAATGGCTGTCTACGTACAGGTACAAGTTATAACTGTTTGGCTGTTACCTTTAATTTCCGTCCAGTTCAGTTTAATTGTGAAAATAAATAGTTTGCGCCATAGTATAATAGTCTTTTAACATAAAAGCGCTTAGATCGACTTAAAAAAACACAGCTTCACGACTTTGATCCCCAGGCACGGTAGATATCCCTTCAGATCTCCAAGTATCAAGTAGGTACTAATTCAAGATTCTATTGAGGATGTCTAAGGGGGGTAGTCAGAGGTACGTCCAAACATTACATTTAGCACATATACCCACATTTTGCAGTAGTTAGTATTCCATACGTGACAGGTTGCAAGCCCATCGCCGCTGTTAGAATACTAACTGGTTTCCTCACGATGTTTTCCTTCACCGTTTAAGAGCCCTGGCATTGCGCACATAAATTTTAGATCGACTTAGATGCTGTTTTTGAGAACTGAACCTAAGCGTTTTATAATGATCCTTTGAAACGTTTCAAACTGAAATAATTTCAACCTGTTCGTGTTTTGATTAACAATGTAAGGACCTTCCAAGCATTCCAGAAATAGGTTTACGTTGGCGTGTGAACGCTCATTGCAATCAGCAGCTGATGCGAGATAAAGTATCAATCAGCTGGCACGGAGGAATGTTGCATCATACCATACACCTACTTTGTATCCTTTTTAAAGCAAGGGAACAAGGTCGCAGGATAAGCTTGTTTGCACACAAGTATCGCAATCACGACGGAATGTTTGTTTGAAAACATAAAAAAAACAAGTTATACAATTTCGGGATTAGGGTTTTCTTGGTAAGGCGACTACAAGTTTCAAGTTGTGGAAACAATATTTTTTCAAGCAGGTATTGGTGATAGGAGCGGAACATAGACCGCAAACTAATACGCGGGAAAAATTATGAATTGCAGCAATAAGGCTATTAATAACTTACCATTATAAATAGTTTAAATATTTTTCAGGCGCGTCTCGCCTAGAAAGAACCTTTACTTTAAAGCCATCAAGATTCGATGGTATTACTGGTAGTAGCGGTGGAAAGCGGTTACTCTTCAATCCTGCAATACCTACCAGAGAAATCTTAATCGTGTTGCAGACCCAAAAAATTTATAAAAAAAAACACGAAAGTGGTTTTTACCCTGATGTTATTAACCATCACCTATAATAATAAAGCATTGCAAATGTGAATAAAGCGACAACTCATCGGCACGTGAAATTGATCAAAACTTCAGAAAATTGAGCTGATACTGAGAACGTTTGCTGAAATAGCTGTCAACATAAACATTAACTTACTTGTTGGACTGAATAAGTGCTTTACCGCATAATGTGAAAAGGGATGGGATGGGAAAAGTACATAGTACTTCAAATAAGGACTAGTACAGGAAAATGAGAAAGAAGACACAACAACCTCGATCAATAACTTTATTGACATGAAAAAATATTGATTCACTTTGCATACAAAACTTGTGAACGCCAATACAGTTATAAGCTTTTTATCTGTGTATTCTTAACTGCTAAAAATTTGCAGCTTTGATGCTTATCTACTCTGGAGCCTATTGACGGGTTTTAAAGACACTAAAATGCCGTGGCACTGTAATACTCGTGGGTCTATTTCTAAGTGGTCATTTATCTAAAAGATGGCAGTTAACGCCTAGCCAAGTCACTTTCGCTTCGAAGCGATCATACTATTTTTACAGCAGAATAAAAAAATCGGGAATAATCATCCAAAATTATCCAAAATATTTTGCGATTGTACAAAGTGCGTTTGTCTACGCTGCGAATTCATATGTTAACGCTGTTGATTTATTGCATGACATCGAAATACGCATTGACTAGGATTCTTCGACAGATTACGAGGATTTCCGACATGCGCCAATCCCATACATTTTATTAACTACTACTATGCAACGATTTAAAACGATGAATGTGACTTGGCTACTGGCGATATCGGCGGTTATCGTCATAATAATCATCATCTTTTGAAGGTTGCTAATTCGGCGGAATGTATATTTTGGGTACCTATAAAAAGTGTTATTTCCGTTGAGTAACACCTTTCAGTCACACTGTGACACAATGGGACGAAAACTTCCCGTAGAGTAACCCCTGTTACACATTGCTACTTTTATTTCCCGTTCGGTCACACTGTTACAATCGGAAAAAAAAGTAGCAATGTGTAACAGGTGTTACCCAACGGTGGACAACCCTGGCTTGGTTATTCCCGTTTTGCAAATTTTTTTTCCCGATCAGTAACAGTGTGACCGAACGGGAAAATAAAAGTAGCAATGTGTAACAGGGGTTTCTCAACGGGAAGTTTTCGTTTCGTCCCATTGAGTGTGACTGAAAGGGGTTACTCAACGGGAATAACCCTAAAAAATACAAAAGTATTTATGACAGACCAAATAAACGTACAACAAACCGTTTCGCCTCAAAACGTAATATGAACTTGATCCCGCACCTTCGCCGAGCCAGCTTCTCCCAAGTTTTGATCCAAATCCACCTTCGGCCGCAACAAGTTGATCTCATTACCCTTATACAGATAAGCTTTGAAATTTTCCACCTTTTTGTTGCCCTTATACATGTAGCTGAAGAAACATGTTTCGCAGAAGAACGCGGGGTCGAAAGGGACTCGTTTGGATGACGTCACGATCCATTTGGCGGCGAATTCTGCACAAGTATTGCAATACAATATCTGGTGCTGCGAGACCGCCGTGTGACACGGATAGTTGGAGAGGTGCAGCGGATCCGAACTGTTTAGCAAACGGATCTCGGAGAATTGGAATATGTGTTCGCAGTTACCTTGGTGGACGTACACCTGGAACAATAACAATTGTGTTGTGAATTAAGTGTATTAAAACATCGAGAGGAAACCAGTTAGTCCTATGGACGTTTGTATCAGGTGTCACACAGGGTTAAGCTCGATTTTGTACATGACTATTATATCTTTTTTGTTTTAATCATTAACCCTGTGTTTAGCTAGAGGGCGCCCCATTGTAAACATTGAGTGTTATCTGCTCCGTAGTTTTAATTTAAAAACAAATATTTAGAGTAACAAATTAGCAGAAAAACATATCGATCAAGAAACTGGGAAGTGCGAACTATCTGAAAAGTGACTTTTGTGGCGAACAGTACGGAAACCGTGAAAAATATCATAGGGGACATAATAACAATTTTTGTGATAATAACTAATTACCAAACAGTGTGAAATCAACAAGACAATACAGCCATTACCAATACAATCACAGTGAAACTTCATATAACACAGTGCAGTGAATGTGCAAGGATCTTGTGGAACTGAACCTAAATATTTTGTACGTACTGTTTCATCAAATTTTGCCATATCATTCTCGCAAATTTGTTTAAAACAGAGCCATCTATGTACATGCTGTGAAACTAAATCATATCAAGTTTCGTCGTAAGTTCAGAATTGATCGCGATATAAACGCACCCATTGCAAGCAACTGATACCGAAAACAACTAAAAGAGGCGCCACCATGACAAACTTGTCTAACATAGAGCAGCTAATACGAGAGCTAAGAGTCGACATTAGTAGAGACTCCGAAGACTCGTTAAAAAAAGTAGAGGCAAAAATCACAAAAAATATAAATGATCACACTGATGAAAAATTTACCATTATTCAGGGAGAAATCGACTTTATTAAAATAACCAACTCGGCTCACTCCAAAAGAATTCTGGAATTAGAAAAATATATAAGATGCAAAAACATAATATTTTTCGCGGTAAATGAGGGAGAGAAATCCTATGTAGAGCTCGAAAATAAAATTATACAAATAATCACAAACGAGATGAATACCGAATGCAATAGAAGAGACCTTGAAATGGTACGCAGAATGGGAAGAAAAACCGAGAGCACGTTAAGACCTATCGTGGTTACCTTTACAACCTATGGGAAAAAAATTGATATTCTGAAAAATAAACACTATTTGAAAGAGAAAACTATTTACGTGAAAGAAGACTTTCCACAAGCGGTACTCGAAACACGCAAAAGCCTACAAGTTCAACTACAAAAAGAAAGAAGTGAGGGAAAGATAGCTTTTCTGCGCTATGACAAGCTAATAGTCAAAGACCCGAATGCCAAGGAGGTCAAGGAGAAAGAACAAGGCAAAAATTCAAAAAAACGTGAACTACAATCGACGCCTCCTAACGATATAAGCATCCAATACACACCAAAGGACCTCCCCTTGCCCAAATACCAAACGGCGGCTAAAAAGATAAAAGTCAGGAGAACTTTCACACAAAAAGGTCAACTACATATGACAAGCTACCTACAGAATCAAAACAATACGCCGTCATACAGTACGGCACTATCCTCCAATGAATCGGGGGAATAGCAACGAACCTTGCCCCTCCAACGCCCCCAACAAAACAGCGACCCCAGCACAAGCAATAACGGATACAAACATTTTGAAAAACCTCCCCCAGAACGGCTAGTCACCGAGGGGGTAGTAAACTACCACCCTTCAAAGACCTCGAAATTTAACATTTCAACATTTAATAGTAACTCCGATCCTCAGTGTTCCTCTAGGGGGTCGGATAATTATACGGTTGGATCGGATAAGATAACATATCACCTAGTGAATAACTATCAGGACCTACTATCGGATACATCGTCTCTAAAATTTTTATATACTAATGCTAGAAGTATACGCAAACAGGGAAAATTTGACGAATTAAAGTGCATACTGAAGGGAATTAACTCAACAGTACATATTGTCATAATAACCGAAACATGGCTTACATCAGACTATGAGGCAAAGTTATACGACCTTCCAAACTACAAGCATGTATATAACTACAGAACTGACCGCAAAGGTGGAGGTGTATCTATCTACATACACAACAGCTTATGCTTTGAGACAACAGAAGAAATATATAAAGACGGCAACCACTACCTCTGGGTATATCTACCAAAACTTGCAATTAACATAGGAGGTATCTACAGACCTGGAAACGTGAACAATTTTCTAGAAATATTCTCGGGCCAGCTTGAAAAACGAAAAAGATCACTCATATTTGGTGACATTAATCTAGATCTCTTATCTGTTGATACTGACACTAAACGCTATTTAGACATAATAGAGGAAACAGGATATGAAATACTTAATAAAATAGACAAATGCTACACTACGAGACAAACTGCTACCACGGGAACAATCTTGGATCATGTATTAACAGATCTAACCAAAAACAATTTTAAATTCAGTCTATTGGATTCCTCGCTGTCCGATCACAAACAAATATATCTGGAATTCTCGAAACTAAAGCCACAAGCTAAGCAGCGTCATACGTATGAGGCTATTGACTATGAAAGTTTATGCAAAGGAATCAAGGAAGCCATGTACACAAACAACGAAAATGATTATTACAACCTGCAGAATTTTATTAAGACACATATACAACAAAACAAAATTAACAAAACCAAAATAATGAACCTACCTAGAGATGATTGGATTAACAAAGATATCATCGACATGATCAACCACAGAAACCTACTTTGGCAAAAACTAAAGATAGACAAGGAAAATAACAAGCTGAGAAAAGAATTCCTATCGAAAAGAAGCGAGGTTGGTAAGAAAATAAGAACAGATAAAAATAAATATTATTTTAACGAGTTTCTAAAGTGTAAGGATAACCCTAAGAAAACCTGGGATCTCATAAACACACTAGCAGCAAATAAGATCAAAACCACATGTGTACTCCCAAAAATCGAATCAAACTCTCTACCTATAACTGACGGTACAAAAATTTGTGAAATATTTAACGTCTTCTTTTCTTCTGTAGGCACTAAATTGGCCGCTAAAATCCCCGTTCAGTACCACAGTCACTATGGTAATACATTAATGTATCATGAAAGTTACGAGCATGAAACAACCCTTAACCAACTGAAACCATGCACCATTAAAGAAGTCACTAAAATCATTGACAGTTTAAAGACTAACAGCAGTACGGGTTTAGATGAAATAAGTACCAAAGCAATTAAATGCATAAAAACAGTGATAATCGAACCTTTAACAAACTGCATAAATAAATACCTTCTAATAGGTGTATTTCCTGACGAACTCAAGGTGGCCAAGGTAACACCGATCTACAAATCCGGAAAGAAGTCAGACCCGTCTAACTACCGACCTATTTCTGTGCTGCCAGTGACATCAAAGATTTTCGAAAAAATCATCTTCAACCGTTTAAATGAATACCTATCAGACAGGAAAATTTTGATGGATCAGCAGTACGGTTTTAGGCAAAAGTCGAATACCCTCTCGGCAACAATCGATTTAATAACCAATGTAAAAACCCACATAGATCAGAAAAACATATGTCTTGGAGTATTCATCGACCTAAAGAAGGCGTTTGATACCGTCAGCCACCCTAAGTTACTAGAAAAATTAAAAAATATAGGCATTACTGGCACAGCATATAACCTTTTTTCCTCATACACGACCAACAGACATCAAATCGTTAAAATAGGAAACTACGAAAGTACCCCACAAAAAATCACTTGCGGTGTTCCCCAAGGCTCAATCTTAGGACCCCTACTATTCTTAATATATGTAAACAATATGAATAAAATCGGCCTCACTGGATATCTAACACTGTACGCAGACGACACTTGTCTTTTCTATTTTGGTAAATCTATACATGATATTATAACTCAGGCCCAAAAGGATCTCAATTTACTTAGTCAATGGTTTCTTCATAATCTCTTGACGATAAACCCTGAAAAAATGTCTTATATGATTTTTACCGCTGTAAATAAAATAGTTCCAGCCTTTGTTTCCCTTACAGTCAATGGTACTAACATTCGTCAGTCCGATAAAGAAAAATATCTCGGGTTGCTACTGGATGATAAATTATCATGGAAGCCCCATATCGAGCACGTACGTTCCAAACTAATATCCCTTACCGGAGCCCTGCGCAAAATGGGAAATTGTATACCACCAAGGATAAAAAATCATATCTACAACTCTCTTGTAAGACCCCACCTCGAATATCTTATTGAAGTATGGGGATCTGCCCCCAAGACTAATCTTGTAACCTTACAGAGAGCACAAAACCAAGTCATTAAGCGATTATATAACTACAATTACCTTACACCGACGGAATCACTATATAAAAACACAAAAATATTACATATTACACAAATGTTTACCTACAATACATGCATCCTAATAAAAAAGATCCTAAATAAAACTATACAGACAAACATACAATTAACAGTAAAAAAATATAAATATAACTTAAGATGTAAAAATAAACTTTATGTGCGTCCCCCCCGAACGGAAAAGTATGGGAGAATGAATCTCTTATTCCTAGGTGCTCAAATGTACAATAAACTACCAAATGAAATAAAAGAATCTGTAAGCCTGAACATTTACAAGAAAAAATTAAAACAATACATTATGAGCTAAATTAATATTGTCACTTATTATATTATACCTTGTTACGTAACTACCTAAAACTACTATCTACAAAACACTACCTATAAAATCATTAAATAACAAGTAACCAAAAACACTAACTTTAAAGTTATCCCAGTAAACAAATTATCAACGTAAGGTAACTCAATGCTGACTCCTGGACTAAAATACGATAAATTACACACACAACTATATTCCTTCTCAATAGACAACACTACGCTTGCCAACTGCCTCACATAAACAATTTTGTATCCCAGTTTTTTTTTTACAACTACCCTCTGTCTTTTCGTCACTAACATAAAAAAAAATTCAATGAACTAGGTACCTACCAATCGACGACATTCAAACCTTCTTATCTAAAACATAATTTACAATTTTGTTGGTGACTGCCTAGCTTCCTACTATTAAAAATTCCATATAAAAATTGTTATTTTTTGTAATCTTAGGTTAGCTTAGCTGATGCCTATCTTATTACGTTGCTATGTACGTACGTATGTACATAGTGCGCGTTAACCGGGAAGAGCGCTGGAAAGCGGTGGAGATGTGTTTGCACATACAATATCTTGCACCATCACACCCCGTCCCCTCCTTCCGTAGTTCTTTTTACGTGACGCGTGCTATACCTACATAGTAGTTCTGTTAATCCTAGGTATACTCACCTCCCTATTGATTTAGATTAGTTTTTGGTTAATACTTGTTTCGCCATTAGTTTAAACATTTGAATACCTATGTATAAGAATATTTTTTAAGTCTGAACATTTATGAATTGTTTACGTTAAGCATACTACTTCGCCACTAGCCTTAAATTTACTTTATTTACCTTTAACTCATTTAAGTGAACTGTATCTGTTCTTATGAGAATAAACTCTTTAAACCGAACCCTCTTATTCATAATCCCTGTTATTTTATAACTTTAGCTTTATAGAGTATGCTTGTCTGTCACTTTCATGTCAACGAAGAGACAGCAACATACTTATTCGTCTGATAAGCTATTGGCGCGCTAAAAGACCATTATGAAGAAAAAAAAGAATAATAATAAGAATCCCCTCCACTGTTTCCCTTTATTCATTTTTGATTGAGTGGAGGTTGTTATACCTCAGGGTACGCCAGCCGGATCCTGAGTTGGTGCACGGCGACGGCGCACATGTCTCGCACGGGGAAGGCGCCGAGGCCGCGCTGCGCCGCGAACTGGCGCACCGCCGCCGAGATGTCGTGGCAGTGCGCGCGCGTGTCCACGAAGAACTCGTTGCTAATGAACATGAAGTTCGACGGAAACGAATCCTGCAACACACATGCACAAGGATTACATTATTATTTAACCATCCGATCCCGTGGGCTCGTAGCACAAAACCCTGCGTTCAATATAATAGTAAATAACATACACAAAAAAGAACTCCGATTTCCGTACTCATTTAGTGGACAATTTATCGATGATACAAAATAAATGCACAACACCGCACTAGCACTGACGACTTGACAGAATAAGGTCATCTTATAACACGTCTCTATAGGGTTTAGTGCTCGTAGCCCGTGGGGTCACCAGTTAGAATTATTATAAAGAAAAATTACAAATTTCAGTTGAATTTATTCGACGGCACATCTGTGGCAATTTTTGATGGCACTTTCATTTAGGTATACAGTTTCGCCAGGCCAGACGTAGAGCAGAATGTAGAGGTATAGTTACCGCGGCGGAGGCGGGCGGCGGCAGGTCCGGATGCTCGGACATGTCCAGGCGCAGGTCCAGGTCGTTCCGGCATACGATGCGGTCGCGCAGCTCCGACAGCCGCTGCCGGCCGAGCACCACCACGTCGCAGTTGAACACCGAGTGCCGGCCGCGGACCTGGCACACGCGACCACATTACATTACGTTCCGGCACACGATGCGGTCGCCGACCTTACTACGTAAGTAGAAGAATTAGTACCTACAGAACTTTCAATCCGCAGATCCGTTCAAACAAAAAACAACCTTTGCTGCGACTAAAGCGCAATTTAGCTCGCACAGCCTTTATCTGGATAATTGCCTAAATATTCGGGTTTACTCCCGTTGAGTAACACCTTTCAGTCACACTGTGACACAATGGGTAAAAACTTCCCGTTGAGTCCGTCTGTTACCCAAAAAACTTTTTTCCATTCTGTCACACCCTTTGGTAAGTATTAGTTTTACTGAATGGGAATAAATAATTCCCCTTGGGTAACACTGTTACTATATATTATACTATACTTATTGAAAAAAAATCAATAAGTATACATAATTTCAATAAAAACAGTTCTATTTTGCTATTTTAATCAGGTATGACTAACTCAAAAAAAAATTTCGTTTTCATAATTTAATGTATTTATTGAAGTTATGTATACTTATTGAAAATAAATGTATTTATTGAAATTTTGTATAATTATTGAAGTATACATAATTTCAATAAAAACAGTTCTATTTTGCTTAGTTTCAATAAGTATATTAATATTTTAATTTGAAATTTAAACAGTGTTAGTTCTAAGTGTTAAAGAACTTTTAAAAACAAAACAGTGGCATTCATAGCTACCATTTCGTAGTCAGTTTTGAATTTAATTCGGTTCCAATAAGGAATTTGAGATGAAATCAAACTATACAGTATGACTTAGTTGCTGTTGCTCATTAGAGAGTACATTAAAATAAGTTTTTGCCCTCGTGAAATGGTTCAAGACAACTCCTAAAAGTCCCTTCTCCATAGAATTCTGTTAGTTCACAAAAAAATTGCCTTACTTCTACAGATCAGAATAATGAAGAAATAAGGCGCTTAAAGTAGTGAGACTTATGTAATGCGACATATTTTATTTAATTATTCCCCTTGAGTAACACCTGTTACACATTGCAACTTTTTTTCTTGTTCAGTAACAGTGTGACCGAACGGGAAAATAAAAATCGCAATGTGTAACAGGGGTTACTCAACGGGAAGTTTTCGTCCCATCGTGTCACAGGGTGACTGAAAGGTGTTACTCAACGGGAATAACCCAATATTCGCATCCTTTTTTAACACGTAACTCTATCTCGCATTTATGATGCTAGGGCTTGCAACTCGTTTATGTAACTAGCTGCTGCTATTCACCAACGCGCTATTAAACTATTTATTTCTTCTGTGTTAATTAACGCGCGACACGACGACCGACGGTGACGTGCCAGCCATTAACTCACATGGTTTCCCTCCTGCGCGGTGCGCGGCCCCTGCCCGGCGGAGAAGGCGAAGGGTCGGTAGACGCGCACGCGGAACAGAATGTCTTTGCCGGGCTCCAAGTCCGGGGGCATGTCGTCTGGTTCCGGTGCCTTGTCCTGGATAACATAATTAACTACTAGTTGCGCCCCGCGCAGATTTAAATACCGGTATTCCCATGGGATAAAAAGTAGCCCATGTGCAATTCCAGACTAATCTCTGTGCCAAGTTTTATCCAGATCCGTTCAGCCGTTCTGGCGTGAAAGAGTAACAAACGAACATCCATCCATCCATCCACACTTAAAAACTTTCGCGTTTATAATAATAGTAGGCTTATTTCTCATAGAAAAAAACGATAGACCAAACCATATCTTTGTTTCCTGTTCTACTATCTAAGCTTTGGTCGGGTGAAACTGGCAATTAAATTCAACTAGTTTTAAGGCTTTTCAAAGTTATCCTTGTGATTTTATTGATATGGCTTTGACTTTGGTTTTTATCCCCAATAGAGTGCCACCAAGGTGAGTAGGCCACCATGATGGATAATGATGCGTTCTAAGTTTATACCTGATTCTGTAGAGGTAGCAGCCTAACACCCCTATATTTCAACTTCCTAGGAAAAACGTGACCCATGTCCACTTTAATTCTGGTTTGTAGATTCTTCAGAGTGTGGAGCTTGGGGTTGTCGGGTATGGCCACAATGCCATGCTCCTCTTCACGCAGCGCCATCGCGGCGGACAGCAGGCCTTGCGTTGGTCGCGACGACGACATCTCCATCTCTTTACCAGATAATAGCAAATCTGGACTGCAATCAAAGGGTAACATGAGTTTGTTCACTTTTCACAATATTGGTTTGTTTTGGTTTATTATGTCTGAACAATTTTATTTTATTTATTAAATGAAGGTGAATTTAATTAAAACAGAAACCAACAAGAGCAAGTGATGAGTACCTACCACTTAACATCAGGTGGGCCATGTGCTAGTTCATCATCAGAAAGTATTAAAACAACAAAAATTAATAGTTCTGGCATAATTTACCTGCAATACTCCTGCACCTTATTATACTCATCATCAGGTAAACCAACAAAATCCCGACAAGCTTTATCCTGGAAATTCTTCAAGTCAGCATTATTTCTTGGTCTGCCAAATATTGGTAAATCATCAAAAACACTTGACATGTTACTTGCAATTATAGGCTTTGTCACAATGCTGTTGGTTACCTTATGCCATACAGGTCCAGTGTGTTCTGTGAACATTTTTACTTTCTTGGATTTTTTTCTTTTTTTTGTTCGGGAACAGCCAGGTTTTTCCCTTTGTTCATCTATATTTCCAACTAATTCACTTGTTGTAGGGTCAACTGGCTTTATAGATTCATCAAAAGTAGAGCTAATTGTTTTATTCGTTTCACAGTGAGAAGTGCTGGGAACTGGGTCCCCATTTCTGTTTCTCCATGTTTTTTCATCTTCTTTAGGCACTAGGGGTTCTACAACTAGATGTAGTCCTCCTTTATTAGAGTATGAGCGTACCACTTTACTAGACAAGGGTTTGGCAAACACTTCCTCTTCCATTTGTTTTAACTTTATGTTTTTAAGAATAACAACATTAGAAGCTTCCATTTCTCGATCTGGAAAACATGAAGTCCAAATATATAGGTACATATTACATTGAAGTGAAGGAATTCAACAACAACAACAAAACTAATTTTAAAGCCTGCAAGGTCGCTTCTATGCTTTTGGTTTGGAGAGTGGCTCAAATTCATCCAGCTCACCTCATAGTACCTACCACTACAATGTAGTAGGTATAGGTATTAATGTACTTAAACTAGTACGTATAGCTTTAGGAAACAGATGTTACCTAGATAAGTGCCCGATCGCCCAGTCTAGCCAACTTGGGGCTGATGCCCGATCGGAGTTCATACCTGAGGGTGGACTGTCTTCCATATTTATTTTTCAAAGTTTTTGGGTGCACCGTAATGAACAGGACGGGCATATAGCCCAGAGCAGTAATTCTATTTATTTTTAACTTGGTTGGACGAAACAAATTCTCACTCACTTTGTTTGTAAGTTCGTTCAAAAATAAAACTTTTATTTTACTTTTTATTTTACACAATACAATACGGTGTTGCCTGATGATGAGACAATTGAATGAAAATGCGGTACTATAGCCGTGCGAGTGCGTGCTTCAAAAACGCAGATTTTCAACACAACCAAAGAGTATACGATAGCAATAACACAACAACAACACAACAAGCCTTGTTGTGTTGTTGTTGTGTTATTGCTAACAAGCGGAATTTCTGATAGGACCACTTGTGATGTGAGTGATGTTGGCAAAGAGTAAAATAAATATGTGGAAAGATGTTGGTTAAAATACCGCCGAAATTACTCGACACAACTCAAAATAACAGAAAAACAAAAATGCTACGTTGCTTCGCATGTGGGGGCATTGACAGGAAAAGAAGAAGAGAAAACAAATCTACAAAATGGTTAACTGCTTGCGGTCCCTTGGGTACTATACTTAGAGCATGTATAACGGGAGTTGCCAAGCGCTACTTTTAGTACTAAAATCTTTCTGCCGGTTTTCGCGGGAGGCGAGGTAGTACGGTACACAACACATTTACATAATCACGCATACTAATGCAGAAAAATTAAGCGTCCCTATAAGCGCACACGCAAGTAAAAGCTGTACACCAACACAAAAACAATAACACAACTAAAGAATTACTGTTGTTACACTTTTGTTTAGTTACACACTAACACAAAAAAGTAGTGATGGGTTGTAAAAAGACCGACAAAATGAATGATTTCATATGAATGAAATCAGGGTGGTTCAAAATCATTACTTTTCCTTTATTTAGCCAAGATTAACAAACGTGTACCTGTCTAGCCTAGTAGGTATTACTAAGTAAATAGAGTGCTGGCACCGACTCCAAAAATATCAGTAATTGTTTAATGTCATAATAATAAAATTATAAGATTTGTTGAAAAAATGGATACCTATTTGGAAGTAGATTGAAATATAAATCCATAATGCAATTATTTTTAACTTTTTAGTGTATTTTTCATAACAAATTGGATAGCAGTTTTGGAGTCGGTTTTTTTTTGTAAAAAATATTTTATTAAGAGTTTGTAGAGCGTAATCTCTAAATCTACTGAAACGATTTTAAAAATTATTTTACAAATAGAAAGCTACACTGTTGTTGAGTAACTTTAAGCTATATTCTATTTTCGCAAGTAGTAAGTAATCTTTCAAGTAAGTAGTCTTTCATGAATGCATTTTTAGATAAATATTTTGTTTCTTTATTGGTATGATGTATCCAGCAGTGGACTTACATAGGCTGATGATGATGATTGGTATGACGGGGAAAGGTGATGAAAAATTATGGCGACGATAAAAAAGTAGCCCATGTCCCTCTCCAGCTAACATACTACAGCTATACAAAAATCACGTTTATACGATTCTGCGTTTAAAAAGTACAAAGAAAATAGCAATAAACCAACGACACAGCACAACAAAAATTTTAAGGGGGCTCCATAAAGCGACGTATTGAAGGCAGAATGACAGAGACAGTTTTTGTAGAGTCCAATACTGAACCTCCTTTTTTAAATTGGTTAAATATGGGTACAAAAAACACATCGCATTTTATTCTAATTTTACGTTCATTCCATCATTCATTCAATAGATTTCGCTCAACTAGTCCCCACACTACGCCTTCTACCAAGGAATATAAATTCACCGACACCTCCTACCAAGACGATGGCGTCGTATTAAAACTGTCGTAACTGGTATTCCATTAAATATAAATTAAACGTAATTACAAAAACAATTGACTAAAATATCACTTATTTGTGATAGGAAATACCGTGTTCCCTAAAGTTTGATGTCTCTGATCTCCTTTTACACCGAAATACCGCACAATTCACCATTTTTACTGAGCACTACTTCGCGACACGAAACGACAACTAATGGCCGCGCGGTGATGAGTGAAGTAGTTTTATATAACGTGCATGGCCAAGTCGCGTCTTATGGCCGGCAGAGGGGTATGCCTTGCGTTAACATCTCCAGTTATAAATTCTCTAAGGTACTATAGTACCCAGCCGAGTTCGTAGCTAAAAGCAACTGGGTACTATGGTACCTGATATTGAATTTCCGGGGCCCCTTGGAATAAATCCGTCTATTCTGCTTTCTCTAATTAAATATACGTAAGGACCAATTGCCATCCCTTTCGCACTTCCTTTACGCTTCATTTCATGTATGCCAACTGGAACAAACTATACAAAGACTTGATAGAAAAAATTATACAAGAGGAAAAACCTCGATACAAACAAATATTGTATTGGTTTTACAAGCTTGTAAATGAATAAGTTTGTACAATAGACTGTTTTGTTTTTTTCTGCTTCAGATTGAATCTATTTACTGATATAAAACATCTGAAACATAATCTATCCCAAAATTTTTAAATTAAAAATCATTGTATACCCAATGTATGTATACATTTTTAAGAATATTTATGTGCTGTGCTATTTTTTTTCGTAATATTCCATCACATCTATACATATTATTATGTTATTCTAAGCGCTAACTCAACCCCATCAAAAAACACAAACACAAGTAGGGTCTAAATACAATGAGTTGCGTCAGAAATAGCTTTAGGTGCAAGATGGTAAACCGCGCGCCGGCCGCAAAAAATATCGGTCGACCGACACGCGTTGCCTTTAGAGAGCGCGGCCGCGCGGGGCTGGTGCCGCAAGCGGTACGTAAACTTGAAGTTCGTTTTCAGAGAAGCAACGTAGCTTTTCATTTCATTTGTTTTTCTAATGTTATTTTGAGTTGTGTTGTGTAATTTTGGTGGTATTTTAACCAATATTACTTGTGGTCTTAGCACAAAGTGTAAGCATTTGGAACCCATGTTTGGAACGAAAGTGTAATATCGTGATTTGACCGAAAATGTTTCAAATGTTTTGAAAAAAACCGACACCATTTTCTTCAAAACAAATGACGTGACTTGAATATGCTATGGAGTGACTTGTCAAAAAAGTAAAAATCACTTGATATTGTCAAGATTGTATAAACATATACGGACAGGAGCCATGAACAAAAAAGAAGAAGACAGACGTTTGTCACGTTTGTGACGTTTGTGTGTTGATGTGTTGTCAACTTTAACAAATTGTCAACAAGTTGTTATCATTCGTTGTTGTCATTCTGTAATATCTGTAAATCGTGTGCGCGTGTTGTGTTTGCCTGCCGATCTAATTAAAACTGGGCACGGGGCATTTACCTATATTACATTAATCAACTCAGCAAGATGTTGACCCTATGGAACTTATTCGAAGCCTCTCTTTTATGTCTCAATGCTGTCTGTGTTCTCCATGAAGAAAGATTTATGCAAAAAAGTAGGTTTACAAAATTTATTCCGGTTAAACTATAGCTACCCTGGTACCTGAGTTGAGGGTTGGTGATGGGGTGGGGGCAAGTTTTTCCATCTATTTTAAATAGTAAAAATTTCTTTACTTCAAAAAAAAAAAAAAACCCTAACCTAATGGGAATTCCTTCCCTTTTAGTCTTTTTGTCTAGGAGATGAAATATTATTTCCAATTTTCTTCACTTTAGTAAAAAAAACCCTAACCTATTAATTTACCTGAAAATGTGAAGAATTTTTTTCATTTCCTAGAAAAAAGAACCATAGGGAAAGACTTGCCACCTACCCCCACTTGCAACCCCCTATCCCCAACCCTCAACTCAGGTACCAGGGTAGCTATAGCCAGCCTTTTATTCCAGTCTAATAACCTAAACCTATCAAATATGTAGGTACCTACCTATCATTAGATAATTATTTTAGATATATTTTGTTTGCATGTACGAAGCACATGTAAAAAAGATCCTCGCAGACCTCAGGGTCAGGGTACCTTATAATGTATCTATGCAGCATACCTTCTATTTTCCTATTAAAGCGCTACCTCTATGTTCCAGTGGGATGGGGTGCTAATACTCAAAACCAAGGATATACAGACCAGTCTTCAGTAAAATTCCAGATATTGAACTTAGTGAGATCAATCAGAACTGTGACTCGAAGTAAGTACCAACCCACTGGCTATCTCTATTCACACTAGTGCTAGCAATCCAAAAATTATCATCTGTTTCTGTTGTTTATATAAACTTATCAGAAAAACAACAGGCCAACAATTGGTAGTAGGTAAGAAAACATCAGTAGTAAATTCTTTAGTAATAGCAGGTGGGTAGATACCCACCTGCTATTACTTAATTACATGTCTTAATTACATATAATTTATTTTACATAATTAATTACACATCTTAATTAATTACATACATGTCTTAATTACATGTCTCTTTATTTGCCTACATAGCTTAATTAGGTAGTTGCAAATAGGTTAACATAAAAACACTAACAGACATTTCTTTTGTTTCAGTTCCTTTGATAATCCTCAATGTACTCACAATAATATTCAAATTATTACTTGGATGAATGGTACCTACTTAACTAAGCCTTTTATCAATGGTGTCACTGGTTTATAGACTTTTTAAGTTGTATTCCAATAAAGATGAAAACTTTTGAACAGTGCAAAACTTTATGTATGAATAAAATAACTAGGAATGATTTATGCAGTGACCTTCAACCTTGATTTACTTGTAACATTGTATGACTTAGTTAGGACTAGTTATATACACAAATTTATCTTTATTAAAAGAAACATATTTTTAAGCATATAATTTTTTCTTTGAAGTAGTTGGTTTGTACTCTGGTAGGTAGGTGTAGGTACTCTGGTAGATGGGCTTGCAACCTGTCACGTATGGAATACTAACTACTTCAAAATGTGGGTATGTGCCAAATGTAATGTTTGGACGTACCTCTGACCCCCCTTCATCACACGACATCCTCAAAGAATCTTAAGTACCTACCAAGAGGTACTGAGAGGTCTGGCTCAAGTTTCTACAATGAGAGCTTAACTAGGAGGCTGAAATTTTTGTCACATAGATCTACCTACACATGAAGCCCACATCTAAAATCGTTTTTCACGGAAACGCCTGTAGGTTTTCGAGAAATATTTTTTTTTATCTAAATTTTCTCTACAAAGTGCAACTTACACGAGATTTTTGCTCATCTGACAGTATCACAATGTAATTTTTCCGCAAACTTCGGAATTTTCGATTTTTTCGATTCGATTTTCGGAATCGTGACACAGAGCGCCCCGACTCCCACGTAGTCTTGAGGTCCCACCCCTAGTGTATATAAAAATCGAGAAGCCAGAAGCTCGCGTTGAGGTCCTGGGTGGAGCAAGCCCGCGAAGCCAAGTGGAGGGAAGAAGGGGGGAGGTGGCGAGCGAAGCGAGCCGGCGACTTCCAAAGCGGAGCGATGGTTGAGCGGGAGAACGTTGCTTCTCCCGCTCAACCATCGCTCCGTCAGGGGCAACCCCACGAGTTCTGGCTGAGCCATTCCAGCTGTGCATTCCAGAGTCAAGCCCGGGGCACCCCAATTTGTTTACTTTACGTTCTAAATGAGACGCAAAAACAGACAGAGTGCCAAAGAATAAAAGTGGCAGTACAAATAAATTAGTTATACATCTCTTCGGGAATCTGACTTCAAAATGGATTTAGCGTATTTTTGATACCCATAAAAAACAAAAAAAAATTCTCTGAAACTAAAATTTTCCATTTACCCCCCCCTTCACTCTCCCCTCCCCTTCCCGTCCCCGCTCTGAGCTCGCATATTGGAAACTCCTTCCTCATCTTCCTGCCCATATCCCTCGCTGAGTGGGGTCAGCACAATAGGTTTTCTGGTTTTGAACCCACTAACCCATGACGGTCACTAACCGGCGTGAAAGTACAAACTTTCGCAGAGTATGGATGAAACTCGTCAGAGGGATAAATTATAGTCTGGAATAGCACATAGGCTACTTTTTATTCCGTGGGAATACCGGGATTTAAATCTGCGCGGGTAAAACTGCCGGGCGCAACTAGTCGTGAATTGTAGTAACGTCACCAAGGAATATAGATAAGACACTTGTATTCAAATTCCTTGAACGTCACCATGTGGCCAGTATCAGAAAAATGATGCAAAACTGATCATTTCCATAGACAAGGAGAGCTCAACCAATACTTTGCTAATCGTTGCATATCCCTTCAGCCGGCTTATTCACTAACTTTTATGAGATGCCCTGTCTTAGACAAGGGACTACGAGCGCGCCGTGAAATCTGTCCACGCCTTGGCCGTGAATTCTTAAAATGGCATTCACTAAGCCACAAGACTAGTTGTCTATGCCCCATGTCAGTGTGTCGTATGGTTCGTTCAAAATCTTCCACTCGGAAAATTATCGGTTTTATAAGAAACTAGAAGATATAGTTTTAGTGCCCAATTAATAAGTCTAGTAATAAATATCTTGAATTATAAGTTCTATCAACCATCAATTGTTGAACTTACTATATTTTATAGCAATTTGAAAAATATGAGGCCAAAAATTTTGCATTAGATATAACATTCAAGTCACGCTTGACTAGTTTCGGAACGAAAAGCTTTGACTAATTGTTTGTTTGTTGTGAATGTTGTGATTTAGATCAATTAATTCTATCTAACTAGATAAATATAATCCAGTAAGTCAGGGATTCTGCGGACCCAAATATCCATAAATTGTTTGTGCAGTACACACAGGGTTCCGAAGAATTATATAATTTTGATAAAAAAATTGTACCTACATATTCTTTTGTGTGCGAGATCCTTGCAAGCACGTTAGTGACTCCTCAAAAGTGTAGAAGAAGTCAAAAGTAAGTGTATCGATAAAATTATTAATACTATTACCTACCTAAACATATTGTTATGAACCACCCAAGCGAAGCAGCATTTTTCTGTCGCAAATGTTATCCTTTGCAACAGAAAAATACATGTTTAAGTACAATGCCATTAATTTTAATATTGTAAGTTGTCTTACATTCTAGTTTATCATGCCCCTAATCTTAATGGTTGGCAGTTGCTTTTTACCAATGATATCTGCAACATTGTCCAAGGGCGGAGGATTGCACTTAACTATTTATTCCTATATGATATGATAAAACCTATTTCTGCCTTGTTTCAGATGCGACAGCTTATTTGAAAATAATAGGTATAATGTGCAAAGTTTGGAGGGGCTGCTCATGATAGTTGTTTGGAGATTATGGTCAAGTCGGTTCATCAAAGATAAACAACAGCGAAGGAAATTGGGTGGCTTCTAGGGGACTCTGGCTTTCTCCAAAATTCATGGTTAATAATGCTGCTCTGTGCTCCATCCAGCTGATCATACTCTAGAAGTGTGCAAGAATTTTCAAAGCATGTATTATTACACAATCCTTGCTTGATCCATTATACCCGTAGTCTTTTGTGGGTGAACATGCACTATGGCAATATTTCCAGGTTTTGTGGTATAACAGAAATTAATGTGATAGTGTCTAATGTGTTTAATGTTTATCTCTTGTTTGTAAAAAATCTTATATACCTATAGTAATATAAAATTAAATAATATTATAGGTATTGTCTTTAATTAAAGGTGTATGTATCTTATAAGTGTATTTGACATAAAATAAAACAAAAGGAAGATTGTTATTTGACAAATTTATTTTATTTACCTTTTAATACACTTGTTTACCTACTAAGTACAATTCATACAATTTATTGTATAAAAGTGTATTGACAAGTGTAAAACTTGTTTGAAACAATTTACCTAATAACTACCTCAGTCAGTGCAGACCACATCCTCTAACCCATACACAGCCACAAGGCCCATGACTGTTGTACCTTCTCATCCACCTGCAAAAAATCATTCAAGGTGCATGGGCTGTAGCCGGTACTTGGGGTCATATAGCCCCAGTGCTTGGTGTCATTGTGTGATGCCTTTTTCTAAACATTATTTATCATGTCATGCCATGTCTGAAAGTATTCAAAGACAATTAGAATTATAAATAAAATTTAGTGTAAGTAGGTATACTTTTTAGTGTATACCTTGGTATTTTTAAAGAAAGCAAGTTTGGACTATTTAGGTAGTACCTGCTTCCATTAGGCCACCGTTTTGATTGGCCCTCTCATGGAGTTTAGGCTGAGGCTTTTCCAGGAATTCTCAATATTTACATGGCCTTGTAGGGTGTTGCTTATCCCCACAGCCATTGCCGGATGGGCCTGCATGTGCTCAGCCAAAGTTGACAAGAGCTGAGCTGGCCTTTGTGTGGATGGTACTTGCTTGCATTCTGCGAATGAAAATGAAAACAATCAACATCTTCACTCAATATCGCCGGCATTGATTATACAATCCCTCGAATCTATTGCAATGTGTGATTGAATTACTTACTACAAATTTCATAATAACCCCACTTACATAATGCTTTTCAGGATTTTATTTTATTTTATACCACTTTGTTTATAAACACAAACATAACCTCTAAGATGCTCAAAAGAAACGAGCCGTACTAACTTCATCGGTTTCACGCTATTCTGTGCCTTAGCACGCAAGCTCACGCTAGGCAGCGAGCGTGATTTGTTGACAGTTCAAATCATGCCGAAATCACCGTGACGTCACGTAAGGAATGAAATTATGGCTTAGTGAATGCTCATTATGTCCTTCCGCCGTTATTCGAGGCCTTTTAAACATATTTTGAGATTTGTCCTTCCGTTTCCGGCCGTATTTATAATAATTCGTCGTTGTAGTTCCGTTTTAGTAGTATAGGGGGCGCTTCTTCCGTCCGTAAGTTCACCAGTTTGTGCGAGCGCATTTCTCATCATTTGGCGTCCTGATTTTCGTGCCGTGAAGACGTGCGTGACGCAGTTCGCGTACGGTCACACAAAAAGCTTATTTTGTCGTCTTTATTCGTTAAAATAAAGTAAAACGCTGTTAGCGTTCGATAAAAATTTAAAGTTTTAAAAGTATAAGTAGTTCCAAATTATAATGTCAGATAGTACTAGTGATGAGCGTGATCGGGTTTGTAACTCATCTTCGTCGACAAGTGAGGATGGTGATAATGGCGGTAATGGGGTGGATAAACGCAAAAGGCGCAATCGTACGTGCGAAGCGGACACACACCACACAAAAAGATCACGCAAGGAAGGTAAGGTTTTAGAAAACCTTACCAAACAAGTAAGTGAAATTCAAAATTTTTTGTCGTGGAATGCCTACCCTCCGCCTCCTGGCTATTGGCACCCCACCGAATTTACAGTGCAAAACGAGACTCCCGTCGAGCCGAGCTTACCGGAAGAAAATTTAGAATCTACCCTCAAGTTTGACTTTGAGTTAGCTACAAATTTGAAAGTACCAACTGTTCCAAAAGCTTCTTCTGAACATTTGGAATTGCTGAGTTCGCTGCAACATTTTAAAACCGAAAATTGGACAAATGTCCGTTATGCCGAGATTCAAAAATCTTACAATGCACGGCCGGGGTTTGTTGATTTGGAGGTAAATGATGAACTAAAACAATTTGAAAAGCCGAGTAGTCTTGCTGCTACTGATAAATCTCTGGGTGCTATTACCCGCGCGGTTATTATGCAAAGTGATGCGTTGAAAAAAGGGGTGTCCGATTTACTTCAATGGACCCAAGAAGTAGATAGTTTAGATAATGAGTCTTTGGTCTCTAAAATCAAGGAAATATTTTCTGGGGATTTTCAAAAAGTATCCCTTGATTGCTTGCAGTTAATATGCGGTCGCAGGGCCGATATTGTTGAACAAAGACGCGACGCATTCATTAATTTGGTAAAAGACAAGTTTTTAAAGGTTAGTTTAAAAAAGATACCACCTTCGTGCGAGTTTTTATTTGAGAAAGAAACATTCGTAGAATTTCTAAAAAATAATGGGGGAGTTAATAAAATCTTTTCTATCCCGAAAACCTCCTTCTCTGCGCAAGAGAAGCGAGTTGCATCTGGGTCCCAGGCTGCGCAACCTGGACCTAGTGGTTACAATCAAGCCGGTCGCTCCATGGCACCGCTTCATACGAATAGGTATCCGCCACCGCAAGGAGTGCGGCCTTTCTACTCATACAGCTACAATTATGAATTCCCTGGTTATGGTAATAATGAGCGGTTCTTTCGGCCACAGTTTAGGCCCCAGACATATGCCCCACGTCAGCAGACTCCGGCAAACACTAGAAAATCATTCGGCCGACAGGGGCCATATACACAACAAAGTGCCACGCGTGGCAAAGGTAAAGGGGATAACAAGTATTGACTCTCTGCGGGCGTTTCGGGGGGGCAGGCTAGAGTATTTTCTCGATGCCTGGAAAAAGAGAGGAGCACCAAGCTCACTGATTCAAGTAATATCGGGTTACATAATTCCTTTCCAAGCCAAACCACCGCTGGTTTTACCTCAGCTCTTAGGTTCTCGTTACCAAACTGCTCCATCTCCGCGAATGGACCAAATTATAAACAATATGGTAGAGGAAAGTATTTTGGAATGTGCCCCCAATACGCCCAGTTTTCTGTCAACCCTATTCTTAACCCCCAAGAGCGATGGCTCCATGCGTCCAATATTCAATCTAAAAAGATTAAATCATTTTGTAAAAATAACCAAATTCAGATTGATCTCTGTCCATCGTATCCCGGAATTCCTACAACCGAACGATTGGATGGTGAAAATAGATTTAACCCAAGCTTACTACCATGTACCAGTCTCTCAGAGTCACCGTTGCTTCCTAAGACTCTTGTATCGAAGCCAGCTACTACAGATGACCTGTTTGCCATTTGGTCTTGCAACAGCCCCCAAAATGTTTGCATCCCTTTCGAACTGGACCGCAGAAATCTTCCGAGAGCAAGGTATACGAATAGTAGTTTTTCTAGACGATTTTTTGATTGTTTGCCAGGACAGGTCGAAACTAGTAGATCAGACGAAAACGGTCCTCCTAACCATGCAAGAATTAGGTTGGAAGGTAAATACAGAAAAGTCAATTCTAGTCCCACAAAAAACGTTAGAGTATTTAGGTCTAGTGTGGGACACATGGCAGAACAAAAAATTTCTTCCAGAGAAGAAAATTCTTGGTCTGCAGGGGACCATATCAAAACTATTAAAACGAAAAAAGGCTACCCTCAGAGAAATGCAGAGTATAGTAGGGAGTTTAAACTTTGCCAGACTGGCCGTTCCGCAGGGTCGTCTAAATTTTCGTTACTTGCTAGCTCATTGCAACAGTCTCCTCCAGAAACAGCCGGAGATACTTTGGCCTCTTCCTCTTCCAGCTATTGCAGAGCTAACGTGGTGGATGACAAACTGTCGAACACCATCCAGAGTCCATCCTCCATCAAATACACATTTCCTGACGACGGATGCCGCAGACTCCGGCTGGGGAGCCGAGTTGAACGGGATGCAAATGGTGGGCGACTGGTTAGACGAAGAGGGGTCGTTTCATTCGAATCACAAAGAGATGTTGACTGTTCTAAAATGTTTGTCCCAGTTCGCTCGTTTTCTGAGCCATTCGTCACTGCTGTTACAGTGCGACAACAGATCGGTCGTTGCGTATCTGAGGAACGAGGGAGGAAGTCGATCGGTCATTCTGATGAATCTGACTTATCAAATTTTCGAAATATTAGACCGTTGGGACATTCATTTAGTAGCACATCACATTCCAGGAAGATACAACAGTGTAGCCGATCGCCTTTCTCGAAAATCTATAATCCCAGAGTGGCACTTAGTTCCGTCATTGACAAAAGTAGTGTTCGCAAAATGGGGTACTCCAGAAATAGATCTGTTCGCGTCAGCTCGAGCCCATGTGGTTCAAAGGTATGTCTCCCTAGATCAGCGAGATCAAGCAGCATGGAGACACAATGCATTCGCTTGGGAATGGGAGTTCGAACTAACTTGGGTGTTCCCACCTCCAAATCTAATGCCAAGAGTTCTCATGCATCTCAACCGAGCGAAAGGTACGTATCTTGTGGTAGCTCCAAAGTGGCCTCAGGCGTTTTGGAGAGCAGACCTCAAAGCACGAGCGACAGCATCACCGTTCACAGTACATCGGTTAGAAAAAGTTCTAGTAGATCTGTCAACGGGCCAGCCTCCACCGAAGGTTCAGAACCTGACGTTAGAGGTTTGGAGATGTGGGGGTGGTCTCGGGCTGTAGAATCTTGGTCAAATCAACAAAAAGCGTTATTACGAGCGGGGTGGCGAAAATCCACCATCAATACCTATAAACCGGCTTGGGAGCGATGGGTTAGATGGTGTAGATGTTTTTCAGTTCAGGTCAATAACCCTTCGGGCTCCGAATTAGCAAGGTTTTTAGCTGACCTTCATCTAAAAGAGGGTTTAGCCTATAGAACAATATTAGTTCATAAATCGGTTGTGTCAACATTGTGTGGAGCAGAGGATAGCTCACGTCTTAGTTCAAACGTGTTGGTTAAACAAATTTTACGATCAATTTCAACAAATAACTCTAGAAAACGTCCTAACCAGAGTGTATGGGACACCACGATTTTAATTTCCTGGTTGTCAAGTAATTGTGTGAATTCTGAAAGTTTATATGAAGTTTCGCGACGCTGCGCCATCCTCTTGCTGCTATGTTCGGGGCGTAGAGTTCACGATTTAACACTCTTAAGTATTTCAAAAGATTCGTTTGTAATCAATGACGCGGATAACACTGTGACGCTTTGGCCCATATATGGATCTAAAACGGATTCGGATTCATTTATTCAGTCTGGTTGGAAATTGTTCCCAAATTTAGATAATCCTAATCTGAATCCAGTTTTGTGGGTCAAAACGTTACTCTCTCTTGGTAAGACTAGAAGAGAAGAAGCTAACATAGAAAATTTGTTTGTGACTGCCCGTGGTATAGCAAGACCTGCTTCCCGAACTATTATTGCGGGATGGGTTAAATCTGTTTTGAGAGAGGCTGGTGTTGATGCAACCCCTGGAAGTGTCAGGTCCGCTGTAGCTTCAAGGAGTTGGATCGACAAAGAGCCACTAGATAAGATCTTAGCGAGAGCTAACTGGCGATCTGCAAATACTTTTATAAAATTTTATAAAAAGGAAATACAATCTAAGCCCAACACTTCCATCAACACCTCACTGGGGGTTCTCTTTGAACCAGTAAAATAGAAATTGTAATTAGTATCATGCATGATTGAAAATTTGTAAACTAATAAAATTGTAGTAAATTTAAGTTTGAAAAAAAAAAAAAAAAAAAAAAAAAAAAAAAAAATAATAATAATAATAATAGTAATAATATGTACCTAATAATAATTAGATATCACATTGGCGTCCGTTCACCAGGCGAGAACAAACACAGTCTCAAAATATGTTTAAAAGGCCTCTAATAACGGCGGAAGGACATAATAGCAGAGTTTTACCTACCATTAAAACTCTTATTATGTCCGGAGCCTTATTCGAGGCCTTACAGTCAGTTCTGCCTGGTGTTAGTAGTTCATAAAAATGTAGTCTAATAGTAGTACATAGAGTTAAGTTATTTTGAGACCCACAATGATGAGAAATGCGCTCGCACAAACTGGTGAACTTACGGACGGAAGAAGCGCCCCCTATACTACTAAAACGGAACTACAACGACGAATTATTATAAATACGGCCGGAAACGGAAGGACAAATCTCAAAATATGTTTAAAAGGCCTCGAATAAGGCTCCGGACATAATAAGAGTTTTAATGGTAGGTAAAACTCTGCTATTTAAGCGATTTCACGCCGCCTGCCTTGTCTTAGCCGAGCTCGCGCTGCAAATGGTCATAGTGAATAAGCCGGCAGGTCTCTCAGTACCAAGTAATAGCTCAAGATTCTTTGAGGATGTCTACTGGGGGTTGTCAGAGGTACGTCCAAACATTACATTTGGCACATACCCACATTTTGCAGTAGTTAGGATCCCATACGTGACAGGTTGCAAGTTCATCGCCGCTGCTAGAATACTAACTGGTTTCCTCACGATGTTTTCCTTCACCGAATGTGTACCAGAATTTGAATACTAGTACATCTATATTCCTTGTACGTAGTTATTGTATACTCTGTCCGTCGCGTCCGTCCGCCATTTTGACTTGTCTCTGCCTGACTGAATGACTGACGCAGTGCTGCCAATGCTAGGGCAATTGCCGTGTTCTACGGATTTCAGGCCAAAGAATCACAAAATCTACGGCCTACGGCCGCATCCTTGTGGCCGTAGCAGAATCTACGGCTTTTGCAAATTCTACGGCAATTAAAAACGTAAATTAAAGCGTTTTCTTTTTTTTTAAGCAGTGCTACGGCGCGGCCCAACTTTCCTCAGAAACACGGCTTTTTCACTTCATGTACATGACTGCCTAAAAATTTTCATTGGCAGCACTGGACTGGCGTGACTGATCAGATGTATTCAAATTCCTTGGATCAGATTTTGTCAGACAAAACAAAGAGTATACAATAACTGTCAGAGACAATAGTAAAAGTGGGCAAACAAAACGCCGCCGGTTTTCTTTTCCGCTACGAAGCCTACGTTTCTACGCGGATTATTGGTAAAATATGGCAGCAAATAATTATTTTGGGTTTACTCATGGAGGAACCCAATACGGGTGAGTTTACAAATGGTTTCCATATGTTTTATTTGATGCAGTGCGTGCTAGATGAGTGTTCAAGACGGGCTCGATAAAAGTGCCTTGTGGTTTCACTCGTGTTTGACCTAATCAAAATGGCGTCTCGGGAGGATCGATCGTGGTCCTTTTCATTGCAGTGGAACTAAAAGAATGTGAAGAGGTCTGTGATTTTTCAGCGCTGCTACAGCGAGTGCGGCATACGGCGGTCAGACGGGGTACGCCGTAGCCCCTGCGGCTACTGCTGCTACATACGGTACCCAGCGCGCTGCTGCTACAGGGTACGACACCGCTTACCAGGCAGCAGCAGCCACTCAAGGTATCACTTTCATTCATCTCTACACTGATGTAGACACGACAGAGCTGTTGTGATGTAGTATTTAGATTCCAGACCAACGACAAAAACAAAACACAATCAACTCTAATTGAAAAATCAATATCAATGCGGTGTTCAGGTCATACACATAACACGATTATATCAGCCCAGAAGTAGGTACGCTTCTAGGTGTTTGTGTCATATGGGTGCCCTGTCCAAATTCAAAAAGATTGAGTAAAAGGTAAATAAAAATATATTGCACTACTGCCAACTACGGATGTCGCGCTTAGCGGGATCAGTCATGGTCATTGATTATGGTTCAATGACCATGACCGATCCCGCTAAGCCACTGAAAACATAGGCACAACAAAATCACATACACTAAAAAGAATAGGTACCATTGTGTAGTTCCAAATTAAGTTTCATAGTTTGGTATGATTCTAGCTGTTAGCAATATATTTTTAGTTTGGATCAGAATGGTATACCTGCTTACCTAACCTACATGAATTTGTCTGAAATAAAGTATTATATTTATGATGGTAGTTGGTTAACAGCTGGATGTTCAGCTCATGAATTCCCAACTGTAGCTGTTGCAGACTTCAATAGTGTAGTTACAATGCAAACTCATTTTCATGAAGTCTGACATTGAGTAGAGGCTTTTAGTTTTTTATTCCTCCTGCACAAAACTTTTTATACATAGAACACTACCTATTCAACAAGGATTCCGTTGTGTATATTAGCTGCAACTATTTGCTGGATAATTATAAAATCTATATACCTACATAGTTTCTCGGCCAGTTATTCACATGCTCAGGCATGGATGTTGTCAGAGCTTAGTTCAGTTCCTACCTCAAGTCTTAAGTTTTTTATGAAAATAACTAGTTGCATCATTATTTTGATACCTACATCACAGTAGAAATAAATAAGATTGTTTGGACATGTAGAGAAGAGAGGATGGAAAATGGTGCATCAGGCAAGTGTGAATGGGATTATTCGATTATTTTACTACCAAGATAGCTCGTAAGAAGATTTTTAAGAGAGTGAAAGAAGCAATATAAATATCTAAGGATCATACCTAGTTAAATCTGTGTTCTCTGCCTGGGAAAGAGGTGTGATTTTGTGTATAATATATTGTTAGATTGGGGTGATACAGTATCTGGAGGGCGTACTGTATACCTTAGAGTGGCTTAAAAGAATTTTACGTTAATAGCGCGTACGCATTGTATCCTTAACTACAACTGAACAAGGTTGAATATCGCCAGGATTCGTTAACGGCCACAAATGTAAAAATGGATTAGTTAGGCATAGGTGGTTAGGTGCGGCTGAAGGGTGAGGCTAAGGCGCATTTCACGCGAGTGCTTCTGGACGGGATGTAGGTATGTAGCTCTAGTATCTCGGTAACGCGCCTTGTGGACAGGCTCTAAGGGCAACGAGTAAGGTGTGTGTACATGTCCCTAGCAGCGGCAGCGGCGCACGCGCACGCGCACGCGGCGGCGGCGGCCGCGTCGGCGTACGACGCCAGCAAGTCTGCGTACTACCAGCAGGCGGCCGCGTACCCGTCGCCCGCGCCGCCGCAGCCGCAGCCGCAGTACGACGCCGCGGCCGCCAAGCCAGCCTACTCCACCACGCCCACCTACGCACAGGTATCCAACATTATCATTGTCACTGCATTAAAACCCCCTCATCTTGATGCACTACCCACCACCACCCTTTCATGAGGCCATTTTTGTATGGGAACTTGGGAGTCTAGCACGCTGTGATGTCATTGAACAAAGATTCTCTATTTCACACAAACTAGCTACTATACTATATGTTATCTGTAGAGCTACATTGATTGCAAATGTCAGAAAAGATTGGCAGTGTGCCAATGTTGATAATAACAGGAAACATTTTATATGTATCTCTGTAACCTTTTAGTTAACTATGATTTATTAGAATGAGCTAAGCTCATTGAGCTTTCTAAGTAATTTTATTGCAGCAAATAACTCAACAGCTTACCATTTTTAGCATCATGTCAACAACAATGATGATGTACTGCCACTATTTCTGGTTCCACTCAAGCAAAAATTTTAAATTAGAGCTTTACATAATCCATCTATAAGAAGTTTCAGTTTCTCTAGTAACCCAAGATGAACATTACATAATCAATATTGTTCATCTACTCCTATGTGGCTGACTTGGTACCCTGTATGTAGGGTACCATAGGATCCTTACGAGGTATCAGTCAGTCACATATAACAAAAAACTAAGGATTTTCAGACTAAACGTAATGCCAATTGAGTTTCAATTCAGACTTCATCATTCCTTAAAAGGAGGCTTTCATTCACAGACAAAACTGAACCTGAACTTGCGTTTTTATCTTTCAAAATTCATTGCAGTTTTGACAAACGAAAGCGTGAGTTGACGGTCGAAACATACTTTATTCTGGTCCGCTAAGCATGACATTTCACATGAGGTTACTAGCGCAGTAGAGTATGTTTTGTGCAGTAAGGTCGGTCTGTGACTGTGAGCCTGCGCTGTGGTCCCACGTGCCGTGGTTGCTGGTACTGAGGCAGTTGTCGTGTCCAATAGAACTTGATCTGCGTGCAGGGCGGCGCGCGCTCGGGCCCCGCCGCCAAGCCCGCGTACGGCGGCGTGTACAGCGCCTCCACGGCCGCCGCCTCCTACCAGCCGCAGCCCTACCAGGGCTCGCAGCAGTCGCAGCATCAGACTAAGCGTGAGTACTCACCTCCACCTGCAGGCTGATCACGTAGCCTAGCCTAGCTATATTAGACCCTATTCTGCTGCGGTTAGAGACACGATACGTTTACGCTATTGACATCAAATTCGTTCGTGATCAGGCCTCTGCACACACACCCTTTACTTTATTAGTTTCTTTACCCTTTACTTCGTATTACACTTACACTACCAAAGATCCATTATTTTATGTAATATTAACTTTTGAATGGGACATGCCTCTAGAGTAGATATCCGGCCTTTCTGACAGGTGAACCATTCGGAAAAAACGAAATGGTCTTACCGATAGCTGGTAGTTGGATATGATGAGACCTGATGACGAGTCGTAGAGGCCACTAAGCACAGGCTGCGCGCCTCGTTGTCGAGTTATTCGACGACTTGCGCTGCTCGTCTGTGCTTGTGGACTCGGTGACGATACGGCACTCTGATCCATTGCCTTCTTAAATAACATTTTATTTGGTTCAATATCCTTATTTTAATATGAGATGATTAATATGTTCATTTATGTGGGCATGACAAGTCTCATAAGTCATATAATTATGTTATATATTTTAGTTTGTAACATATTTTTGCTATGGACCCTGTATTTTTAAAATCTTTTACTATGTTGCCTGAAATAAATGATTATTATTATTTATTAAATATCAGAATCAAAATAAAAAATATCAAATAAAGAATATCAGAGAATTACAGATTGACACATCAATTACATGGAAGTCAAAGTTAGCGGGGGGTGCATGAAACTTGAATGAAATGTAAACATATTATCTGTGCAGAACAAGCCACAAGCCGCGGCAACACAGCTTATGATACCGCTCTGTATAACGCAGCCAGCATGTACGTCGCGCAGCAGTCCAAGGGCGGCGGCGGCGGCGGCGGCGGGCCCAGCACTCAATCCACCGGGTCAGTATTGCTGCTAACTTTACACAAGCATACCTACATTCTAATTCGTGTGGGGGGCAGGAGATCTACTCGGACGTCCCGCGATGGGGGGGGGGGGGTTGTATTGTGCATTGTGTTGCGTGCTTATGTTATCTATTATGTTGAGTGCAAGCATACCTTAGTATAACAATCTGTCAAAATTGTATTATTGCCTCATGCCAGCGGCCTATAATCGGCACAAATGAGAGTATATTTAGTATAGTAATAGCACAGATGAACTTGATATGTAGTACCAGAAAGTTTGACACTTGAAACCCAGCATATCGTCATTGGTAAGGCTTCAAGTTAGACAGGGTGCTGTTATCAATCAGCAAAGACAATAGCTATTAAAATTATGGTGTTAAATATCAACAACTCGCGCTTGACGACTCCTTGACGATACGGCACTCATCAACCCCTTACCTTAAATAACTAAGTTTGCTTTTTTAACGAGTTTTAGGATCTCAAGCATCACCTTGCGTGCTACACAACTATTTGCAAAGAATTATTGTTGCAATATAAATAAATTCTCGTACAAGTCGTTAATGTGAATGTAATTGTGGTGCAGTGGCGGCTGGAAGAGTTACAACAAGTCGAGCGGCGTGAACCCGGCGGCGCAGCAGCGGCGTCCCAAGCCGCCGCCCAAGGCGCAGCAGCTGCATTACTGCGACGTGTGCCGCATCTCCTGCGCCGGCCCGCAGGTAACCACAGCTATTGTGTACTCTATGTTATCACCTATAGGTGCCGTGCCGTGGGCTGCAAGTAATATTCACTCGGAAAACTGGTGTCGGCTTATCCCCTTGAAGCAGCAATTAATCAATGAAAAGCAGCGCATGTGCGACAGACATATTTATTCTTCTTTAATGCGGCCGATTAATAATATTAAGAGTCACGCATAATGGACCACCCTACAGTCTAAATGCGGATACTTTCAGGAGTCCTACACAAACATCGAGAGTTGGATATGATGAGACCTGATGACGAGTCGTAGAGGCCACTAAGCACAGGCTGCGCGCCTCGTTGTCGAGTTATTCGACGCCTTGCGCTGCTCGTCCGTGCTTGTGATCTCGGTGACGATACGGCACTCTGATCCGACCCACATTTGTAGTGAATACCTACCGGAGTAGTATTGCGATGTAGAGTAATTATATATGTCTGTAGTTGTATTTGTGTGTGTTGTCAGACGTACAAGGAGCACCTGGAGGGGCAGAAGCACAAGAAGAAGGAGGCGGCCGTGAAGCTGGCGGCGGCGGGGTGCGGCGGCGCGGCGGGGCGCGGCGCTGGCGGAGGCGCGCTGCGCTGCGAGCTCTGTGACGTCACGTGCACCGGCGCAGACGCGTACGCTGCCCACGTGCGGGGGATCAAACATCAGAAGGTACATATCGCTCAACTAAAACAAACTTATAAAAGCACTAGCGACCCGCCCGCGCGCCCCTACGTCGCACGGGTGCACATATTATGCATGTATTATACATATAAATCTTCCTCTTGAATCACTCTATCTATTAAAAAAAACTGTATCAAAATCCGTTGCGTAGTTTTAAAGATTTAAGCATACAAATGGACATGGGGACATAGGGACAGAAAAAGTGAATTTGTTTTATACTATGTAGTGATAGTGATGTGACGTTCTCAATTTGACTGTACGTTTAGTATGTTTCATTTATAGATAAGGGTCATACATATATACACAGATGATGTTTTGGTTTGCGGTTCCCATCAATCAGCAAAAGCTTGTATTATGTTTTTCGTGTTGAAGTCGGTTTCTTTGGTTTTGGGGTGTGTGTTGTGTGAATGTACATTATGTACCTATACCTAATTAGCAATGTAAAATAGAATTATGCTGAAATTGCATTTTTTTTAATTTACTAACATAAGTAGCTGTACAATCTTATTTCTTGAATTTCTTTATAGGTGGTAAAACTACACACAATGCTCGGCAAACCAATTCCATCAACAGAGCCTACAAAGATTGGTGGTAAGTTATAAATCGTAAAGGTTAATTGACTAGACATTTTCATAATTAGAAGACTGAAAATTATAGAACTACATTATGTATTCAAACTCATTTATGCTGTTATTTTCATGCAACAGATTTTTTTGTTTAATTTATTTATTGTAGTATTTAAACTAGCAGAACTGTATTATTTTGTGTTGTCAAACTCATCTTTATTCTAGAATGCCATAGAATAGTTTGATACGCGTATTGCTTGTTGTTAGTAGTATTGTGATAGAATGACGTACTCGTATATCCCGAGCGTTCAGATATGTTCTCTGCTCTGAGAGCGTACTGAGTGCAGGGCTGACCCTCGGCGCCACAGTGTCATATCTGTATCTACGACGCGTTGCTTGGTCGAATGTTCTGTTGAACGGTCAAATTTTCTCTTTCAAAACCACTAACGAAACCCTAACACGATATACAGATATGGAGTGTGACCATTTGCCGTTAGCCTTTTTATATGAACTCTATTATTTTCTGTATTATGTAACTGAGCATGTCAGCTGATGGCACAGCCTGTTTGACTGCTATCTATGTTTTCCTCGATGTCACTACCAACCGCAGCGATCGAATACCGATCCCAATCTTAGAGAAGACTAGTCTAGTCTTGACGCCAAACAGAACAATCAGTTGGGCAAGCCAAACGTGATAATGAAAAACTTACAATACTGATGACAATGTAAATCATTTTGTATTGCTTTGAAATATAAACCCTGGTATTTTTAGATGTATGTCAAGAAAATTTATTTGACAGTGAATACATTAAAATAAATAGCGTCTATTTGTCAATAGCACAATAATCAGTCATTATCACGTTTCCCTGGCCGGAACCTAACACAAATTCAAACGAGAAAATTTGACTTTTCGACTTAGCCGATGACAAAAACACAGTCAAAAGAACGATCGCCGGAACGCCGAAGATAGCATTCGTGGCGTCCGGGGGTCTGAGTACAGTTAGCGGTACAAAAGCCTGCCTGTGTGAAGGGGACAAAGAGAAGGAGGAGGACAAGGAGGACGAGGAGCTGGAGCCGGAGGTGCAGCCCGTGGGGCAGGACTACATCGAGGAGATCCGCGGCGACGACGGCAAGGCGGTCAGCTTCAACTGCAAGCTGTGCGACTGCAAGTTCAACGACCCCAACGCCAAGGAGATGCACATGAAAGGCCGCCGACATCGCCTGCAGTACAAGAAGAAGGTAACCCCCCCTCTCTCTCTCTCTCTCAATACAACTCCTCGTCTCACAACATTTAACAACTATGAGCATAAGAGCATTCAATGATTATTTAGTAAAAGGTTTGAGGCGCGTGTCGAGCCTGGCTGTCTGCGGACTGCCAAGAGATCCATGTGTCGCGTGATTACGGCAACATATGAGAATGCTATTTTGACTACACAGTGGTAGGTGCCCATTGATGAAATTTGTTCATTACATATGGCCTTTATCCAGGTACAACCGGATCTGGAAGTGAAGGTGAAGCCATCCATGCACCAACGCAAACTCGCCGAGGCGAAGGCTCAGCGAATGATGGTACGTATGTGTGACGATATAATATGGGCAAAGGGTCGCTTTCAATCCCTAGATGCTCATACAAACTTGTGTCTAGTCACTGAACGTTTTGTTTTTTGTTATATTTTGATTTAAAAACGTGTTTGGATATGATGAGACCTGATGACGAGTCGTAGAGGCCGCTAATGCCGCGTGGTGCGTCCCTACGTGTCGAGTTATTCGACGCTCTGTGACGCGACTCGCGCTTGACGGCTCCTTGACGATACGGCACTCTGATCCTATGCTAAAATTCGTATAATAAATTGGCTGACTATTTCTATTTTGAATGTTGCTCTCGCGAGTAGCAATTAACGCGGAATCAAACAAAGCTATAGGCACAATATTTTTTGTGGTTATTTTAGGTGGGTGATAGAGTATGTAAGTTAGTCATTTAGGAAGCTCCTTGTCCTTCCTTCACATAGGGGTATATTTTTTCTTAAAACCAAATCATGATAATACGATCTATAGAATGTTTAAGCCTCAGATCAATAAGCAAAATGTAGGTACGCGTTTATATAATAGTGCGCGTTAAGTGAGCGTATGTGTGTTACCGCAGGGTATGGACGATGATGAGCGTATGATGTACTGGGAGGGCGGCGCCGAGCCGTACTGGGGCCGCGGTCCGCTCCCGCCGCCTCACCATCACCATCATGTAAGTGCACTACCCAGTACCCACAGTACTTCTGATCTGATGCCTCCACTACTAACACCTACGAATTACTTACGCGATGACGATCTAAACAGATGGCTTATTCTCGGAATGCACCTTGGCGTCACTAGTTTCAAAAATGAATCGTTCTAAATATTAATTGCTGACTTATTTCTGCCAGTACATCATATTTACAAACTAGCGACCCGCCTGCGCGCCTCAGCTTCGCACGGGTGCACATATCATGCATGTATTATGCATATAAACCTTCCTCTTGAATCACTCTATGTATTAAAAAAAACCGCATCAAAATCGGTTGCGTAGTTTTAAAGATTTAAGCATACATAGGGACATGGGGATATAGGGACAGAGAAAGCGATTTTATTTTATACTATGTAGTGATGAAAAACTACTACTTGATTGCCCTTTGTTGTGGCGCATATTAACACAGCTGTAAACGGAAATAGTGATGTTTAGTTTAATTTCTAATTGTTATTTTATTCTCGGAATCATGGATTCCTGAAATCCTTGCGTTTCAAAGGATCCAATTTATTGGATAAATTTCCCCCTAGTAAACTTTTTGGTTTTTTACGGGGGAAAATGCATTATGCATGCCTCCCACGCATATAATCTAATCTAATAGTTATTTGTTATACAAGAGTGCAAAGTTGCTTTTTAACCGCGTGTTCAATTTTGATGACCGAGCAAGCGAAGGATTCTAAAATTTAATCACGAGCGCAGCGAGTGATTCAAAATTAGAATCCTGAGCGTTAGCGAGGGAATCAAAAGAGCACGAGGTGAAAAATCTTTGCACTCGAGTGCAACACGTAACTTTTCATTCCACCTCAGCGAGGAAATGACTAAATACAAAAAAAAAGTTTACAATCACATGTTGGCGTCAAACAAACTTCCTCGTCGCTAGAATCACTCATTTTAGTTTTTTCACTTGTTTTCAAGTTTCTAGTTTTTAATATAAGGTTTAACAATGACGTGCAAAAATGCCGCGTAAAGAACCGCGTAGTACAAAGCAAATTGAAAAACAGAACACAAAGAAGGTTCCGAGTCTGAGTTTTTAACAAATTAAAAAAAAGTTGTATGATATATTCGGCACCATAGAGGTAGCAGTAAATAGGTTTAATGTTTTTTTTTATTCACAAACTTAGTGCACACGATGTTCTAAATTCAATTTACTTTATCCTCTAGAGAATAAAAACGGCTTTTGCACTCAGATATTGAAGAGCAAAAATACTCTTGCCGAGATGGTGGGATGAAAAATATATTATAGGTTTTTATTTAAAACTGCATACGGTAACGTAGAAATCCTATGTGCATATAAATTGTATCGTATTGTTATTTAGATAAGTATGTAGATAAATGTAAAACACACCACTAATACTAAAACCTTTGTATTGCATTATATCACATGTTATAAACGTCATGTAAAACGTCCTTGTCAATAAATGTCTGGGGTCCTATGTATTGAAACATTTTTTTTGAAACATTTTTGACGACCTCTGTGGCGCAGCGGGCGAGAGCCTGCCTGCGACGCAAGAGGTTGCGGGTTCGATTCCCGCCTTGGAACAAATTTGTGTACGATCTGCAGAAATTTGTTCCGATGGTCTGGGTGTTTTCTATGTATAATAAAAAATTATCTATCTATGTAAGTATATAATGTATTAAATATATCAGTTATCTAGTACCCATAACACAAGCTTTGAATAGCTTACTTTGGGGCTAGATAGTGCTGTGTGGATTGTCCATCATTATTTATTTATTTATTTATTTTATTTTATCTATTGACAAGGACATAAAGTGCCTGCTCTGGAATTGCACTTCACTCCGTGAAATAAATTTCGTTGTGACTGACTTTTTAGCTTTAAGGTCAAGTGGGACAAAGTTTCGTTGGTTATATAAATTTTCCGTACCTTTTCCTGAATGGCAGAATGTCCGCCATTTTTCATTAAACCTTATAAAACAAACTCCTTTTATTATAACTAAACATAACTTTCCCATAGTGTGGTTTTTATTGTTTTCACACAATTTGTTATTAAAAGCCAACAAATGTTACAAAATCTGATATTGAAGTGTAACTTCGATAGGTCGATGCATAAGTTTTGTCTCATGCGTCATCAAACTATTAAGTATTAGCACGAGGGGTCACTTGGATTTCAGTTTTTTTTTATACAACTGGCTGATGGAACAAGCAGATGTTTACAAGCAGATACCTGATGTTAAGTGGTAACATCAAACAGAGCATTACCTCGTGAGTCACGCACGATAGGAACGTGCACACAATGCACTGCCCTGCTTCCGTCAACTTGAGGCATACCGATGTTAAGCCTCATGCCTGGTATTACACCGGCGACCACACTCTTCAAACCGAAACGCAGCGTTGCTGCTTGGCGGCAGTACTTCCCCGGAGAGCTCTACTACTATTATAATATACTTATAGTTTGTTTATGTATGTATGATGTTGTTGTTTGTTGGCACAGGGCGGCATGGGCATGGGCATGGGTATGGGCATGGGCATGGGGTACGGCGGCGTGGCGCGCCGGCCGGAGACGTCGGACGACCGGCACGTGCTGGCCAAGCACGCGGAGATCTATCCCGCCGACGCGCACATACAGGACATCCAGCGCGTCGTCTCGCACACTGAGAAGGCGCTCAAGGCGCTCTCCGACGCACTCACTGAAGCCGGCAGGCCCAAGGTAACCTTACCCATCCTGTATACTATCTATCTATACCATCGCTGTCCGTCTGTGTCTCTCTATACTCTAGCTAAGGAATGCAATCCTGTAAGATCATTTAGTTCCGGGACTGAACCATCTTAGTCCCACTGGATCCAGCAGGGTAGACTTAGACCTCTCCAACCAATCATAAATAATACTAGTAGCGCCCCGCGGTTTCAGACGCGTAGTTTTAAATGGCGGTAGTGCCACGGGATAAAAAGTAGCCTATGTGTTATTCCAGACTAATATATCTCTGTGCCAATTTTCGCCAAGATCCCTTCAGCCATTCTGGAGATAATAGAGTAACGAACATCCGTCCATCCATCCATACTTACAAACTTTCGCATTCATTATATTAGTAGGATGTAATGGATCTCATTGTCAGGTTTGTTTTTATTGTTTGATTACCATCTTACCAGATGGAAAGTGATGATGCAGTCTAAGGTAAAGAGAGCACTTGCGCTATAATCCACTTATTCACTTGTTAATTTTAACCCAGAATAGACAAGCTTTTTGGAACATTTTAAATAGTTCAGTAATACTTTTAGACAAAGAATAAGACAACAACATATACATTAGAAAAAACTATGACAATTGGCATAATAACACAGATGCAGTTCCCTAGTATACTCCTCCTGATTATGTTAATGCAGAGCTTTGGATATGTATGACTCAATCACGCCACAACTACTGAAAGGAAAAGATTCACGAATAGAAGCTTGCGACCTAGAAAAACCGGCAATGGGCAGATGCTTTCGTTACAGTTTTCGCAGTAGATTTTCCCAAGTCAATTTATCTCCTGATTTTAAATTCATAAAAATAATTACCGGATGCACAGGCACTGAAGGTGGTCAAGTCTGAGGACCACAAGCATGACGTGAAAACTGAAGGCAAAGAAGACGGTCGCGACAATCAACTGTGAGTACACCTTTTGCTGCTGTCGCTTATCAAATAATGCTGTGCAACATTGTTAATATCCATATACAACTACATAGTGGTTTTAATTGCATTGTGTACAGGGCTCGTAAAGCTTGGCGGTCCGTTAAAGTAGAAGGCATTAAGAATGGCGCGAAAATGGAGATGCAAGATATGAAAGCGTCGTGAGTGATTCTCATTCACTGTTACTGTTGATAGTGTAGATGTGTTCGTGGTTATAGTTTACACATATCATTTATATACAAAATTGAACACAATAGCTTTGTACATGGGATGAAAGTAACTTAAATGTATCGTTATGCCTGTCTACCGCCAAGCAGTATTGCTTGATTAGTTAGAAACTATAGTTCACTGGGCTACAATGTTGTGCTAAGAATCTGTAGTTGTCTACAGATTGCAGCAGTATATTAGTAATTAAATCTAAGTGATTTTATTTTACGAAGTAAAAAACAACATATTGGCCTAGTGAAAAGGGGGTGTAGTTGTCTGTGATGTTACAGGGTAGTGAAATGCATGTCTTAGTCCTTCATAAGCAATTGCTGCTAGTACATTCAATTCACCAGAATTCACCGATATTTTACGGGTATTACGAGAACAACGGATTTCCCTGGATGAACATCGAAATACTCATAAAAATCAATAAGGCGAACCGAACGAAAGCGAGTGAAGACAGATGGTTGTGGTACCGTAGAGGTTCGTTTTGTTCGTTGTTCGGTTGCGGTGGTGGAGGATGCGGCTGATAGTCCCGTGTGTGGCAGGTTCTCGTTCGTGAGCGAGGGCGAGGCGGGCGCGGGCGCGGGCGGCGCGGCGGGCGCGGGCGGCGAGGCGGCGGCCGCGGTGCGCGCGCTGAAGGGCGTGATGCGCGTGGGTCTGCTGGCGAAGGGGCTGCTGCTGAAGGGCGACCGCGACGTGCGGCTCGTGGTGCTGTGCCACGACCGGCCCACCATCACGCTGCTCAAGCGGGTCGCGCAGGACCTGCCCGCGCATCTACTCATCGTTAAGGTAACGCAACTATAACATGACAGCACTGAAGCTTGCCAACCGGCTGCCGCGTAAGAGTGCCGGGTGAGTGCTGATCAGCGTATTAACGTGTTGTTGAATGTTGGTTAGGGCGGCGTCGAGGATACCAAGTACAAGGTGGAGCTGCTGGCGGCGGAGGGCGCCGTGCAAGTGAGCGACGGCTCCGTCAGCGTGCTGGTCAGCCTGACGTCGGCCGTCATGCGCGAGCCCGCAGGTCAGTGCGCGCCGCCGGCGACTCCGTCCCGCATCCACTGACGATGTCGACCCAATTTCACTTACCATTCTCCTCCTCTCGTTATCTCATTGATGTGCTGCAGCTCTCAGCAGGCCCGTAACTTATCCGAGACGATGCCCGAAACTAGATGAAATTGGAAGTCGAAATCGAATGTACCGCACGCCGAATGGAAATTAATTGTAAGAACAAACTATCTATTCTACCGTCGTCCTTATGTTTCTCTGTTTGGTCCATCCGAATTTACCTATTTCAATAATAAAGTGTACAAAAAAAAAGATAATTTGTTCAATGATGGCCCGGCGCCGGTCGCCGGGCGTGTGTTCGATGCTTATTTTTAGGTGTTAGCATAAGACGGCGCGCGCGGGAAGAAAAGGATTTTTGATCATCTCCCGAGATATCACTCGGGCTTTGCTTCGCAGTGGTATATCGTTCTACTGAAACGGAGCAAACATTCTACCCGATCGCTATAGTGTCTTATCGCTCTAGTCCTGTTGCTATCTATTTATAATTCGATTCACATAGAACTACTAGGATAATATCTCGTAATAGGTAATTCAATTGTAAGTTCCTTGAGTCTGTCAATTCCCCGTTCGACTGTTATGTCGGGGTGCGAACCGGTGCGTTGAAGACGCCAGGTCACACCGCGACTCAATAACGTCGCTCCCCCGTAGGGTCATGCTAACATGTTTGCCCCGTTTTCGTCGATATCGTGATGGTCAAACACCCTTTGTGTTGTTGTCGCTAGACGGCGGCGACAGTAAGCGCGACGACAAGGATGTGCTCCCGCGACAGAAGTGTTTGGACGCGTTGGCCGCCCTTCGGCACGCCAAGTGGTTCCAGGTACTGCAGACTTACTTATACATTACTTAATTTATGTACATAAACAAACTGAACGTGTGCGCACTCCACATCATACATATTATATGCATACATGCTCCGATTTTACTTAATATTACTACACTAACCCTGTAGCTCTCCAACGCTCCAGATAGAATCTAATTTACTGACCCCTAGAGGGAGTGCGCACGTAATAAATTAGTCACATGTTCGTTTATTTCTCACTTTCAAATTAGCTTTTTATTTGAAACGACGCAAAGAGATCTCCCGTAAACATGTGGCTACAAGTGCTTGTTAGATGTAGCGAGCTGCGTTTCCCTGCACTTGTGAGCCGTTTATCGGGAGTGATGACGGAAACGCAGTTTTTAAGTGTGAGACTTAACTTTCCATATTTATTGCTCTGTGTCCTTGCATCGCAAAGTTTGAAATTAAATAAAAAAGTGAAGAGTGGAGCAATAAATTGGGCGGTCCGCGGCCTCGGTCCGGGGACCGCGGCTGCGGCGCCGGCTCGCCGTGACCGTGTGTCTGTGTGCAGGCTAGGGCTGCCACGCTGCAGTCCTGCGTCATCATCATTCGCATCATGCGCGACCTGTGCCGCCGCATCCCCAACTGGGCAGCTCTCAACCCTTACGTGAGTACACCATGCTATTTTACATACATAATGAAGTACACAGGAATATTATAGAATTCATAACAATATCCCTTATTTATAATCACACACCAATTTTACTGACTCGACTAAACTTGAGGCAAAAGTGTCAAGTGTTTTAGATTTAGATTTATTTATTTATCTTTGGTTTCATTTTTAATGACGTCAGGAATTTTGTTGCAAACTTTAATTAGTCTAGAATCGGGACTTTTGTCAAATGTTTTCAGTTTTATAGAAAAATAGAATAGAATAATTCTTTATTTAGCATACGTAAAAAGGTACTGTGAAAAGCACAAGCCTGTAAAAATAAACTAAAAAGGGGGTAACATTAATAATTTTTTGCAGCCCAGCATGTACATACCTACTATACCTACCCACCTATACTAAAAAGGTTATCAGCTCAGCATAAATGTTGGGTATATTAATACCCAACGCTGATTTTCAGCTGAAACCAAGGAGGGAGAGGGAATAGAAGGAATAGGATATAATAGAAGGTAGGATCAGTTGGTTTTTGTGTCGTCTATTATATAAAATGTTGTTTTCTTGTTTGGAAAGGAAAAAATGTCGGTACTTTCTAACGAAAATGGACATTTGCAGTATATTATATACAAGGTTACGTGAGGAGTTTGTTTTGTTTGAAATAGGGTTTACAACTTTGTCTTGATTTGATGTTCAGTAATATTCGTACTAGTTTCTTTTGTTTGACAAATACATTGTTAAAATGTTTTAGTCCCAACTACTTTATTAGTATGTTTTTGAATTCCACTTTACCTGAGAGAATAAAAATTACCGACATAGGTTGCTGTTAGCAAGTTTAAGTGGCAATGATCAGGTCATATAGCTCTGAGAAGACCGCGGGGGAATAATGGTTTTCGAATGACGACCATGAACTGGAAAACGAAGCGTGAGACGCGCAATCGATTATGAGACTATTCTATTGACTGTGACGACAGTGAATTCAGAGAATGGAGAGGTCTGAATATTTGTTCCTGGTATAACAAACTGTATTATTTAACATTGTGTCCAATGAATGTATAAATAACGTTGTATCGGTTGCATGCGTGCAGGCGATGGAGTTGCTGATATCCGGCGTGATGCAGTCTGCGGGCTGCGCGCTGTCGCCGGGCGAGGCGCTGCGGCGCACCATGGAGGCGGTGGCGGGCGGCCTGCTGCTCGAGCTCGGCCCCGGCCTGCGGGACCCCTGCGAGAAGGAACTCGTCGTGAGTACCGCACTGTGCCTTACTGCTGCTAGCCGGCGTGATGCAGTCTGCGGGCCCGCGCTGTCGCCAGGCGAGGCGCCTTCGAGTATTAACATATTATAGTCACCATCATTAGTTCGTAAAGTACGACGCGGTAATTGAGCTAATGCATTGTATTTTCTTTCAGGATGCTTTGGGTAACATGCCTGCACAGAAGCGAGAAGATCTGACAGCTTCAGCGCAACAGTTTTTGCGACAAATCGCATTCAGGCAGATCCACAAGGTGAGATGCTTAAGTAGCTTGATATTCTGATAATCGGCCGTGGCGTTGGTTTAGTAGACCCCAAACTGCCCATGGTCCACCTACATAGTACACCTGCTGTACCAAGGGCATAGGGGAATAAAATCTTTCCATGGTCCATCTTAGTTCATCTGGCTTTACCAGGGGCATTATTTTCTTTCCGCGGCCCACCTGTATTTTTTGTATAAGACAGACAGCTGTCAAATTGACACTCAGATGTGACAGAAGCTGTCAGAAATCCAAGATAGTAATGGAGTAAACATTGACAATGAATATTGAATTGACAGTAGATGTCAAAACTAAAACGGTCTTGAAAACTAATTGTGCAGACTTTCAGTTCCTAGCTCTTCTTCTTCTTTAATTGAATGGCCTTTGCAGGGTAGCCCGCAATTTCGCCAATGTCACGTATAAACTGTTAGACCTTAGCACGAAAGAGTAGTATGACCGGTGGAGAAATAGTAATGATCGGCAGATAAAACAAATTACTAATATATTTACATAAAATATTAACGAAAGGTGTAAATGCTAATGAAAGAATACATTTAAATTTAAATGAAATGGAATAAACTAGGGATTTTTGGGGGAGTTCCTATCTCAAATGAAAGAAAAGAACAAAATCTAAATTTTTGATGCAAACGCAAGATTGTGATGTTATGAGCCCAAACAAAATGTGCGGAGGGAATGTCTTCAATGCAGGGAATTTGTGCTAAACCTATTTACGTTTCTTACCAGGTGTTGGACATGGATCCGCTTCCAAAAATGAAGCACGTTGTAATGGGCAACAGCAACAACGCATGGAAGTATCCGCGCAAGCGCAGGCGCTCTAACGACCCTGAGGGCGACCAACCCAACGGTAAGTATCAATTTACACCTAGACATTATTTATTTATTGGTAAACCAACAGCTTAAAACTTAAATAACATACATACATAAAATCACGCCTATTTCCCATAGGGGTAGGCAGAGACCACGGATTTCCACTTGCTACGATCCTGACATACCTCTTTCGCTTCATTCACTCTCATAACATTCTTCATACATGCTCGTCGGTTAAGGGTACTCTTGACCTGGCCTTTCTCTAGAACATCTGCTATCTGATCTAGATAGGTCCGCCGAGGTCTTCCCCTCCCAACAGTTCCATTAACACTCGCCTGATGCACTTTTTTCGTCAATCTTCTTTCATTCATCCTCTCTACATGCCCAAACCATCGTAGCATACCTTTTTCTACCCTCATCACTACGTCTTCTTGCACTCCACTTTTCTCTCTGATCACACTATTCCTCATTCTATCACTCAAATTCACAACTTAAATAACATATAACTTAAATTCCACCACTACAATAATAATGTGCGTCGCAGCAAGTGTTCAACCGTAATTTACATGCGTTGGGAAGAATAGAACTGAGATGACGGAAAGTTGCAGTGCAGAATCATCGATTTAGTGATAGCAGAACTCAAAGATTTGGATATGATGAGACCTGATGACGAGTCGTAGAGGCCGCTAATGCCGCGTGGTGCGTCCCTACGTGTCGAGTTATTCGACGCTCTGTGACGCGACTCGCGCTTGACGGCTCCTTGACGATACGGCACTCTGATCCTACTCTATCGATAGACTTTGGTGTGATTTATGGCAAATAAATTCTTATGCAAAGTAATTTGTCAACAGGAGAGGGGAAAGTGGTCAAGACGGAAGAAAAATTGGACGCTTCAGAGACCGCGGGAGCGAAGAAGTAATGTTTGAACTTTAGGTTAATCCACTAACAAACACTATTTGAATAGCAGGTTTTTTTCACAACATACAAATATTTTTCTTATGATGTGAAAATGCAAGTAGGTTCAAATTCATAATCTGACTATATTTTCATAAGCTAGGTGTACTTGAATACACAAATTTATTTTCGGTCACATTAAAACTTTCTATACTAACACGGTGATGATCTGTCCAAAACATTACGCGATAGGTAGTCCCGCGACTTATTGTAGTGTGTAACTAGGTAGTTAGTCTAGGATCTTATATGAATGATGGTAATATTATAGTAGGTACGTACGACAAGGATGTAGCGCCCCATTCGGGTTAGTGAAATCACTATCAGTAGATGTGCCTAGGTGTCGGCGCCGCACAGCGCAGACTCCGGACAGTGCTGTACACTAGTTGCGATAGAGCAGAGTATAATTATTTAGGCAACAGTATTTGACTTTCTTTATGTAGTGGCTCGCACGATAACGCAAAACGCGTTAACCCGTTCCGCGCGAGTGAATTTATATTTACTTAGTTGTAAGATGTATATTTTTTCATTTATTTACAAACAAATACACGTTCACGTGTTTCTACATTCACGTTAATGTGTACCTACATATTTCATGATAATAAAATTCTAGAAATGAATCCACGGATTCCTTGTTCAAATCATATAGTATCTGTGCAAAAATAGCCTAAGGTCAGTGCTGATTATTCAGTGACCATGGTGCATGTTACAAAATTAAATTTACTACATAATCGATCGGTTTTAAAATATTTCTTTACACCACTACCTACAGTTAAGAGCGCTATAGTTGGCGACAAACAAGTTGTTCTTTGACGAACCAGGTGACCAAGCCTTGCAGAACTCGTTATTATGCGTATGTCATTGTGTTCTGTGCAGCTTCTAGATTCGTACACTACGTTGGATTTATGTTTAGGTCTTTATGACAAACCTTTAGATAGTTTTGTAAAAAATCGAATTCCGGTTTACTATTATGTAAACATTATTTATGTATCTAACTTCCTTTTGTATTTAGGTATTCTTAAAAACGATACTGTGAGAGTATGTTAATAAAATATTGACGAAATTAACGCTGTGTTTTTATTTTGAAAAGCAACGTTACAACTGCTTTGAAACAAACCCCATTACAATTTTGATTTTTTGATGGTTAATGTGGCCAAACTCCTTGGAGCCTGGTTGGTATGCCAATATTTAACGATAGTAACCAAGTAGGTTTATCGCGGTGTGCCACAGGGGTTAATAATTCTTGGCGTGGCTAATAATCAGAGTGCTAATAAAAAAGTCGCCATGGCGACGTCGCCGGCTACGTAGGTAGTAGGTATCCAAGCAGTTAATATTGAAATGTATGGTAGCTAACTCACTTGGCGACGGTTTGGAAACGTCGCCAAATTGGAAGCGTGTCCACGAGCTACAGTTCTCTACGTGGCTTCTGGATACTCTGGCGGCTGACACGGTAAACTGCACCTCGCTCGCGCTCAGCCGCCATTTTGATAACAAAGTGCGATTTCTTCTACATCCATTCCTGACGACGTAAACGAACTGACTGTCGAGATGCCATGGCCACTCGACTTGGCGACCTTCGGATGCCAGAAGTAACCTGGCCTGCGCCGCTGGCGACATCGCCAAACATCCATCCATACTTACGAACTTTCGCGTTTTTTTTTTTTTTTTTTTTTTTTTTTACGCTTATGCATAGCAGTTTATTCCACAGAACGGCACGTAAGTACACCAACACAGTAAAATGCTTGTTGCGCATACGAGGACACCGCAGGCACCATGGCTTGCCTACGCGTCCTAATAAGCGCAAACATGCTTCTTTGAAGATTAGAAGATCTTCATTGTTGATTAGCAGATCTTGGTGCAGCAAGTGTAGATCGTGATGCAAGGGCAGCCTCAGCCACCGCAGCAGTAATAGTATAATATATTAGTTTATAATAGTAGTAGGATTTCGTAACTACATACGCCACCGTCAATTCTGATTCGTTTTATATCCTTTCAAGGTAGGCAGCCTTGAATGTTGATGTGGGAAGAGATCGCTCATAGCGATAAGGTCACCCATTGTTTTACCTTATTGTACATGCTTCTACTCGTTTCTGTTTGGTGAACAGTAGGTATAAAGAGCTATCTAGTGCTACCTAAAGCGGGTTTAATAACGTAGGTTACAAATGAAAGAAGTAGTTTTGGCAGTTTGTATATATTTTAACTATTACAGAATATTTTCTTTACAATATAGGTATTTTTTGTACAATGATGAAGACAAAATTTGAATGTGTGTTCAATAAAATAAAATGCAACACAAATTAAAAAAATTGTCAAAAAGTGACAAAAATATTTATATAAAACAACGTTAACAAGCCGTTCAGCGGCGAAACGAAATATTAGTTTGAATATACAACTACTTACATTATTTAACATTTCAAAGCGATTACATAATGATATTTTTCGCACAACAATTATGTTGTCACTTAATCGTAATTTTTGCATTTTATTTATTGAACATCTGAACTTGGTAGGTAGAATACCTACAAAGGAATTTCACAACCTGTGTTTTCAGTCGGAAGCCAGAAGCGCACTGTAAGCGAGCTATAACGCCGGGAAAGTTGATCGAAGTTCAAGCACAGATTAGGAGAAAATCATCGTCTTCATAATGAACATTGAATTCAATCAATTCAAGAATCTCTTGCCTTGCATGATCCTGCCTGTTATGTATGAAATATCTCTCAGTAGAGTAAAAACTTTAGAATTTTGTTAAACTGCCAATCTTATCTAATCGGATTCAGAACCACTGTAGCACCAAACAAGGCAAGACGTTTGCTGAAGGGATGACAATACTTTTCGTAATGTTTTATTTAAATTTGAAAACATTGAGAATCACCATCCCTTCAATAAACCTGTTAGAGAATAACACAACATTTACATGGTGGTATTGAATTTATGTAATGGACGATCTAGATATTATCAGTAAAAAAAATTTAAGACTTGAGCCAAACATAACCAATCAAGCTATCTTGTGGCCTTCCTGTTCATTTAAAACGAATACTTACAAAATATTGTGTAAATGATTGTATGGTACAAGCTCTTAAAATATTTTGATTTCACAAAAATATGTCGTGTATTGTTGATAAATTATTGCATAATATATGTATTGTCTTTATTATTAATATGGGTGTATTTATGGTTTTCATTTAAATTAAATCAGAAGGCACACATTGGTTTTTAAAATAGTTCCCTACTCCCAATCTGTATACAGAATGGTTTTAGATACAATAAATCTAGCAATAAAATATTGAAATTAAATGAAGTTTTAGAAAAAAAATACTTTAGCTGAGGTGCCTTCTATGTATTTTGCTAAAATATCATAAGAAAACGTCCACTAGAACCGGGCAGGCCTGCCCTTCTCTAATCTGACTTGGATGTAAGTCAACGTAAATGATTTTTTAGTTTTTACAGATTTTTTTGTATATTTTTTTTTAGTTTTTGGGGTTTTTAATTTTTTTTTGGTTTTTTTGTTGTTTTTATCGTGTCACTTTTTTATTATTTATAACTTTTTCAAAAATTATATAGTTTTTGTGACACCTTCGTTATCATAAAGATTATCCTAATCAGTTTTCTTATAAATAACACGTTTTTAAAAATTATTTATTGTACTTTATTAATTCAGCGCGTCGACGTGCCTCTTATGTAAAATCGTTATAAAACTTATACATAATACATAACGCTATATAAAATTGCCTGGCATTTTTTTGTAATTAAACAAATATTTGTGCTTCACAGGGCAGTGTCCCCAGGGCTGGGTCGGTAACAAGACTACTAACATTATCTAATAAAATTATATTAAACTTAACGATCCTGAGTCTAAACTAGCGGCTAGTTAACAAAACTTACGAAATAACATCGTACTGGCATCTGTGAAAACATATCGGAGTGACGCCACTCAAACAAACACTGTTTATGTACGTTATGACTAAGTACTGGTAGACTAGGGTACATTAACTAGCATAATTTTCTCCATATTTAAGCAAAATGTAAGCAAAGTATTTGTGGTTTGGAAGTTGCGCAAACAGAGCAGTGCAGAAAGCGTCACTGCATAGCAGTTAAAAGCTCTAAAACCAATTCATGCCATTTCATGCTCGGGTATAAAACAATTACTAAAATTAAAAAATCTCGACTTCATTCTAACTGACTCCTAATTCATTAAGTTAATTTTTTAACATGTGATAATAATGTTTATAGTTCTGTACTTATTTTATTTTCATGCATCTACGAATTTACTTTTAGTCAGTCGAAGAATATACTGGATAATAACTGTTCCTATTATAAGAAATTGGCATCTCCTTTTTAGACTACAATAAATTCTTGCGAAATAGCAAGTTCATTTTAATAATATTTGTATGTTTATAGATATGCATAGTAGATTTCGAACAATATAATTATAAGGCATAACTCCTTACCTACTGACTTATTGCTTTCAGACAATATCACTAGCAGATTAAACCATATTCCGACAACAAACGGAACATGGCTACATAAATCTATTAGTTTATATTTAAATAATTAATAATACATATAGGTTATGAGGCACATTTATTAATGTACGAGGAATATGCAAGAAACTTGTGGAAACCCGTAAACAACGAGATGAGATCATCAAAGTTGGGTATGTGATGAAGGAATAACGTTGTTATTCAGGTAGCCATAAGGATCATTATCCGTAAGCCGTTTCCGTTCGAGTACTCTGCAGACTGAAAGTGACATTATTGCGAGAGTGAGATCTGACATCAGTTCGCAGCTGCACTGTTGGGGAGCCGTTAGGGAGTCGGCTCCAAATGCAAAACAATCATTAGCACCATTTGGAAGCATGCGGTAACATTGTCAAGAAAATACACTGAAACTTGCTCAAATATAAAATCTCAAATATCACATTATCATCATGTACAGCCAACAACAAGAGCAGCCGGATAGGACTTCAGGTAGGTACTTAGTACTGTTGCCGCCTGTACATTTTTAAGTTTCAGTACATAACTCTCAATATAATTTGATACTCTGTGTACTATTTATTATTTGAGCCGCAAAATTTGCATATTTCGAGCAACAACACAAAATTTAGCACCACATCGCGTTACCGCGGCCTGCCTGGCACCCCGCACCGCCAAGCATTACTTCATATATCTTTTTCTATAATGTATATATTTTTTTGTCATTTACTCTTTACCCCTCACAAAAATACTATTTACAAAAACGAACACGACATTAAAACGAATATTTATGTTTTTTTTTTCATATCTTAATATTTACATTAAATAACTTACAAACCAACAATAAATATATTAAAAACGAACGGACGCTTTTTGTGAGGCGTTGTTGTTTCGTCGCCCGGTCCCGTGACCGCGCCGCGACTACCATACCGCCCCCGCACCGCCGGCGCCGGCGCAGCGCAGGGAACGTCCCCTAACATTTGTTACTTCGATGATCGCTATTCAGTCTTGTGTCGGCTGCGGATAGGCCGCGCCTGCCAGCGCAGCGAGCGCTAACTAACCATTTGTAAGTAAAGACCAGCCGGACGGCAACCTCGACGGCTCTCCACAGATCCACATTCACACGCTGCGACCTTGTACTATGTTTTACGAGTATTTGGTTTATATTTGGTTTGAGGTCGCTGCGCTGCTTATTTAATCGGTGGAGATGTCGCCGAGCAGTTGCTGGTTGTTAGATCCTAGTTCTGCGTTCTGTGGCGAGTGTTCGCTGCGAATAGCGCCACTAGCGACACGTTGTTTGTGTAGTTTAGCGAACACGCGCGACGGAACGATCCGCTCAACAGAGAAGCCGTAATCCAGCCAGCTTTCTAATACATTTCTTACAAAAGAAACATCACTACAAAACGTTGAACTCCGACATCGGTGCCGATGTCGTGCCGTGATAAACTCATTCAAAAACCGACCGGCGACCGTAACATAACAAATTAAAACAATAACTAGACAATATGGCACTATGGAATGTAAACATATAATTTTCATAGTGGCATTTGTTCTATACTATCAATGGTATAAATATATAACCTGTGCAATAAATAAATATTTTACAGCGTGGAGCCTCTTCGCTGGCCCCGTCCGGATCCGGGTCCGGTTCCGGTACGTAAGAGCACTTGGGTCCCGCCTAGCGAGCGCTATGTACAACCTGCACCGTCGACTTTACAGCCACACCTGTCGACATTGCCGATCACTGGGATATTCATGGAATACATTCATCTAATAGAACGGGTTCATCGCGGACCTCACCCCGAATGGTTCAGCTTGCGTTCAACTTAACCTTCAGGCCAGACGCCACATGCATCGACGAGGATAAAAATATTGCTCCCGGATTTTCAGAAATACAGGTGCTCCGTACAATGAAATACGTTTTAAGTCTTTCAAAACCGCAAAATATACTGAATGAAACGAATATTTCATCCAAACCAATCTTACCAGTCATCAAAATCACCTTAAAGGCACCGCACGGTTTCATCTGGTCAAGAGCGAAACCAGAACCGGATTCGAGCAACATCTCTCAAAGAAAAACTCCATAGATACGTAGACTCGGAGTCTCGCGACCGCCCGTTCATAGCGCATTGAGCAGTCGTCAGTGCAGGGCTAGTATAGAGTGAGTGCCTTTCACCATCTCCAAGTAACGCTATCCGTCATGGTATCACACACGGCACACACCGTCACGACCAGCGGTATTCTTCTTGTTCGTGAAAATATATACGAACAGAGATACTGCGCGCCTTGTTTGGGAATATAAGACGAACACGCGAACACGGAGAGCGATACGATGTGCCATCATCAAGTAGAAACATACCCATCTTGTTTGTGACAAGTTTAAAGAAGGAAATATTTTTATAGAACAGATAGCGTTACTCAAGGTGAGAATTAGGCTATAAGAGTGTAGTATAGCGCTATCCGTCACATAAAAATACATCTAGTCTCTAGATACTTGCATACACGTAAATATTTTAGTAGTTTGGGTGTAACTCATGCCTGAAGTCTGAGATTCGTTGTTCGTTTTCTGTACCATCAGGCCGTTTCTGTGGAGACGCGTTGACAACTCTCGACTCTCCATACAAAAACGGAAGATACTGAAAACGAAAAACCGAACCCAACACTACAGCTGTCCGTCAGAAAAAAATACATCTCATCTCTTAGAATTGTCAAAAACAAAACATTTATCTGCTTGATGGTGACACTTCACATCGCTATTCGTCTTTTTTAACTCACTGCGTATTTCCGTGAAAGACGGATACGTTTTGGTTGGATAGCGTTACTCGGGGTATGATATGTGCCCTAACAGTATAGTATAGTATATACAGAGGCGGCAGCGGCCGGCGCGGGCGCGGCATCACGTGTCGGCGGGTGTGGGCGGGGCCGGCCAGGTGGCGCGCAGGCGCGGGCGCGGCATCACGTGTCGGCGGGTGTGGGCGGGGCCGGCCAGGTGGCGCGCAGGCGCGGGCGCGGCATCACGTGTCGGCGGGTGTGGGCGGGGCCGGCCAGGCAGCGCGCAGGCGCGGGGCGGCGCTGAGGCGCGCGTGCGACTCGCGGAAAGTGCTGACGATCCGTTCGAACGCCTCGGGGTCGTACACCGAGCGCGCCGTGTTCGTCAGGTCGAACGGTTCTGTAACACACAAAACAATAATTAGCTTATTCATCAATTTATTTATTTATTACATAAATGATAGTTAGTACACAGACCTTCAAGATGATCCTTGTGATTTTATTGAATAAACATATTTTGAATTTGAATTTGACCTAAATACTTACTGCCTTAGCTTTGAAACTTAAAAATAATCTAAATTGTCACTGATAATTTGTATTTTATCATTAAATACACCGACATGTTGGACCTCATGTACAAATTCGTTTAAAAGAGTTAGGGTCAATATCATCATCATTCACTTGACTCCACCCACTGCCAAATATAGGTAGCGGTACGTAAGTCTAGCGCTGACCGTTGATGCGCAGAACTCGAAAATAAGGCACCTATCCCTCGGCATCCGCGCGCGCTCATTGGCCCACAGTATGTGCAGCTCATAGCTAGACGTATATGCGAGCACGTATATAGGTATTTCTTTGGATTTTTAACTGTCTATAGACCTGCGGCCTGATTACGGTGATGTCTGGCTATCGAGAGACATTTGATCAAGGAATATAATACTCTCTCACGAGAGCATTCGATTCCCATAGTGAAATAGATAGTGATATGGATGGATCTAGTATCTAAATACCTTGGGATGGATGCTAAACTCCTTGGATGGATGGGAATCAAATGTCAAACTGAAAGCCATCTCGATAGCGAGACATTAGCGTAATCGGACCGCTGGTCCAGCTGTCGTCCACATTGTTCGCCTTATCGTCAGAGTGTGTGAGAGAGAGAGCGTGTGTGCAGTGCTCACCCTCGACACAGAGCAGCTTCCACTGGTGCGGGTCGTTCTTGAGCGTGCGCGCGGCGCGGCACTCCGGCACGGGCACGCGCGCGCCGGCGCGCACCGACACCGCCATGCGCGCGTACCTGCCACACGTACACATCACGTTACACGTAGCCATACATATCCATCATTATTACGTACTAGTTGCCCCGGTTTCACCCGCGTAGTTTTAAATCCCGCTATTCCCACGCGATAAATAGTAGCCTATGTGCTATTCCAGACTATTCCACGTGATAAAAAGTAGCCATGTTCTATTCCCGACTATTCCATGTGATAAAAAGTAGCCTATGTGCTATTCCAGACTATAATCTATCTCTCTGTCAAGTTTCATCCAGATCCGTTCAGCCGTTCTGGCGTGAAAGAGTAACAACCATCCATCCATCCATACTAAACATACAAACTTTCGCGTTTATAATAGCAGCAGGATATTCATGCAGAAGATGTTACTCCGATACCATTAAGTTACTACTTGCTGATGGTAACGAAACACCGCAACACAAAAAAAGTCCGAGCATTGTGTTTGGAATCAATGTGAAACTGGAGTCAGAACCCAGTTCGGATCGAACCACTAAATTAAGTTTGGCTTCAGATTCAGACGGGAACTAGCAACAGTGAGCACTGCCCCTTGTATTTATTTACGGTCGTTGCTAATGTGAGAGAGCAGCTTTTAGTGTGCGGAAGCAGCGGCTTAGCTGACATTAGCACTTCCCTAGCGGTAATGTGAGGCGACAGCGGTTAGAGGGCGCCGCGGGTACTCACGGGAAGTCTGCGTAGTAGCGCAGCAAGTTGATGAACAGCTCTGCGAGCGACGCGCGGTTGTGTCCCGGCGCCGGCGCCGCGCCGCTGCACGCCGCCACGCCGCGCGGCAGGATGGCGGGGCTCGTGCCGCCTGCAATGTCGTACTCTACTATACTGTACTATACTATACTGTACATTATGATGACATAAAGGACACAGCAGGTGGCGCATGGTCAAAGCTATCAAAAGACTGAAAACTATGGTTACAATTGGAGGAGGCCTTTGACCTTAGAGACACACAGAAACTACATTAGAGAACAATACAATAGAATAGTAAACTAAATTTAGTAATTGATATTTATAACTGGAACTGTAAAAATGTGAATGAGTCGTCTGAATAAAAAGCTTATTTATTTTACTAATGTACATTACATTACAATAGAACTTGTGTTACCAACTCATCAGTAGCGAGTAATTAGACCGGCTACCCGCCACCACCGGTTCCCGCAGTGGCTTCGGTACACAGTAGTATGTACTGGAATGTACTGTACCTTATATACCAGTAACCTTATATACCGAAATAACAGTCATATCAACTAATCTTCGTAGATATTACACAACACAGTCTAGTCCCAATCTAAGCAAAGCTTTGACGACCTCAGTGGCGCAGCTGGCGAGAGTCCGCCTGCGATGCAAGAGGTTGCGGGTTCGATTCCCGCCTCGGAACAAATTTGTGTACGATCTGCAGAAATTTGTTCCGTTGGTCTGGCTGTTTGTGTATAATAAAAAATATCTATTTATGTAAGTATAAATAATGTATTAAATATATCAGTCATCTAGTACCCATAACACAAGCTTTGAGTAGCTTACTTTGGGGCTAGATGGTGCTGTGTGGATTGTCCAGCATTATTTATTATTTATTTATTTATTATTTACTATGTGAATCAGATAGCGGATACAATACTTATATACATTTTTACACAAAACAAATGTCTATATGATTTGATTACACAAATGTTTGTTTTGTGCGGGATTGGAACCCAATGGTCTACGGCGCAGAAGGCAGAGCAACCACCAACTGAGCTGCCAGTTTAGGAAAATTTGTGGGCTTGGCTAGTAAACCACATTTTTTTTGTGGTGTTTTTTACAAAGTAATCTGTTACTCTTGCCTCTTTTACGTAATGTACTATTACAATACTTGTTAAATAGTGTGAGTGATACTCACACTGCAGGAAGTGTATGACCATGAGTGTGAGCGAGTAGGACGACAGCGTCCTCTGTCTCGCATCGTTGATGTTGTGCGCCTGCGCCCACAGCTTCGTAACCGCCACTAGGGGCCGCACGCGCCAGTCCACTGGAAATATTATATTGATTAATATTTATCTAATACCTTTAAGAGTCTGTAGAGGTACCTACGCCTGTGTAGTTCTAGTGTTGTAGTGCGAGTAGTGTGCGATCGTATGTTGTGTTGCGATCATATGCCTAGCCTGCCTAGCCTACTCTTCCTACCTACAACTGATTCCTACTACTTCCTAGGGTTTCTATTGGGGTTCGAAATTAAAGGCGCGATAACTGACTGAACATCTTTATTGAAAAAGTCACCTTCTTATATGCTACAATTTAATGATAGGACAATCATGGATCTGCAGAGCGAGTGTGTTTACGTCAGCCAATGAGGAGGCGTCTGAGGGACAAAGTATGGCGAGCCGGTGACAGAGCGCGCTCCGCCAGAGCGAGACAGCGCCAACGTAAATATAACGCGGATCGCCGCTACCCGCCAATGGCTGCGCGTGTGCACGCAGTGGTTGTCGGCGGCGCATGCGTCGTGTTCCCACAAGTCAAAAGTGACCTAAACCGGCGAGCATGTATGAAGAATGTTATGAAAACGAATAAAGCGGAAGAGGTATGTCAGGATCGTAGCAAGTGGAAATCCTACCCCGTGGTCTCTGCCTACCCCGATAGGAAATAGGCAATCCTAATACCTTTAAACAAACAATTCTTGTATATAACAATAATCTGAATCTCGGAAACAGCTCCAATGATCTTCATGAAATTTGACATACTGGGGCTTTCAGGGGCGATAAATCGTTTAAGCTAGGATTCAACAACCGAGCAAAGCTCGGTTATCCGGATATTTATATTTCTAAGCATCAAATATACAAACACACACACAAAAATTCTTATTCAAACACAACCAGTTGGACTGATTAAAATGAAACTTGCAATCAATTGATTAGCTGCTAACATGTAAAATCCAGCAGGCTGATCGCGTATCTTTTGTTACATTCAAAATCCGGTTGCATATGTCAATTTGGCAGATTTGCGATGGCAAAAGTGCCGAAATTGACATATGAAACCGGATTTTGAATGCAACAAATGTTACGTGATCAAGGGGCTGGAGTAGTTTTGTGCAGCTCACTGTATCTCAGAATAAGGATGTTTTTTTGATCTTTATCAGATTAGAAAACAAGTCAAAAAGTCGACAAAACAGCCCCAAGCTATTTTATCATCTACATCCTACTATAAAATAAATGCGAATGTTTGTAAGTATCGATGTTTGTTACTTTATAACTCCAGAACGACTGAACGAATCTAGTTCAAAATAGAGACACAGAGATATATTATAGAGATATTATAGTCTGGAATAACACATAGGCAGGCTACTTTTTATCCCGTGGGAATACCGGGATTTAAAACTACGCGGGTGAAACCACGGGGCACTACTAGTATTATAAACGCGAAAGTATGGATGGATGGATGTTTGTTACACTTTCACGCCGGAACGGCTGAACGGATCTGGATGAAACTTGGCAGAAACGTAGAGTCTGGAATAACACATGGGCTACTTTTTATCCCGTGGGAATACCGGGATTTAAAACTACGCGGGTGAAACCGCGAGGCGCAACTAGTAATCGGATATTTGATAGTATGACACAGTATGCATAAATGTTTTTGATTAGAACGGTACTCACTCCTGGAGAAGCAGTGCAGCAGATTGGTGTTCCGGATTCCGACCACATTGTTGCAGTTGAGGTCAACTTGCAAGCCGTTGCGAGCGTCGCGGAACTTCAGGATCGGCACCTTTGCCTGGATCAGCTCGGCCGCTGCAAGTAACAAATACACCATCAACGAAAACATCCATTACATTATTGAGTTTTTTATAGCATCTCGAAATGCTTTAACTTAATATTAAAATGTTGCTAATAATGCAGCAACATTATTGGTTGGATTCAGGCTTATTCACTTACTGGGTAGATAAACTGCTACCTATTGCTCAGCTAGTGTGGGTCACTACATCTGTTTGAGGCCTAATAAATGTATTTATCTCGTGTTTTGCAGTAACTAACATTAGTTTTTAGATTCTGTCGATGCTCTTGCTGTGAGTGATGGTTGATGCTTTTGCTATGAGTATGTATACATTATCTGGGTTGATGCTCTTGCTGTAAGTGAGTATGTGGATGTTACCTGGGTTGATGCACTTGCTGTGAGTATGTGTACGGTATAAGTTATCAGTCAATGCTCTTGCTGTGAGTACATGCACGTTACTTGGGCCTATGCTCTTGCTATGAGTATGTGTATGTTACCCGGGTCGATGTTCTTGCTGTATGTGTATGTTACCTGCGTCGATGTTCTTGCTGTATGTGTATGTTACCTGGGTCGATGTTCTTGCTGTATGTGTATGTTACCTGGGTCGATGCTCTTGCTGTGAGTACGTGCACGTTACCTGGGTCGATGTTCTTGCTGTATGTGTATGTTACCTGGGTCGATGTTCCTGCTGTATGTGTATGTTACCTGGGTCGATGCTCTTGCTGTGAGTACGTGCACGTTACCTGGGTCGATGTTCTTGCTGTATGTGTATGTTACCTGGGTCGATGTTCTTGCTGTATGTGTATGTTACCTGGGTCGATGCTCTTGCTGTGAGTACGTGCACGTTACCTGGGTTGATGTTCTTGCTGTATGTGTATGTTACCTGGGTCGATGTTCTTGCTGTATGTGTATGTTACCTGGGTCGATGTTCTTGCTGTATGTGTATGTTACCTGGGTCGATGCTCTTGCTGTGAGTACCTGCACGTTACCTGGGTCGATGCTCTTGCTGTATGTGTATGTTACCTGGGTCGATGTTCTTGCTGTATGTGTATGTTACCTGGGTCGATGCTCTTGCTGTGAGTACCTGCACGTTACCTGGGTCGATGCTCTTGCTGTATGTGTATGTTACCTGGGTCGATGTTCTTGCTGTATGTGTATGTTACCTGGGTCGATGTTCTTGCTGTATGTGTATATTACCTGGGTCGATGTTCTTGCTGTATGTGTATGTTACCTGGGTCGATGCTCTTGCTGTGAGTACCTGCACGTTACCTGGGTCGATGCTCTTGCTGTATGTGTATATTACCTGGGTCGATGTTCTTGCTGTATGTGTATGTTACCTGGGTCGATGTTCTTGCTGTATGTGTATGTTACCTGGGTCGATGCTCTTGCTGTGAGTACCTGCACGTTACCTGGGTCGATGCTCTTGCTGTATGTGTATATTACCTGGGTCGATGTTCTTGCTGTATGTGTATGTTACCTGGGTCGATGTTCTTGCTTTATGTGTATGTTACCTGGGTCGATGCTCTTGCTGTGAGTACCTGCACGTTACCTGGGTCGATGCTCTTGCTGTATGTGTATATTACCTGGGTCGATGTTCTTGCTGTATGTGTATGTTACCTGGGTCGATGTTCTTGCTGTATGTGTATGTTACCTGGGTCGATGCTCTTGCTGTATGTGTATGTTACCTGGGTCGATGTTCTTGCTGTATGTGTATGTTACCTGGGTCGATGTTCTTGCTGTATGTGTATATTACCTGGGTCGATGTTCTTGCTGTATGTGTATGTTACCTGGGTCGATGCTCTTGCTGTGAGTACCTGCACGTTACCTGGGTCGATGCTCTTGCTGTATGTGTATATTACCTGGGTCGATGTTCTTGCTGTATGTGTATGTTACCTGGGTCGATGTTCTTGCTGTATGTGTATGTTACCTGGGTCGATGCTCTTGCTGTGAGTACCTGCACGTTACCTGGGTCGATGCTCTTGCTGTATGTGTATATTACCTGGGTCGATGTTCTTGCTGTATGTGTATGTTACCTGGGTCGATGTTCTTGCTGTATGTGTATGTTACCTGGGTCGATGCTCTTGCTGTGAGTACCTGCACGTTACCTGGGTCGATGCTCTTGCTGTATGTGTATGTTACCTGGGTCGATGCTCTTGCTGTGAGTACCTGCACGTTACCTGGGTCGATGCTCTTGCTGTGAGTACCTGCACGTTACCTGGGTCGATGCTCTTGCTGTGAGTACCTGCACGTTACCTGGGTCGATGCTCTTGCTGTGAGTACCTGCACGTTACCTGGGTCGATGCTCTTGATGTAAGTGAGTACGTGCGCGAGATGCAGCAGCGCATGCGCGCGCGGCTCGAGCGCGTCCAGCGGCCGCACGTAGAGGCACAGGTCCATGTCGGACGAGTCCAGGCCGAAGCCGGACATCGTGGAGCCAACCACGTACAGGCCATAGCGCGGGACCAGGCTCTGTAAATAAATAAACAATGCTGGACAATCCACACAGCACTATCGAGGCCCGAAGTAAGCTACTCAAAGCTTGTGATGGGTACTAAATAACTGATATATTTAATACACTAGTGGCTCTGGGAGCTGTAGACCTCGCGAGCATACTAAAAGTGAGCTATTTACTGCCTTAGCCAAAAGCTATTTCAGAGTTTTGAAAGAAACCTATCAATGTTGAAGAGAAGTAGAAAACACCCATCCCCATGATGTTTTTTTTATTTAATTTTGTAAATTTTTGAGGAATGTAATGTGCAAGTGCATTTTCCGTTTTGTGATTTTTTTGGTCTTTTTGATTTTTTTTGCATCATCTTGTGTAGAATGAGGTCCTTTGTGTTTCTCTCAAATTTGATTGAAAACCATCGATTGTTTGATGAGCTATCCTGTTCATCATGCTAAAGATCCTTATCAGATCTTCGCCAAACTTTTATGAGACCAACTTATAGTTACTACCTTTCAAATAAAAAAAGAATAATCGAAATCGGGTCTCATTTGGTGGAGATATCCAGTATATCAAATAGCCCCCTTTTTGCCCTTTTTTTGGGGAAGTACCCCTCCAGTCAAAAATCCCCGACGACAAAAAAATTCTAATAAGTCATATAACCTGTGTACCAAGTTTCGTCCAGATCGGTTGAAAAATGCGACCTGTAGAGGAGAACAGACAGACAGACAGACATCCGGACAAACGTATTTTTGGCCAATGTGGAAACTGAGACGCATCGCTCGCTTCGCTCGCTCGGTCAATTATATTCTTTTTGTGTTATGGGTACTAGTTATCTGATATATTTAATACATTATACATATACTTACTTACTAGATAGATATTTTTTATTATACATAGAAAACACCCAGAGCAACGGAAAAAAAATCTGCAGATCTTCCACAAATTTGTTCCGAGGCGGGAATCGAACCCGCAACCTCTTGCGTCGCAGGCGGACTCTCACCCGCTGCGCCACTGCAGTGGCCTTGTACTGAGGTATTAAGGTTATCGAATGGCGAACCCCGAACTGGACGACGAAGCGTGCGACGCCTGCTACTCGATGAACAGACCGAAGCTAGCAGGGTTCGCCGTTAACGAACCCTGCTAGCTTCGGTACGATGCGTTGAGGACGTCATCATCACGTCATAAGGATCGCTGCAGCAGATTCTGAGCCCTCTCCTTTTACTGGACTTACTGGAGAGAACCCAGAACTATTCTTCTTGAAAATTCTCAAGCAGTAAAGTGATAAAAAAATAGATGGATTTTTTAAACCTTAATGGTGATGTACAGGTATCGCCAAAGGTTCATCTTTTTCCGGAAGGTCTCCTCGGTCTGCTGTGACTTCACGAACTTGTCCCACATCTCCTGAGATAATGTGTCATATTTTGAGCCTGAAATAAAAAACATTTAAACATCCTACTAATATCATAAACGCGAAAGTTTGTAAGTATTGGTGGATGGATGAATGCACGTTACTCTTTCACGCCGGAACGGCTGAACGGATCTGGATGAAACTTGGCAGAGAGATAGATTACTTTTTATCCCGTGGGAATACCGGGATCTAAAATTACGCGGGTGAAACCGCGGGGCGCAACTAGTTTCTTTTTTAAAAACCGTACTTTAAAACATTTTGTAAAATACTCTAGTTACATTACAACCTAGCCACAATAGCGGGCTAATGAGTAATTTTACACTGACCTACATTTTTAGATTAACATAACGAAGAAGGTGTCCAATAACACTTTTCTCACTGTCTCTACTAGTAGTAGTTGTAGTAGTAGTAACTAGTATTAATTTACCACCCATTCGCACTAAGCGTTTTGCATCTACCTTCATCATGCGAACCGCCAAGGATTGGAACTCATTGCCGTCGTCTGTCTTTCTTGATTCCTACAATTTGGGTGTCTGTACAATACATGCATGATATGTGCACCCGTGCGAAGCAGGGGCGCGCGGGCGGATCGTTAGTATAATATAAAAGTGTGATTACCATTGAGCAGGTCGTCCGGTGTGAACCTGACTTGGAAGGGGTAGGTGGCGTTCAGGTATCTGTCGGGCGCTATGCGGCGCGGCGCGCGCACGTCGCGCTGCCGCTCGCGGAACGCGCGGCGCGCGCGCCACTCGCCCGCGCGCGCCGCCGTGCGCGTCGCACCCTCGCCTACACCATTCGTACTAAATGCTTTAGAAATAATCACAACATATCACATAATCATTTGGCTGAGACGACGTGCATGATACATGGGTGTATAAGAAGTTCTGGACTGAAACGGCTTAACCGAATCGATTCATATTGACATTTTTAAATTCATAATATATTTTCAATGGAACATTCGATTTGAAAAATTCAAAAAGTAGGTAATCTACTACAGGTCTTGAAATAGTTTTGAATATGAAACGATTAATTGGCTAAGCATTCATATTATAAACGTATGGACAACATATGCTCCAAATTTGGTTGGTGGCATTTCTATCAACTTACAAATGATAAAAAGAAAATACCGTAACTTAACTAAAATATACTTAGTAAGATATAGTATCGCAAAGTTTTTTGTAGATATTGAAATGTTTTCCTGTGTGCAATAACTTGGGTGATCCCTCATAACATTGAAATGTGTGAGCGAGAGGTACATAAGCAGCTATCTTAGCCTTAAAAAAAATTTGTAATTTGACCATACTTCATGCCAATAAATACATTTCACATAAAAAAACATAAGAAAAGAAACAGTTGGGAACAACAGCTATATTTCAAAAAAATGAAGGAAGCCATTTGCCACAAAATCATTCATACCTAGTATGTGTAGTAAAAGCCAACATCTCGATAATGTCGTCAGTCATGTTTGCTTATGTCTGAGCTCAAGGTCAAATCTGTTAGATATTATTTACAAGTTGTTTTGATTAATATCCTGTGGTGGTTTGCATTAGAATAAGTAAACTACTTATGCCAAAATAAAAGTACCAAATAGGTAATAATAGGTCTAGTACATTTCTATGAAAATATTTTTATAAAAAGAATCTTCTTTATTGCCCAAAACAAAAATAAGTATACAAAGTAGTAGTAGTAGTAGTAGATGGAGGTTTGTTACTCTATCATGCTGAAACGGCTGAACGGATCTGGATGAAACTTGGTAGAGATAGATCATAGTCTGTTAATATTTTTATTAGATATTTGTCTACAGTTACAATTAAGTATATTTTCAAGTGCATGAGTGAATTAACAAAATAAATTGTAAAGTTTTTCATACATGTTATATGTAAAGTTAATGATACTACTTAAGGGTCCGGTGACAGCGGCTCGCAATTTCGAGGTGCGGTTGGCTATTATTTCATTTTATTTGATTTCGGGGAGGTTGTTTGAAAAAATAACTCTAAAGAAACATGCATAAATACTGTTCGAACACAAATAATACAATAATATAAGGGAAACATGCCCGAATCAGAAATCATTTTGGTATTAGTATGTTTGGTCTTACATTTACCTAATACCAAAATGATTTCTGACTCAAGCACATTTCCCTTATATTATTGTATTATTTGTGTTCGAACAGTATTTATGCGTGTTTCTTTAGAGTTATTTTTTCAAACAACCTCCCCGAAATGAAATAAAATGAAATAATAGCCAATCGCACCTCGAAATTGCGAGCCGCTGTCACCGGAGCCTTAAAACAATTTTGTATGAGGGTACTTTCAAAACAAATGGAACAAACTCAAACTATGCTTCTAAAGTATAAAAAAAATATTTTATTTTTCAAAAACATGACATAGGTATACCTACTTAAATTGTTTTGTTTTTTTTTGTATGATATTTACTTACCTATGGATTCACTTTTATCTCCAGATTTGTTTGACCCTGAGGCATTGCTAGATTGGCTTGAGTCATCAGATTCATATCCAAAGGCAGAGTCTCCGCTGCCTTTGAGCATCTGCTGGGGTTCGCGGCGCGGATGGTACCGACGCGGCGTGCCCTGGCCGGAGCTCGGTGAGACGCCGCCCATTATCTGCAACACCTCTAGCGGATAGTGTCGCGGAGGCCGCTCCAACTGCCCCGGCACTACGTACACCTGTCCCGGCCCGCCGAAGCCTCCGCCCCCGTGGTACATCATCGGCGCACCCTCGGCCATGTCGCTTCGATCTGCCGGCGAGGTTATAGCAAAATGAAATTGGCCGGCTCTTCCGACCCGACGATACTCGATTTACAACTCTATGGCTAGCGTACTGACCTGTGACTCGTTAGACAGTTAAATTCGACGTAACAAAATGGCTATTGCGTCATAGTAGGTGTAGTGAACTTTTTGGTGTACCGTGCGACGTTGAAAATTATTGTTTCTTCAGAACTAGATCCAGAGAAATTCGAGACGTTCCTTGTAGGACGTCTTCACGAGCTCGTTCTGATGGCTTCTGGTCGGGTGCAAATTCGATTACGTGTCACGTCACTGGCCTTGCAAAGCCTGAACAAAACGAGCTATAATTATTTAGGCACCGGTATTATTAAACTACCCACGAAATACGCAAATAATGTAAAAATCTAATGAAATAGATCCGCCATGACTTTTTATTTTAGCAACACCAACGACATCTGACGGCACGGCAGCAGCGACGGCGGCAGGCAGTCAGTGTGACTGAAATGTGACACGTGATTTTTTTCTTACGAATTTTTGTTCCTTTTCAAGCCAGTGCAAATTACAAAAATAGTTTGCAAAAAAAACAAGTGGTGGATTCGATTCATTCCACTTAACGTTATAATTAAATTGCGTATATAAGTATACACATTTTGGGCTGCGGAACAAGTGGTTATATTGAAATTGGTAATGTGTGGATTTAATCATCATGCACCATCCGTGTATAGCCGGCGCGGCGGTTATAACCATGCATGCTTATCCGACAAGCTTCGCTTCATAGTTTAATGTAGGTATACATAATCGTACCTACAGTTTTATCCGTAGTATTCAATTTCCTTGGTTTTGGGAATCGAACCCACCCACGGCCTACGGCGCAGAAGGCAGACCTACTACCAACTGATATTCTCATAGATGCAAACACCAGATAACTTTCGCATGTGTAGTATTGTGTACCTTCAGCTCGGTAGTAAGCAAGGAATTTGAATAGTAGTCAGCATCAGGATCCAGCGGTACGTATGGCCGGCCGGCATTAAATGGATTATTTTAAAGTAAGATTGTAGGTAGAGATCATCCACTCTAAAAATGCACGCCCCTCTACCTGCCTTCACCCACTTAAACAAATGAGGTGTATAGATGCTACTTGTATTCAAATTCCTTGATAGATGCAATCAAGGAATTTGAATACAAGTACATACATCTATACTCCTCATTTGCTTGTTAGAGTGAAGGCAGGTAGAGGGGCGTGCATTTTTAGAATGGATGATCTCTACATACATTATCATTTATTAGTCCTATCCTGTCTCATCCCCCTACTAGTCTGTGGTTATAGTAAAGAGTATACAATCAAACTGCTGGCTCTTTGGCCGGTTGTTGTATACTCTTAGTTAATTTGGCAGCTGGACCACCCTGACGCAACAAGGAACAACAAAAATTTTGTATGGAGTTTGCATCGCAAATAATGGCGGCTGTTCATTCGTTTCCTTCAATCAGTGTGCTCTCCTTCTTTCACAACTCACTCTCTTTTTCGTCTGCCATGTTTACTAGTAGCTTCCACTCGTATTTTGTTTGTTTTTATAAATTTCTAGCAGATTTATCAATAATTTCGTCCAAAAATGTGAAAGTGGTCGTTATTGTTCAGTGAACGTAATATTATATGGCGATGCCACCAAAAAACGATTCATAACGTTGCGATATTGTGGAGATCAAGCGAGCCGTAAAATTTTAGGAAAAGGAAATCTAGTTTCTTTGGATGAGGCTTGGTAAGCATTGAATTAGATATTTTACTTAATACAAGCAACGAACAAACAACATGCATCGCTTTGAAAAGAGATTAATAGAAATTTATTACAGGTAAATATTGAATAATTGTGTAATAGTGATGCACCTAATGTAATTATCAATATGTGTGTGACGGACAGTTCTTTTAAGGCTAAATATCTTAACAAACGTGCACATCATCGTGGCTAATATTAATGACGTATATATTTTTTTGAAATTGTGAAAACGAAAATATTATACAGAAGAAAGCATCCCAATACGGCTGGTCACCGCGGGAGAGCTAGACCATAACCCTCTGGTTCAAAAGCCTAGATGGAGTCCCACAAGGCAGTATTCTTGGCCCAACGCTCTTTCTGGTCTATATCAATGACTTGTGAAATCTCAAACTTTGTGGTGGTAAGACATTTACTTTTGCAGATGATACTGCCCTCTTTTTCAGTGGCAATAGCTGGGAGGAGACCTTTATTGATGCCCAGCTTGGCTTCGATAGGGTTAGCAAATGGCTGGTAGGCAATGTTTTGACGCTTAATATATCAAAAACCAAGTACATAGCTTTTGGACTAAAAACTAACTTACTTCCGCCACCAAACCTTACAATATCAGCGCACTCCTGCATCAATAGGTTATCCTCGTGCTCCTGCCCTCTGCTACAAAAGACAAGCAATATAAAATACCTTGGTGTTATTTTGGATCAAACCCTTTGTTTTAAACAACATACCGAAACACTCGTATGCAGACTACGCAAACTGATATACATCTTCAAAACGCTTAAAAACGTAGCAAATCGGAGTGTCATCAAAATGGTCTACAACGCACTTTGCCGTTCGCTTATAGATTATTGCATTATCTCCTGGGGTGGGGCGGCAAAAACCCACATGATCGAAGTAGAAAGAGCTCAAAGAGCAATACTTAAAGTCGGTTTTGGTCTTCCTTTTCGTTACCCTACAACAGCATTATATGAAATTTGGGATGTATTAACGGTTCGACAAACTTTTATCCTGCAAACCATTCTTAAAACTTACTCCCAGTTGAAATACGACCCGAACGTAAAGAGTGAGAAACGTAGAAAAGGGAAAGTTTGTCCAACTCAAACTCTTCGCACGCAAACCTCAAATAACTTTTTCTGTTTCCTAGGACCTTACCTATATAACAAATTAAATAGTTCCCTAAACATATACTCCTTACTCAGATCAAAATGCAAAACAACAGTTGCAAAATATCTTAGGTCACATAATTACGACCAAACCGAAAAATTGCTGCACTATTCTCAATAACAGAACTCCCCATTTATCTTTTCAGTACTTACTTTTCCTAAACCCCTTGTAGTCCCTTATTTATTTATTTATTCTTGCAAAATAGTTTGCTTATCAACTAATAATACTCGCTTGTTATTAAATAAAACACCCACACTTCATGTACTTAGGTACATAAATTATACACTTACAGGCATGCTTACAAACACACACTCATACACCACACATCCCACACACACTCACACTCTTACCCACTTTCACACTTACTCATATTATCAAGAAACTGATCTGTTATTATCTAAGTTATATCTGTTAAATTGTAAGTTCTCTTTCTCACTTGTCTTATTTGAATACTATCATTGTCTATTATCTTAGTCTACGACACTAGAGTATACCGTGTTCAGTTATAACATCCGCGGAGTGGGGCCCTGGTGACCTGTAACACAGGTTTTATTAAACCTAACACAGGCACCAGTCTCTCGCAATGTAGGTTTATATCTTGTTTGTACTACTTAATTAATACCTTTTTTTTTTTTTTTTTTTTATACAACTAGCTGATGGAACAAGCAGATGGCCCACCTGATGTTAAGTGGTAACCATCACCTATAAACAAAACATTGCCCCGTAGGTCACGCACAATAGGAACGTGCCCTACGATGCACTGCCCTGCGTCCATCAACTTGAGGCATACAGATGTTAAGCCTCATGTGCCTGTAATTACACCGGCGACCACACTCTTCAAACCGAAACACAGCGTTGCTGCTTGGCGGCAGAAAAAGGCGTGGTGGTAGTACTTCCCCGGACGAGCCCTTCACAAAGAGCTCTACTACTCTTACCTAGACTTAGTTTGTGAAGAGACCTATTGTGGAGAGAGAATAAATACATTTTTCATTTCATTTCATATTAGTGATCCCTTGGTCACATACCTACTGTGGTAACAGTTATGGCTTTGATGAGCCTAATAAGTTATGGCCTAATAAGAACTTGCCCTCATGTTAGGTACTCACTTATTCAGAAACAAAAAATCTATGCTAAATGTGACAATAACTTCTTCTAATTTAAGAGCAATGCTCTTGACGGCGTAATTGATGCATTTCTCTCCAGGTGTTTCTTTTCAGGGCAACCTCCTTGACCTCCTTATAAGACATGACGGCAACCTTCGCTTTTATTTGGCTTATACTAGGTCTTGGTAGCTTATACTAGGTCTTCCCCTGCCTCTCTTTCCTTCTATCTTTCCTTCGATTATTTTCCTTATAAACCTGTCATGTCTTAAAAGATGGCCAATCATCTTTCCTCTTCTACTCTCAACTGTTTTTATAATGGCTCTTTCCTCGTTTACTCTTGTCAATACTTCTACATTTGTAACTTTTTCTGTCCAGCTGATCTTTTCCATTCTTTTCCAACACCACATTTCAAATGCTTCTAAAAATTCACTGTCTTTTTGTGGACAAACGTCTCACACCCATACAGTGCTATGCTCCACACGTATGCTTTTATAAACGTTTTCTTGACAGTGTTAGAAATTTTGGATGTGAAAATATGTTTTTTGTTATTAAATGCCTGTTTTGCAATTGATATTCTGGATTTGATATCTGGTGTGCATCTGGAATCTGCTGTTATGAGGCTCCCTAAGTATCTGAAGGTATTAACTCTTTCTATGCCTATTTTATCTAATGTTATTATCTAATGTTATATAATTGTGTTGGCTGTGATGTCCTCTGTCTAGGATGTTATAAATGTTTTAGTTTTATTCATATTAATTTTGAGAGAGCAATCTTTAAAGACTGTATCCATTGTGTTTAGTAGTTTTTGCAAGTCACTCTGGGAGTCGCAAAAAGCATATACGTTTGTACTGTTAAAATAATAATAACCTTTTTCAAGAATATGGCGTGAATTAGTCTTGTAAACTCATGGTCTCTCGGTACATACTTTCAAAAAAAACTACTGTAAATTAATGAAAAATACTTTGTTACCGAATACCTATATCAAGCCCACTGTGTACGTCCTGCTAATATTAAACATTGCAATAAATTAAAAACAAATTCATAAAATGAATAGGTATTATAATATGTACCAAAATTATGTGTCATCATCATCATCAACAGCCCAAATTATGTGTAATAATCCAAAAAGCTTTTTATTTCATATCAGATCCATATATAAGTCCAACCTAGGACTTCAGGACCCAGATTGTACTTAAACGTGGATTCAGTCAATAAAAGGAGAACAAAATAAAAGCTCGATTTCGATCTCGCATATTTTATCGATATCGATATAAAAGCGAAGGCCATCGCGCAGCACTATTTAGGCTGATAGGTTGGTAAAACTGTTGTTGTTTGACGTACATATTCGTTCTGTTGGTATTGAAGTGCCAAGTAAATGGATCCCATTGGCTCTGTACTAAGAGTCCCGCCTCTTCTCGTAGTTTTACATTCTCTAAATTCTCTTTGAGCTGGATTTGAAAACATCTGGAAAATTTGTTATTTTTGCCAATATGTTTTTCATTACGAAAACTAATAATGAGATATCTAAAAAACTAGTAATATTGTAATCAAGGCTTCGAATATACATAGCGAGTGATGACGTTGAACGAAGAATATGTAACCTTAAAAGTGAAAAAAGAAAGAAACTTTGCCGTATCATTGTTTGATTATCCTTGACAAAACGTACAGCGCTTCTGATAATTATGTCACATTTCGGAGATTTTATGGACGGTGTTCCCGTTAAGATATCGGAAAAATACAAACGACCGCCGAGAATCGAATTACCGTATTCAGTGAACGAGTGTACCATCCGGGCCCAAAATGTTGTCGATGCAGCCAATTATTGCTCAACCTTCGAGACTAACGTGTTGGGCAAGCTCAAGGAGCTCCGCAGTGCAAAAGAGACGAGGAAAAATGAGAGGAAGCACCGTGTACAGCTTCTTGAGGAAGCAAAGCAAAAGAAGTTGGATGCTATAGCAGTCGCTGAGGACGAGGAGCGATTGAAGTTGCTCAGCGTGTCGGAGGTATCGTACCCCAGCACCGAAGAAATCAGTGCCTTGTCTCCTGACGAGAGAACTGACAAAAACTGTGATATCCCTGCAATTACTGACACCACTGGCGAGACAATAGTTCAAGATAATACATTTTCTGTGTGTAATTCCAAAGACTCTCAAATGAACATACTGCAGCCCATACAGGTAAAATTTAATTATCAAGAGAACAATAGTTTGATGGATGACCCAATATCAGACCCGTTGCAAAATCTTAGATTGAATCCTAAGGTAAAAGCAGCACCTTACAGTCATAATGTTGAAGCATTGACATTTAAAGACTTTGAACATGACACTTCAAGTCCTTTTGATACTGTAGAGCTCAAGACGATCAATGATATGGAATTACTTGCTCAAGTGCTGCAAAATCAACTTCAATCATCAAATAGTTGTATTCAGCAGCAGCCAAATGTCCCAGACATGTTTTACACTGTGCCTAACTGCCCATCGCAAGTTCACATTGAAGGGCTCCCGTACATTGCTAATACTTATGTGGAACAGCCAGTGCAAGCATCTAATATGGTACCACAACAATACCCAACTAATGGTTATTACATTCCTACTGAAACCGATATTTATGCACCAAATTACCAATACTATGTCCCCACACCATACCAAAACATAGATCCATATTACCAAATGCCCACAACATCAGATCCCCAAGTGCCTAATGGATCTACTCTCATTCCACAACCTTACTACAGTCAATATCCACAAGTACCTGTCAATTACCAGCCGCCAACCTATAACATGCCAGTAGAAAACCATAGAGCATCACAAAATACAATTAAATCCAGATCTAGAAGTGTGCCGGACATAGTAAGAGAGCTGAATGAAGAGATTGCCAAGCAGAGAGCTAATGAGAGGTCATTTAACCCAAGTCCAACTCCTAAAAGCACTCCAGTTCCATCAAGCAGTAAAAAGAAGGAAGAGAGAAGGCATAAGAAGAAATCGGAATCACTACCAAACCCATATGTGAAATTGTCTCCAGAACTGCAGGACATGTGTCAGAAAATTCATGGAATGGGTTTCCCATTAGACAGGGTAGCCAGGGTGTGCACACTTGTTGGTGGCAGTGATAAAAAGGTGATTCTTTCTTATCAATCTGATAACATCTGTTTTTGTACAAGGCTATTTAAAAGTGTTTAAAGTAATTCCATTGTTGTTGACAAACCGAAGTCTGGGTTGCGTACACTGTAGTGCTCACAAAAATGTGATAACATCCTACTAAGCTTTAGAAACATATTACATGAAATTAATTTACATAAAATGTTTCAAAATGAAACTCTCATGCTGTTCCGGCATGAGAGTTTAATAGATCTACGCAAGAAGCAATACATTTATTGTGTCTAGATTTCTGGCATATAAGTGGTTAAATTTACCTGTAAAATAATACAATCACACACCATTCTGCAACATCATGATAATGTATGATGTAATACAACCCAACTAACTATTGTTGTATTCTGCTTAATTCCAGGTTATTGAAGGTCTTCTAATACTGGGTGACTTAATGGACCTCGGGTTTTCCGAAGGACGGGTGTCTGCTGCCCTCGCTAAACACGAATTCAACAGGGATAAGGCTCTTGATGAACTGGTCTCGTAAAATAATATGGGTAATACCCAAGCGCAAGGCTGATAAGAATCAGCACATTTAAGTTGTGCTTAAGAAAACCTAGTTGTGTATCAGTGTGAGAGAGATGCAATCTGCAGGGATACCAAGCAGGCTTGTCTACTGATTCACTGGATGTGCATTCATGTTGTGAATGTAAAGTTTGCTACTATTTGTATTGCGAGTGAGCTCTGAGTGTTTGGTGGAGCAGATTGTGCGCAGTTCACCTCAAATGCTAACGCAAGCAGGCGAGTTAAGTGGTGACCTTGAGTCAATACAATGACATGCTGCCACAACTAAAAGCTGGAGTCCTTACACTAAGGCAAGTGAAACTTTTTAATGTGATAATAAGTTTGATATAAAATGTTCAGTGGTGTATACTTAGTAGAGCTGATACTATGTGATTTATGTAGTTTGACATAGGTTGATTATACTTATTCTCAGCGGTTTGATTCCATCCAAGGTTGCAAAGATTTTAGGAATAAAAATGGCTTCATAGATTACATTATGTTGTAGAGTATATTTTGATTAAATTATAATACATAAGTTATACCTAAATATTTAAGTTATTGATTTTATTATAAAATTGCCAAAATGTGATGTTCATAACAATGGGGCTCATTGTAATACAACACCCATGATTTACCTATTAGTTTTATCACAGTTAGATGTATATTTTTGATTTGAGGCATTTATAAATATATATTTAAAACATTTAGGAAATATGTAACTTTGTAGGTAGGTATTTAAATATTACCCAAGTAAATACTTTATTAGAATATTTTTTCTCCATCAATTATTTGGATGAAAGAAATATACTTAAAATTTACTGATCCGGTGTTGATTGGACTTGATTTACCTACCTACTTATCTTGAAAACCAACATTTTTAACTAATTTAGGAGGCGGCAATAATAATTAAGAATGGTTCTTTTAACGTTTAAAAGCTGTCTTGACTGTCGATAATTCAGGCTTCTAGGCCATATGATACGATTTACTTTATGTAATGGTTGGTACGTAAGTACTAAGGTACTTATGCTTTTGGAAAGTACTTCGAAAATCTCAATTACATCACTTCTAGTTACGGCGCACGGTTTTTAACATTGAAACTGCCATAGATACGTAGAAAATAACATTTATACTTACGACTTACTTACCTACTGCACTACTTAGAACTACAGCGAAGTGCAAGCCATTATTTATAATTGAACATAACTTAATTGGGATGTTACATTCTGAGTTTACAGATGTAAATAATTACCAAAATTCAATTAATACGTTTGAAGCTTTTCTTCTAAGCACTTTGCGAAGTATCGCAAAACTACATGTCTATACAAAACATATTGTGAGAAGGGTTTGCTATTTACCAAAAATCTAATAAAACCTTTTTCAATGTAATTTTTTTACATAAACCCTGCAGTGAGTATCTGCTCTATATAGATACCTAGTCAATTAAAATAAATAAATAATGCTGGACAATCCACACAGCATCATCTAGCCCCAAAGTAAGCTACTCAAAGCTTGTGTTATGGGTACTAGATGACTGATATATTTAATACATTATACACTTACATAGATAGATATAGATATTTTTTATTAGGTGTACATAAACACCCAGACCAACGGAACAAATTTCTGCAGATCGTACACAAATTTGTTCCGAGGCGGGAATCGAACCCGCAACCTCCTGCGTCGCAGGCGGACTTTCGCCCGCTGCGCCACTGACGTCGTCAACGTCAAAAGTAAGTTTGTATGAGTTATTAGCCCTCTAGCGACGGTCTTTGGCCGCCCCAAGGCCTCTTGTTTCTAGAGCTAGGACCACAAAACGCAGAAATACATTATGTATGGTCTGGGTCCAACAGAACACTAAATCACAGAAGTGCTCAAATGGAAAATGCAACTAATGGTCCCCCATCTAAATGGTGAGCGTGCAGAATGGTGTTTTACTTAGTATAAGAAACAATTTCGCATCTGGTATACCTACCTACCGAGTTGAGTTGTAGTAAGCCTTTTTGGCTAAATATTTTTCTGTTTTATTAGATTTTTGATGTAGCAGACCTCAGCTGTTGCATGGTTAATAAATAATCCTATATTGACATCTAGTACCTAAAAACAAGAGTAATAATGAAACATGTAAATTAAAATTAGGATCCTGAAACCCATGTCAATAAAAACCTATATTTATTATGTAAATAATTTATCGTGTAATTTGATTTCGCTAGTTTCAATTAATAAGGGCACACGTCTGGTAATCCCAAGGTACAGTAGGTACCTAATTCTTATTAATGATTTACGATATTCAATTTAGACTTCATACACACGTATAATTGGCGCCAATTAAAAAACCAATCGTAATAGACGATCGACGACTATCGACGTGGGTTAATAGGATTAAAAAAAAGCTAAATATTTTATTAGTCACTGAGCCATGTAAAAAAAAAAAAACTGAAACAGCTTCACGACTTTGATCCCCAGGCACGGTAGATATCCCTTCAGATCTCCCAGTACCAAGTAGGTACTAATTCAAGATTCTTTGAGGATGTCTAAGGGGGGTAGTCAGAGGTACGTCCAAACATTACATTTGGCACATACCCACATTTTGCAGTAGTTAGTATTCCATACGTGACAGGTTGCAAGCCCATCGCCGCTGTTAGAATACTAACTGGTTTCCTCACGATGTTTTCCTTCACCGTTTAAGAGCACTGGCATTGCGCACATAAATTTTTCGATAGAAAAATCCATTGGTGCACGACCGGATTCGAACCTGCGACCTTACGATCGGAAGGCGGGGTCACTCCCACTAGACCACCGGTGCTCCTAAACGATCGACGATCGACGACTATCGACGTGGGTTAATGGGATTAAAAAAAAAAGCTAAATATTTTATTAGTCACTGAGCCATGTGATGGCCGAAAATTCCATTCCATATCTTTTTATTGATAGGTGACAGAAAAAAAACAGTAGCATGAATATTTTTATTCAGCCGCTGCCTGTGTCAGGGAATAATAGGATAGTTCTTCATTATTGTGCAATTTGTGAGCTGTGTTGTATCTATCATACAAATTGGGTATTGGCGTTTATTTGCGCATTCGACTTGTTCGTGAAATATCGGCAAATTGAGTCACTACTCATCGTCGTATTTGAGAAGTTAGGACGAATACGCGAACACGCACGGTGATCACTTTGTACATTTCATAATAATTATTATTAACTAGCTGGTACCCGCGACTTCGTCTGCGTACTTTTAATCTCTTCATCTCTTTTTTCCGCAATAAAAGGTAGCCTATGTTCTTTCTCAGGGTCTAAAGATTTTCTGTGCCAAATTTCATCAAAATTGGTTGAGAGGTTTAAGCGGGAAAGCGTAACAGACAGACAGACAGATAGACAGACAGACAGACAGAGTTACTTTCGCATTTATAATATTAGTTGGGATAATTATTATTTTTATAATGGTAGTTTATAGGTATCACATAGGTCATGCGTTGAACGAAACGTGGAGGAGATACTGCGCATACTATGAGCCAATGAGCGCACGCGAATGCCGAGGGATACCTTATTTTCGACTTCTGCGCATCAACGGTCAGCGCTAGGCTTACGTGCTACTTACCTATGATGTTGTGTTAGTAGATCGGCTCATTTCAAGAAGTCCACGACTTCATTGTTTTCAAAAAATAAAAGTTCATACTTTGATTCCCAACGAGTCCACGACTTTTTAAATTTAATAATATTCCTTTCCCAACGGGTCCATACAATTGTTTGGTACAGTAAGCAACAAAGGTTTCGATAATATAGGGCCAATATTTGTGTGAAGACAATGGATAGATAAATCAGGACTATTATTTTTTCTCATAAAACATAAACTATTAAACCTAAACTTAAAAATATTAAAGAACTTTGAAAATATAATCTAGATTTGCACTCATATTTTGTAGACACAAAAAACACTTCTAACGTCATTCCCGCTGCTAGGGAGCAAGGTCAACTGATAAAAAATAATTCGTACTTTCGCATCCCTGCATGCTATCTAACTCGCTCAAACATTTGGGAATAAGCCAATAGATTATTATAAAATTATTTTTGGTTCCCAAAGTAAATATTGTCTCGATTAAGAAAAATGCAACTTCTAATGCTGACATACAAGTAAATCTAATGGTCGCACTTCACGTTACTAGGTACCTATTTAATCGTTTATTGCGTAGGTACCTATTCGTCTTAAGCGTAATGGTAGCAAATACAATTACATTGTGTACCTTAGCATCTTTACGAGTAAGATGAATAAGACTTAGGCTCTATACGCATGTATAGGGTCATTAAAACCCTGTCGTACCTATTTGGGAAAATAACTATGACGAATACGCGAATACAAATACATAGTCCGATAAATGGTTACAACTTGAAAAAGTTCAATTTTGTATTTGTTTGTAAACAATACTGTATAGATAGAAAGACCAAATAAGAATTCTGTGAGTTTATTGTCGCTTGCCTGAAAATTGCGGTTTTTCAAGTTGTAACCCTAATTTATCGGAGGTGCGATATGAAGTGCCATGCACCACCATGCGCCGTCAAAAGCATGTAGGTACCTAAGCACTTTTTAGGTTGAATCACAGACTAGTAGGGATGCGGTTGACTCATCATCATATTTGTTTATTTAAAAGGTAAAATGATTACCAACTGTTATGTGGTGAGAGGTTGGATTCGAAATGTATTTATTTGTTTAGTTTAAAATTTAAGCGAGCTTGCTGGTAGTTGATGATTTTTTTATATCTAACGGCTTCACACAAACAAATGTATATAATATTTAATATAAAATGTTATTTTATTATCTAGTTTTATTATTAACCCATAATGGACTTCGTTTGCGAGCTACCTATCAACTACCTTGATAAAAGCATTTTTGGTAATTTTTGCCGAAATCACCTACAATTCGATTGTGACGTGAGATTTTTCAATAAGAGTATTTTTATATGCAGGTGATATCCATTGGATGATTTAAAAAAACACGATGATTTATAATTGATTGAGTGAGCGAAGCGAACAATAAAAACTGCCAATTTTTGCTTCATTTCTGCCGTGTGGGTGCTTTTTTCCGGATATGACTTTCGATGACTTTCATTGAATGACGTAGATAGGTATTCAACCGCGGTCAGCGACCATGTGGGCATGCAATCACATTGCACACAATTTAGTAAAAAAAATATTTTTTTACCAAAAGTAGGTAGGTAGGTTAGGTAGGTTTTTAGTAGGTAGGTATGTTATGCAGGCAGATGTAGTACTGCCTGCATAAAATTCTTCATCATATCAACTTATCAAGGAATCATAATTATACTTTGGAATACACGCACGGGTTTCCTCTTATCGGAGATTCGGTTATCTTGTTCCATTTTTGGTAGCGGGTCAATGCCAAGATGTTCGATTAGGTACCTACATAGCTCTACCGGCGATTTCAAGTAGGTAACATTCAATACTTTGCAAATTAAAGACGGCAAATCGAATCACTACCTACCTAGTACATAGTATACCTAATACGTATGTTTAGACCTTGAAAAAAACTAGGTACGCAACGGATTATCTTTTTCACAGAGACTTCATTGTTTTCAAAAAATCAAAGTTAATAGGTAAATACTAAGTTAATAAAAATACTTTCATTCCCAACGGGTCCACGGCAGATCTTTAAAACTACGCAACGGATTTTTTTGTCTTGTTAGTCTTCATTTTTTCAAAAAATCAAAGATAACTAGTTTAATACTACTTATTTCCTTTCTCAACGGGTCCATGAAATTGTTTGGTATCAGTAGGTAAGCAACGAAGGTTTTTGATTAGGTATAAAAAATAATAAAGAACGTTGAAAAATATCTACCTAACCTTTTTTTTACTGACTGCACTTTAGTAGGTACAGTACTTAGTTACTAGTATAGTACCTATTCTCTTATCTGTGTTGGTTACCAATGTAATTTTGGATTTTAATTTTTTAATGTTTGTAAATAGTTCTAATTTAACTAGTACTATGTAGGTAGGTAGGTATAACGCATTTGACACGGTCTGTAATGTTATAGAATAAAATAATTGACTGACTCGACTTTCGACTGACGTGACTAGAAAGAAACATCACAAAGAGCATTATTATCTCTATCACTTGACACTGGCAAAATTGTCTATAGACATTAGCCATATAAAATAGCCATATAAAAAAAAAACGAAACGAAATAATAATAAAAAAAAATCATAATTTCGTTAAATCTCATGGACCTATTGGGAACTATTAACGTAGGTACTTATAAATATGAATTTTCTTATAAATGTTTTTCATGGACCCGTTGGGAAATCGAAAACAATAGAACCATCGACCTTCTAGTAGGTAATAAGCCGTATTTTTTAATAGATAGTGATTTGACGACCTCTGTGGCGCAGCGGGCGAGAGCCTGCCTGCGACGCAAGAGGTTGCGGGTTCGATTTCCGCCATGGATCAAATTTGTGTACGATCTGCAGAAATTTGTTCCGATGGTCTGGGTGTTCTCTATGTATAATAAAAAATATCTATCTATGTAAGTATATAATGTATTAAATATATCAGTTATCTAGTACCCATAACACAAGCTTTGAATAGCTTACTTTGGGGCTAGATAGTGCTGTGTGGATTGTCCAGCATTATTTATTTATTTATTTATTATTCATGATGAAGGTTTATTATGGTTATTAGGTACATGCATAATTTTATAGGTAATAGAGAAACATAAGACACCGTGCGAAGGCAGGGCGGATCGCTAGTAGGTACCTATTTAATAAGATTCATTCAATAACATAACGAAGGCTTCAATGTCGCAAAACGTGTCGAGGCTTCAATCGTGTCGAGGAGTCGAGCTGCTGCACCTAGTAGGTATTTTAACCAAATTCTAATTAGGTACCTAGGTAGGTATGTCTTCTTAAAAATGTGAGAGATTTACATTTCGTTCTAATCAATTTCATGAAAAACGTAATCACAGAGTTGAGGACGAACTTGAACTCAGGATCAAGGGTGTTCGTGAGCACGACGATGTCAGTCAGCAGACTATCCTACCCGTTATCCTGCCTACCAAGGTACATACTCCGGTACCTACCTATATGCGAAATGCAAACTGCGTTACAGACAGTGTAAGGTTAAGGAACCACGTTTCCGTCTCAGCTCTAGTTTCCAGAGACTCGCAAATAGGTCATCAAATGTAGTTTCCGCGAGCCGCTGACCCACCAGGGCCAGACAATAGGCAACCACCGCATTGTTTATTGTCATCGTAGACGATGAATGGCAATGGGACAAGTTCGCATCACGGTACCGGCCCACCGGCGGCGGCCAGCGACAAGGACACCGCTAGGCACCGCCGCGCCGGGAGCGAGCGAGACGGCCGAGACTTGTCCACTCTCGGAACTACCGCTGGCAGCGGGCCGTGTGTTGTTCCTCGCTGCAGTCGTTCGCAGATCGGCGTACGAGTCGAACAGTGGCCGCGCGAGACACGATCCGCCGAGCGCCGCGTAACATGACCGTCTCGCATGTCCACATGCGCCGCGCTCGCTCCGATAACATCTGCGAATCCGATATTCGGCGGCGATAGCGCGATAGGGTTCGATTTCGTATCTCGCATCGCGACGTCGACGACAGTGTGCCCACGTCGCGCCATGTGATCGCTCCCCGCCGACGGGAGCGAGCCAAACAAAAAAGCAGCCCGCTAATGTCTACCCCTCCCGGCTACAAAAAAGAGATAAAAAGGCCGTTCCCGGAATGCGCACATGTGGACGCCGGGTAACAGTGGGCGCCTTCGTTGAGCCTTCCTCAGTTAGATTGCGATGGCTCGGAGGAGCAGGTGGATGCACTTGGTGGCGGGGGTGGTGGCCGGCGTGACGCTCGGCGTGTTCTTGAAGCTGTGCCTGCGGCCGGGCTCGCGCGCCGGCATCGCAGCGTGCCCGGAGGCGGCGCGGCTGGCGACGCCGCTGGACCCGCTGGCCGCCATCGGCCTGCAGCCGAACGAGACGGTGCAGAACTCTAATAGGACGCTGGTGTTCGTGGGCGTGATGACCGCGGAACAGTACCTGACGACGCGAGCGCGCGCCGTCTACGAGACGTGGAGAAAGGACTTGCCCGGCCGTATCGCGTTCTTCAGCTCTGAAGTGTCTCGCGCGCCAGGCCTACCCCTGGTGCCATTGAAGAACGTCGATGACAGCTACCCTCCGCAGAAGAAGTCCTTCATGATGTTGTTGTACATGTACGAGAAATACGGGGACAGGTTCGAGTGGTTCATGCGTGCGGACGATGACGTGTATGTGCGGGGTGATAAGTTGGAGGAGTTTTTGCGTTCGGTGGACAGTAGAAAGCCTCAGTTTATTGGACAAGCGGGGAGAGGGACGACGGCTGAACGCGACGCCCTGGCCTTAGACTATAATGAGAACTTTTGCATGGGTGGTCCCGGGGTGCTCATGTCCCGGGAGACGCTGCGGAGAGTGGCTCCTCACGTGAAGTACTGCTTGAAGCACCTGTACACGACGCACGAGGACGTCGAGCTCGGGAGGTGCGTCGCCAAGTTCGCCGGAGTGTCCTGCACTTGGAGTTATGATGTGAGTACCTCTCTTACATTCCACAGTGAAATCGTGACGATCGCTACATAAAAAAAAATGCTTATGTACTTTATTTTCCGTTATTCAACGGAAGCTGCGGAAACGGTATCGTTTATCAATTGGGTTTACCCACGTACATTTAAATGTCTATAGGTTTACCTAATAGGTACCTACCTAACCAATTTCAATTAGTTTCGCAATTAGCAATCCTTAATCAAGAGGGAAATGGTTTTTTTGGTACTTATCATCATCATCTGGCTGTCCTTATCTAACTTTATGTGGGATAGTCCTAGCAGGTTTTTTTTCTTTACTTTCCTCTTCATCTGTCATCTCAGTAGTCAATTTCTTACACATTTTCTTTGGCCTCTGTAGGTCACGTCACGCATAAAGAACGCTGGAAGGAGGGGGAGGGGGTGTGATTGTGCGAGTGTTTTGCATGCGCAAACACATCTCCACTGTTTTCCAGCGTTCTTTTTGGTTGACGTTACCTATGCTTACTTTTTAATTCATCTACGTTCATACCAACAATTTTCTCATTAATCGAGTGGGATTTCAATGGGAGTCCGATGGCGCAGGTGGTTAGCATAGCGTCGCACCAAGGGAACGGTCATGGCTTAAAATCCCACTTAATAACTGATACCTATTATAAAAAATCCCTATTAAAACTAATCATAAAGTCTTGACTATTCTCGAGTTCTGCATGAGGTTCTGCTAGTGGCCCCATGTCCCACCTCGGATTCGCAAGCAAGGATTAAAAATTTTCAAAAAAATCATTTTGAAAAACTGTTCAAGCAAACTGTTAAAATCAGTTGTTAAAACTGCGAGAACGTAGTTTTTTTTAAGTAGGTAAGGTAAGAGTGAATACAGGTGTCTTCTGGACCGTTCTGTTCCATCGTCGGCTACATCGTCGCTTACAACCAGGCGAGATCGTAGCCAAAGAAAGGTCTATTAAGTTAAAAAAAAAAGACTTACACGCTTTCGCATCGATAAATCGGTATGCATTGATAATTTGCATGTGTTTACGCATCACGTTACACTCTCGTGCATGTACTGAGTGGTGTGGGAACGATATGCTGATCTCAGGCTGATGATGGCTAGTTTATTCTGCTGTAACGTGGAGAAGAGCACTAATAGGTAACAATCGCTTGTTTCTCGCCACGAACCGTTGGTTAGTGTAATTGTTTGAAAGTATTGTGTCGTAATGCGGTAAGCATCTCGATTTGCTCACCATTTTGTACAACAATTTGGTAGCGTGCTTCATTATATTCGATAAATAGAACTGTAAATAAAATGATAAACATTTTACACAGCGCCAGTATCCTTTATTTTTATTGTTTACGAAAACAAACCGCAGACATGTCTTCGTCTTCTATTTATTTATTCCAACACAAATGTCGGTTGATGATGGTGATCATCAACCGAAGTAGTTTAGGATTATTTTAGTTTACTTTTCTAGTGACCATTGAAGCTTCAAAGTTTTCGAAGTGCGATCACGAGATGAAGCGTAGCATGCCCAAATCCATGAGATTGACCGACTACAACAGCAAGTAAAGGTCGGAAAGCGGTGCAAGCAGGGGCTCGAGCGAGATCTTTTTTTCTTGGGAATGATTAAGGATAAAATTTAAAAAAAAAATTGCTGATATAACTCAGAAGATTTTTTTTATTCTTATTTATTTATTTAAACGCACAAAACACATTACAACCAAGAAAAACCTAAAACTAGACTAAAGATTAAAAAGGAAAAGAAAAAGATTTGTATAAAAAACGCAATCTAGCTAGTCTGGACATGATTTCATTAATAGCAGGAAACGTACGAGCCATTATATAGCCATAACATAACATAGGTAGGTATATCTAATATGTCTAATCTAACCACAGAATTGAGATGCCATTTTTAAAGTTGGAAAAAAGAAGCATGGTACGAAAATGTTGTGTGCCACTAATGTGTCTGCACCAGCTCTTTGACGGTCAAGGACCTGTTAAATGACTATCATCAGGATCATTCCTCTGATATTAATCATCTAATTAGCATTTCTCGTGCGTGCGCGCAATGAGAGCGTCCAGATTGAGAGTGGAGCGACCGGTCCTGCAGGGGACCGGTTTTAGGTTTTTTTGCAAAGCGTTTTGTTTGAACCACGGAACCGTAAACCAACCTAACTTCTGTATTTTGGACGTATCAGAGAAAAAACTGCAAAAATAACTTAGCAGATCTATTATCGTTTCCCAGGAAATACCAATTTACTTACTATGTTTTGGGGCCTTTTTCTCAATAAATACAAGGTAAACGACACTGACTGAGCTCAAGTTCAAGTTATTGGAATCGAAAAACAGGTTTCAAGTAATTATGAGTACCTTACTACCATACGATGATTTATTTTATTTATTTATTTAAACATTACATGATAAATGTCCTATACATATCCTATACATACGACAACAGAAATTGGAAAAACATTGACCAATACCATTGACTAATTCTGAAAAGTATTATTGGGCAAAAAAAAAAGTTTGAGGTTTCTCAATCAGATAAACACAAAATATTTATTTCAGTAAACTTAGTCCAGAGTACATTGAATGGGTTTGAGATTGAGACCCTCTTTTAAGTATACCTAGTACTTCTATACTTCTGTACTAGGTACCTGTGATAGACAGTCTCGCTTTTCCGTTTTAAGGATAATGTTCCAACCTAGTCTGATAACTCGTCACTCTATGGATAGGTTCGCTACAAACGTACGAGTGCGCGTAGCACCGGCAATCAAGTTGATCCGACAAAAGTGCGAACTAAACTGCGACGAACAAAATGTAGTTTTCGTAGTATTTACCAAGGAATATAGATATTTACATTCCTTGGAAATTCATTTGACAATAACTGTCAATGTAACTCGCTCGCACATTTAAAAGTTCGCTACACCACACATAATGCAGACTTTATAATAGGAAAACTTTGTTTGGATCAAAATGATAATTTTGCTGTAATGTGAATATGATTTGCTCACTGCTTGGATGATTGCGTATTTTCTTAAATAAGTGCAACGATTTTATCTTTCAAAATGTTGAAATGAGAGGTACTTTAGCAGTAGTATGTTTTGCGTAGCTCACGTCACGTTGGTCGGTTAACTTGATACACAGCTTTGGTACAAACACTTGGTGCTTGCAGTCGTTTACCTCGGAAAGGGTTAAGGTTTGTCTTGTCATGTCAAAAGAATGTCACAGGCGACAAAAGCTTTTAAAACAATTCATTGTGAATAAACGTTAATCAAGAACTGACTCGACTTTCGACTGACGTGACTAGAAACTTATCAAAGAGCATATCATCTCTATCACTTGACACTGGCAAGATTGTCTATAGAAGAACAACGTGCCTTCGAGTAAGAAATACAAATTGTTATGTAGTGGATGAGAGTCATAGCTGTAGAAAAAGTAGGTCAGTGTTAAATTACCTGTAAGCCGTCATTAGGGCTTTAAAATAATATCGTACGTATTTTCTATTAAAAAACATGTTCCATTAACAAAAAAACCCACAGATGCAGGGTTAGCTTAGACGAATTTCTCACAGAGCGAGGGATGATCTATAAATAACATCCACTTAACTCGGAGACAACTTGGTCGCACGTTTATTATCTTCAAACTGTTGGAAGGTTCATGCATAATCTATGGATTTTGAAGACCCAAGGAATAATTTGCTGTTTCGCTTTGAAGGGTGATGATGGGGTGATGGTTGCCGGTGAAAATATCCATCTGGATATCTCAATTTTATGGACGCATGGATGGCAATGCACCGTAGGGTACGTTATTGGTGATGGTAACCACTTAACGAAGGTAACCATTCTTCGTGACCGTTTGCTTGTTCAATCAAAGAGTATACAATTGACTACGTCGTTCAATCAGCAAATGGTAAAGAACGAGATTCAATGAAAGTCAACGTTGATTGTGTAGACATTGCGTCATTTAGAAAAACGCTGGATAAAAGTGGAAGGGATGGGTTTGCGCATACAAAACACTCGCGCCAACCAACATACCCCCTCCCCCTCTTTCCAGCGTTCTTTTTGCGTGATGCGACCTATACCTATTAAATTAATACATCGAACGTCAAGTTGTAAGCTCCTTGTTTTTGTCGTTGACCGTACCTAATACATTACCTACTAGGTACTATTTTGATTTAAATCGCTATGCAAATGAGTGTTAGGTTAGAGCTTATTTAGTTAGTCAACTCGGTGAAACAGCGGGTGCACAGGTGAAACAGCAGGGCGCAACTAGTAACATAAAGTACTCGCGAAATTATTTTAAAATAATCCTACGTATCAACGTAGGATTATTTTAAAATAATTTCGCGATCAAAGCATCTCGGCGCACCGGAGATATACCCTCGGATCTTTTAGTTTCATTTTGTTGAGAGGCACGTCCTAATATAGGTAACTTTTTGGCACTTTTCACAGTAGTTGGTAGGACGCCATCGCCGCTGCTGGAATACTTGTTGGTATCCTACAATGTTTTCTCCACCGTTTAAGTACCTACTGGCAACGCGTCCATTAGTTTATTTCCGGACTCGAACCTATGACCTTGCAATCCTTAGCCATTTTATATAAGAAAGATAAGAATGGTCGGTGTTAGATTATGTCTACGAAATTATCACCTGCGATAACTCTGTTCAGTTAGGAGGTTGTCGTAAGGTAGGTACTTATTTACTAAAATGTTACTACATATTTACCATTATGTCATTTTTTTGTAAAGAAATAGATAAGAATACAAAAGGAATACAGAAATTAAGTCAGAAGGTGGATGTAACGCCAGCGACGGAGAAACGAGTAAATACCTAAATGCAAATAAAAAAAAGTGCTAAATTGTAAACGTGGTCACGGACATGATATGGAAGGAACAATGTCATGTGACGAGAAAGAGTGTTAAATTATGAACGTGGATGGATATAAAGAAGAAGAACATATGGATGGAATTGGTGAAAGAGAGAATGGGAAGAAAGAAATACATTGTGCCGACCCCACCTATTGGAATAAAGGCAGGGAAGATGTAAGCTAAGATATAAAGCTAAGCTTAAATAATACAAGATTAAGTGTAATGAGACTAATAAGCTAATGAGCATAAGCTCTCACCTAAAATATTAAAGATGGTGCTGAGACCAGCGAGCATGAAGTAACACAATGTTTAAACACACTAGCTAGCTTGTTTAGTCAACATGCACTGCAAGGTCATCTTAGACGTCATAAGAATATATTTAGTGTTAGGGATCTATTATACTCAGGCAAAATCATTCGCAAAAAACTCTTATCTCAGACTATAACCGATACATAGCGGTTTCGTACTAATATACCTAGTGGTTCGCTCCGAACTGAAATTTCGCGATACGATCCGCAGCGCCTTTCTCTACTTAAGTACTAAAACTAATGGTTGGTCAATTGGGTGACGTGACCCCGTACTTTTTATCTATAACGATAACTAGGAAGATAGGAATTCAACGAAATATTAGTAAAATTGGCCTAGCAACTGATAATAGTCACTTAACGTGAGTATACTATAATCACTTTTAATGTATCTTGCTTGGTCATTCACTCCTTTATGCTTCCTTGCTTCGTCTTCGGATGCCGAATATATCATACAACTTTTTTTTAATTTGTTAAAAACTCAGACTCGGAACCTTCTTGGTGTTCTTTATTCAATTTGCTTTGTACGCGGTTCTTTACGCGGCATTTTTTCACGTCATTGTTAAACCTTTTATTAAAAACGAGAAACTTGAAAACAAGTGAAAAATCTAAAATGAGTGATTCTAGCGACGAGGAAGTTTGTTTGACGCCAGCATGTGATTGTAAACGTTTTTTTTTTGCATTTAGTCATTTCCTCGCTGAGGTGGAATGAAAAGTTACGTGTTGCACTCGAGTGCAAGGATTTTTCACCTCGTGCTCTTTTGATTCCCTCGCTAACGCTCAGGATTCTAATTTTGAATCACTCGCTGCGCTCGTGATTAAATTTTAAAATCCTTCGCTTGCTCGGTCATCAAAATTGAGCACGCGGTTAAAAAGCAACTTTGCACTCTTGTATAACAAATAACTATTTTTTTTTCATTGTTGTTTGACTTACTACACTTCTTACTTATGTATTAGTATTATTGGTTTGAAGCGTGTGTTCTTTTATGAATCTGTTTACTTTTCCTTTTCTGTTAGATTACTTTGTATTATATAGCTTCAATAGTGTAGGTATTTTATTACATTGTAACGAGGATCATATAAAAGAGCGATAGATACCAAGCCGAGTTTGTTGCCTGTTCTTCTCGGTGTTGGTCGCGTGGAACTGGCACTAGAGTCACCTAGTTTTAAGACGGTTCAAGATGGTCCTTGTGATTTTATTGAATAAACATATTTTGACTTTGACTTTGACTTTGCACGTTATGCTGTCTCGGCTTTAGCTGACGATAATCCATGACGGGACAGGAAATCCTGGATGCAAATTGCAAAGTTCAAAAACTGATAAGATAAGTGGGGGGTTATTCAATTCAATATTATTTTTTCGGAACATTGAGAACCATAGATTTAGAACATACACTTTAACAAAAAGGCAGAAAACAAACGAGCTCGGCCACGGATCCCCTAACCTGATCCCCCAGGGGATCCCAGGGAAAACATCGCACCGTTCAAGAATAAAATTCTAATTATTCTTTACGTAAAGCTGCCCAGCATTGGGTTGTTGCGAGCTGCTTATGATGGTGTTGATTACGCCATGACGGACGTTTTAAGGCGGGCTAAGTTCCGTCGCCAGAATTGGCCAATAGCTCATACGAACTTGGAACCTTGAACTTCGAACCTACAGATATAGGTACTAGTTATGTTTGCACGTTTAGTCGAGCCAAAACAATAAAATAAGATTTATCAAGTTGAAAAACGGAAAATTACCCCGAGTTGATAGCGCCTGGTAAACACGTGCTGTGATTCACAACTAATGTAGACACCAAGGTGGCAGGATATGCAGTTAGGAAGCATAAATCAAAGACGCAATTGCAAGGAATGTTAAGTTCTTGGCAAATCTTTGGGTCTTAATCTTTGGCAATTTATTTCAAATTACTTTTGCCGTGAGATAATCTCACATTTTAAGCAAAATATTTTTTTTGATAGTTTTTGTTAACTTACTTTTAAGTTACTGAAGAAAACAATTTGAATTTGTTAACTAAGGGGACGGATGACGGCAATACGTTCCACTGCTTGGCGGTTCGCATTATGATTATGAAGGTAAAATTCTAATTTAGCGTATCCTTGTTCAAATTAGCATAGTCTGAGCAGCTCGCGTAAAAAGGTTGTCTCCTCCCACAACGGAAAACTTACCAAGTGCGGTAGGTTCTATCAAATCGTAGCAATCACACGATTTATAATCAGCTACTGGTTTTGTATCTACAGTAGCGCATAGTATACTAATCTTATCAAAGGTAACGCCGGTATTGGTTCAACCATGTCCCACATATCAATAGGTATTTGTGAAATACATTATACTTTGTGTGCTATCGAAGTTTGTAGCTGGAAAAACCATGACCATTATCCTAATGATTTCAGTGTTATTGATATTTATTTAGTGCAAACGTATTTCGACCTACGGCCAGGAACAAAAGTGTGGGCAAGGATTAATATAAATAAATAAATAAATAATAAATAATGCTGGACAATCCACACAGCACTATCTAGCCCCAAAGTAAGCTATTCAAAGCTTGTGTTATGGGTACTAGATAACTGATATATTTAAAACATTATATACTTACATAGATAGATATTTTTTTATTATACATAGAAAACACCCAGACCATCGGAACAAATTTCTGCAGATCGTACACAAATTTGTTCCAAGGCGGGAATCGAACCCGCAACCTCTTGCGTCGCAGGCAGGCTCTCACCCGCTGCGCCACAGAGGTCAGATTGTGAGGTTTAAATTCTTGAAACATGGAAATATACATTGAATATAAAACCTTTTAAATGCCTATTTTATGTGTACACTCGGAAACGTAATATTTTAAACATTTAGAATGGAACTAAAGCAGAGCCATACGAAATGCCATTAGGTCTATACATGCTTGCCTACTTGTAATGCGGTCCTTCGTTGTATCAAGTTACAGACACGAGCCACTAATGCTTTGGTTTCCGAAATGACGATAACCGTAAGTTTGCGATCTACTTTTAGTTTTTTTTAGTTTGACGACCTCAGTAGCGCAGCGGGCGAGAGTCCGCCTGCGACGCAAGAGGTTGCGGGTTCGATTCCCGCCTCGGAACAAATTTGTGTACGATCTGCAGAAATTTGTTCCGTTGGTCTGGGTGTTTATGTATAATAAAAAAATATCTATCTATGTAAGTATATAATGTATTAAATATATCAGCCATCTAGTAACCATAACACAAGCTTTGAGTAGCTTATTTTGGGGCTAGATGGTGCTGTGTGGATTGTCCAGCATTATTTATTTATTTATTATTTATAGTTCAACACGTATTATAAAACTAGATAGGTGACGTAACTTTTGATATTGGGATCCAAGTGTACCTAGTGTTTGAACGTAGGTAAGTACTACCTCTAAAAACCCCCTGAAGTCCTCAAGAAACGAGGACTTCAAACTTGGTAGGTACTATCTGATATCTACCGTGCCTGGGGAACAAAGACTTGAAACTGTTTCAGTTTTTTCTTATGAAAAATCTTTATGAAAAAATCTTTATTTGACACCTTACAGTTACAATAGGTAGTAAATAATAGGTACATAAATATTACCGGCTTTAAGGTAGACATAGGTAATCTAACAATACAGCTCTGTTCTACAGCCTTTCTTCTACCTCTTATAAAGCTGGCAAGCGAGCAAGAAAGGGAGAGAGGGCTCTGGATAACCGATGGATAGCTCTATCTCACAAGATTATATTCTGAGTTAGTAAGTTTTTTTATTCATAAATATGTACTTTATTGTAGGGAGGTAGGTATATAAATTGTGCAAATAAAATACAAGACTTTAAGCAGTTATTTCATCTAGTTGTCTTCCACATTCTAGTTCCTATAAAAGTTACTTGACCGTTACCTATTACGGCACCATTTATTTAGACACGCAGAACTATCAAAAGTGAACTACAAACGCATATTTCGTGCCCTAGTTGTGGCGACTGGCTACGGCATTTGTCGTTTTGCTATGTGTGGCTTTTTACTGTTTATGCTGCAGATAAAGTAAGTGAGTAAAACACGCACTTTTCGGATTATTTACAGCCACAGCATACTTTATAGTTGACAGCCCTCATAACTATTGGTATTTAGTAGCCCTGTCTAGTGCGCTAATGCCGTGGGTTCGATCCCTAGCTTAGAACATTTATTAAAAAGAGTTTGTTCGAATGAAACAGAAACAGATTTACACTTCCCATGCACGATTCTTTTTTTTTCTTATCTTCACGCACACAGACACTCCTTCTAAATCTTATAAGTCCATTCCATCCAAAGGTTGTCTAGTAGAGATCGCTATTTAGCGATAAGACCGCCCATTGTACTCTGTAGTTTTAAGTTTGTTTTTTGTTATATCCGTTGTGTGCAATAAAGTATTTTCTATCTATCTATTCATATTTATATCCCAAGAGATATCTACAGTACAAACTTAAGATTATTTAAGTCTTACTAATAGGTTATTGCAAATGTTACATTTTGCACTAACCAATCCATTGGTGCACAACCGCATTCAAACCCACGAACGACCTTATTATGAACGAACACCGGTGGTGTTCTGTCCGGAGGAAATGACAACATTATGTTACGGAATCCATTTTAGTTTGTAGGACGGACCCTGCTAATAGCCAACGGAAGGCTTTATCTCAACGATCATGTTAGGCTAGTTAACCCGTTAATCCACACAGGCGTCAAGCTGGCACGCTTATGTTTATGTCGGTTAACTTTCGAATGTTGGTATTACATTTGAACTCTTTTTACTTTTTTTAAAGTTATGTGAAATGCTCGAAAGAAAGTAACGACATACGACCACGTCTTTTTCTAATGCTTCACCTAAATTATGTTAGAACCTATCCTTGTGATTTTATTTAGTAAAACTTTAATTAGACTCGATGGTACTTTTACTAGTTTCGCCATTATTCTTGAAAATTATAATGTAAATACATACATTTGTACAGGACAAATCACCCAAACGTGAGAGAAACCCGATATGTTTTTAATTATTTTATTTCGTCTTAATTGTTTGGAGGTTTTTTAAGCCCTGTATTTGATTTACCTATATTATGATAGAATATAGCTAGATTTCCTTTCCTTTCTGATTCGCGTTGCTGACTGTACACACGTACATCAAACTACTTGGCAAATAGGGTCCCTTATTAGGGCCAATCATTGGCCCACATTGGTGGCATTGCTTCTTAAGAGGAACGTAGAGTAAACGTTACATTTTGTAGAAGATCACGCGTTCGCTCGTTCTGTTCGCAGTTCTGTTGGTAGTAGTTCTGTATTCCGCCGTAGTTTTTGTGTCTGAGGAAAAACATTGCTAATTCATTGACAACACTAATTCCGATAAGTCACCGCATTCTAGCAGATTCTCAAGCTAAGTACCTATTTTCTAACTGACTTAATTTGACGAGAACTTTTAACATACTTCGTCTAGTTTTTTTTTATACAACTAGCTGATGGAACAAGCAGTTGGCCCACCTGATGTTAAGTGGTAACCATCACCTATAAATATATATATTACTACCTATAGTTACGAGTACACGCGGATACAGATCAAGCTACACAAAGCAAAATAAAAAGAAATATGACGCTTACCACAACATATAAAACAAAAACACACATATAAAAAAATAGAACTCAATTAAAAACGCAACAGAAATTTTACAACACTGTCTCACGTTTAGCGTGATCGCACCGAGATCCTTCCCTTCACTCCGGAGCTCTTGTGTTGACGATTTATCAACAAGAATAAAACATAAAACAAATTAGAAGCTCCATAATAGCTTTTAATGTTCCAATAAAGCTCATATTTCAGTACATGCGATGTAGGTGTTTCTTGCTTAGAAAGTGTCTTGGAAAGCTGCCTCATCAACTAATGTAGAAAACGGATATTTATTGAATTCGCTATTAAGGCTCCGGTGACAGTGGCTCGCAATTTCGAAGTGCGATTGGCTATTCTTTCATTTTATTTCATTTCGGGGAGGTTGTTTGAAAAAATAACTCTAGAGAAACACGCATAAATACTGTTCGAACACAAATAATACAATAATATAAGGAAAACATGCCCGAATCAGAAATCATTTTGGTATTAGTATGTTTGGTCTTACGTTTACCTAATACCAAAATGATTTCTGACTCAAGCACATTTCCCTTATATTATTGTATTATTTGTGTTCGAACAGTATTTATGCGTGTTTCTTTAGAGTTATTATTTCAAACAACCTCCCCAAAATGAAATAAAATGAAATAATAGCCAATCGCACCTCGAAATTGCGAGCCGCTGTCACCGGACTCTTAATAGCCTGTTTTATGTTTTATCATCATCAAGGTGTCCACTGGCGGAACCTATACATTTACAGGAAGAACGATTCTGAGCTCTCTCAATCCACGGACTACCTTCGAAGACCTTTATTACCTACTAGCGACCCGCCCGCGCGCCCCTACTTCGCACGGGAGCACATATCATGCATGTATTATACATATAAACCTTCTTCTTGAATCACTTTATCTATTAAAAAAACCGCATCAAAATCCGTTGTGTAGTTTTAAGGATTTAAGCATACATAGGGACATAGGGTCAGAGAAAGCGACTTTGTTTATACTATGTAGTGATGTTATCTTTAAGTCCCAGCTAAAACACATGTCTGCTGACGTTTTCCCTAGATACAACAAAGGGTATAAAGGATCGTTGGTAACGCGCGTGTTGTGCTTCTGGTATTGCAAGCGTCCATTAGGCCATGGTAACGCTTTCCCATCAGGGGGGCCGCACGCTTGTTTGCTTATCTAGAATAAAAAAAAGTATAGCCGCAAGTAGGTACTAGATACTTATTTGCAGATTGTTTCACGATTCGTGCGCAGGAGTCGCTATGCCAATATTATTTAATGATCCATTCTTTATTCAGTCAATGATGATGACATACTTATATATAGGTACTGGCTGCGCTATACCCGCGATTAAAAGGTATGTCCTATTCCTCTGTCCTTAATTGTCCTTTCCCGCTTCTTCTCACCTCAAGAACCCCTCCTTCTTCCCCCTCCCACTCCCCCTTCCTCCTCCGCTTCCCACGACCCCTCTCCCGAGCCTCCTTCAAAGCTTCGTCCCTCATTTAGCTCACCAATCACTGCACTCGTTTAATATTTTTATTCGCACGCATTATGCATGGTTAGCAGATTACATTGTTTTTAGATTAACAATTTTCTTACATAGATAATACTAGTAGCACCCCGCAGTTTCACCCGCGCAAATTTAAATCCCGGCATTCCCACGGGATAAAAACTAGCCTATGTGTTATTCCAGACTATAATAAATACATCTCTCTGCCAAGTTTCATCCAGATCCGTTCAGCCGTTCCGGCGTGAAAGAGTAACAAACATCCATCCATCCATCCAGCCATCCATACTTACAAACTTTCGCGTTTATAATATTAGTAGGATTAGTAGGATATTAATATGTGCTACGACTAATAATTCACTTCTTGGAATTCATTTTGTATGACATAATTTTGTATTTCGCTTTACTATTATTATTTAAACTTTTGACTGTAGTATATTGATTATGTATGTATAGGTATTAATCAGTTTTTAGTTTTTATTTTATTGAAATTCCGCATACAAATAATTTTGTTTCTCCTGGAATAAATGAATATGAATATGAATATTTTGAGTGTTATTTAATGTACTTACTAGTTATCATTGTCATGAGCCTGAAAGATCCACTGCTCGACATCGGTTTGCGCGTTGTTTTCAGGGAGAACGATTTCGAGCCTTTAGATTTTTTTATAACTGAATAGACCGTCCTTTATCTCAATCTCACCTGATGGGGAACTCACCTGGTCGTCAGGAGTGGAACTCTACCGTCGTCAGTATTTACGGAACGATACAACTTAGGAATTTTTAAGACAAGAGTGAATAAGTGGATTATAGCTAAGCGTGCTCCACCTTAGACTTCATCTTCACTTTACATCAGGTGAGTTGGCAGTCAATCGTAGCTATCAAACAATAAAAAAATAATATGGTGAGCGACCATGTAGCCTACGTTTATCTAGAAGACACCTATTCACTCTTGTCTTGAAGCTGAAGAGACCTAGATTGTAATGGTCAGGAAAAACAAACGTAAGATCCATCGCGATCACGATATTTTTTCTCGAGACATGTTATCGTAGATGGACTACGTAAACCGTAGCTTCGTAGAGGACCGCGTTCAAATCTTTTCTATGGCAATTTTACTTACTCGTCCTATGTAGACATAGTAATTTAATTGATAACAAATTAATCAAACTCTCCTTCTTTATCTTGTGTCACAAGCTTTCTTTTGAAACACGTGAAGCAACAGAAAACAACGTGAAAGGATTTTAAGTACGCCTTAAGAGGCTCCTTTTAGAGCACTCGCCTGATAAAATTAAAAGTTCAGGACTTAAATAAGTTACAGATGTGTAGGTATAGGTATGGTAATTTAGCAATTTAAGCAAAATGGTACACCGTCTAACGCGCCTCGCGGTTTCACCCGCGCTGATTTAAATCCCGGTATTCCTACGGGATAAAAAGTAGCCTATGTGTTATTCCAGGCTATAATCAATTCTTATTCAGGTAGTGTTCATAGTATGTTTCATAAAGGTAATAATTTCAAATAAATGTTAGGGTCTACTAAGCAACAAACATTTATTTCACTCATCAAAGAGGAGTAACATGAAGATTACCTCTCGTTTGGCCGAGGCGATAAATCAACCGCAACTCGTAGGTACACCGTAGTGCTTATCTAGTAACCCAGTAGATAACCAGATTAGATTCTGCGTCTCTAGAAAGTAGATAAGACGGCCAACAATTCAACCTTCGTGTTTTACGAGAATGCTCGCTGACCAAGCACGGCTTTGCACGAAAGTGCTTTGCATCACGATAATTTGTGGAAAGAGGACGAAGTTAGTTCAGTACTTTCTGATTTTACTCGAATTCGGACGGAAACGACAAAAAAAGCAACCAACGTCATGACTTTCTTCTTCTTCTTTTCGTATCACAAGTTCTTTTGAATTACTGTGGTGAAAGGATCTTAGGTGTATCGATCACAAGTTTTTTTTAATAAATAAATAAATAAATAAATAAATATTGGTGGACTTTCCACACAGCACTATCTAGCCCCAAACTAAGCTTATGCTTGTGATATGGGAACCAGATAGCTGATATGCCACTTACATACTTTTTTTTGTAAATACCTACCTACATACTTATAATATTATATAACACCCAGACAGAGAACAAACATCTGTGTTCATCACACAAACGTTTGTTCACGGTGGGAATCGAACCCACGACCTACGGCGCAGAAGGCAGATCTACTACCAACTGAGCTACGTAGGCTGTCGTTGGAATAGTGTCGATGGAAATAGTGTGTTGGAAGGATCCTAAGTGTTTGACTTTTATATCCAGTCATGGAAGCCCTTCAGATCTTTACTACGGGACTACCCCTTAGCTTTGATATCCTCAAATAATACTAAGTAAATATTTAGGATACCAATCGAGTAAGGCACAGAGTAAAAAGGTGTTTTAATTTGCAATCCTTACATTCCTGCCAAACCATGCTTCCAAGTTGTTAAAAAAGGTCATCTACTTTCAAGCCCTGATATCCCGGGAGTACAAAGTGCTGCCCTTAAGACGAAGACAAGAGCTAATGTGACTCTCGCTCGCACGTTTTGACTTGTTGAAAGATATAAAATCACTAAACCCATTTTCGAAAAATCGCAAACAACCATTTTGTGTGCAATCACATTGAAAGAAAGAAAGAAAGAAAATATATTTATTTCGTCCCACAAAACAAGTAGGTACTTACTTAAAACTAACAGAAAATAAATTATAACCTACACTAACACACACACACACATACACACACACTACACCTTGCGCACAGTTTAGTAAAAAAATCCTTTTGATCGATACAAGTTTTCCTACTTAAAAGTTTGCTTTTCTAGTTTTCGTACTCAAGCAAACTTTTGAGTAGGAAAACTTGTATCAATCAAAATGAAATTTTTACAAACTACGCGCAATGTGATTGCACACAAAATGGTTGTTTGCGATTTTTCAAAATTGGAATTTGCGATTTTATATCTTTCAAAATGTTGAATCGTGCGAGCGAGAGTCACATTAGCTCTTGTCTTTACCTTAATTACGTAAATACCTTGAAATAATCGTTTGACGTCAAGTCAATGTACTGAGTCCAGATACAGGTTTTGTAAAATTGTCTGCATCACTACATACCCGCGCATTGTCGCTGCATTCCAAGGTGCACCATGCGTACGGATTTTTCCGGACATTTCCGGTGATTTGTCTGTTTGTCCGGTTTTTATACTAATATCTGATAGAACAAGCAAATGACCCACGTTCCATAACCTAGGTGTAACAAAGCATTGCCTCATCAATCATGAAACACGCATTTTTTGATTCACATGAATGGTTGGGACTCGACCCCGGATTATTGTGGAGGTAAATTACCTACTAGCTGCGCCTCGCGGTTTTACCCGCGTAGTTTAAATTTCGGTATTCCTACGGGATAAAAAGTGGCTTAGGTATGTGTTATTTCAGACTATAATCTATCTCTGTGCTAAATTTCATCAAGATCTGTTCAGCCGTTCTGGCGTGATTGAGTAACAAACATCTTATAACATTAGTGGGATTCGAGTGGAGCCCGACCGTTGCGTAGTCACAGATAATAAAATTACGTGACAAGTACTCGTACGTTACGCGGAAACGTGACCATTGAGGTTGGTTAGATTTGGACCTAGATATTTTTAGTTCAAATCTACTTTCAAACTTTGAGAGGCTTTTTTTTTTTTTTTTTTTTTTTTTTTTTGACTGATATACCTATCGGTTCGTGTGTGTTGCAGCTAGGCAAAGAGGCAATAGCTCAGCGCATAGAATTGCTCGAGAGCAAAACACTGATTTTCAGCCATTACCTTCTGAGGCAACAAGTTGAACGAGCTGCCATACAATTGAAAAATACTTAAAAATATAATATAAATAAACTGAACTAACTTGCTTTTGCAGAATGATTTTAAAAGATAATACAAGTTTTTTTTTTTATTTTGAAATAGCACGTAATAGACGAGTGAAACGCACGCACTGGACGATGGAAACACTTGCTTCGTCCGTCCTTCGCAAAGATTTGTTTAGTGATATTATGCCGTTGTAGGTACGCATGCGTTCTCAAGATATATTTTTACTTGAAAATGGCCAAGCAAGCATGCTTTTCACCTAAAACGGGTTTTTAAACTGTTCGATAACGTAACTTACGTACCTACATTGCAAAACCATTCTTTATGAGATCAAACGAACTTCTTGAAGTGAAGTTCGATCATTATTGTATGAGTCGCATCATTCGAAGATACAGTTAACATAGGTAGTGCCTTTAGCCTACACGAGGAATTTCGCACGTTTAGAGAATCGATTTTCAATCGAATTCATTTTTTTTTTTTTTTTTTTTACTACCCGCCCGTCTGTCCGACCCGATGACGGGGCGACAGCCGCCGGCGGCCATCATTCATGTTCAGAGACTTCTGTTTTCTATGTGGGGTTTTGGGTGGGTGGGAACCCTGTATCTTCGAATGATGCGACTCATACAATAATGATCGAACTTCACTTCAAGAAGTTCGTTTGATCTCATATTGTATTTCGTCGCATCATTCTTCAGATACAGTTAACATAGGTAGATGTTTAGAGACTTTCTGCATCATGAGCAAAATGGGCTTGCCAAAAGAATCATTTTAATGAATCTCGTAGAAAACTTTTTATTTTATTAGAACAAAAACTAATAATATTATAGGTACTTCTTATAATGATAAACATTGTAAGATTGAGTCAAATCCAATCTTATATTAAACAAAACAGACAAATGTCTAAACTAGGTACCTAATTAGTTGACAATTATTATTTATCTACAAATTTAAACAATCTCACAGACATAACGAGCAAAGATTCCATCAGCAAAAGTCCATCCATTCCACTGGGCGGTTATAGAATTTCGCAAACGTTATCGAAGAGGCGGACCAGCCCGCGGTCTTTCTTATAGTTTGGATGCAGACTCCGGCCGAGGCCGCCGCAACCACCGCCGAGGTGGAGACGTGGCGTGTGCGTGCACTGAACACTGTTACGTGGACGCCGCTCTCTGCCAGAGTCTGCTTGATCTACCTACCTACTTATTGATTGAGCCGATGCTCTCGTATGAGGTTTTTTTGTGAGATAATAGGAGGTTATCTATTCTTTCAGGCCGAAAAGCTAATGTTACTGAAATATAGTCCTCGAGTTTTTGCTGGGCATATGCTTGAATTGCTCACAAAGAAAGGTAAGAATAATACTGGCTGCTCTCAATTTGGCGCCTAAGGTTTTATAATTATGTCACTTATAAATATCTTTATTGCAAATGGAGACCTGTAGATGTTTTTGGTTTTTTATAAGAGAACGTCTGGACGCGATGTGACGTACACAAAGCTAAATAAAACATTTAAATTTTCACGGTAACGTTTGCACCATTGATTTGCCCCATTAATGGTGCAGACGTTACTGGTTAGTTATGTTATTCTCAAAGGTCAATTTACCTACAATTTGGGTACCATTCGAAATAGGAATCTAGAACCAGTTTTTGAGATAGGACTCAAAAACTGGTCTCAGTATATTTGGGGCGCGATGTTTTTCGTCTGTAAATACCCTTTAATATACGTTTTATTCGTTCATATAATACTATTAAGGAGTAATGTTAGGGCAGAACGATGAATATTATTAGGCCCATATGTTGCTCATAGAAATGATCAACTATGAAGGCTATTACGGATGGTAATGGGGCTTCGAAGGTACTTATACTATTATCGAGACAATACTGCCACCACAATTTGTATGTAACCGAGTATTGTTTGGTACTAAACGAGAGCGCAAAATGTTACACTTAATGTTCGAAGAAGATAATATCTGACATATTTAACAATTATTACTTAACAATTATATATATATATATATATATATTTTTTTTTTGCAACGGGAACTATGCTTGACATGGCCAATATGGGAAGACTAGAATATCAGTTGCTTTGTTATAAATAATTTTGCGCAATCATTTGAGTATCAGGAGTTCGGAGTTCCAATTAACCGTAAAATTGTCCACAGTTGTGTTGTCTACTCGAAGCAATATAGAGCAGTTATATAATACGTGTTAGCAAAACTTCTAAGACCAAGGAATACAGCTAATAGTTCAAGTTTATCAATGTGATGGGATAGGTTCATCCTCTCTTCATCCACCACCCGCTCGTTTCCCTTCGCAAAAGCGCCCCAGTCTGTTCTGGACGCGTCAGTAAATATTTATAAATAAAATATTTTGTCTGATTGTAACCTATATTGTAAGTCACTATTATGTTCTGTTACCGCCATTTTAGGTCGGCTAAGATTTTAGGAGTTAGCCTTATTTTGGCTTCAAAATCGTTATACTTTTGGAAGGGGTTTATAATTTTTGATGTTCCAGGGTTTTGGTGTACAACCAAACCAATCTTATCTAGCTGCGGGGCATGCTGCAGTAAGTATCCAAATTAGTTGTGATAACTCCCTAATGGAGCATCTTGGAATTTGTGAAATCTTCTTAGTAAACTTTATGATGCCCCTGTCGTTTTTCATCTGGCAAGCCTAGTGACATATCGACAGTATTAAATAGGAAACCTAGTAATCGACTAACCTGTTTAGGTTCGAGGTTACCTTTCTCAAAATTTATGACAAAACCTAAACAATGTAATAACAATGTTGTTTTTTTTTTTTTTTTTTTGGCATTCATCGTAAATGTCCCCAGTAGGTACTTAAGATATCATCAATATATATTACTGAAGAATGCTTATAGCCCTGTTGACTTAAGATAGTTAATGACATCTTTCATTAATTCTGTGAAGACCCAGAGAGCCACGACATACCGTAGGTAGGGCACTGAATTCAAAACTTTTTTTTTTTTTTTTTTATAGGATCTAACAAAAAAACCTCTAAGATCTATATTTGCCATAAAACCAGCTCTATGTATGAGTCTGGCCACAGTCCTGTGGTCCTCTATTTTGAAAATTATATGAGAGGTCGAAATAAATTTATTAACAACCTTTAGATTTAAAATAAATATTATAGGCCCGTTGGGCTTTGGGGCTAAAAAATAAGCTGGATATAAAATAATTATTAGAACTATGACATGGAGAAATAGCACCATGGATTTAAAAAATTGTCAATGCATTGAAACATAATCAGGCAGCTCGCTACTTGAAACCGAGTTGCGGGTGTCGAGAGCTGTCTTACTTTCTTACAGAACGGTATAGAATACCCGTTTGAAATCCATTTTTATATTTAAGTATTTTTTGTAATTTTTAGCCAGCAATTATAAAAGTAATGGATTCTGCCTTGATGTAACCTCTATTGTGATTGAAATGGTGCGCGCTGCCTGTTCTGCGCCGATGACTTCGGCTGATTCAGCTGATCAGCATGCCGGCCGGAGGTCTCCGGCCCGTTGGACCATTCTTCCTCTGACCCTTACCGCCCCCCCCCCTGTTCGACGAGAAGCGAGAAGGGCCCGTCCAGTTTCCCAGGGAGTCCTGAACGGTTTGTCGTCGGTTGGTATGACGTAGAAGGCGTCTTAGGGGTTGGAGCCGGTTTCTTTATTTGTAATCTATGCTTCTCGATTACTTTTGTGGCGTTTCCTTTTTGATAGCTTATGCTTCCTAAAAACAAATTCATCTCGGTCGACGTCATGCATTATGTTCAAGAAGGATTTATACAATCCAGGGGAAATAATGTTCTTTCTGGCCTCCGTCTCCATAGAGTGCAAATCGCACAGGAGTCTACTGCTGCTGTCACTGAGATTTGATAGCTTGTAGTCTGTCTTTGCCGTCGCCGTCATCCAGAAGGAGTTCCAAGCCTTTATTGAGGGCAGATATTCCCTGTCCCAATTGCTGCTGCACGGCTTCTACTCTTTTGTTCTGGGTCCGGGCACCCTCAGATACAGCGGCAGACAACTCGAGATTGAGTTTATGGCGCTTGTAACAGTGGCCAATTTTTTGGCAAAGGATACTCTTTAACGAGTTTCTCTTTCGCCTCCTTGGTCATTCCTTTTCAAAGAATGGGTAACCATAGCAGAGGTGAATTTTTGGGCCGAACATCGGCACTTCTTCTCCGGTCTCACCCAAAGCGATGAGAATATCGAGGCCCAGGTCCGGCACTGGAGCCGGTCGAACCGGAGCTTGGTTGCAATCATCTTTGCCTTCCTCGATATTTCTAACAGATTTGTTCGACAGCGGCTGCACCCAAGGACTCTGGATCAGCGTTGTCGCAGTTTTCATTTTGTCAAAGCAATTTTGCAAACTATTGTTACTGATGACTGAAGTACCCTCAGTACTTCAGAAAATAAAACCGCGCTAGCAAATAAAATTAAATTTATCGCACGCGGTGATAAAGTATTTTATTTTGCCTAGATTTTAGTTAAAATCAAATGTAAATTGGTTTGTTATAAAATCATAGATTGCCCTTGTGAGGATACTCGATCCACCTCCAGGCGATTTTATTCTCGAATTGTGATACGTAATCGTTTTTGTACGAATACAAAATACCATTGTGTTAACCCACGGTTAACCTCCAGGCAAAAAACTACCATCGTGATGACACACGGTCAACCTCCAGGCGTAATAATCGAGACTTGGTTACAGTGGATACAACGGAATAGACACGTTAATAACCTGAACACGCTAGCAAAAACGAAATAAAAATTATCACACGTGGTGATAAGTAGGTACTTATTTTATTTTTGCCTAGTAACTAAAATCAAAATGTAATTTGATTTGGTACAAAATCATAAATTGCCTTCGTGAGGATACACGATCCACCTCCAGGCGATTTTGTTCTCGAATTTTGATGCGTATTCGTATTGTACGAATGCAAAATACCATCGTGTTAACCCACGGTTAACCTCCAGGCAATACCTTCGTGATGACACACGGTCAACCTCCAGGCGTAATATCGAGACTTAGTTACGGTGCGGATACAACGGAATAAACACTTTACTAACCTGAATCATTATCGGAGTCCTCCGACGAAGACGACTAATTAATTCGTCTGAATTTCCGCTGCTCCTGTTCATTCGTCGAATCTTGCGTTAGTACCGCTTGATTTTTTATTCGTCCTTGCGTTTCGTCATAACGACGAAAATTAACGTAAATTAAGTATTTTACACTTTTTATTGGTAAGGCACGTGCGAACGCTGCCTCGCACAAGAAAGGAATGATGGCCGCCGGCGGCTGTCGCCCCGTCATCGGGTCGGACAGACGGGCGGGTAGTAAAAAAAAAAAAAAAAAAAATGAATTCGATTGAAAATCGATTCTCTAAACGTGCGAAATTCCTCGTGTAGGCTAAAGGCACTACCTATGTTAACTGTATCTGAAGAATGATGCGACGAAATACAATTTCTTCTAAATCACCTTAACTGTACCTAAGTTTTTTTTATACAACTAGCTGATGGAACAAGCAGATGGCCCACCCGATGTTAAGTGGTAATCATCACCTATAACAAAGCAATGCCTCGTAAGTCACGCGCGATAGGAACGTGTCCTACGATGCATACGATCCATCAACTTGAGGCATACTGATGTTAAGCCTCATGTTCCTGTTACTACACCGGCGACCACACTCTTCAAACCGAAACACAGCAACGCTGCTTGGCGGCAGAAAAAGGCGTGGTACTAAGTACCTCCACTTTTAAAAAGTCTTCTACACCTACACCAATATTTTTCTCGCTGTTTTTGACATCCAAAATATGAACCTAGGTAACGGAATAATGATTTGTGTGCCTACGGTAGTTTTTGTGTACCTACTTCGGAAAGATATTGGCAGAAATCCTTACAAGGTTAATCAAATAACAACGACTGATTGTCACACTTCGTTTTATATTATGACGACCTCTGTGGCGCAGCGGGCGAGAGCCTGCCTGCGACGCAAGAGGTTGCGGGTTCGATTCCCGCCTTGGAACAAATTTGTGTACGATCTCCAGAAATTTGGTCCGATGGTCTGGGTGTTTTCTATGTATAATAAAAAAATATCTATGTATGTAAGTATATAATGTATTAAATATATCAGTTATCTAGTACCCATAACACAAGCTTTGAATAGCTTACTTTGGGGCTAGATAGTGCTGTGTGGATTGTCCAGCATTAATTATTTATTTATTATTTATATTTAAAATGCCTGTAAATCTTGCTGCATCAGAAATACAGAAAACCCGGAGTTACCCTCTTATAACTCATCGCGAAGTTTACAGCTACGGGTGATTAGCGCCCACTTCCTGTCAAACAGGACATACAACTTTTGAAACGAGGATGGTTCTTACTCAAAAAATTAGCTGCCTAGGTAGATAACTACTTAAGCTCTGGTTTTTTTTATTGTTCCAACCGGTGGGTGAGCTTAGAACAATAATTTTATTAATTTGACCCTCAAACTCGAAACCTCTAACTTCGGTTTGATTCACAGATTTTTGACAGCTACGAAATCCGTGAACATTTTGTCGGGACAATGTTTTTTGGTTTATTTTATTTTTTGAGCATTTTTTTTAATGTAACCTTCTGACAATAGCAAACAAAACAAAAAAAATTAGCGCAATCGGTCCAGCCGATCTCGCGTGATGCCGTGACCAAGAAGGGAAATACCTAGGGATTCATTTTTATTTAAATTGATAGATGACTGTATGAGGCATAAGTTCACTAACGGCCAGTTTCTGACAGCATGATGAAGATGTCAAATAATAATAATAATGCTGGACAATCCACACAGCATCATCTAGCCCCAAAGTGAGCTACTCAAAGCTTGTGTTATGGGTACTAGATAACTGATACATTTAATACATTATATAATTACATAGACAGATATTTTTATTATACATAGAAAACACCCAGACCCACGGAACAAATATATATATCATATGCTATTTCAAGTAAAATTTGATGTAAGAGCTAAAATAGTACGTGGATGTACCTACTATATAGCCGATGTAAACTGTATACACCTACTGTTTGGGAAAATTTATCAACTTCTTGTCGTGCGTGCCACGAGTTCTGTCGAAACAGTGCGGTGAAAGGATTTTAAGCGCGCCCGCGCCTCCGAAACACCCATAATTAAATCTAATAAGACGAATTTCGAACTTAATATCGTTCCTCGAAATTGCAACCCTTCGGTAATTCCCATGGACGAGGAATCAAAAAAGGTTTTGGTTTTATTTTTATATTGTCATAAAAGGGGCATTAACCCTAATGCCCCTTTTATGACACAAGAGAGCTCTGTACGAAACGATGACCTTGGCTGCTCAGACGCATGATTTAGGTTTTCAACTGCGTTTTTAATAATAATCATTTACTCGTAAAATTAAAAATGCTCTCTTTTTTATTCAAAGTGATCCATGTGATTGTGACGACTTCAGTGGCGCAGCGGGCGAGAGTCCGTCTGCGACGCAAAAGGTTGCGGGTTCGATTCCCGCCTCGGAACAAATTTGTGTATGATCTGCAGAAATTTGTTCCGCTGGTCTGGGTGTATTCTATGTACAATAAAAAATATCTATCTATGTATGTATAGTACCCATAACACAAGCTTTGAATAGCTTACTTTGGGGCTAGATGGTTGCCGTGTGGATTGTCCAGCATTATTTATTAATATTTATTTATTCTGAATAAAATGGCTTTGATTTTTAATGTTGAATCGTACACACGGATACGCATCAAGCTATACCTATGTGTCGCTCTTACATCCATTTTTTTATCAAGGCCCAGGCGTTTTTTTTTTTTAATTTTGTGCTGGCTTGGATACAAAGTCCTTTCGCCAAGTCCGTTTTGTTTATCAGAGTTCTAAGTCACTTCATTCGCTTTCTCATATTATGTTTGAGGCCCGGGCGTTGTGTATAGTATGTATTGCCATCGTCATCAAAATGGAATACCTACATAAGGATAATTTTTCTTAGCGCCTATGAGCTATAATCACACTTTCAGTTTGGAATATCGAATGATCGCATTTCGCAAGTGCCGCGGTCATTGACCTTGCGTCATAGATTGGACGAATTACTAAGAGTGACCGCTACGTTAAGTCAACACTCCATGCTGTGCTATACTAGACGAAGGCTTTGGAGGACGTAGGAAATGTTTCCAGAGCTAAATAGGGGAAATGGAAGTGGCAGGTTCATGTTATTTTATTCACTTTGACCTAAGAAGTAATACGGCGACGATGAGTAGAGCAAATACCTAGCAAACATTGCAAGAAGATTTTACGATTTTCTATTGGATTCTAAGTTTAATAAATGCTTTTTTTTAGTTTATACCTAGCACTTATTAAATTTCGATCACTTCAAACAATTCAATCAACTTAGTATTTTTTTACGTTAAAACTTTGATTGACTAGTTAGATCATTCACGTTACAACATTAAAAGTAATGGTTTACATGCTAATTAAAACAGCTTGGTACCTATACCTACCTACTTACAAAAACATTGACAGAAATAGTAATGAAGTGGTATCGCTAATTTCAATTAAAACGTGATGCAAGCGATCAGGGTTACAATAATATTTTAATATCGGCAACAATGTTATCAAATCACGTAAATAACTAACATACGCACTAGATAGCAACAAAGTTTATTCGCGTTTATTATAATACAGACTGCGAGTAGTAGATTTACCACCAAAAAAAATTATAATAATACAAAATAATCTTCAGTATCTACTTGCGTGTGAAGAACACTTACATTTTGTTTTAGTACAGCACCTTAGTTTATGACTAGTTTGGGACGATAATGACGAATGTTTGTAAGTATGGATGGATGGATGGATGTTTGTTTCACTATAACTCCTGAACAGCTGAACGGATCATGGTGAAAATTGGCACAGAGATGTATTATAGTTTGGAATAACACAGGCTACTTTTTATCCCGTGGGAATACCGGGATTTAAAATTACGCGGGTGAAACTGCAGGGCGCTACTAGTTATATCATGCTTCTGTAGCTATGCCAAGCGACACGGATATAGTTCTCGAGCGCGTTTCTTGCAATGGAGCACTGGGTTTACACCTTCTTGACCCAGAACAAGACCGAACTATACTTGGTCTTCGTGAACGAATTCGCGGAAAATTCGGGTTAATCAGAATTCAGAACCCTCTACCAGTAGTACTAGTTCCTAGGTACCGTAAAAGTACCTACCTACCTAGACTTTCAACACATCAGCACAGAAGACATAATTTAGACGCTGAAGCAGTTCTCCATTAGCTTTTTAACCTTTTTTCGTGACGAAGAAACTCATTAAGAATCACAAACACCATTTTTTACTGAGCATCGGTCAATTCATTTGCGTATCACGCGAATGTCTCGACTCGACAAATGAAATTGGAGTACCGTTGCTTTGGGAAAGCAAAAACTGTTCAATTGATAATCTTTGACTCACTCAAATACCAACGGCAAGTGGTAAAGACTCAAAACCCGGTGGTGAGGGAAAACATCGTGTGGATGCCTAGGGATCACTTAGAAACGTCTTATATAGGTACTGGGTGAATCTACCGCCAGTTCGTCGCGCGCGACCAAAGCCAAAAAGACCAAAGAACTGGCAAGAAACTAAGCTTAGTTCTTAGCGTTTTTTTGTATGATGTACGTACGTAGGTTTTGTGATGTAAGTAGGTTAGGAGTTAACTCTATACTATGCATAATAACAAATGCATTATGTAAGAGCACGTCCAAGGTCGTGCCCTACATGACATTGCACTGCGTCCATCACTCTGAGACGCTTACTAAAATTGGTTTAATTTATGCTCATTATATATTTTATTTTAATTAAATATGGTAGTATGACCTACGACCAAGCTATTTTTATACAGGGTCTTATCTGAAATCCCTACTAATATTATAAATGTTTACGAACCTTTCGAAATAAGTTTTTTTCATGTATTTTTGACTAAGCCAATGTTATTTACTATTGTGTTTACTCTATTCTTTGTCAAACAGATCTAAATCGAGAACCTAGTGGTAAGACAAACCTAATGTAGGTTTTAAGCCACTACTAACCAATATATATTACGACGACCTCTGTGGCGCAGCGGGCGAGAGCCTGCCTGCGACGCAAGAGGTTGCGGGTTCGATTCCCGCCTTGGAACAAATTTGTGTACGATCTGCAGAAATTTGTTCAGATGGTCTGGGTGTTTCTATGTATAATAAAAATATCTATCTATGTAAGTATATAATGTATTAAATATATCAGTTATCTAGTACCCATAACACAAGCTTTGAATAGCTTACTTTGGGGCTAGATAGTGCTGTGTGGATTGTCCAGCATTATTTATTTATTTATTTATTTATATATGAAACTATGTTTTTTTTTAATAAATAAATATAAATAAATAAATGCGAAAGTAACTCTGTCTGTCTGTTACCCTTTCCCGCTTAAACCTCTCAACCGATTTTGATGAATTTTGGCACAGACAATCTTTAGACCCTGAGAAAGGACATACCTAGGCTACCTTTTATTGCGAAAAGGACGCAGACGAAGTCGCGGGTACCAGCTAGTATTTTATATGTCTTTTGACGCTGACTGTACAATATACCAAAGTTATCAATGAGGAGACTTACGTATATTTAGAAAAAAAGTTAATATTTTTTTTTATTGAACATCAAATGTATAACTACCGCCTCGAATCCAATCGCTTTGATCAACTTATTACAAGACGGCTAATTATTATAATTAAGAATTAAATACTTCTTATCAAAATATATATAAATCAAATAGCAGAGGTTTGCGTGATAAAAATCAATGATGTTTATCAACATTTTAAACCTGTTAGCAAAATTTGTTATCAGTAAAATTCAATTATTACACGATTATCGCGAAAGAGCTGTCACGATCTTTTATTGTTTTCGTTAGTGTTTTGAAAGAATCTTTTCTTTTCATAGATAGGTTTTTATGTTACTGATAATGAATTTCTTACAAAGAATACCTATAATAATTTTATTTAAGATTTGATAAAAATTGTACGCAACGCCACCACCTGATAAAATTGAAATTGAAATTAAAATGTACATAGGTACAAGATGACGAAAATAATTAATGCTCTGAATTCTCTAACTGAAAAAATAAAAAAACAGCTTCACGGTATAGTAGATAGATCTTAGTACCAAGTAGTAACTCCAGGATCCTTGAGGACGTGTAAGCGGGGTAGTCAAAGGTCCAAACATTGGGTACATTTGGGACATACTACACTTTGTAGCATACGTGACAAGTTGCAAGCCCATCGGCGCTGTTAGAATAACGGTTTCCTCCAGATATTTTCCTTCAACTTGAAGAGCACTGGTTTTGTGACATAATTTTCTTTAGGAAAAGAGGTTTTGAGGCTTACTTATAACCCTTTCACCACACTTTCGAAACGACAAGAAGACCAGTTTGATAAAAAAATGCTCATGGCCCGACGACCTTGATCGGAAGGCGAATGAATGTCCTTGTAATCGGCGAAGGAAGTACCTAAGAGCCAAAGATGCAGGAAGACAAGATGCAGGATGCCGTCCGATCTCCAAGATTGACGTATCCTCGCGTGATGCGTGACCGCGCCGAGGAGGGGGGCAAGTGGACACTTCCTTCGATTGTTCTCCGTTCATCGAATTGGCTAAGTGTTACCAGACTTACCAGATGACGAGTAAAATGTGTAGGTGGACCAATCTGAAATGAGGCCAATCTGAAGCAGGGTTTGGAGCTACAGATTCAAAGTCTACAATTAATCAACATATTTAGGCTTATTTATTTATTTTTAAATGTTTTAAGTACGTATCTTTACTTAAGTTTTTTTTTCGTTATATTACAATACATCAATAAAAAAATCATCAATAAAATAAAATAAAATAAAATAATCAGCAACCACACTTCAAACACAGCAACGCTGCTTAATAACTGTGTATTGTATTGATTATTTAAATATTTAGGAAGGGGTATACCTTCTTCAGTAAAAACAAAAAAAACAAACTTATTATTTTAAACTTCTGCTCTAAACATCCCCAATAATCTGAAGGGGTTAAAATATTTCGATATCACAAGATAGAGTACTACCCGCTCGATGCATTGATCTTTTCTGATCTTGCTCAGTTAACGTGTTGTCAAATAGAACTCTATTCATTAAAGTTCAAGATTCCCTTTAAATTGTTACTAAATATGTAAGATCCGTAAGGCTAGCATTCAAAATTAGCTAAATAAATACTTAAAAGTGTATGGGAATTAGGTACAGTTATGAGCAGAACTAATTTATTCCACGAGTTAATTAATATTTTTTTACACAACCATAATTTACCAACAGTATGATAATCGATTGAAATTATTTTTGAGGCAATCGTGCCCAATTCAAGTTTTATCAAATTATCAATCAGATTATGGAATTTGGCAATTTGTTACATCCTGCGTAGTCGCGTCATATGAAAGATTAGATAACCTAGCTAGTCAGTTTTACCGCGTTTTTACAATAAAAGCTAACTTTTGGATTTACTACACGATAGTTTGACAAACAATACCTAATGTTAAATCTAAACTAAATAAATATTTATTGACCTTAAATATTCTCAATTGGTAGATACATAGTATGCAATTTTAATAATACATACTCTTCAGTGTACTATTTATTATTATTTATTTATTTAAACACTATTTACCGATGTTGGCCAAATGTACCTAAGCAATAGCACCATCACGAACCTTAGCGGTTTTTAAATGCTATTTTTAAATAATTTCCTGTCCGGTTGTTAAATGGTCAATAAAAAAGCGTAAGTTTAAATAATAGGTAAAATAAGAATTGTTTCTCTACATTTCTGATTTTCAATTATCATTATGTGAAATAATAGCCAACGTAGAATTACCTCATTACAGTTTACCATACATATTGCACGTCATACCTGCCGTGAAGTTACGACGCGCTTTTAAGAATATCATAAGATAACATGAATAAATACTATGACGGCTTCCATTATTACAAGTGAAGATAAATAAACTATAATCCATTGTTAATCCCAGATTATTTTAATCTACTGCTTATTAGGTTTAAGTGTTTAAAATTTGTCCACACATTTCCTTGTCAAAAGCCGCTACATTATTTGACACAGTTTGAAATATAACAGTACTTTATTTTATATTTTCGATTAAGTTGACAGATAATGCATGAAACGATGTATAATAAATAATAATCGGTCTTAGGTGTCTATACCTGTATGTTTGCAGGTAAAATTATGTTGAGAGAATGGCAGAATGTGGCAGCTGAACTTGGAAATCCGACCTATCACTTAGGTAGCTAGCATTAGAAACGAATGAGGCACAGATAAGAGAATACCTATGCCTACTAGTTATAGATGTACTCAACATTATCTTTAAAGTCGGTCCTAATCTTAAAACTAATGCTCAGATTAGTTAGTAGGTACATAGATCCTTCCTTGTTATTTTCAACTATAAAATCTAAAATTAAAACGGCCTTTATACACTTCGATCATAAGGAACACTTTATAATATACATAATACAAACTATATACAGGTGAATCAACTGCCAGATCCTCGCGACCAAAGTCTAGAGGAAAGGTTACTTTCTTACGTAAGTTTACTTTAAGTTAGTCTAACTTAATGTAAAGTAAAAGTTTATTTTGGAACTAGGATACAAGATAAAACTAAAACTAGTGTACCTAACGATACTGACTGCAGAAGTATAAAACTGTGTCGCAGCCAACTTAGTTCCGAATTTAAAAATAAATAAATTTAAAAAAGCTAACGACTTGACTCCCAAGCGTTTTTTGTATGATCATTCATACATTATTAGTACCTACTATGTAGGTACATATTTAAATATTTAGTTTTTGTTTTGCATAAGAAGTTATCTCAAAATAGTTGTGATGAGATAAAGAAAAAAAAACAGAATTTAAATGTCACTATCTTCTGGCTCTAACTGTACCTCAATGATTACGAGTAGGTACAAAAAATTAATTAAAACTGTGGCTACAAGTTCTAGCCTCAAGGTCTTCAACCTCTTTCGATGTCCTCAAGTTCATTGCCTCGGCAATACATGCATCCTCACCAGCTTCGACCACTTGTCCAAATTTAAAATACAATCAATCAGTCCATTTCGCCGAAATGAAGGGTCACCCGGACATAGGTCTAGATTTTGGGTCACACATGTGGTCTAGACTGTAGATTAAGTATTAATTTATATCAACAGTGGTTTTATTGGTAAAGTGGCAGAACAAATAACAATGATCAGTTGAACAGTCTGTTTGCTTTCTGTTCGAAAGATATTTCTAATTTTATTGAATAGCTGTCACATGCCCAAATTATTGTACAGACAATAAAAAAACTTCTATAGAGAAGTTTTCAAAAAGGAATGTCAAAATACTATTTCCTATAAGTATCCTCTAAAATAATAATTGTATTCGTTTCCTGTCATCTAACGAAGCAACATAGCATTTTCATTTTAATTGTTTTTCTAGTGTTATTTTGAGTTGTGTTGTGTAATTTTGGTGGTATTTTAACCAAAATTACTTGTGGTCTTAGCACAAAGTGTAAGCATTTGGAATGAAAGTGTATTATGTGATATCGTGTTTTGACCGAAAATGTTTCAAATGTTTTGAAGAAACCGCCACCATTTTCTTCAAAACAACTGACTGATTCGACTTTGGACTGACGTGACTAGAAACTTATCTACATCTATAAAGAGTATAATCTCTGAATCACTTGACATTGGCAAGATTGTCTATGACAGGAGCCATAAAAAGAAGAAAGAAAGAAAAAGAAATAGTAATTGTTCTTGTCGTGTCACTAGTTCTGTAAAAAGAATCTCTTGCCTGTTCTCTAACTTCATGTAAAACTGGTGAAAGTGATCCTTGATATTGAAGTGAACAAAAGTATAGATGAACCTATTTCAATTTGGCTTTCGACCTTACGAAAACTTCGCTGTACAGACAAATGTTTGAGTATGTGATGCGATCATTTTTATCAGCCACGTTCGGATGTTTTTCTTATACTTAGGTGTGACTAGAGAGAAGACGCGAACATTCTCTAGTTAATGCTGGATGTTACATTGTAGCTAGTAGGTAAGATACCTAACCAAAGTACGCCACTTATCGGTCACAGTACCGTTTGGATACCAATATAAATTCATCAGATCTAGGAACTAAAAACGCTAGGAGCCAAGCTGTAAGTTTCTTGCCTGTTCTTTTAGGCTTTGGTCGCGAGGAATTGGCGGCCGATTCGTCAAGTTTAGATGTTTTAAAGTGATCTTTGTGATTATACTTAACAAAGATAGTTTTGATTACAATTTTTGATCAAAGGCAACGCGTCTCAAACGACTTCGACAAAAATCCTCCCGACACATTTTCCTAAGATTATAGAAGAGGGCCTACTATTCTTACTTCCGTTGGTATGGTACTCCATTCATGTAATTTAACCAGCCTCACTTTTCATCAGCTGCGCGTGGCGGTGATGTATTCGCCGGACGAGCCACCCGAAAGAGCTCTGCTACTCTTTAAATCGGCAGATATTTTACCGCGAACTAAAATAAAACTTTGAATTATAGCAATCAGTTAACTGGTCTAGGTAATTAATAATACTGATTCTTATACCACGGATTTGTATTACTATGAAATAGGCTGCCATGCAAACAAAGCTCCAGGCAGAAGCTAGTTAAAGAAAGTAAAAGTAAAGTAAATTAATCGTAGAAACGCATCCTAACACTACTGCGTCCATTCAAGCTTTGCACTTTCATATTCTATTTATAACGTGTAATGCCGCGTCCGCACGCTTGCCACTTGCCGCAAACTCCAAACCTCCACAAACGTTTGGCTTGAATAAGGGAATCAAACAGCGCCATCCATATGCTTGCGAGTGAGTTAGTGTGTTCTGTACAGGCAAACATGGCGGACGTTGAGCTCGTATCGGCTATTGCCGATATATTATTATGCCGATTATATTATTCAATGATTTACTGAGGCGACTCCACGCATCAGCTACTTTTTTTTATCTTTGTGATCCATGTTACTCGGGTCCCAAATACATGGTGCAGCCTGGTAACATTCAAGAAAATAGAAGATGTCATCATTCGTCCATTCACCACTCATTTTGTGCGAGCGTCGGCACGTCTGCTTGCCTCCAGTACACAAACCAAACTGAGCGCGCACAAACGTGTGGATGCGTCGCAAGCGCTTGCGGCAAATTCCCTTTGATTTGTGTCAAAAAACCGACACTCGATCGGAACGGCTACAAACGCTTGCAAACCTTCACAAACCATGGCAAACACTCTATCCACACGTTTGAATATGTGGGCGCTTGTTGAGGTTTGGCAAGCGTGCGGACGCGGCATAACAGTTTGGTGATTGCGAAGCTTTTTTGTCTCGAGCTATTTGCAAACAATGGGGTCATAAAAACTGGTCTCGTCGCAGCGTGTCAGTGGGCCGCCGCCGCCGCTGCCGCCGTTGGGTCCCCATCATTGGCCTTTAGACTAGCTAGACCATTCCACTATCTAAAGTTTAGATAATGGAATGGCTATTTCATTTCACCATCTAGTTCAGTTGCCTGTAATTAACTACGATTTACATCAAAGGGAGAACTTAAATTTATAAACTTTATTTTTAAATCATATATTAAGGGTCCGGCGACAGCGGCTCGCAATTTCGAGGTGCGATTGGCTATTTATTTCATTTTATTTCATTTCGGGGAGGTTGTTTGAACGAATATCTCTAAAGAAATACGCATAAATACTGTTCGAACACAAATAATACAATAATATAAGGGAAACATGCCCGAATCAGAAATAATTTTGGTATTAGGTAAACGTAAGACTAAACATACTAATACCAAAATGATTTCTGATTCGGGCATGTTTCCCTTATATTGTTGTATTATTTGTGTTCGAACAGTATTTATGCGTGTCACTGGATAGTTATTATCTCAAACAACCTCCCCGAAATGAAATAAAATGAAATAATAGCCAATCGCACCTCGAAACTGCGAGCCGCTGTCGCCGGGCCCTTAACAGAAAATCTGGGTAATTTTCAAAATTATAACAAAATCGAAATTGGAACAACCAATAAAAACCCTGTTCGGTGGTCTGTGGTTCAAATACACGTAGAGGAAGTGAATAATGAAATCAGCAGAGCTTGGCCGAAATACCGCAGCATATTATTATCTCAAATTATAATAATAAACAGTAGCAGTAGAAGTTGTAGAACACGTGTAGGCGTGGAAACACGTCATGGACACGTAAATGAATGAAGAAGTGAATAGGTAGCTTTACCTAGTTACCTGAATAAACAAATTACTTTTAGCATACGTCATTCCAAATCTTTGATAATACCTATTTATTTATTTTTATTTCTTAGGAAAACAAACAGTACGTAAAGTCTAATTAATAAGTTATAAAAAAACAACAATTGACCATTAACACGTTTTCACATATTGACAAGGACAAGCTATTCGTGGTCATTAGAAAGAAAGAAAGAAAGAAAACATATTTATTTGCAGCACCTTAAATACAACATGAACATACAAAAAAAATGAAAATAAATCAAATAAAAATAACCTAAGAGCTGCAAAAGGGACCCTGGCTCAGCATAAGTCAGTCGCTGACGTCTGCAGACGCTGGTCTTCCGCCAGGGCCGTGCAGTAATGCCACGCTTTCTTCATTTCGCTTATTTAAGACAGATAATAATAATGGATAATTTAAATCAAACTTTTACGTAAGAACACTTGTTTAAGTACCTAAATGATATTTTCGCCGAACATTTATAATGCTACTTAGCTGTGCCCCGCGGTTTCACCAGCATAGTTTTAAATCCCGGCATTCCCACGGGATAAAAAGTAGCCTGTCTGCTATTACAGACTATAATCTATCTCTCTGCCAAGTTTCATCTAGATCCGTTCACCTGTTCCGGCGTGAATGAGTAACAAACATTCATCCATACTTACAAACTTTCGCGTTTATAATATTAGTAGGATTTCTAGCTATTCTTCCTTCAATATTTTTTTATCTTCAAATATGTTATTGGGTGGCGGAATCTGAAGTGTGTTTTCAATTTGGAATTCTGTAATAGCCATCACTAGCACCACCCGCGTGGTGGTTGTTGCAGTGAAAATACTAACGTGAGTGAGGTGAGGATCGTGATAGAACAGATCTACTAGGTGAACTCTTTGATTTTGTTTACGGAATAGCATTACTGGTCGGCTTTTAATCGTTTTCATGAGTTGCCATGAAAAAGATGCAAAGCTGACATAATATTCTCTTTCGTAATCCAATCTTTGCACCCACCGCATTTTACCTGCATTGACCTCAGAGTTCGAAAGATCATTGCCATAGTAATTAGCTATGGATCTCTAATTGAGTAAAACTGTTAATGGCTAGGTTGTTAGTAATTCATAAACAATATATTATTGCAGCACCACGGAACAAAAAATAAATGTTACCTACCTATTAATACTGCGGGCACAATATCGATTAGCAAGTTGATACGACAACAGTAGCAAAAAAAGGGCTGAAGCTTGTTGAATCGATAAACCAAGCCGCTGTCGCTATTTGATGTGCTAGTGACTAGAACAAAGCGTTTTGAAGCAGCTGTCTATGTAGCGCTGTGAAAAACGCAAACAAGAGGACAATCAATGAAAATCAACAATCAATGTCGACAATCAATTGGCCCTTGGAGAAACGACTTATGTTAATGCTACTACTTTTCTGTCACTACATTCGGTTCGAAATAGGTAGGTATATTTATCAGTTTTTTTTCTAGGCTATGATTAATAATTTTATTTTGTGCATCTGTTTCTACGTGATAATTCAGGCTGGTATTGAATTTTATCAGTTGAGCGATCTTGAACCGTTTCATGTGATAATGCTACATTTTGTAAATACTTGCAGTAACAAAATGTATAAATAACATAGCTTGACACTAGTTGTAGGTAACTACTATATTTTTCGTTAGAGTGAGATTATTCAATTCGCCAACAGTTGCGCTAATGGTTTGTTGATTGCTATTTCTGTACCCCACCTAAAAGTATACAAATTACACGTTACGTTCTCAGCTCAAGGTTTTGCCATTAACAAGATCAATGCGGAATGTTAGTTTAGCTTGTTTTTTGTAAAATAACAATTGCTGATGCTAAAATGTAGGTAACCTTATCTCGTCGTAATCTCCACATGCAGCGCTGTTGTGCGCCTTTATATCTCGTTGTCATCGTTATGTCACTGTCATCGGCCTGAATATCCACTGTGGAGCAAGCCGGGTGACAACAAGATAAAAAACCGGCCAAGTGCGAGTCGGATTCACACACGAAGGATTCTGTTTCCATTTCGATCTATAAAACGGGATAAAAATCACATTCGTTTTGTGGGAGCCTCCTTAAATTTTTATTTTATTGTGTTTTTAGTATTTGTTGTTATACGGCAACAGAAATACATCATCTGTAATGCCATCCGAATAGCCAATTCCATAAACAGCCTATTTTATGCTGTGGCTTAAAGTCATGCCATACATACCGAGACTGTAAACCACTAGGGTATTACCTACTATTCTATGCTGTGTACATGCAGCCATCCGATAGTACCTACTAGATTTATTCGAATCAAATAGAATAATCGAGCACTGCTAGGTGGTTATACTATTACAAGAAAGTTGGTCCAATAGAATTATTTCGAAGAGAAGAAACAAGAAACTATTGGCATCATCATATCCTCCTCGTGTCACTGCTAGGTGGTTATACTATCACAAGAAAGTATGTCCAAAAGGATTCTTACGAGGAGAAGGAACAAGGATCTATTTGGCTCATCATTATCCTCTTTATTTCAGATGCAGATGATACTCCACCACAACAGCAGCGGCGCCGCAGCCTACACGGGTCGGCTGAAGAAGCGCGAGGTCCACCGCGCCATCACACTGCATCCTGTCAAGGACCATCGCCAGATGTACAGGATACATTCCTACTTCAAGGTTAGTAATTCTGTCTTCAGTCGTCTGCGACGCAAGAGGTAGCGAGTTCGATTCCCACCTCTGAATAAATTTGTGTACGATCTGCAGGCATTTCTAGTTTTTTATGTATGAATAAAAAAATATCTATCTATGTAAGTATATACCATGTATTAAATATATCAGTTATCTAGTACCCATAACACAAGCTTTGAGTAGCTTACTTTGGGGCTAGATGATGCTGTGTGGATTATCCATTATTTATTCTTATTATTTTATTTATTCTTACGTGATCACAAGAATAAAACTAATGACAGCACTCCATCAGGGCGCATCACATACATAATCATGTATACCTACTAAAAAAAACTACAAACGGAATTAAATGTTCCATACTTTGATTATTAATCAACAAAGGTTCCCTAATATTTATAATATACCTACTACCGGAACAAAAAAAAAAAAGAAAATACTAACGGAATTAATGTTCCATGTTCAAATTCAAATGTTTGTTTCCTTTTGCCCAAAATTTGATTGATAAGTTTTGCTCAAAAGTATCATTCTTACTTTTTTTACAGACAAATCGGCCAGCATTGGCTTTTAAAACTCAGAATGGCTTATTATCAGTGATTATGTCGATGTTTTCCATATAAAGCGGCCGCAGTGGACACGTGTTGGTAATGCGTGCTTCGCGGTATTTGTGAATACCTATCAGTGAGTTCGACGTAAATCTGCACTGGTTTTTATGGGATTCGGAGCATTTGCCACAATTTGTTACCTACTGGTTTTGGAACGCAGATGTTTAGTGTTTATTATCATAAAAAGTGGGCGTTGCGTTCATATAATGCCATCCGTCTAGTCTAATGCCATATTCTGACGAAAGTCGGGCCTACACCGAGATAAAATTCAAAACTGCCTTGCCCGGATTTTCCTGGTAAGGGTCGCGTCACGTAAAAAGAACGCTGAAAGAAGGGGAGGGGTGTGATGGCGCGAGTGTTTTGTATGCGCAAACACATCCCCTCCACTGTTTTAAGCGTTCCTTTTAAATGACGCGACCTCTACCTATATCTATGTAGGTAAAGATTAAAATTTAACCGTGTCAACTAGCTCGAGATATTTTAACTTTTTTATGTTTATTATGTACTCGCACCCGCACCGGCTTCACACGGGTGTACTAAACATATATAAATCTTCTTCTTGAATAACTCTATCTGTTAAATATAAATTAACTTGACAAAGCAATATGTAGTACTAATCCGCTGATCTAATCTCCTTAAGCTGGAATAAACTTAATTAACTCGTCGAGCGCTGAGCTGAAACTTTCAGCTCAGCGCTCGACGAGGTAACACGTTCAGTGCACAGCGAGTCAATTTCCTGAAGATGCTTCGTAGATAGGTAAAACACGTGTCGAAGTCTAATTAAGTTTATTCCAGCTTAAGTTTTTTTAACTCTATCTGTTAAAAAACCGCATCAAAATCCTTTGCGTAGTTTTAAAGATCTAAGCACACATAGGGACAGACGGACAGACAGACAGCGGGAAGCGACTTTGTTTTATACTAGTAGTTGATAGTGATATTCTAGGTACATAGGTGATATTCTAGGTGAATACATTTTAATTCTCCTTGTCAATTACGTTTACCTGTTGAAATTAAAAAAGGATATAAAATGTACAGAACGAAGTTACCATCGCGGCTAAAAATTAAAACAGACATCTGTGAATTCAATTAAGAGAATCGTCATTCAGGTCGTGTTCTATAATCATAGAGGGTAGTTTAATGTTTCGTATGTCTAATTTACCCACCGTAAACTACATCTGTACCCTATCTCTGAGTTTGTTTTTCATTTTCCGTAATGGGCGTTTTCATATTGGACGATTACTATAACTACACGATATCGTCGGACTGGCAAATTGATTATATTCTACCTACTAAATGCTTTCACACTGAGTCGTACTAGCCATTATCATCGTTGACAGATTGTCGTGCCGATTTTGGGTGACGACACAGTGCGGGGTTGCTGGCGCAATGCAAATTGTTGATTATGTCGTATCACATACCGATATCGTTCTAATATCGTCGGAGGCTGGCTATATAGCAATCCTTTCCATCTCATAGACGACAAAATGATAATAATAATCAATTTCAGACAGACTAGTCCATCGTTAACCTAAAACTAGTTAACCTAAAAGCACTTGCAACCCTCTTATCCCCAACCCTCAACCAAGTTACAAGGACTGCAGTTCATTCTTGTCGGACGATATCGTTGTCCTCTGAGCTGACGACTGTCGGTGTTGTTCGTTATCGTCGCTGTGTAGAAACGCCCATAGTTAGACAGATTTTGTATACTCGTGAGTTCTCAGCTCGCCCGATAGAGGCGCTCATCGAGTCTCCATTGAAAAACGGCCGGCGTTACGGAAACGAAAATAAACTCAGACTTCGGGTTCTGAGCAGTAAAGCCATCCTTTGATCTCGCTGGAAGGGACCTGTATACAATAAATGAGTATTCTTGGCGTTTCGCAGAACCATTTGCTAATAAAATAGTTGTTAGGTACGGTACTTTGAAGTATTACTCTATCATCATCACTGGCAGCCTGAAGAAGGCTGGGAATACTTTGAGGGCCAAAGTGATTGTACCCTACATGTGTATGTTGTTGTTGGTAGTTGATGTAGTCCCAGCGCCTCCTAGTTGATGGTAAGTACGAAGACGAAAACAAAAGATTCACTAATTCGAGGTATATTGTTAAAGTTACAAGATTTGAGTGGCAAACCTTTCCTTGGTATTGCCTCCTTCGCGAGTAGGTCACTAACATAAAACATGTCATATGTGTAAAATGTTATGAAAATAATATATTAAAGTCATTAAGAATTAAGGTGCAGCACGTGCGACCTAAAGAAAGTCGCCGGGTGCGCAAATTTAAAAGTAAATGACTACATTTACTTTTGCGCGCGTGGCGACTTTCTTTGAAACCGTACCATGACGTAGATATGCTTTTGATGATAGGCATGTAATTTAAAATACCTATTACTACATCAAAAACATACACGCGTGTTAAATGTGTCCTAAAATCGAACTAGGCCCTCATAGTCTATAGGCTATTAAGAAGAATATATTCGAGGACCTAGAAGCTGAAAATTACTAAGAGGTAAATAAATATAAATATATTGGTGGACTTTTCACACAGCACTATCTAGCCCCAAACTAATCTTATGCTTGTGAAATGGGAACCAGATAGCTGATATACTACTTATATACTTTTGTTTTTTGTAAATACATACTTATAATATTATATAACACCCAGACAGAGAACAAACATCTACTATGTTCATCACACAAATGTTTGTTCACGGTGGGAATCGAACCCACGACCTACGGCGTAGAAGGCAGAACTACCAACTGAGCTACGTAGGCTGTCAATTATAGTAACAGTCAATTAAGTAGGTAATTTTCTTTGTACCTACTTCATCATCATCAGTCTATCCCACCATCATTTCGTGGGAGTACGATTATAATCTTCATCCACCAACATCCCGCGGTCTTTTTGTCTTGTTGTCTTCCACTTTTTGAATGAATGAATGAAAAATTCTTTATTGTACACCAAAATTAATAAAAAAAAGAACACTTAAAAATAAAAAATAAAGTAGCAGGTACAATGCACCCATTGTACCTGCTACTTTATTTTTATTTAGCTGAAAGCGATTTCTTCCAGACAACCTTTGGATGGAGAGAATTGTTAAAATATGGAAGATTGGTTGCAGGTGCACGAGGAAAGTTATGAGATAGGTTTTTGGTCCACTAAAGCACATTTATTCCCCAGCAGTTGTGTTTGATGTAGGCAGTGTTATAGGTTAATGATAATAATTAATTACCTTAGAGTCCTACTGCCATGTTTGTTACCAAGCACGTACATTTGCAATATCGATAGCAATGTCACGTATAAACGGTAATGCGTCCATTGAACTCATTTTATCTTGTTTACATCCGACAAGTACCCACCGGCTATTCGCTAAAGTGACCAATTGAAGTTCCTTGATTAACTGCCAATTCACTTTAATCATCTTCTATAAAATTACGAGTAGAGCGACACTGTAAAGCTACTAAAGCTGATGGGTCAAGGCTTTGCGTCCTGACACCACATTAAGAGTAGTATTATTCATTTTAAGAGTAGTAGAGCTCTTTGTGAAGGGCTCGTCCGGGGAAGTACTACCACCACGCCTTTTTCTGCCGCCAAGCAGCAACGCTGTGTTTCGGTTTGAAGAGTGTGGTCGCCGGTGTAATTACAGGCACATGAGGCTTAACATCCGTATGCCTCAAGTTGATGGACGCAGGGCAGTGCATCGTAGGGCACGTTCCTATTGTGCGTGACCTACGGGGCAATGTTTTGTTTATAGGTGATGGTTACCACTTAACATCAGGTGGGCCATCTGCTTGTTCCATCAGCTAGTTGTATAAAAAAAAAATACATACTCACTCGCGGGTACGTAATTGAATAACATTGTGTGGAAAGTAAAAGCAAATTGACGCTAACCACTTATTATTGTAATAGTCAAACATTCAACCAGCCGATCGTTAAAATATTGATATTACTTTTTGTTTGACTCATAGCGCCAGTCAGAAACAATTCTTCGAGAGTGATGATATCTTTTTGTGAAGGACGTGATCTTTGTGATTACCAAAAGGAAAACATCGTAAGGAAACCGGCATGTTGTAGAACCTTTGGAACGCTCTAAAACATGGTGTCAATGAGCCTTTTGTGTCCCACTGCTGGGCAAAGGCTTCCCCCCATTCCCTCCTCTCTGTGCGATCCTGTGTTGTGGTCTTCCATTCTTGCTGGTATCTATCGAGCTCTTCTTCCTATTGAGTCTTTTAAATTCTCTATAATTTTGACGTTGTTTTTTTATATAACCAGCTGATGGAACACAAAGATGGCCCACCTGATAACCATCACCATGGTAACCATCACCTATAACAAAGCCTTGCCTCGATTGAATTCAATTTCCTCAATTCATTGAGTTGTAATTAGTATTCATAATCCTAATGCCTCAATTTGAAACATTATCAATTGCAGAACCTGCGCATCCAAGAGCTCCGGGACCAGTCCCTGGACCTCCACCGAGACATCGCGTCATCTCTCCGCCAGTTGGGCGTCGCCCCTGACCAGGTGGAAAACTACGAACTAAGCAGAGGAGTTCCATTGTTCCCTGCAAAGGTCGGGGATCCAGAATACCTTGGAAATAACAGTATATTAGGTAAGGGTTATTTCTTTGGAGTGCGAGCGCCATTACTGTTGCTGTTGCACCGTTCGGTTGCAGAAGAGCTCAATCTGGACTATTCCATTGTCCGGCATAGACCTTTTGTCAAAGTCAAAATATGTTTATTCAATAAAATCACAAGGACCACCCTGGAACGTCTTAAAACTAGGACTAGACTCTAGTGCCAGTTCCACGCGACCAACGCCGAGAAGAACAGGCAACAAACTCGGCTTGGTATCTATCGCGCTTTTGTATGAAATTTTGGTATCTAGGGTGCGACAATTTAGATAGATAGAAGATAGATAGATAGAAAATACTTTATTGCACACCACATAATAATTACACATAACAGAACAACGAAAAACATCTGAATGATATACAATTCGCAGTCGTATCGCTAAAAGCGATCTCTTCCAGACAACCTTGGCATGGACTGGATTCGACAAGAACAATAGAGGACGTTGGTGTAGAAAAAACAATAACAATAACGAATACAAAACAATGAACTAACCTGCGCGAATAATATATATTATACATTTGTATCCAATTTGTATCTAACATAATCTATTTTCTAATTCCAGGAGCACCAATAGACTTCAACCGCTACAAAGCTAATAGCCTCGAGGAGACAGTACCGTTCGAGTTTATCAGCAAGTCGATCTACTCCGTCAGCCATTCCAACCCGAAGAGGAGAATCGAGGGTCCGTTGAAGGAGGCGCTAGATGACGTCATTAGAGAGGTGAGCTTCCCGATTAAGTACGCTAATGTCTGGCTATCGAGATGACTTTCAGTTTGGCATTTGATTACCATCCATCTATAAGTTGCTATTAATTAAATAAATAAATATTGCTGAACAATCCACACAGCACTATCTAGCCCCAAAGTAAGCTATTCAAAGCTTGTGTTATGGGTACTAGATAACTGATATATTTAATACATTATATACTTACATAGATAGATATTTTTTATTATACATAGAAAACACCCAGACTAACGGAACAGATTTCTGCAGATCGTACACAAAGTTCAAAGTCAAAGTCAAAATATGTTTATTCAATAAAATCACAAGGATCATCTTGAACCGTCTTAAAACTAGGTGACTCTAGTGCCAGTTCCACGCGACCAACACCGAGAAGAACAGGCAACAAACTCGGCTTGGTATCTATCCGAAGCAGGAATCGAACCTGCAACCTCTGCGTCGCAGGCGGACTCTCGCCCGCTGCGCCAGAGGTTGACAACGCTTCTTCCGTTCCAGGTGATGGAAATAATAAACGCTCCGTCGCGTCAGCGCGGGCGCATCATCGACTTCAACGAGCTGCTGTACGGGTACGTGCGCCTGCAGCCGCTGCACGGCGTGGACTACATCCTGGACCTGCTGCTCAAGTACCGCCGGTACCGCGGCCGCAAGATGACGGCCGCCGTCAGGAGGCACGCCTACCTGCAACAGTCCTTTACTGGTCAGTAACCAACTGGCCCACTTAAGACGAAGACAAGAGCTAATGTGACTCTCGCTCGCACGTTTTGACTTGTTGAAAGATATAAAATTACTAAACCCATTTTCGAAAAATCGCAAACAACCATTTTGTGCACATTGCGCACAGTTTAGTAAAAAAATCATTTTGATCGATACAAGTTTTCCTGCTTAAAAGTTTGCTTTTCTAGTTTTCGTACTCAAGCAAACTTTTGAGTAGGAAAACTTGTATCGATCAGAATGAATTTTTTACTAAAGTGTGCGTAATGTGATTGGACACAAAATGGTTGTTTGCGATTATTCCTAAATGGGTTTAGTGATTTTATATCTTTCAACAAGTCAAAACGTGCGAGCGAGAGAAATACTAGGTGTTGTCAATGCCTTAATGCACTTTTTTAACCAGAATATACCCCACACACACGTACACACACACCCACACAAACACACAGTATACCTACATTCCCTGATGTTTAAATACGACGTTATTTATTTTAATTTTTCAATATTGTATTCATTAATTAATTTTAATGATGGTTAATTTATTATTATTATTTATTTTTTGGTTTGTCTTTTTCTGTGTTCGGAGTGCTTTAGGTATAGTAAATGTTTTAATAATTCTAAATGTAAAGTATTCACTAATTTCGTGCTTAAATTTTAGGGGGGAGCGCAGATGTCTATCGTACAGACTTTTCAAAGTCTAGTTTAGATATCTGAGGCTTCAATAAAATAAAGTTAACTAGTCATAAATTACATTTAAGTTATTTTTTTAACACTAACGTTGTAGTGCTCAAATAAATATCATTTCAGTTCATTTTAAAAATACAGATTGGAACAAATTTGAAGGTCATGTAAAATTGACGTCGAAATTAGTAGTGTGCGACAACTTTTTAATCGCGAGTAACACCGCGGGGCGTAGTTAATAGACAATGGTGCAAATTCTGTTGTTTGATTTTCCTAACTTATCCTAATTTTACAGCACTAAAAATATATCCATCCCTTTCAGGGGCATTATTCACTATGACAATAGGAGATTCCTTACCCCAAACCGTGAAACGTCAAAACTTGATGTTGGGCTTTATTCTTTATGACATAGGAGATACTTTGCCCTGGAGCCTTATTCACTATGACCATTGCACCGCTGACCGTATGACACCGGCTGCCTTGTCTTAGCTGTGATCGCGGTGCAAATGGTTATAGTGAATAAGGCTCCTGTTCTAAAATAGTCGTAACTTCTAAGAAGATCAAGTGAGAGCTCTGCCGCAGAGAAATTTATGATTACAAATAATCCCAACTATCACCCTGTTTCGTTTGGTCCATGATTTTTTGCCCACCCTGTAGGTATAAGTATTCAGAATACCTTACATACATACAAAATATAAATTGAATAGGATTTAGAACGTACCAATTGCCCATATAACTAATATTACATTTGTTTGTCATTACAGGCATTGAAATACGAGAACTGCCAATGGGTGACCCCCCACCATTCGAAGACCCAGATATCCTGGAGAACGTGGACCCCGACACGGTGAAAGTCTCCCCCAGCGAGTATGAGGACTTTGACGAGTCCAGCCAGCAGCAGAACAGCTTCCTCGACTTCAGTAAGCTTAACGTCAGGGAGGCTCTGGAGTCAGGTCTCATGAAACTGCAGAACCTACCCAAAGTCCTGAAATGGAACGAAGCGCCATTCGAACAGTACCCCATCTACGATAGACGAATACACTTCATTCTGCCTTTAGCAGGCAGGCAGGAAATCTTCGGGCGATTCATGAAGAATTACGAGGATATAGTGCTAAAGAGCGATGAGGCTGTGACATTGATAGTCGTACTTTATTTAGATAGTAAAAATCCTTTAGACTACCGCAACGCGGAGTCACTTATTGCTTATTATAATGAACAGTATAGTAAAGACATCAGAATCGTCCAAATGGGTACTAATACCTTCTCCCGAGGAGCGGCATTGACAGAAGGCCTAAAACAATGCGGCAAGGAGGATCTAGTCTCTTTTATTGACGTAGACATTATGTTCAATTACTATTCACTTAGGAGAATAAGAATAAACACCGTAAAATACAATCAAGTCTACTTTCCGATAGTATTCAGCGAATACAACCCTGAAGTGGTTAATGGACCTGAGTATAACAAGTTCAACGATGAAGCGGACTTGCCAGAACCAGAACCTGAACCTGAGGTAGATAAAGTCGAAGATACCCCCGAACCGGCGAAGACAGATCTTGAGATAACTAATTTGAAATACAGTAAGGAGATAAACGACGATAATGGATATTTCCGACAGTATGGCTTCGGTATCCTCAGTATTTACAAGTGTGACTTCGAAAGAGTTGGAGGGTTCGATTTAAGCATAAAAGGTTGGGGTATGGAGGACGTTCAATTGTTCGAAACACTAATAAAATCTAATTTAACTGTATATAGAATAGCAGATGACAGTTTAGTGCACAAATTCCACTCGGTGGACTGTGATAAAGACCTTGAAAAGAGTCAGTTAACTATGTGCTTAGGAACGAAGGCTTCTACTTACGGTAGTGAGAAGCACATGACATACTACATGTTAAATCATCCTGAATTGTTGTGGCCGCAAGAAGAAAAAGGTCCTAGCTAATATCATCAGGGCAGCTAAGAGCTGTCGATGCATGGCAATACATATCCGAATTGCGCTCGAACCAAAATATTTTCACCTGTAGGTACGCTCGACTCGAAACCTTGCATTTATTTACGTAACAAAGGAGGTTGGGTAATCTAGGGCAAAATTTTTCATCTATGGGATTGGTTTCATCCTAATAACTTTTGTTGTAGTAAATACTCTTTGGTTGAATTTTATTAAATAACTTTGAAGTTCTATGTAAGTAGGTATCCGCTCTTTTTGTTTGTAACAAATGTTTTAATTTAGTTGTGTAATATGTGAATTATTTTTATTTAATTATTCCTAAATAGGTGCTCTTACATTTTAAACACTGACTTAATGAAATATGTTTTTTGTATAAAACTTTGAAACCAGCTTTTTGAAGAAGCATTTAAGAATATTATGTTTAGTGGGTAAGTAGGTAGCTGTTAGAACGTTCCTAATTGTTACAGATTAAGGTATGAATAAGTAGTATATGACCATCAAAATGGGTACATTTTAATGTAAATATTATTTCACAAACAATATTTAGAAATGTTTTATATTTTTGACAAAGAACGATATGTCCATTGAAACAAAAAACTGAAAATACTCGTTTTTTTGGTTGTGAAATGTGTACGACTTTGTTTTATTGTACAAAAAACATCAGGCGGTACCACTTAATGGCCATATTACTTATTTTGTTATATGATCGATTTATATATTTTTGTATTTAATTTTATGTTACGAAAATTATTAGTCTTGTCATCAACTGAGTTAATTGTTCTTTCCAATACGATATTTAAATCTATTCTATTTTTTATTTTCAATGTTATAAATGAAGCATAGTAGCGTCATAATTTATTTGCCTTTCCTTCTGTTGACAATTATTTTCATAAAATATATTTTAAAACTAACCCAATATGTAATTGATATAATACGTTGAATCAGGTATAATTATTTCATTGTTGTTGGTGTCAAGCATTTATCATATTTTTTTATATAAATAGGTTGTAGGTAATCGAGTACTGCTCGTGGTTGCTCGTTTGGCATAATAAATAAAAGTATTTTTGTATTGTAAATAAGTTGTAAATTATACCATTGTGCTCACTAAGTGCCAAGTTAGCTGTAAGTAGGGACGCAAGCTTGATATTATAAGGCAATGTGATTTGAAGTGATTAGTCGAATGATGGATGTAATTAAATATATTTTTGTGAAATTTTACCAGTCTATTTTATTTGTGGAACATTTTTAATGGATTTCAGTAGGAATATAAGGAACCTGAACCTTTTTATTCTTATAAGAACCTACGGCCCGATTACGCTTATGTCTGGCTATCGAGATGGCTTTCAGTTTGACATTTGATTCGCATCCATTAAAGGTTTAAAGGTTTAGTATCCATCCCAAGGAATTTAGATACTAGATCCATCCATATGTTGCTATTATAATATGGGAATCAAATGCTCTCGTCAGAGAGTATTATATTCCTTGATCAAAATGTAAAACTGAGAGCCATCTTGATAGCCATACATTAGCGTAATCGGGCAGCCGGTATTTATATTTTGTCGTTGAGCGTTCCATTAGCTACGCCTTTTTTTTTGCTTAAACATTGTAGGCAAGAAGTCTGACTGATAAGTCGCGTCTAATAAGTATCCCTTGTCGTTGAACTGATAGAATGTAATAATAATAATAATGCTGGACAACCCACACAGCATCATCTAGCCCCAAAGTAAGCTACTCAAAGCTTGTGTTATGGGTACTAGATGACTGATATATTTAATACATTATATACTTACATAGATAGATATTTTTTATTATACATAGAAAACACCCAGACCAACGGAACAAATTTCTGCAGATCGTACACAAATTTGTTCCAAGGCGGGAATCGAACCCGCAACCTCTTGCGTCGCAAACAGGCTCTCGCCCGCTGCGCCACAGAGGTCGTCAATAGTTTTAGATGCTTGCTAGTAAAAGCCTACGATGAACAATAGTGTCATTGCAAAAATTGAAAACGTAGAAGCGTGGCTTTTCCTCGCCACAAAGGTCGTCGAAAAGATGTCTAGCCGTGCGTGTCTTTCCCTCAAAGTACATAGCTACTATAGGTATTGACCTAGGTAGTGGCTAGTTCTGTCTTTCTGTCTGCATTCTAACATAGTTTTCCAAAGTGAAATCTAACTCCAAAGGCAAGTAACATCTTGATGGCAGATAGCGTCACCACACGTCTTGTTGCGCACGCGCAGTGTGACAAGATGTCGTCATTATGCGTGAGAATTAATGCAAATGCATTGTCTTTAGATTTAGGTACCTACTTTGGATTCCTTCTGTACAACGCTACCTAATAAAAATTATGTTACCATTTAAGACTACCTTTTTTTGATTTATAGGTAGCTATAGTATGTTAGCGTCACGTCGTTTCATGACTATATTACACACAACATAATACGTCATAAAATAGACAAAAACGAAGCCGAGCTTAGAAAGAGTTTTTCTTTCTTTCTTCGATCGATCTTTCCGTTGGATGTCGTCTGTTCTCCGAATTGTTTGCCTACGCCTCGTTTTCCGGTTCATTGACACTATAATTAGTAATTTATAAACCTGGAAAAGCGATAAGCGATTTTCGAGTCTGGGAAGTATTTTTCATTTATTCAAGGGTGCCGTGAAATGACACGCATGGCTATGCAGGACTGGGCTGTGCGTCGTAAATTATCTGATGCTTACAGATATGCTGAAGAATTCTGTGTTCTGTGGCTGAAAATAACAAGTTTGAGCCATCCATTTACTGGGATATAGATTTATAAAAAATCTTTAGACCAATTTATATGTATATATAAAATATCGCCAGACTACTCGATTTCGGTCTCTGCAAGCGTGCGTTACGGCCAACTAAAACCTCAAAAACCATAAAAGATGAGAACAAAATAAAATTACGCAAGTTTTCCACCAACTGACCCTTTCAACTCCGGGGCATAATCACGGAAAAATGCCTTTTAATCTGAACATGAATTGCGAGAGAGCAATTATTTCGCCACTTCATGATACATGGCTCGCTTGCGTCGCTGCGGGCGCAGACCCGTCATTGTTGGCCGGCAGACGGCGTGGCGCAATGTAATGCATCGCCGATTAGACGTGGGACCAAAGTTTTGTAATCAAAGGGTATCATTTGCGAGGCTAGAGATACGTTTTGAAATTGTTATTTGAGTCTTCATGATTCCCAACATTCCTATTCAAAGTATGCAGTTGAATCAGACCACTTTGAAGGACCACTTTGAACGTCTTAAAGCTAGGTGAATCTAGGTGCTAGCTCCACCGACTGCCTAGAAGGACACGCGTCAAACGCGTACGGTTTGGGTCCTACCGTTATTTTGTATGAGCCTTTTACGGCCAAGTCTATCAAGTTATCCAACACCTGCTTTTACCTTATCTATCTACTTATTTTGTTCTGTTTTTTGTATGTTGCACCTATATAATTACTGTTATTTTAGTTTTAAGTATGTTTGTGGGTTAAAATAAATATGCTTTATTTCTTCTTTTTTTTCTAACACTATGCTTTTTTAAAAACATTGGGATTCTCATATACTCGGCTGACATCGAAGCCATATACGCCACGCCATCGTTTTTCTGGTAGATACCATGTTCTAGTGGTGGTATGGTACTAGACCAGAAATGAGTTTCTTCAATTCTCAAGAATTCCGTCGTTTTGTAGAGGGGCTTTCTTTCGTTTTGTCGACTCCGTTTTGCGCACTGCATTTTATATTGCAAGTTAAACTTATAAAGAAAGTCAACTCATTCCTCAAAAAAACAAAGTTTAAATTCATTCATACCTTTAGTAAATAAAGACCTTGAATGGATTTTCCATACAAAAGACATCAACGCACGCCTGTTGCGAATGTACTACATTTTAATAATATTTTGGGATTTTTTTAGTACCTACCTCATTTTACCTGTATAGTTTTTATAAGTACCTACCTATAGGAGCTATTTTTTTATTATAAGCTAGCGTTTCGGTAGTGTTCGAGCCACTCAGCTCAAGAGTGCTCTGTGTAGGTATAGGTACCTACAAAGCTAAACATAAAGCTTCCTCACTTCACATTAGCGAGATTGAAAGTCATGTCACAACCTAACCTTAGGTACATAATTTTATGTAGACTAGCATCTAAATCTACATAGCAAGATAGGTAGGTACCTAGTTTGGGTATAAGGATATTATTCAATAGACGTGTACTATTCTTCTTGTATAACTACTACAAGTAGTTCTAGATACCTACCTGATCACAACAATTTGGGTCTCTTCTTAGGTGTCTTCTAGACCGTTATTCTATGCGATGATAAGTCTCTTCTTAGGTGTCTTCTAGACCTTTATTCTATGCGATGATAAGTCTCTTCTTAGATGTCTTCTAGACCTTTATTCTATGCGATGATAAGGAGGTAGTCACAGCGCAGTCTTTAGATTATATAAAAAGTGACTTAGGTACATCTGACCGACGCGACGTAGCGCCCTGAGACGTCTCTTTTCTTATTTTTGGTGTATTGTGGACGTTATGTACCTAGGTCTAACATAAATGATTATTACAATTTCAAGTTTTTCTACTTTGCCCTGTGCAGCTTTCACAAAAAATAGTCAATTTTAAACAGCGCTATCTAGCCCTAAAATAAGGACATAATATAGGACTGGAATTTGCGTTTTTTCATGCGAGTAAAAGGTTATTTATTTATTTAATACTTTATTGCACTAAAAACCGAGTACAAAAGGCGAGCTTAATGCTAGACAGCATTTTCTACCAGCCAACCTTAACAGGTAGAAGAACATAGGTTGGCGTGCTTAATTATACTAACATTCACAATAATAATATGGTAGCATATTTCCTAAAACTATAAACTAAATATAATATCTAATAAATAAAAAACAAATATATATATCTATCTATAATATACTTACATATACACTTACAAAAATATAGTAAATAGTATTCATGTGGTCGAAAAATAGAAGTCATGTACAAGGCGTTTGAAAACAAGTAGGTTGTTCGACAATTGTCACTCTTCAAATACAAATTATTAAAAATGTCTTCGAAATCTTTCAAATCTACATTTGAGGAGGTACTTATTGTCTGAGTACTTCCTACTATCAAGATGACTCTTTGCTTTCATATCCATTGCGTAAGTTTCGGTCAAGAGGTGAATATTTTCTTGCCATTAGTTGAATTGGCAGTAACCTACCTCAGTATCTGGTATTTTATGTAATGTTGAAATAGTTTAGTGTTTTTGTAAACGAAATGCAGTACCTCTTCAACCAACGTATCGAAACTTGCCTTTCGAATGTAATGACGTTCACATGAGTAACATAAACATGGTGTGTTTTTTACCTACCTTTTATGAGCTGTGAACAATACTCTAATTACCCAACCTAAGAATAATGTTAGTAGGTAGGTACCTTACTTACCAAGGTGACATTCTTCTATTTGCTTTTTATATTTTGATGCAATAAATAAAACCTATACCTAGTGTATAGAAATAATAGAAGGGCATAAGTACTTCTAATATAGTGCTTAGAACTGCATATTAACAGGTAGAGTATACCGTACCTCAGTAGGACTATGAAAGTAGCCAAAGACTACGGTGAGTATTAAGAACACAAGGATTACGGTGTCAAAATGTATTTATTTTTTTGTAAAACTTAAAAAACGTATAATTAAATTAAGCTAATAAAATTATAATAAACTTTATACAATTCATGGGTCGACCAGCAGCTAGCCACTGCGCCTTTCCACCCTGCCTGCAACTGTCAGAACTGTCGTAGTTGACAGTTCTGACAGGTGTCATGTCGCGGTGGCGCCTGGCTAGCCGCGGGCGACACACCCGTGTGCGTGCACAGTCGCAAGCGACGGCCGCGCGTGTGCTCTGCGGCCACCCCACGGCCGGCTCCACCTACATTGTACGTGGTCGCCGACCACTACTCAACAGACATTCGACGGCACTCGAGATGTTGCGAGCGCCGCCGAATTACAGACCCGTACCTACATTACACATGATAAGTTATTCATTTGTCATCTGTGATGCAGCTACAATTTGATAGATTTATGTAATTAGTAGCCTCCTCCGGGGGCGCCGTAGCTGCTCGAGGGAGCGCGGGCGGGGGCGCCGTACGAGGACGAAGGTCCGGAGGGGTAGCCGCCAGCGGACTGGCTGGTCTGCTGGTACTGGGCGACCTGGATGGCTTGGCGGACTCCCTCGAGCTGCAGGCCGACGACGCGGGCGGACGGTACTCCGTACGAGGAAGACGGGGCTCCGTAAGATGATGATGGAGCGCCGTATGAGGATGAGATTCCACCGCCGCTGCCGCCTCCGTGTCCGCCGCCGAAACCGGATCCGCTGGAGGCCTCTTCCTTCAGAAGGATCTGTCTGACTTGCTCGAGGAGTTGAGCGTCTACATTCTGGCCTTCCGAGGTCTGGTAGCCGGAGGAGACGGCCTGGTATCCGCCGCCGCCGCTGAGTCCGCCGCTGAAGCCGCCGGAGCCACCTGATGAAGGGCGGTTGTAGTTGTAGCCGGACGGTGGCTCGCAGTGGACGCTCGCGACCAACGCAAGGGCTATGCACTGGAACAAGAGAAACCACATTCTTAATTACAGTATACTTATATCTTAGAAGAATATCCTAATAGTTAATCATTAAGATTGTGACAAGTGCCTGAGCTTGCAATACAGTGAAAGAACTTTTATGAACTCGTAATAATAAATTATCTCCTATTGTTTACCATTCGTAAATTGTTATACACTAGACTAGGTAATAGTTGAATAAAAAGCCTAATCGTGTGCATCAGGATAGTCATTGAGCCACACGGAAGACCACCTCAAGATTTCTCCCGAGTGCCAAATGAGTCAGATAACGTAAATTTTCTCTTGGTTCACGTAATGCGAGAAAAAAAGAACAAAAGAAAATGATTCGATTCGAGATAATCGCTGGGAAATAACGGTTTTTAATAGAATTTTCAGATCTATTTTAAAAAAAGAACGTCATTTAATTCGTCCATAGTCTATGGCCCTTATAGAATAGACGCAATTCGAGTGAAAGTCGCAGGTCAAAGGTACATAAGAGTCGTTATAAAGGCAGTGTTACATCAGCAAACGAATGCTATGTGGGAACGTGATCTTTGACATTTTATAACGTGGTACAATATTCTACGCTACAATTTTCCTCGAGATTATGGAATTGGTCAGGACCAATCAAACATTCGTGCGTAAAATATCACGTTGCGTGATTTATTTACGTTGCTTTATTTTGTTTGTTTCACAATTATTTATAATTACCAAGCAATGATTAATGAACAGTTTTTCTACGCCGAAAATTATAAATCTCATGACATTGAGATCGGTTAGTTACGTAATAGTCTTCACGGCGGCGCCCGTGAAGTAAATAGTAAGCACGGAAGTGGCACATTATTATTATAGTGGCGCCGCCCCGTGGAGAATTATTTATACCTAATTCGGGGCACGGAAGTGCCATTATGAGCTTGCAACTTTGAACTCTCTAGTGCCAGACATTGTTTAGTAAGCTGTGTCTAGACGTTGTATTGTAGTAGGTAGGTACCTACTTTTTTTCTTGTCGAATCAATAGTTCTTCCAAGATGCTGTAGAGGCTCTTTTCGAGCATTTGACACTTGTTCTAGAGCTTTTAACGCCTGTTTCTGAAAGATCGATAAAAGCTTATCGGCTGTAAAGTCACTTGCTATTTCCGCTTTTACTTCAAATTAGATAGGGATAGCATATTAGACAGCCGATTAGATTTGATCGAGCTTTCAGAAACCGGCGGTTTAGGTTCTATGACATGACAGTTTTCTCACGACATTTTCCTAAAGTTGAGAGTAATGCACTGTGCTGGTACATTCTTGAACAGTTTCTCATTGATGCACAACCGGTTTTGAATCCACTACCTTAGGATCGGAAGGTGGGTGCTGCTGCCACTAGGCCACCAGAGCTCTCTAAGTACTTAAAAGGGAAGTAAACAGCATTGGGCTTTACAATTGTAATTTACTAAAATAAAAATAATTTATACTACTTACTACTATTAATTAATTAATCCCAACTAATATTATAAATGCGAAAGTAACTCTGTCTGTCTGTCTTTCTGTCTGTCTGTCTGTCTGTTACGCTTTCCCGCTTAAACCTCTCAACCGATTTTGATGAAATTTGGCACAGACAATCTTTAGACCCTGAGAAAGAACATAGGCTACCTTTTATTGCGAAAAAAAGAGATGAAGAGATTAAAAGTACGCAGACGAAGTTGCGGGTACCAGCTAGTATATAATATATGTAACTGTCTGTCGGTCCGTCTGTCTGTCTGTCTGTTACGCTTTCCCGCTTAAACCTCTCAACCGATTTTGATGAAATTTGGCACAGACAATCTTTAGACCCTGAGAAAGGACATAGGCTACCTTTTATTGCGAAAAAAAGGGATGAAGAGATTAAAAGTACGCAGACGAAGTCGCGGGTACCAGCTAGTAATTTATAAACATCGCAAATCTCTTATTAAAAACTCTTAAAAAAATCTTCAACAAACTTTCCATTTTAATAGTGCTAAGCAGCTTAATGCCCCGGCACGTGATAGCTAAATTACTTTTAATTAAGCTCTTAAGATGATAATTAACATCACAGATAATCTGGTGAAATTATGTAATGCAATAGCAAAGGCAATAGTGGTAGTATAATAGTAGTCAATCACTTTAGCCCCGTTTTACAACTTGCAAATCGGCTTTGCTGCCATCGCCGCCAGGTTTTATAGCTTTTGAGTAATTATCTACGTTTGCTCGTGTATTTTTTACATTTTATTATACTGTACTAGCGACCCGCGACATTTTGTAGAGTCTTACCAGTTTCAATACCTATATCGGTAGCTTCAAAATTATTATGTTAAAAGATTTATGGAGATATTTCTAATATTGCAAAAGGCATAGCCAAAATCACCTATATACTCGTACCATCAAAGTATAAAATTGCCTAATACAAGATTCATCCTAAGCGGTAACGACCGCGGAGTGGAGTACCAAGCATCTAAACTTTTTTATTATTGATTAGGAATTTATTGGTTTTTCCTCTTTGCCGAAGGTTGGGTGCTGGAAGCTGTGGCACAAGTTTACTTAGGTAATTTTCATTGTTCTCTCTTGTTGTGTATCCTCTGTTTTATGTTCACCAAATAAATAAATTGATATTGAAATTGAATTGGTGGCCCATACACTGATTAGTAGTTATACAGCTGCCACTAATCGATATAAGGATGCTGTCTCGTTTAGCTTCATTTGATCTTTGCTAGTAATTCTTAGCCCTTTCCATCCACCGACCTAAATCGTTCTTCCTGGAAACGGATAGGGGAGGCCTATGTCCAGAAACGGATAGGGGAGGACTTCTATAGGCTGATGATGATGATGAATAATTCTCAGGAACTCAGCGGCCGACTACATATTACAGAAGCTATGCTCTCGTTGTCGTTTCCGACCACTTCACGAGCTTTAGGTATACTATCCGTTGATTTTACGACCCGTTTCACAGCATATCTAACACTAGCTGAACCCGCGGCTTTGCTCGCGCCCAGGAATTCATAGATTCATACAAACTTTCATCCCCTATTTTATCCCCGTGGGGGTAGAATTGATCAAAATCCTTTCTTAGCGAATGCCTACGTCATAACATCTACCTGCATGCCAAATTTCAGCCCGATCCGTCCAGTGGTTCCCAAACCACTGTGCGTTGATAGATCACCATGTCAGTCAGTCAGTCACCTCTGAGTTATATATATTTAGATTGTTACTCCGCCAATAAAATGTTCAGTAGTTTAACTGACACTAAGGTTATTATCACCTTGGCTGTTATTCAAAGAAATAGAGAGTTAAGGAAAATAACAAAACTTATAATTTGCATTATTTTCTACTTTCGAACTTTCTTGTGGACTTTTGAACTTCGTATTCCATTTTCAAAAGTTTAAATCTTTCTTCTAAAGATGCGCTTTTTGCTTTTTTTTATTCTAATTGAACTAAGAATTCAATTTTAATTTTTTTATTTTGATTGGTTTTACTCGCTTTTTTAAGGCAGTGTGTTCGCCCAACGACAATACCCTTAAAATAAATTAAGAAAAAAGAGGTTGGCTTTTTTTTAATATCAAATTAATTCGAAAATCAAATTGCGTTGTCTTCAAACGATTCGACAATCGTGCTTATAATAGTGTTGCACCACGAAGTCACGGTCGCATATCGATGAGTCAGTGATGATCATCGATGGCCGCATTCAGATCACATGCCCGCTGCAAATGGGCATGTGGAGTGACAGATGTAGGCACCAATTATTTAAATCCTTTAAGGGGGTTTTAACTTTGAAGGTTTATTGCTAATTTTTAAAGTAGAATTAACAACGAGACAGTGTATAATAATTAACTACAGACTAGATTTAAGAATGCTATTATACTAGAAAAAGTAGAATAGCAATCTAGATTTAGAAAGTAAAAAACTTTCTACAACTTAAGCTATAGTTTATTTACACTTTCATTAGAACAATTTTAATTTATTTAAATTATAACGTGCTAGGGAAATTTATAAGGATATAATTTACATAACAATATAAAAATGAAAAGTTTTTGAATAATTAGCTAATATTGGTTTGTATGAATAAAAATGTTGGACTAATTTTTTCCTTATTTTCAATTATTTGTAATATGCAAATGTTAATAAATCTTTTTGTATGTAAATAAAAAGTTGAAATAAAAATCGGCAAGCCGTCGTATTGGCATTTTACTAGATTAAAATAAGTCAAAAAAATAAACTGAAGTGATGTTCATATAAATTTATATTTATTATTTGACTAAGTATGTCATATGATATTATGCTCATATATATATATATATGAGCATATATATAATAGGACTAATACTACAGGTATTAGTCCTATTATCTATCTTCTCAAGATCCTTATGAATGTTTACACTTTACTGAGAGTAGTCAGAGGCACATTCGGATTTTGTAATCTTTGCATCACACATAGCCGATAATGTTCGTAGCTATTAGAGTATGTGCTTAGGAAGGATATACCGTGAACTCTGGCCTGCCCGTGTTCTTGCACAAGCAAAGGCGATGAGCGCAACGGACTTGCAATAGTACTTGTGTCTATCTCGTTGTAAGTTACTATTACGATTGCACAAGAAATGTAACTATTTTATAATTATCTTTTATGTACAGATACAGAGAATCTCCTTCGCAAAAAATCTACCGAAATGTGCCAAAATTGTCACTTTTTTCGAATTTGCGTGTAAGTAGGTATACATTCTTCGTGTCATCATTACTGACACACGATTTTGCACAATCCTATGAGAATGAGTTTATGTGAAAAAATTTAAGCTTTTCAACGCACGCACGTCATGAGAAAGTCTTCTTTTGACAATGGAGGTTGATTTATATTAGAGATATCGACGTCATGGGGTGACGTTTTGACAACCGAGAAAAACTTGATATTTATATCACACACATAAAAGGCGTAATACCCATTAAAATTCCTAGTTTTTGTCTTTGGAAGTGACAGTCGAATTGAGTGTAAAGTTGCATGAGAAAATGTGCGATAATTTAATTGTGTGATAGTTATTGTTACTATTGCTACGAAGCTTTAGGATTTATTTGATTTCCGTTGAGTCATTATTGTTTTTAGGTTTGAAAATGAATTACCCAGGGCGGTACCAAACATTAACGTTCTTGTCTCGTACACGGCAATTTAAAATTGAGTTTATCGCTCCCCGCAATCGACATCGTTTTCAGATCGTGCAGCACCTTTCGTGAATCGAAATTAAGTTTTTACGTCTCATTGCTACCGCGGTAACTTTCGTGATCCGTAACGAAACTCGGCACGATCCAAATCCGCTATCGATATCGATAACGTTCTGAAATCAACACTAGTGCACCCGATTCGGGAATACGCGACCTTGACACACTTGATTATTAAACAAACGTCCAGCACTATATCCACCAATCGCGATGCACTATTTTTGATTTCGGAACGTCACAAGCACTTGTCACTTTATTTTTTTTTTGTTTTTCACAGGCACATCACTTCCTTGGACTTACCGCTGCAAAGGCTTTCATGATGCTTAGTGATGGGTCACTTCGGTACGTGGTGAGTTAATGTGATGTGTTTGGATGCCGAGTTGGATATATACTAAACAGTGGGCAAGGTGGGGCGGAGAAAGGATAGGTTAGTTGTGTAAGCTAGGGAGATCCATACGAATAGGAAGATTTGTCTAATTGGAGGGCGTCATGCGATTTTTTGGTTTTCGTTGATTGATCCATGGTGCCCGAGGTCGCAGTGACAAGGAGGTTTTGACATGGCCACTGGCGAGGCTTTTGAGAGCCACTTGACAGATTGCAATAGAAACCGACAGATCATGAAAAGTTCATTGCTATTAGTCCACTCTGCTTTAAAATGGGAACGTGTGCGGTGTTTTGTAAATTGCTTGCTTAGTAATATTATAAGCATGTTTACGGCCTGAAAAGGATGCTCCTGAAAACTTGAACTGGAACTTTAAATCGTTTCTGGAATTAATTAGTTCTAGAGATAGAATTACTTCAAGAAGTTGATCCTCAGGCACAGTAGTTATCCCCTCAGATATATTGATAGATACCTATTGGATTTTTTGAGGCTGTCTTAAGATATACAGAGGTAGGTACGTCCGTGGCAACATTTGAGATATATTAACATTTTGCAGTACCTAAAACCACTGGCATTGCGCAAATATATTAATATCCGAAAAAAGCCTAAAATGTTCTCTAGACCTGAATCGTAGGTAGGTTAGTAGTATAACCCTACAACTCACCTATTTGCTTGCTGTGTGTTTGTATAGTTTCGTTCATAATCACACCCTTTTCGAGAAATTATTGTTCAGTATAGTAATATCTATCTATGTAAGTATATAATGTATTAAATATATCAGTTACCTAGTACTCATAACACAAGCTTTGAATAGCTTACTTTGGGGCTAGATAGTGCTGTGTGGATTGTCCAGCATTATTTATTTATTTTAGTATTGACAAAAGACATTGAGTGAGACAAAATTGGCGCCACTGAAAACCAGCGCTGTATGGGCTTAATTATAATTACAATAAAAAATTAAAGATAAACTCATATTTTCATGATTTGTTTTTGAAGAGTAAGTAAGTAATGCTGTGATACTTTAAAGTTATAAACGTTAAACATAAGTACCTACATACCGTACTGTACCCAGTAAGTAAGTAGGTACTGTTCTAAAAACATACACCTAATACCATAAACAAAAACCTAAAACAAACATATAACCTAAAACCCAAAACATACTAAAGCAATCAATAAATACACGGTTATTCCAGTTAACTGCCTATTAAGTTAATCAAATACCTAACTATAAAATACTTCGATTTAAACCCAGAATCACAGAAGATCGTTAGTGTTATAAAACCACGAGCGACCCGTTATTTTATTCTGATGGCTCGGTACCAGGCCGCTGATTACGATAATGTCTGGCTATCGAGATGGCTTTCAGTTTGACATTTGATTCCCATCCATCCTATACATCTGCTATTACACTACGGTAATCAAATGTCAAACTGAAAGCCATCTCGATAGCCAGACATTAGCGTAATCGGACATCAGGGTTCCGACTCACAAAATGGGAAACACTGTAGTAATGCATCAAACATATTGTAGCATAAGACTGAGTGACAACCGATTTTGTAGTCTTCCAATATTGTTTGGATCAAAAATCCAATATTGTCCATTCAGATAACAACATTGGAAGATTAATAGAACCAATTACACTTACTAATTACAAGAATACAACTAGGATTATAATACAATACAAAATTATTTCACTCAAGTTCAAATTAATATTCAATGCAAATTATTTCAATCGAATTCAATTTAAATAAAATAAAGTATATATTAATTCAGTCTAGCTAGTTTACTTTTAACTTGCTAACTTAAAAGGTTTATACTAGAATGTTGTCTGCGTCCTAAAGTCACATTATTGTCTGTGTAACTAACTTTATAGTTTGCCTAGATCCCTGGATTGAACTAGGTCAAAAATCTATCAAAAAAAAATAGAAAGAAAGAAAAAACATTTATTTCTAACGGATGGTAACAAACAATGCACGGGACACACAAACTCTGACAATCAAGTAAGTGACAACATATGTAAATAAAAATAAAACAAAAATTAGAAACATGAAAAATTAAGAAATAAGCAAAGAAAATAGGTATTACGAAGAATTGTGTCTTTAAATAAATTAAATAAATAAAACTTCTTTATAGTAACTTTTGAACTCAACGTCGTCGGCGTTGTCCCACTGGTGGTTAGGAAGAAAGTTTCCTCAACGTCATAAATCAGAAATAATGTATTGTATAACTGTAGTACAAAAATAGATCTTACTAAGGTTATGTACAGTTTTGATATGTATTCAGTTTTGTTATGTACAGTTTTGACGACCTCAGTGGCGCAGCGGGCGAGAGTCCGCCTGCGACGCAGAGGTTGCGGGTTCGATTCCCGTCTCGGAACAAATTTGTGTACGATCTGCAGAAATTTGTTCCGTTAGTCTGGGTGTTTTCTATGTATAATAAAAATATCTATCTATGTAAGTATTATGTCCAAAGAAACACCGTATTTTCGTAATTAGGTTTATTGAGCTTTGTAGCAAAACACATGTGAAAATGAAGTGAAGTAAAATATGTCTACCCACTACTTAGCCAATCTTATTAATTAAACAAAGTTGACAAGTACCCGCATTACATATACAACATACCTTTTCCCCAAGTATGTATATACTTACTATAAATAAATACATAACCAAAAATAATAATAAAACTCAAACTAATAACAAACACTGTTAACTTATTTTATATTTTAAACACTTTTATTAAAAAAAACATTAGTACTAACTGATTGACCTAATACATAAATTTACAATCACGAACCCGTCTAGTGTAAGGAGTAATGCCACGGACTGTTGCTTTAGTTTTAACTTTACCTCCTGAAGACCCCGGCTCTGGCTCTTTAGGTATACCTAGCATTTCAGCCCATTTATCTTCACTTGGTATTTCAATAATTTGGTCACTACCCTGACTATCAGGAACATTTTGCATTTCCAGATCCTCTAATTCCCCAAGAATTGGTTCTATTGTTTCCCTTTCCTCCTTCCTTTCCACCACTTCGCTCTCTGACTCTGTTGTTGCATCAGGTGTTGTCTGTTTTTTGAATAACTGATCTATATGTATATTAATTAGGGTTCCGTCTCCAGTTTCAACCCGATAACTGGACGGACCTTCTTTATCAACTACTGTACCTGGTAACCAACGGGGCCCATTGCTAAAATTCCTATACATTACGTTTTGTCCTACTTCTGTCTGTCTGTTTTTCTTTTGATTGTTTCGTGTGATTTGATCTTCCTTATTTTTACGTTGTTGATCATGTGGATTAATTGTATCTAGTAATGTGCGCACACGTCTGTTGAACAAGAGCTCTGCTGGACTCTTGTTCGTAGCTGCACATGGTGTCGCTCGTAGACCTAAGAGCATGTTTGGCATCTTAATATCCCAGGACATGCCGTCCATCTTACGAAGTTTGTCTTTAACCGTTTGTACCATGCGTTCGGCCAATCCGTTTGTGGCTGGATGGTATGGTGCAGACCTTATATGTTTGATTTTATTAGCATCTAAAAATTCTTTCATCTCAGAAGAAACAAAAGGTGTGCCATTATCAGAAACCAAGGTCTCACACAATCCATGTATAGCAAAAATCATTCTTAGATACCGAATCACCGTCAATGAAGTCATATTATTTACAATAAACACTTCAGGCCACTTAGAGTATGCATCGACAATAATCAAAAATATTTTATTTTGATATGGCCCTGCAAAGTCAATGTTTAGTCTAGACCATGGTTTCGCAGGCGTCACCCATTCATAACTGGTTCTAGGAGGCATGTGTCGATTTTCTAAACATTTATTGCAACTTTTTACCAACGTTTCAATTTCATTATTTAACTGTGGCCACCAGACATAGCTTCTAGCCAGTGCTTTTGTTTGAACAATGCCACTGTGTGCTTTGTGTAAAGCGCGCAGTACAACTTCTCGCAAAGATGGCGGCACCACCACGCGACATCCTAGAAGTATGCAATCCTCATGTAACGACAGTTCAGTACGATGCAACCAGTATGGACGTAGCTGCTCGTCCGACTCCTTGGCTGGCCAGCCGCATAAAATGTGATGGCTTACCCGATTAAGGATTTTATCACGCTTAGTAGCGATTGCTATTTTGTCTACATCAATCGGAAAGTCATCAGGAGCTTCGGCCATGAGCAATATGTCACAGAGCTGTGGCTCCGGCTGCTCTGGAACAGGCTGCGGCCAACGACTCAACCCATCCGCATGACCTATCTGTGGACCTGGCTTGTAAGTTATGCCATAACTGTAAGATGTAAGTACTAAAGCCATTCTGGTTAGCCGCGGAGACAATACATTAGGTATAGGCCTAGTTGGATCAAATATTCCTAATAACGGTTTATGATCAGTAACTATCATAAAAGATCTGCCCATCAAGTAATTGTGAAACTTACTTACACCAAATAAAATGGCAGTTGCTTCTTTGTCTAGCTGCGAGTATCGCCGCTCATGTGTGTGTAGTGTCCTGGAGCCCATAGCGATAGGACGCTCTTGTCCGTCGTCCATGACGTGGGACAGGACGGCTCCGGCTCCGTACTCTGAACTATCGCAGGTGAGCACCAGCGGCTTGTTCAGGTCATAGTGTACGAGGGTCAGATCAGACGACAATAAACGCTTAGCAGTATCGAAACTACTTTGTTCACGATCAGTCCACAACCAATCTTGCGATTTGTCGAGCAATCTATGTAGAGGTTCCAGTATGGTAGCTTTATGACGTACGAACCTTTCATAAAAGTTGTACAAACCAAGAAACGCTTGTAGCTGTTGGACATTTTTAGGTTCCGGGGTGTTTAGTATGGACTCTACTTTACTCGGCGCCGGATGAATACCGTCGGCGTCGATAAGGAAACCTAAAAACTCCACTCGCTCCTTAGCGAACTTACATTTCTTTCCGTTGAGGCGCAAACCTGCTTTCTCAATTCGCTTCAGCACTGTATCTAGGCGCTGCGTCATCTCCGCCATGGTGCGGCCGCTGATGATGACGTCATCGATCAGCACGGCGACGCCAGGCACTCCCGCCAGCAACGCCGTCATCAGTCGCTGGAAGATGCCAGGGCACGCCTTCACACCGAATGCTAATCTGTGTACAGTATAAAGGCCCTTGCATGTGTTTAGTGTTAAAAGTCGCGCTGTGGTGTCCGTAACCACCACTTGAGTGTATGCCCTATCGAGATCTAGTGTCGTGTAAAATTTACCCCCAGAAATCGTTGCGAAGACCTCGCTAGCCGTAGGCATAGGATACGTATCAGACTCCGTAGCCTGATTTACCGTGCTGCGGTAATCTCCGCAGAGACGAATCTCACCTGTCTTTTTTACAATCGGCACTACCGGAGTCGCCCAATCAGAAAATGCTACAGGCCGTAGAACCTTTTCCTCTACTAAACGGTCTATCTCTTTTTCAACCTTATCTTTGATAGCGTACGGTACCGGTCGCGCCTTTAAAAACTTGGGTACTGCATTTGGTTTCAACTGGATAGTAACAGGGTCGCCCTGGTATGTACCAAGTTCGTTTTTGAAAACCTCCCCGTACTTACCCCATAACAATTCAGTTCCTTTCATGTCATCATCGATTACCTTATTCACATTCACAGAAATTTGAAGATCCTCAAACCAATCGCGCCCTATCAAATTAGGTCCTGAGCCTCTAGCTACCACTACGTTAAGTTGACGCTTAATGTCCTTATAATGTACCGACACTGTAGCTTGTCCGAGCACCGACACCGTGGAGTCAGTCCAGGTGCGCAGGCGTGTGGTGAGCGGGCGCGGCGCGGCGCGCGGCTGCAGGCGCGCCCACGTGCGCTCGTTGAGGAGCGAGTAGGCGGCGCCCGAGTCCACCTCCATGACGACCGGCACGCCGTCCAGCGCCACGCGCAGCTGCCAGGCGGGCACGCGCGTGCGTGTCCCCTCCACCTTGTAAATCCCGTTCAATTGCGAATCGGACTCGTCGTCGGCGGCGTAGTTTACTTTTCCAGAACCACCACTTTTTTTTTTAGCAGTGCAAATCTTCTCGATGTGTCCTTTTTTCTTGCAGTAGTGGCATACCGCGTTTATAAAACGGCATTCGCCACCATGACGGTCTCCGCATCGATAGCAAAGACGGACGTTCGGTTTAGCTTTGACCGCGTTCACATCCATCGGTTCCGCAGCAAATGGCGAGCTGGTGGCGGCGTCCTGCGACGACGTCGTCGCGTAGCCCGCAGGCTGCATCATCCGCGCGTCCTTGCCCGCGCTCTCGGCGGACACCATGGCGTCCACGACGTCATTGTACTTCAGATTGTCTTTTTTTAGTAAATCGTACTGCAACTTTCGATCGAACATTCCACACACTAATCTGTCCCGCAACATACGCTCAAGGTCCGAAAAGTTACAGTGGGTACTTATTTTTCTTAGTTGAGCGATGTATTCCGATGCCGTTTCATCTTTTGTTTGATTGCGTTGATAGAATTTGTATGACATCGATATTTCGTTCGGCTTTGGACTGTAGTGTTTGGTTAGAATTTGTATCACTTCTACGAAAGTCACTTCCGTTGATTTCTTCGGGGTGATAAGCGCAAGAAGCGTATCAAATGTTTCAGCACCACAAATCGTAAAAAAGTTCGCCTTTCTGATTGAATCGTCGACGATTCCACTTGCTTCAAAACAGTAACTAAGTCGAACTATGTAGTTGTCCCAATTGTCTGTTTTCACGTTAAATTCACGAAATGTCACTAATTTACGCTCCATTGTTTATGTTTTATCCAAGTCGCCACTATTATGTCCAAAGAAACACCGTATTTTCGTAATTAGGTTTATTGAGCTTTGTAGCAAAACACATGTGAAAATGAAGTGAAGTAAAATATGTCTACCCACTACTTAGCCAATCTTATTAATTAAACAAAGTTGACAAGTACCCGCATTACATATACAACAGTAAGTATATAATGTATTAAATATATCAGCTATCTAGTACCCATAACACAAGCTTTGAATAGCTTACTTTGGGGCTAGATAGTGCTGTGTGGATTGTCCAGCATTATTTATTTATTTTTTTTTTTTTAGTAGGAAAATTTGTTTCGATTACAATGTATTTCTGCTGAAATTTTTGTGATTTGGCATTGCGCACTACTTGGTTGACTGCGGTTTTTCATCTATATATCTTTCAATATGGAAATGTGCGGGTGAAAGACTAATTAGGAGATTTCTGGTATGTACCTACTAACCAACCCACGTTTATTTTATTATAATAATATTTGGCAAATAATATTTGGCACATAGAATACATAATACACACATACAGAAGTATGCATGGTGGCAGTTCTTATCCGGACGAGTCATCACACAAATAGCTCTACAACTCTGGAATTATCGTATATTATATACTAGTAGCGCCCCGCGGTTTCACCCGCGTTGATTAAAATTCCGGTATTCCCACGGGATAAAAAGTAGCCTATGTGTTATTCCAGACTATAAATATCTCTGTGCCAATTTTCACCAAGATCCTTTCAGCCGTTCTGGAGTTATAGAGTAACAAACATCCATCCATCAATCCATCCATACTTACAAACTATTAGTAGGACGATTTTTTTCCGACCGTTACATAACGGTGACTACTTCTCATGAACAAGACTTTAGGTAAATGTGAAAGAAGACATCGCTTAAGATTTTTAGCACAAGTAGGTGCTTCACCTACTTGCAAACGTGATTTAAATAAAATAGAGTGAAATCTTTGTTGTGTCTTTTTTTTGTGAAAAGAGCATAGAGGCCCATGCCCAGCAGTGGGCTAAGTCAAGCTGCGGACGATGATGACAATGATCAGTTTTCCAGTTATTGGTGTTGATTCTGTTGTTGCATTAAGGTACTGACAGACGTGCTTATTTTTGGGCGAAAACATGCTTTCTTCGAGCCTTGTTCGATAACAGCACGTGTGATCAGGTCGTGCTAGTTGATAAGCATGCTTCTCTGATTGTGCGTCGGTGGATTTTTGAGCATGCTCTAAATAAGCATTCTTATTTTTGAGCACGTGTGTCAGTACAATTATCATAAACTAACCCAAATCAAACCATCCATGCATCTATCCATCCATACTTGCAAACTTTCGCGTTTATAATATTAGTGGGAAGTAGGATTTTATGCATCTTATATCCTGCCTCAGGCTCTTTTAGCGTCAGGTGTCAGGTCGTTAACTTTTTAGAAGGTAAATGCAAAATCTTGTTTATCTAGATGTACGAGAAATCCGTAAAAAACTAAGGTAATGACAATGAAATAAGCAAGTCGTGGCATTAGGCACGCCAGTGGCAGCCACGACCTGGAAGGCAACGCCAGTTCACTCAAACGGTGAAGGAAAACATCGTGAGGAAACTAGCCTGTCGTAGAAGCAGAAAAATCTAAAAAAATGTGCGAAGTGCTCGAAAGGAGCCTCTATGAGGGGAACTTAAAAACTTTTCACCACCCTGTTTCGAAAGAGCAGTGATACAAGAAGCTACCATCACGAGATCACAGTTTGGCTGACTACTAGTAGGTAGGTGAAGCTAACATCACAGTTTAGCCGACCAATAGTAAGTATTATGGTTCCATGTCCCTTTCTCTACAACCACATTATTTGACATTGCAATTACGTTATTTGCGCGAGCAATTATGCGCGTATATTGTTCCTAAAATTCCATAATCAATGTATGGAAAGTAAAAGTTATTTTCGCAACGAATTCACAAAAGCATGTTACTTAGTGTTCTGTGGTTAGCATTTTTGGGTTCCGTAACATATCGATTTTTAACTATTTACTGATGGAATAAGCACAGGGCTACCCTGATGTTAATGGTAACCTCACATGTGCCTGTAAATTTACCGGCAACCACACAACACTCACTACAAATTAAATAATAATAATAATAAATAATGCTGGACAATCCACACAGCACTATCTAGCCCTAAAGTAAGCTATTCAAAGCTTAAATACACATAAAATATATATGCATTAATATTTATACAATATAATACAAATTTAATATATAATACAACCGTGACCACGTTTTAATTAGGTAGGTATTAAATACATTTTGTTTTATTATTTAAATTTAATACCTACCAAAAGTTCATAGATATAGGTACTATCCTTTGAACATCTTGTAGATAATCTTTTAAATTATATTTCAGTAAATCATAGTTGTAATAACCATACATTGACCTCTGTCAAATTCAAGGCATACCTGATTGATACGACACCTACAAATCTACTTGTCAATGTTCACCAACAGTTAAGTACCCTCTCGGTAGGTAACCTACGTAAAGAAATAATGTCAATACCTTCGTGCAATAATTGTCAATACTCAATTATGTTTCTACATGGTCATACATGGTCGATACATCATTTATTTATCATGATTTGGGAGTAATAGAGCTCTTTTTGTGGCTCGTCCGGGGAAGTACCACCATGTCTATTCGGCTGTGTTTTCTGTGCCTGATATTACAGGCACTTGAGACGTAACATCTGTATACCTCAAGAGGATGGACGCTTCGACGGTTATTTTAACCGCAGGTTATGTATTTGTAGTTGTAGACAGTGGACTTCTTACGCAAATGCATAGGGTCAAGAGCATGGCAGTCCTTAAATAAGAGTATGCAAGTGTAGGTTTTGTTATTTCAAATAAGTACCACTTATCGAAATTGCTGATGTGATGGAAACAGTTCACAAATTATGGTGAATTTCCTTCTTCTTCGTGTTTCTAGTTCTTTCGAAACAGCTAGTGTGGTGAAAGGATTTCAAATAAGTCTCGATGCGGCTCCTTTAGAGCACGTGACACACGTTTTAGAACTTGCGACATGCCAGTTTCCACATGATGTTTTCCATCACCGTTTGAGAGCCACTGTCTGCATATAGAGTTTTGCAAACAAAAAAAATATTTGTATACCTATGTACTATAACGGTTTCGAGCCACCTTTTTCTTTGAGAGTTACAATGGGTTATGACAAAATTCAAATCGAAAGTCTACACTCAGATGAACAATATCTAAGCTACGATGAGTAGGTATTCTTCTAGAAGGTCAAGTTACTTAACCACAAACAAAACAAAACCACAACACAAAACGCAAGAAGCCACCAGATAATATCAATAGCCGTAAAAGCTATTATGCTCCACTTGCACCTAAGTGTAGGTATGATAAAATTAATATAGTTTATTTATTCAGTGTTTCTAAAACAAGAGAATATAATAATAATTTGTAAAATGTTCAATAGAATCAATGATCACTGCAGATGGAATCGTTTTAAAACTAGGCGAATCAAATCAATAGCGCAAAATCTGATATTGACTGACTCAAATTGGTAGACGCTGCTTTCTGCCACAGAACATAATTAATATCCTAACGGACTTTCTGCGCTGGCTGGTTGTGGATTCAACCAAGGACCAACATATTCGTTATTTTTTTAGAAGGACGATGTGTGGAATATCCAACAATGTTGTCAATTCTGTTGTTTTTCTTTGTTCATTGTCCTAATTAAGTCTAATTTGACAGCTCTAAAATTGTAGTCGTCCTTGTTGTTTCGGTCTTTTTAAAAGAGACAGCAATTTTTAAGGATGTCAAATCATTACAATTAAACAACAGAATTGACGCCAATATCTACTTATTTATTTAACCGTTGGATGTTGGTGCAAGTTGGTAAGTATAACCAAACTTTGCGTAGTTTAATGTGATACGAGTAATTATTAAATTTAAACAGGTGTTGAATATTCATTATGATAATAAATATTTTATTATTTCTTAAAAAGTTATCACAGCAAACTTTCGCATCAAACGATTTGCAAAATTTTCAGTCTGAAAGAAATATTGTTTTTATTTTATGAGATACATAAGTAAATAAGAATAATTTTATTGTGTAACTTATGTACCTACATTAATTATAGGTGCTATTAAACAAGAAGAAGAAGCGAAACATTTGTAACTACATTGAAGATTCCGATTTAAAAAAAAAGGTGCTCACAACGGCACCGCGTAAATAGATCTATTCATAGTAAACACCGTGTAGGTAATAAGCACACCTCAAAATCTATCACAGAACTAACGAAGAAAGGTAAGTAAGTAAAGTAAAAAAAACTAAGAAGGGTAAGTAATTTTAAAACTTACAACCTACGATACAACTATGATTTATAAAAATTAGCAAGACTTGTGTCTGTACCCTGATATAATAATAAATAAATAATGCTGGACAATCCAATCCACACAGCATCATCTAGCCCCAAAGAAAGCTACTCAAAGCTTGTGTTATGGGTATAGATGACTGATATATTTAATAACTTACATAGATATATATTTTTATTATACATAAACACCCAGACCAACGGAACTTTCTGCAGATCGTACACAAATTTGTTCCGAGGCGGGAGTCGAACCCGCAACCTCTTGCGTCGCAGGCGGACTCTCGCCCGCTGCGCCACTGAGGTCGTCAAAATTGATTTATATTATTATTATTGATTGATTTAGTTTAAGCCAAAAGGCTTAAAATGCAATTTTTGCTCTGTTTTGAATATCCCATTTGGCATTTGGACTACTTGGTCTCTTTGATCCTGCGGGACCTTTCCATACTTGTTAATAGTTTCGTCCATTTATAGCCGTGCATCATTGCTCCACTAACGGTTCCATAAAAATCTGGAAGTTGAAGAAAGACTGATTCCCGGGTATTTAGAAGGGGGTATTTTATGTATTTTTTTTTTAAACTTTCGCACTAAACAATGTAGGAGGACTTAATGCTAATAGCATTATCTACCAGTGTTCCTGAGCGTGCAGAAAGATGGTGTGGCGTTACTATAATGAATGTATATGAAACCGTTTGGTTACACATTTAAGGCGTTCCCTAATGTAGCACCTAATGTAGCTCTCGCTCGCACGATTCGACATTTTGAAAAATGTAAAATCACTAAACCTGATATTGAAAAATCGCAAACAACCATTTTGTGTGCAATCACATTGCGCACAGTTTAGTAAAAAAATGATTTTGATCGATACAAGTTTTCCTACTTAAAAGTTTGCTTTTCTAGTTTTCGTACTCAAGCAAACTTTTGAGTAGGAAAACTTGCAATCAAAATGAAATTTTTACCAAACTATGCGCAATGTGATTGCACACAAAATAGTTGTTTGCGATTTTTCAAAATTGGAATTTGTGATTTTATTATATCTTTCAAAATGTCGAATCGTGCGAGCGAGAGAAATATTAGGTGTTGTCAACGCCTTAAGAGATATATATATTTATAGTAGTCAGAGATATGTCCGAATATTGCATTTTTCGCATGCAGTAGTTAGTATTCCATACCAAAACTTTTTTCTAGTGTCATTTTATTCTGTTGCATAAGTCTGGCAACATTAGAACGGTAATTCCATTTTATTTGATCAAGTAATTTGAAGAGTACAAATTACAATGCAACATTCATTTTTAGATGAAATGCGCATTGAGAAGAGGACCGCCCACCTATCATTACTCTTAGGAAATGGTTACAATGCTATATGATTTGAATTAAAGTGAACAATTTATTTATTTCAAGGGTATATAATCTATCACCTTTGTTTTATTGATGAACTAGCGATCCGCCCGCGCGCCCCTGCTTCGCACGGGTGCACATATCGTGCATGTATTATACATGTAAACCTTCCTCTTGAATCACTCTATCTATTAAAAAAAACCGCATCAAAATCCGTCGCGTAGTTTTAAAGATTTAAGCATACATAGGGACATGGGGATATAGAGACAGAAAGCGACTTTGTCTTATACTATATACTAGTGATTATTAAAGCAATTTGAGAGTAGTTATACTCTCTCGCTATACACTCAAATTGTAGTTTTTCAATTATGACTCAAATTTAATGGGACTACATGACAAGCTATCGATAAAAAAAATCGTCAAAATCAGTCCACCCGGTAAAAAATAATGAGGTAACAAACATAAAAATACAGTCGAATTAAGAACCTCATCCTTTTTTGAAGTCGGCAAAAAATCCTCTGCAGTGTAATTAATACCTGTTTGATCGAGTTACGTTAGTAAACAGATAAAAAACCTCGGAAAATTCTCCATTATTTTCAAAACAATCAGAAGGTACCCGTGAATTTGGCACATTCGACCTTCGAGGCCAGGGTCAGGATTTATGAGGATTCCTATTCTCCCCACGTGGCACGCGGCATGCCGAAATGTGGGTTGTAGCTGGTGAATCCATAATGTAGAAACATGACATTGACCACCCTGCCGCACCCAAATTCGATTGAATTTATTTGGATTTGATAATAATACATGGTTAAATGTGTTTTGATTGCGTCAAAGGGTTTAGGGATATTTACACAAAAATATTTATTTATTTATTTAAACATACATCTATAATAGATATAGATGTATGTTTAGGTAATAATAGATGATCTATTATTACCAGACCTAACTAGGAATTCAGAACAGAGACTAATAGGCCTAATACCGAATTGAAAGGTCACTGAGATTAAATTTGCAGAAGGCCTTAAACATTGTATGATGAACTTTTAACTTCCTGATCTATGATGACGGTTATGTATGTAATCATTTTTTGTAGGTACGTACCTACTCTTACTTTGCGTACTCAATTCGAGACAATATATAATATACTAGCGACCCGTCCGCGTGCCCCTGCTTCGCACGGGTGCACATATCATGCATGTATTATACATATAAACCTTCCTCTTGAATCACTCTATCTATTAAATCTACTAAAAAAACCGCATCAAAATCCGTTGCGTAGTTTTAAAGATTTAAGCATACATAGGGACATGGGGACATAGGGATATAGGGACAGAGAAAGCGACTTTGCTTTGTACTATGTAGTTATAGTGATAATCTGGTAGAGTCGTTAGGTGAGTTAAATATGATGAGCCTCTCTGAGTGTCTCTATTTTTACCCAATACTTTACACTTAGGCCCTTATTCACAATGGTCTTTGAGCGCGCCAATGGCTTATCAGACCGATAAGTCTGTTGCTGTCTCTTTTCGTTGGCATGAAAGTGACAGTGACAAGTATGAGCCGCTATAAAATGGCAGGTATGATGGAGGGTTACAATTTCAGAGACAACAGTAACATAACATCGCGGAGGACATTTTTCAATGAGAATCATCTCTATACCAAACTAGGTTACAAATAAAGTTGTTAGCGTAGCTTTAGCATACTTCAGTGCACCAAGTGTATTTTGACACTTGAAAATCGTGTTTCGAATTAGAATAAACGCAAAATTGAACCGTGATCGAAAACCGAAGGTCGTGTGTAGTAACGCATTGGAAAATAACTGTTAAATCTACATTGATTCGGCTTACGTACTCTGTAATCGATTAACACATAGAATCACAAGTAAAGCATCAACTATGACATTCGATTAAAATATAAAAGCCGTGTTTTTTTATTATTATCTTAGAGGTCGATTCGGGTATTACCTACAAATATCGAGTTTGTTTTATAGCTTTCTGTAGGAAAATACTAAAGAAATACGTATTTGTGATGAAAAACGTTTAATTTATGTAATAGTTAATAAGGTAAAGGGGCATTATGCCATCGGCAGAGAGTTCATTCTCACACCTTGGAGCCTCATCTTTTTAAATAGACGTTCGACAGGTTCGTGATTTATCTGGTATTGCAGATGTACATAGATTGTGGTCTACGGAAAGCTGTGACCGTAGCATTCGTAGAAAAACTCTGTAGTAACTCTTTAGAGTTGTAGAGCGCTGTGTGTGCTCGTCCGGGAGCCACGCCTTTTTCTGCCGTCAAGCAGCGCTGCTGTGATTCGGTTCCGAAGGGTGTGGTTGCCTGTGTAATTATAGGCACATGAGGCTAAACATCTTTATGCTTCAAGTTGATGGACGCAGGGCAGTGCATCGTAGGGCACGCTCCAATCGCGCGTCTTTCGAAGCAATGTTTTGTTATAGGTGGCTACCACCTAACATGAGACTTCTGCATGTTTTATCAGCAAGTAGTATGGAAATAAAACCAGGGGCTATTTTTACTCATGCTCCTATTTACGGGTACCCCAGTACGATACTAGGTCAAACTTAATCGACGCTATACTCGATGCATAGAAGCAGTGATCGTCAATGCCGGTAAAAAACAGCTAATTGCAACGGAATCCATGAATCTAACGAGTTTTGCAAACGGCTCTTGCCCGTCAGAGTTGAGCGGTGCGCAAGTGATAAGAGGCAGCGGTTTTATCATATCTTCCCAAGTTTTATTAAAAATACCTACGCTTCAATAGTTTATGTATCTATTGAAATAAAAAAAAATTGCAAGGAAATCTTTTTTTATGGTTCTATCACTCTAAAACTTGGTAGTTTGCGATTTATCATGACAACCTTTGATTTTTTTTTTCAAAAATGTTGCTGTTATGCGGCAAATTGCATACCCGTCAAGAAACCCAATGTAATGTAATGTAATGTAATTGGACTCCTTTTTCCGCACTTAGACTCAAGGTTGGTCCATTGTGCGTCAGGGTGTGCTGGCTATATCTGTAGCCAGCCCAACTCCTCCCAAAAGCGCAGAAGTTTCCTGGGTGCTTCGCAGGCTTGGAGGAGTGACCTGGGGTTGGCCAGGATTTTTTGTCGTTGAGTTGCTACTACCTCGCATTCCAGGACTACGTGGGCAGCTGATTCTTCTTCGGATAGGCATCCTCTGCAGAGTGGACTGTCTGTGGCTCCGATGTTGTATAGGTGTTTGTTTAAGGGAATGTGACCCGTTAGGGTTCCCACGATGGTTTTGAGGTCCCGTCTATGCATGTTAAGTAGACGGCGTGTCAGTCTGGGTGCGGTTGTTGGTATTGCTGTTCTTGCCTGTCTGCAGTCAGTTGTGCGTGTCCAGCGTTGGTTGTGTTGGTTCTGCGAGCGCTGCCGTATCCAGGTTCTCAGCTGGGAGAGCGGCAGAGGCAGGAAGGGGTTTGGTCCTTCCGTCAGAGTTTCTGATCCTCTTCTGGCTAGCTGGTCTGCGGCGTCATTGCCAAGTGATCCGCTATGTCCCTTTATCCATTGTAGAGTTACCGAGTTCTTTGTGGCAATACTCTCCAGGACTTGGTGACATTCGTATATGAGCCTCGAGTTGCAGTTGTGACTCTCTAAGGCTCTGAGTGTTGCTGTGCTGTCTGAGAGGATCCGTATGTTGTAGTTATCGATCCCTCTCCTGTTGATTGCTGTGGCAGCTTCGGTGATGGCCACACATTCGCATTGAAAGATGGAGCTGTGTGGCCCTAGTGACATTGATATGTTAATGTTGAGATCAAGCGAGTGCACTCCGGCGCCTGTTCCCTGTTTGGTTTTTGAGCCATCCGTATAGATTCGGACTTCGTTAGTGCCTGATTGGTCTCTTTGGTCCTCCTGTGTTTGTATGTGGTAGTGTTTCTGGAATATTTGTTTTTTGGGGATCTTATCGCACGGTGCTGCTATAAGCGGTTCGTACAATACCGCTTTATACAGGATGGATGCGTGCGGGCTCCTGGAGATACCCCATAGTTCCGAATGTTTGAGTCTAATAGCGGCCATCGTCGCTTCTTGTTGTATAAATAGGTCGAGGGGTGTCAGGCCCAGGATGATTTCAAGGGCTGCTGTTGGTGTTGTTCTCATGCAGCCCGTTATCGCGGAGCATGCTAGTCTCTGAAAGCGTTGCAGCTTCGCAATAACGGTGCTGAGTTCGGTTCTGTTCCACCATACGATTGCTCCATATGTGAGTGTTGGTCTTATTATGGCTGTATAGAGCCAGAGGGTTATTTTGGGTGAGAGTCCCCATGTTTTCCCTAGCATTCTGCTGCATTGGAAGAATATGGCGCTCGCTCGTTTTATTTTGAAGTCAAGGTGCTTGTTCCATAGGAGTTTGCTATCGAGAATGACTCCGAGATACTTGACTTCGTTGGTCAGGCTTAGTTCAGTGTTAAATAGCTTGGGAAGTTTTAAGTTTCCTGTGCTTCTTTTGTGTGTGAACATTATGAGTTCTGTTTTCGTGGGGTTAACTGACAGGCCATGGCTGTTACACCAGCTTTCTATTGTTTTCATAGCGGTTTTCATTAGGTCGCATAATACGCTTTCAAAACATCCTGTTGCCAAGATGGCAAGGTCGTCTGCGTATCCTACCGTATAGAGGCCGTGGCCATTTAGTTTCCGGATGAGTTCATCCACCACTATATTCCACAGTAGTGGCGACAGTACGCCACCTTGTGGGCAGCCTCTCGCTACAATACCTCTTGTAGTGGTATTTACTGTTAGTTGTATTGCTCTGTACTTGAGCATGTTATTTATCCACTCTGCTAGCGTTGGCGCGACACCGTATCTTGCCAGTGCTAGGTCTATGCTGGTGAATGTCGTTTTATCAAAGGCTCCTTCTATGTCAATGAAGGCACCCAGAGTAGGTTGCTTTACTGCTAATCCGTCTCCAATTCTTGAGACTACGCTGTGGAGGGCGGATTCTGTGGATTTGCCCGGGCTATAGGCGTGTTGGTGCGGGTGGAGTGGTTGGCGTAGGAGAGTGTTACCTCTGATTTCCTGATCGCACAGCCTTTCAAGGGTTTTGAGGAGGAACGATGTTAAGCTAATGGGACGGAATGATTTCGCCATTGTGTAATCGCTTCTACCTGGTTTTGCTAAAAATATGACCTTCACTTCTCTCCATTTTTGGGGTATGTATCGGTGAGCGATACAGCCCCTAAAGATGGTTACTAGGTGGTCGACTAGTATGTCACCACTCCATCTGAGGAGACCTGGGAATATTCCATCCAGGCCTGGCGACTTGAAAGGAAGGAAACTGTTTATAGCCCAGAGAACCTTCTCACGGTTGATCAGATTCTGAGCTGTGGTCCAGTCTTGGTGGCTGGTTGCGCGTACGCTGTGTCCTTCCCACTCGTGTGTGTCTGTTATTAGACATCCGGGGAAGTGAGTTTGAAGAAGTATTTCGCTGGTCTCAGCGTCTGATTTAGTGTATGTGTTGTCAGGTTTTTTAAGGTATCCGACCGTTCGTGCTGGTTCACTGGATAGTATGCCTTTAACTTTGGCGGCCTGACTGGTGTTGTCAATGTTTGTACAGAAACGTTTCCAGCATTCCTGTTGCCTGAGGCGTATACGTTTCTTGTATGTTATTTTAGTGGTGTGGTATATGTCCCAATCTTGGGGATTCCGAGTGTTCATTGCTCTGTTGAAAAGTGTCCTTAATTTGCAACGTAGTCTTTGCAGTTCAGGACCCCACCAGTGTCGGTTGATATCCCCTCTCGGTGTCATGAGGGGGCACGATTGTTCATAACTGTGGGTTAAAACTTGGGTGAGTTTGTTGGTGTAGTGGTCTATCTCGTGTGGTTCTAAGAAGTTAGAAGTAGGGCTCTCGGTGGCCATCGCTGATTGGACCAGTTTAACGAACTTTGGCCTATCAGTCTTACGTGGGGCGCGTCTCGGGCTTGGCGTTTGCACGGACATATTGAGATTAAAGCGAATCCGTCTATGGTCCGAGCACGACGCTTCGTCCGAGACTCGCCAGTCCGTAATGTAGCGCGACACCACTTCGGTGGATAGAGTAAGGTCTATGATGGTTTGTGCCCGTCTGTTGACAAATGTCGGTTCCGAGCCTTGGTTGATTATTAGTAGGTTAGTGGAGAATAAAAAGTTTACCAGTTCGTCTCCTCGTGGGTTGTTTTTCTCGCAGCTCCACAGGGTGTGGTGCGCGTTGGAGTCGGTGCAGATGATGAGCTCTAGTTTTTCCTTCTCGCAGTACTCCACTAGTGACACCAACTCTGCTGAAGGTATGTCCTCGTCGCTAGGCAGATACACGGACGCTAGGACGGTGTCGTGAGGTTGCTGGGGTGATCCTGCTTGAGTCCTAATAGCTGTTAGGTCTCTAGAACAGAATTGGGTGAGTAGTGTGGATTGCATAAGTTTTGAAGTTATTATGCAGGTTCTGGGATTGCTTACCGTGGTGTCCAGGAGAATTTTACCACCGGTATTAAGTCCGCAGATCTTGCCCTTATTAAGCCACGGCTCTTGGATGAGGGCGGTGGTGTTGGGGTTTTCCTCCAGCACTCTGCGCAGAGAAGCCGTCGCAGCGAGGCTGTGCTGGAGGTTGGTTTGTATGCAGGGGAGGGGGTTACGAGGCCCGGAGTGGAGAGGAGTTAAGGCAGCTGTCGCTGGCCTCACTCCCCTCGACATCGAGAAAGGGGTCCTCGTCCGGTTTTGGCGTCGATGGAGGATCGGCGCCCATATCCATCACCTCTGGTTCGCACTCTGGTGGGTCCGCGTTTACGGGCTCAGGTGCGAGGGGTGTTGGTTCAGGGTGGGCAGGGGTACGGGCGGCGCCCTCGACAGTGGGTGCGGCGGTGCCTGTTTCCAGGATCCGTACGTAGACATTGCCGAACATCCACTTGAGGCGCCGCTCTTGTTTCTGGAGTTTCTCCACGTCAGATTCTGGTATGCGGAGGAGCAGGTAGATGCCCGGTGTCTCCGTGTCCGTTTGCTTCTCCCCTTTCACAAGCAACCAGGATCTGATGTTGACGGTCTTGCTATTGTACATCGTCAATAGCTGTCTGATATTGTTGATGTCCTTTGTGACGGTGGGGATGTGAAGCCCACAAAGGATACGTCGCTGGATCTCCGATTGTGGTCGGACCACCAACGTTGTTCCAGCGATTGGTGAGGAGAGGTCCTGTACCGCTTGTTGGAGCCACTTTAGCGCGACGCCATCTGCACACCAAAACTTCAGGACGCCTTCGCCAAAGTGTGCTTTGCCGCGGTACTCTACGGTAGCCATATGGTCTGCGGTGGCCGGGTTGAGGATGTCTTCCTCAAGTTTGTTCTCGAGGCATTCCTTGATACCCTCGGCTTGTACCGCCGTGAGGTCGTAAAACGGTTCTGTCATGACCGCTACGCACAGGTCATTGGCCTTGAAGGCCGCTGCGTAGCTTAGTCTTGTTTGGCTGGATCCCGCCCTTGCGCGCTTACCGACACCGGTGGGCGTGACAGAGTCATCGGGTCGGGATCTTTTGCTAGTGGTCAGTGGGGTGGTAGATGGGACGGTCGGGGTGTTGGCGGATTTCCGACCTGCAGCCAGCCTGCCTGCGCGTTTGCCTCTAGGCTTTGATGGTCGACGGGCGGGGTTGCCTTCGCTAGTCGCTGGCTTTGCCGGGGGCAATGCCTGCGCCTGGGCTTTTTCGGCACTGCAAGAGGCAGTGCTTACTTCTGCTGCGTTGGCAACATCACGCTTCATCGACATCTGTGCCTGGGCTCTCGCCTGTGCACGCTGGCCTTTCTTGTTCCTAGGTTTCCTACGAGGGGAGACCAGGGTCCAAGTCGGTTCCGGGGGTCCTTCGGAGATGGCGTCCCTAAGGGTCGACATCTCAATGGTGTCCTTAGACGAGGCTCCGAAGAGCGCGTCCGTGGACACCGAGGTGGTGTGGGAGGGGGGAGCTATGCTCGAAGTAGCAGCCACTTTCCCGCTGTGCGCGGCCAGAGACGCAGCCTTGTGCGAGGTCGGCGCATTCGTGGGCGCAGAGTAGCTAAGACTCGATGCGCCCATTACTGCCTGGTTCGCACTTGGCGTTGTCAGAGCCGCAGCTCTGCGAGGAATTGGCGCGTTTTTCGGCGCAGTGGGTTTTTGGGTACCCGAAGGCCCAGCCTTAGAGGTTGAAGGGAACGGGGCGTCCGAGGACACCTGTTCCTTAGTGGGCGCTTTGTCAGCAGCCGGGGTGATGTAGTGCGTTCGTTTGGAAGCCATTACAAGAGGTATTACAAATTCATCCTAGAGACTCTCTACCCGCCACGGAGTCCTCTGTAGGGGACGTCACATGCTCGGCATGTGAACGCCGGAGATATCTTTCGGATATAGGGCCCACGCCCTGGTGAATAGACGAGACTGCACGCTGCGAGAAGTTCATGGGGTCACTATCCCCATGTCTTCGCGCCTCGCCGTCTGCCCTCCCCCAGTTTGGGACCCTCGCCTAACGGCCCTCAGACGGGACGTCACAGCCGATTGATCATAAGTGGCTAGCTTACAACCGCCCGTTTAAGAAGAAATTAGGACCAAAGTGGTGTGTTGTTGGTAGCAAGCACTACAGCCGGCGAGCTACCTCCTCAACCACCAGGACTCCTTCTTCCTCCCGCACGGGTATCCACGCACGGCACAAACACGTGGGAGGTCATTGCCTGTCCAACACCTTGCCTATGCAGCATGATGGTGAACCCGCCGGAACATCACCTCGCATTCCGGCAGTGTCACTCGTTTCGCACCACCCGGGGGACACGTGTAGGGTAAGCCTTTAAGAGGTGGTATACCTACGGACGCGAGCGACTCCATCCCCCGTCAAGAAACCCAAGCCCTAATATATAACCTAGTTAGATCACGTGTGAAATTCTTTTGTTGTTTTTTAAAATTAGACTAAATTTCTTCTTACAAAAGACTTCAACGCACACTATCGGCAGTTTTGTATTTACAGTAGCGTTTATTCAAAAGATATTGGCAACTGTCGTAATATTAATCGACTTTCAAATTAAGGCGAAAATTAGCACAAAAAAATCCAAAGGTTTTTTTTAGTTTTCCCAGCAAAATTTTTGCTCTACTAAATCAAATCAAATCAAAAATGTTTATTTGCAACTATATAGGTAATAATTACTAGTTTTTGTAAATTATTAATCTGCATAACTGTGTACATAAATGCTATTTGGCTTAATGCATTTTTTTATTAATAAGTTCAGTGATTTTATTTCTTTTGAAATGTTGAAATGTGCGAGCGAGAAGTACATTGCATGCGGTAGTCACTTATAATAGGTATATTTGCCCAAAAGAAAAAGTCAGGTTAGAAATCCAAGTAAACAGATTTTTATTATAGATAAATGAAAGTAATGTATTGCAGGCACGATTCATATCCTACTAATATTATAAATTTATTATAAATGCGAAAGTTTGTAAGTATGGATGGATGGACGTTTGTTACTCTATAACTCCAGAACGGCTGAACGGATCTTGGTGAAAATTGGCACAGAGATATATTATATAGAGATATCCAAACTAATATTATAAATGCGAAAGTAACTCTGTCTGTCTGTCTGTCTGTTACGCTTTCCCGCTTAAACCTCTCAACCGATTTTGATGAAATTTGGCATAGACAATCGTTAGACCCTGAGAAAGAACATAGGCTACCTTTTATTGCATAATATTCAAATTAAAAGTACGCAGACGAAGTCGCGGGCACCAGCTAGTATTATATATATCTGGAATAACACATAGGTTACTTTTTATCCCGTGGGAACACCGGGATTTAAAACTACGCGGGTGAAACCGCGGGACGCTACTAGTACCTACATAGATTCAAAACCTATTTTAGTTTTATTTTGTTATAAATAGGTATTATTGTTAAGTCGCTGTAAGTTTATCCCTTTTTATGTTTAACTACGTATTGAGTAGAGTGCCTTACGAAATGCAAGAAATAATGCAAGCTCTCGCACTTTTGAACAGCTGATAAATAGATGGCCTCACTTGCACCAGGGTTAGACAATTTGACCCCAAACCAAGCTTTCAGAAAATATGATTGAATTTTTAATTTCTACGTTATTTCTCCCCCACAACCATAGGCTGTGGAACCATTCGTTTTTCCGCCAAGATTCAACATTATAAGCTTTAAAAAAATGTTAATAAAGCCCTTCAGGGTCAACGCACTGACAGCGCCTCAGGTATACTATGGTTTGAGCGACGGTGACCGCTTACCATAAGGTGTGCCGTAAGCCCGTTTGTCTAACTTTTACAAAAAAAAAAATACTTAGACAACAATTAGTGTCGCCGTAATAGTGCCTAAGAAAAGTGCCAATGGTATGTCCATTGTAGTAATATTTTCAAAAATGATGAAATGTTCGAGAGAGGTTGTTAGACTGCTGTCAGCCCCTTAACCATACCCGCTGTATAACCTTAAGTTAGTACAATTTAAGGTCGTCAATACGTAGTGCACTTGTACATAACCTTCTCCTAAAGCCTTTCGCTTCCAATGCTAAAAATGGACATCATTTGCCCATTTGAGTTTAACTCCAATGCCATGGACTTGCAAGAGACGCAAGAGTAGTAGAACTTTTTGTGAAGAGCTCGTCTGGAGAACTACCACCACGCCTATTTCTGCCGCCAAGCAGCAACGCTGTTTTGGTTTGAAGAGGAGAAATTACAGGCTCATGAGGCTTAACATCCGTGTGCCTCGAGTTGATGGACGTAGGGCAGTGAGTGCATGCAGTGCATCGTAGAGCACGTTGCTAACCTTCTACCAGGAAAAATATTGTGAGGAAAACATTTACCCTCATAATCATAATCCATGCCATTTTATAGCGACTCAATATTCTTGTCACTGTCACTTTCATGCTAACGAAATGAGACAGCATCAGACTTATCGGTCTGATAAGCTATTGGCGCGCTCAAAGACCATTATGAAAATTATGAATAAGGGCCTCGTATTCTAATAGCGGCGATGGGCTTGCATTCCACTCACGTATGGTAGGTACTGCTGTAAAATGTGGGTAATACATGGACGTACCTCTGATTACCTCCCTGAGACATGATTAACGGAGCTTGCGTTGGCACTAACAAATCTAAGGGGATATCTCAGGGCCTCAGGCACGGCAGATATCCCCTTGTGGTTCAATCCTCAGATCGAAGTCGTGAGGCTGATTCTGTTATGACAGGATATTAAAATGTGGTTTTGACCTACGACCCCATCAAAGGCCATCTTAGTAATATGAAGAAAAATTGCTTACATAAGGTTAATACAAAAACATAGGTTCAAATTGTCGCACTGTTGAGTCACAGATAGGGTTGGCATAGCAAAACGGTTATTTTATTTGTTTAAAAACGATTTAAAAAAATATTTTATTTGAACACAGGATTGTGATCAATGGAAGAAAACTATTTAAGGCGCTAGCTGCTGCTTATAATACCCTTCGCTCGCACCTTTTAACATATTGAAAATATTGAACTGAACTATTTTCATCCAAACAAGTTTTCTTACAAAAAAATCTTACCATGTTTTCTTACCAAATTTTTATCTCTGAAGCAAACTTCAGGGATGATATTTGTACCTACCTAACTAAAGCACACTTTATTATAAATTATATAAATAGTCGAAGCAACAACTCATTTATTTTTCAAAAATATAATTGTTAGCGGTGCAAGTAAACATGGTTGGGCAGTGATTATTTTGCGTCGCTAACAATAATTGACGAAATACCTTTTGTCTTTCCCTTTTTTTTATACAACTCGCTGATGGAACAAGCAGATGGCCCACCTTATGTTAAGTGGTAACCATCACCTATAAACAAAACATTGCCCCGTAGGTCACGCACATTAAAAACGTGCCCTACGATGCACTGCCCTGCGTTTTTTGTGACCATGTTTGTGGTTATCTAACCACACTGGTACCACTGGTACCATACTGGTTACTGGTGGTAATCGTACCACCAGTAATAATAGGTACTATACCTAAACTTTTGCTATCCGGACAACCCTAATCATTGACATCATCGCTGACTACTATTGTTCATTCTGTGGCTGTGATGTAATTCTGTAAGAAGTAACGATTCATAAGATTCCATCTTTCGATCTCTATGATGGCTGGATATACAAAAATCGTGCATTACGTGATCTTTCATAGAGATACATTAAGGTGAAGACAACTGCTAATGTAGGTACCTCTCTCTCAGTCGCGCATTTCAACATTTCTAAAGATATAAATCACCTTACTTTTTAAACTTTTGTAACTGTCAAACATCTTGACATTCATTAGGCGGCAGGTACGAGTTCGTAACTTAGTTCGCGTGGTCAACTAGTAAAAAATAAATAGATGGTGAGAAGCTCAGGATTTTTTTAATTATATGCAAGTACTTAGGAACTATAAGTAATAATATGGCCGATATAACTGCTTACTCAAAACAGCTAAAAACCATCGCCTAGAGGAAGACGGGGGAATGCCGATAGCCTGAGAGAAAAATGCTCTAAGTATTTGTTTTTTCGTTTCTCATATGTTAGTTTTGAGGTTTAGAGACTCTGCCTGCTCAAGCGTCACAACCCCTGCGCTGCAGCGTGCTCGCTGTGTTTTAAGGCACCTTATTTAAGGCTCCGGTGACAGCGGCTCGCAATTTCGAGGTGCGATTGGCTATTATTTCATTTTATTTAATTTCGGGGAGGTTGTTTGAAAGAATAACTCTAAAGAAACACGCATAAATACTGTTCGAACACAAATAATACAATAATATAAGGGAAATGTGCTTGAGTCAGAAATCATTTTGGTATTAGGTAAACGTAAGACCAAACATACTAATACCAAAATGATTTCTGATTCGGGCATGTTTCCCTTATATTATTGTATTATTTGTGTTTGAACAGTATTTATGCGAGTTTCTTTAGAGTTATTCTTACAAACAACCTCCCCGAAATGAAATAATAGCCAATCGCACCTCGAAATTGCGAGCCGCTGTCACCGGACCCTTAATAAGTTATTGGAGGGAGCAGTATTACCCGACACGATCGCCATTACCCCTGCTTTCCCTACCTACTACCTAACCTAAGTTCTCAAGCCTATAGAAGGTAGTTAGTCAGATACAGCTACATAAATAAACCAAGCAATAGATAAGTATTTGTCAATAATTCGTGGTAATACCGGTGTTTGTATAAAACGTACTATAAATTCAGTAGTGACGTCATAGGATGCCATAACCTGTGACCTCACTTTCCAGAGGTCTGGGTACAGTCATTGCTAGTGATGTGCTGAATCATTTACTTAAAAATATCGATTTTATCGATCGAGTCGAGAGAATGAGACTTATCGATCGTAAATAAGTAAAACGTTGGTAGAAAGTAGGTAATTTATAATAATAAAATAGTTGAGTTCCTCTTACTTACCTTTGTGATGGCAAAACACCAGCTGCCTTGGACACGATGGTGGAACGCAGTGCTTTCAGGTTGGTGAGCAACACACGCAGAAAACTGGAAATACCTATAATATAAGACGCATGCAGGATAGCAAAACAGTTTTCGCCGTTCATCTCAAGAGGCACGCCCTTTGCACGCGTTGTAAATATTCAGAGATGCTACTCAGAGAAGATACCTTACTTGCAGACTTTCCCGCTTGACCGCAGAATCCTTTCGCTACTGTTCAAGATAAGAGAGTAGGCGTTGGCTGTCGACAAAGGTAGAAAAAGGACAAACCATTCTCAATAGCACCGTAGTCAATCGGGATAAATCATTGATCTAGTTTTTCTTATTGTGTACTAGTTGCGCCCCGCGGTTTCACCTGCGAAGATTTAAATCCCGGTATTCCCACGGGATGAAAAGTCGCCTATGTGCTATTCCAGACTAATAAGTATCTCTCTGCTAAGTTTCATCTAGATCCTTTCAGCCGTTCCGGCGTGAAAGAGTAACAAACATCCATAATTACAAACTTCGCGTTTATAATAGTAGTAGCGGATTTAAATCTTTTTTCTTCTATTTTCTTTTAGTTTATCTGTTCAGTAACCAAATTGAATCTACATTTTAAGAGTACCGTACAGCTCTTTGTGAAGGGCTCGGCCGGGGAAGTACTACCACCGCGTCTTTTTCTGCCGCCAAGCAGCGTTGATGTTTCGGTTTGAAGAGTGTGGTCGCCGGTGCAATTACAGGCACATCAGTATGCCTCAAGTTGATGGAGGCAGGGCAATGCATCGTAAGGCACGTTCATATAGTGCGTGACTTACGAGGCAATGCTTTGTATATATAGGTGATGGTTACCACTTAACATCAGATGGGCCATCTGCTTGTTCCATCAGCTAGTAGTATAAAAAAAAAGAAAAACCTTCTTCGAGGCAATGACAAGTGCTCATAACTCTCGCTTAAATATTTTGAAAGATATAAATCACTGATAATATTGATATGAAAAATCGCAATCAAGCAAGTTGGTACAATCACATTGCACACAGTAAAGTGCAAAAGTGTCAATTGGTTTCAAACAAGTTTTCCTTTTAAAACCTTGCTTATGTACGAATACTACAACACTTGTCCTCGCTTTAAAACATTTTTTACACACATTTACGAGATATTATTCTTATTCGTGCTGTGCGTTCAAAACTTGTACCATCTCCGTCCATTTGCGCAAGTAACACGGAAGTCATGAGCCTGTGTCTGACATAACGATTTGCTTTGCAATTTTCACAAATATCTGCATTGCACGAATCATTACCGACCAAATATTTGCATATTAGAGTTATCTACCTATTTGTCATAAGATTGCTCTCTATTTTGTATGTAGGTACCTAGTGACTCTCATTTCTATTTTGTATTTAGTAAACATCTTCAATTAACACCTACTAGCAATCAAGGATTACCGAATCCTTCATCATTAATTATAGAGGTAAGTTCGGTCTTTTAGTAATAGTCTCGCCTGTAGTACCAAATTTGTTAAAAGAAGATGAAAAATTGTGCGTGTTCTCTCGTGTGGAAGCTCTCCCAGATGTTGAAACTCATTAGTACTTACTATTGGACTAACCCCTGTGCACTATGATTGTACTAAGAAACAGCTTTTGAATATAAGCGCAAACATAAAATCCTCTTTTTACTGTCGGACATTCCCTACATGATAACCTTAATTATCAGTAGGTACATTTTCAATATCAGTACCTACTAGGTAACTCACAAGTTTCTTTCTATAACAATGTACTCTGTGCTCACAAGTTACGGAACACACATCACAATAATTATTATTGGTGGCCTTGGGCCAAGGAGCAGGAAGTTATTAATAAGACGAGGACAATGCAATGTAACTCGTATCTTAATAAAATAATGATTTCACTTTTTTAGGTTTTACAGAGTCAATACGGGGTAGATTGTGACCTTACTTGTAGGAATATACCTAATTCTTCTATATTCTGCATGCCTGCAGAATATACCTTGAAATCTATTCGCCAAAGCGGAACGAAGTGGAGACAGGCGTTAGTCGCTATATTTTAACCTTGTGCTCAATTACTAACGATTTTTTATTATACATGACTGTATTTAATATATTGTATAGTGTTTTATACAAAAGGCTCAATTTGCACCCACCATCATTATACAGCTGATCACTAAAATATAGAATGAGTGAATTCAGCAAAATATCAACATTACTCCAACATAATTTATATTATAATTCATGGTACGAAGTGATCCCATTCTTCTTCCCTGGTCACCTTTACAAGTCTCTTGGAGTCCTCCCACAGCCTCTTCGCCAGCACCGTATCATTCGCGTACCACGAACTGTAGTACTCCTTACAATCCCTGAAATGCATTCCACTTCGATCTTCTACTCTTGGATCTACGGCTAGGAATACCGGCATTGTCGCCACTCTATCCAAAGGTCTTCCGAATATAAGCAATGCAGTATTCAAAAACAGTTTCACACGCTCGTTGTCCAGATTTCTAAAGAACTCTGACTTCCCCAATCCAGGGTCCATGCTGTACACACTAACAGAACTCCCCCTGATTCGTCTATTCATTTCCTGAGTAAAAAGGATTTCAGCTAGCTTTGCGTTGCAGTAGTATCCGAAACTGGAGTATCTTCCAACCTCATTCCAGCTGTCAAATTCCACGTTCCCCAAAATCAATCCCAGGGAGGATACATTGACGATACGACTCGGTGCTGATATTTTGAGAAGTGGGAAAAGCAGATAGGTGAGAAGAAACATCCCATAGTAGTTTACTTGCATCATTGTGTGAAGGTTGTCTGCTGTCAACGTGTCTTTTAGCCCTATAGCTCCTATGTTATTGATCAGGATATCGACTCTCGGTTCAGTTCGGACAGTCTCACTGACGAAACTTCTAACAGTTGATAGAGACTCAAAGTCCATCCGTCTGGTCACAACATCACCGCGCCTAGATCGCAGGATTTCAGCCTTAGCGTGTTCCAGCTTAGCAGCATTTCTACTGGCTATTATGACTTTGGCACCGCGTTTTGCCAGGTTCTTGGCTAGTTCCAAGCCGGTTCCCGATGTGGCTCCTGTCACAATGGCCACTTTACCGTCCAGTTGCACATTATTGTCACACTCACTGAACTCGTCTTTAAACATTGCAAGCAGTGTATCGTATCAAGTATAATTGTTGACTGACTGGTTGTATTACTCCTCGAGCTGAATGCACGCATATTTTAATAAGCCGCCGCGACCTTGAATAAGTGTGAATAAGGTCAAAATAACCGTGATAATGACTAACTAAATAGTATTAGCTTTTAAGGCTGACTGAGTTATTGTGGTAAAAAACGTAGCGATTATATGCTCAGTGGTGGTACCTATGAGTTCAATTTTATTTGAAGTAGATTTTTGCTTGAGATCTATTTGCTAATAGGTGCGGTGCATATAACATCAAAAAATAATATTAACATCCGTCCTGGAACACACATCAATGTTCTTGATGGGAATCACAATTTATGCTTACCACCTGAGCTGTGAGAGGCTGTGAGGCCAATTAATTGCTACCTTACGCAGTGGATAAAACAATGGAGTGCGAAGTTAGTTACCCAAACACTCTTAACTGTTGTTACCTACATAATAAAGTAGGCATCTGGTACCTACCTAGTAATGTCCTATAGAACAATTATTGCAGTGGACAATGGTTGTGAAACAGGGCGTGTGAGCGAACTATTATCTAAGTCCATAATTTACCTTACAGCCTAATATAGCTTTATTAATTTTACATTTTTATGTAACAAAAACATACCTAACACAAAACATTAACGTTATTTATGTTTATGTTGATTTTTCAAAACGAGTTGCTATGTACAGTTATGATTGAAGTGATTTCTGTGATTGTACTGAGTAAAGACAGTTTTGATTTTGATGAAATGTATTTGGACCACCAGAAGTAGATACCAACAAAAAAACCTATCGTCAAAAGAAATTAATAGTTGGCGAAGTAATCGTGTAACAAACAGAAAAAAAACATCCAGTGGTAAATCCACCTCCATTTTCGAAGTCGGATAAAAATAGAGATGATATAATAAAACTGATAAAGTGGCGGGACTTAATGTATGAGAGAAGCGAGAATAGGGTTCCTTCGTATTCATTATTTTTTTACAACTTGGCTTGGCTGGCTGGTTTTGTCTTTCTATGCTATTATGGTATTATATTCCCTGTAATAATTACACTAAGAATCCGGATTTCAAGACAACATCATGAAGGCCTCTCAGCGCACTAATATTACGATTCAGGCGTTTTTACGAATGCTACAAACATCCAGCGAGGCTGTTAAAACGAGATAGCTAGTGCATAAACACTGTTGCGCTCATTTACTCTCCCAGTCTTCTTCTTTCGTGATCTTTACAAGTTGCTTCGCCTTAATCCATAGTTGATTTGTCAGCTGCTCATCCTTAGCCAGCCAGTGGTTCCACCAAGGCTTGCAGAACTTGTAGTGCTGTCCACTCACGCCTTCTAACTCAGCCGCTGCTAGAAATGCTATCTGCTTCCCAACTTCCTCCTTATTTTGGCCAATGATATTCACGAAGAACAGCGTGAGATTCCTTATCAGACCATCGATGTTCGTCAGCAGATCTGTTTCTTTCACTACGAATGGGTCATAGCTGACGGCCGTTACTCCAGTGCCTTCCAGCCGTCTGCTCAGTTCTGCAGTGTATAACGCCATGGCTAGCTTTGAATTCGCCAATGACGTCACCGTGTTGTATCGTCCGATGTCGTTCCAGTGGTCAAAATCTATTCGCCCGAGGTACATTGACCCTGCCGAACCGTTGATTATCCGGCTTGGCGCTGAGGACTTCAAAAGAGGCAGCAGTAGAAACGTCAATAGAAAACTTCCAAAAAAGTTGACTTGCATAGAAAGATTCAGGTCGTCCAATGTGAGTATATCAGGTAAAGCCACTGCTCCAGCATTGTTTATTAGGATATCTACTTGCCTGGACTCACTTGTGATTTCACTGGTAAACTGCCTCACCGATGTCAATGATCCTAGATCGAGGACTTTGCAAGCGACGTTGGGGTTTCCCGTTTCGGATTGGATGTGATCCCGAGCGACATTTAGTTTTGTTTCGTTCCGGCTAGCGATGATAACTTTTGCACCACGTTTTGCTAATTCCTTAGCAGCTTCTAATCCCATTCCCGAACTACCTCCCGTTACAATCGCGACTTTGTCGCTCAACTTTACGTCTGTATCGCACATGATTCCAGGCAAGAGTTCATTTACACACTGGGTTGAGGATACAACAATTCATATTATTATAAAAAACCTTTGTTTATTACTGTCGAGGCAAAAAGCATCCGTTGAGTCAGGCTTCGAAGTCCGCACAATGATTATGGAAACTTCCTACGTGTTTTGAAAGATAATCTTTTTATGATAATTTAAGACGTAGGTATACGAACCCATTAAAACGCATGAACATGGTGGTATAATATCGAATGCATAAAGTCTCGTTCAATTTGTTTATTGAATTATTACATAATAACCTAAAGAAATGGGTAGGTAAGGTGGTACGATACCTCTTAAATATAAACATAGCGTACAAAATACATCAGTCGTCAATTCAAAAGATTATTGACTTCCCAGTCTTCATCAGGCTTGATCTTCACAGCTTTCTTCGCTTCTTCCCATAATCTCTTCCCCAGCTCCAGATCACCAGCTTGCCAATGGTTTGACCACCGTTCGCAGAACTTGAAGTGGGCTCCACTGACCTTTTCTAACTCAGGAGCAGCTGCGTAGTAAGCTATTTGCTGGCCAACTTCCTTCCGCGGTCGACCAATCGAATTCACCAGTTGTATTAATGATTCCGTAATATTAAGCTGGCCAAGATAACGCAAAATAATATCTGTATCTCTTATGAAGAATGGGTCATAACTGTTGGCTGTGATTTTAGTGTTCTTCAACCTCCGATTCCATTCGTCTGTGATCAGGGCCGTGGCGAGCTTAGCGTTCCCTGATGCTAGAAGTACTCCGTTATATCCAATATCATTCCAATGATCAAAGTCTAGTTTTCCTATATACATGGACATAGATGAACTGTTGATGATCCTACTTGGAGCCGAAACCTTCAACATTGGCAGCAGTAAGAACGTAAGCAGGAAATGCCCGAAGAAGTTGACCTGCATCATTCTGGTCAGCCCATCTTCCGTCAGTTGGTCTGGAAGCCCTAGTCCACCAGCATTGTTGATTAGCATGTCCAATCTGTTCTCGTTCTGCATATCCTGCGCAAATCGTCTCACTGAAGCTAGTGATTCGAGATCGAGGACTTTGAAGTCTACGTCAGGGTTCCCCGTTTCAGTTCTGATTTGATCTCGTGCGATGGCTAGTTTGGTAGCATTTCTGCTAGCTATGATGACCCTGGCTCCTCGATACGCAAGGTCGATAGCAGCTTCCAAACCAATGCCGGAGCTACCACCGGTGATGACGGCGACTTTGCCACGTAACTTTACGTTTGTTTTGCACATACCGGTAAGGACCTCTTGGTCCCGAGTCTGTAGAGATACTGTGCTGGTAATATTGCGTTCTCTCGAGTATAACTGATAATAAATTCATTCGTTGAGCCACACAATTCCATGTTCGCATTTTTATTATGAAAACAAGTAGGTAACTTGTTTTACAAGAGAATCAACTTTTTATGATAATTTGTGACAACACGTATGTGACTCATACCAAATTAATAAAAATGCATAAAGTAGGTATATTTTGGAAAAAATAATAAACAAAGTGATCTAGTGGAAGCGATTCCGCTTTTCGATCTTAAGGTCGTGGGTTCAAAACCAGCCAGACATCAATGCATTTTCTGCTCAAAAATGCATGTGCACAGAGCCAAAAGAAAGAGGATTATGTTAATGTTAAACAAACGAATAACAAAATATTCTTAATTATCTACGCGAGCAGGTAGGTACTCGGGAAGGTAAGCTACCCGTTTTAGTAACCAATAAATAAATTTTTACAAGTTTGGCCTCCATACGAAGTACCGTTGACTTTGACAACATTCTTTGTTAATATTATTTGCCAAAAGTCAAGGAAGCCAACATCTTGATCTGGTTTTCAAGAACACTGCTTTTTATGTGTAAAAACTAAAAAGCTTAACGCTTCTCGGCTTACAGGTAAATTAAGATTGGTGGATAATCCACACAGCAGTAGGTATCTAGGCCCAAACTATATGGGATACCTATGCATTTGATAATCTTATGGTATACTAGCTGCACCCCGCGCTTTCACCCGCGTAGTTTTAAATTCCGGTATTCCCACGGGATAAAAAGTAGCCTATGTGACATTCCAGACTATAATCTATAGGTATCTGTGCCGAATTGTATCGAGATCCGTTCAGCCGTTATTGAGTAAAAAACAGGCCAACTTAATAAATAAATTAATACTTATGGAATTAATTAATTAATTAATTAATTTAAATTAATTAATACTTATGGAAGTGTTATTATAACACTCAGAGAATAAACATCTACCTATGTTTATCAACAAATATTTATTCTCTCTGCGAATCGAACCAACAGCCTACAGCGTAGAAAGCAAAACCACCCAACAACTAAGCTGTTTTTTATACTACTAACTAAAGAAACAAGCAGATGGCCCACCTGATGTTAAGTGGTAACCATCACCAATAAAAAGCATTGCCTCGTAAGTCACGCACGATAGGAACGTGCTATGCGATGCATTGTCCTACGTCTATCAACTGAGGCCATGTGCCTGTAATTACACCGGCGACCACACTTTTCACACCAAAACACTGCGTTGCTGCTTGGCGGCAGAAAAAGGCGTGGTGGTAGTACTTCCCCGGACGATCCACACACAGAGCTCTACTATTCTTTCTCTGTGTGCTGTGAGGAAGTTATGTTTTTGTGAGTAGGTAAAAAAGCTTTTAATTGAATAATACACTCGTAATAATTTAATTTGTTTACCAAGCTTAACGATTAGCATGCTTATTAAAGAAAGACAACACATATGTGAACTACGAATAGCAGACATTAAATTGTTTATCTACCGCTGAATACATATTGACTTAGCAACTATTGTGTCTACCGTTTTAAAACCGAATGCTGAGTTTTGGTATTATCGGCAACAGTCGCGAATTCGTAAACCCTCTGGCTTCCCAATCTTCTTCAGGTGTTATCTTCACAGCTTTTTTCGTTTCGTCCCATAACTTCTCTCTCAGCTTTACATCACCAGATTGCCAATGGTTTGACCATCGTAAGCAGGCCTTGAAGTGAGCTCCACTGGCCTTTTCCAGCTCTGGAGCTGACGCGTAGTACGCTATCTGCTGACCAACGTCCTTCCGCGATTGACCGACCAACTGGAGGAGCAGTAGCGCTGCATTCGTATAGAATTCGTTAAGAGAACCCAAAATATCTGTATCTTTAACAAATAACGGGTCATAGCTGATCGCGGCAACTCCAGTGCCTTTCAACTTTCGATCCCACTCGACCGTGGTTAAGGCTATGGCGAGTTTAGCGTTTCCCGATGCCAGGAGCAATCCGTTCACTCCAACATCATTCCAATTCGAGAAGTCCATCTTTCCGAAATACATGGACACAGCTGAACTGTTGATGATCCTACTTGGAGCCGAAGCCTTCAACATTGGCAGCAGTAAGAACGTAAGCAGGAAATGCCCGAAGAAGTTGACTTGCATCATTCTGGTCAGCCCATCTTCCGTCAGTTGGTCTGGAAGCCCTAGTCCACCAGCATTGTTGATCAGCATGTCCAATCTGTTCTCGTTCTGCATATCCTGCGCAAATCGTCTCACTGAAGCTAGTGATTCGAGATCGAGGACTTTGAAGTCTACGTCAGGGTTCCCCGTTTCAGTTCTGATTTGATCTCGTGCGATGGCTAGTTTGGTAGCATTTCTGCTAGCTATGATGACCCTGGCTCCTCGGTACGCAAGGTCGATAGCAGCTTCCAAACCCATGCCGGAGCCACCACCGGTGACGACGGCGACTTTGCCACGTAACTTCACGTTGGTTTTGCACATATTGTTATGGACCTCTTGTTCCCGAGTCAGTACAGACACTGCGTGGATAAAACTGAGTTCTATTTAATGAATCAAGTTTTCTTATTTTTATCTCAGGGTGTATTAAGGGTCAACTGTGTTACCATTGGTCCGTTTGACATTGTTTATTGGTACTGCCTAGATAGAGAAAAAAAAAGATGCTTAATACTGAAGGACCTTATTCATAATGGTCTCTGAGCGCGCCAACAGCTTATCAGACCGGTTAGTTCTATTGCTGTCTCTTTTCGTTGGCATGAAAGTGACAAGTAAGTATACTCTATAGACCCGCTATATAAAATGGCAGAATGAGAGGGTAAGAAATTAGGTAATTAAAAGAATTAAAATGATAATATTATCACAGTTGGTCCAGAAAAGCGACTTTTGAGGTGGCTTAAAAATAACATTGCTATGCCACTATAAACTAGGTTCAAATTTGTACTCGACAAGTTTTCACTTAAGTTTCGAAAGCTTCAATGGTAGGGGCAAGTCCTTGCATAAAACTTACAAAAAAACGAGTAGAGTTTATTGCCCCTCGACATAGCGACGGGATATTTTTCATTAAGTTTCTTATATTAACACATACACAACAAAGCAATAACAAATAACACAATCATTTAAGAACATAATTTATTTATATATTTTACTTGTTGCGCCCCGCGGTTTCACCCGCGTAGATTTAAATCCCGGTATTCCCACGGGATAAAAAGTAGCCTATGTGCTATTCCAGACTATAATCTATCTCTCTGTCAATTTTCATCCAGATCCGTTCAGCCGTTCCGACGTGAAAGAGTAACAAACATCCATAAAATAAATAAATAAATAAATAATGCTGGACAATCCACACAGCACCATCTAGCCCCAAAGTAAGCTACTCAAAGCTTGTGTTATGGGTACTATATGACTGATATATTTAATACATTATATACTTACATAGATAGATATTTTTTATTATATACATAGAAAACACCCAGACCAACGGAACAAATTTCTGCAGATCGTACACAAATTTGTTCCGAGGCGGGAATCGAACCCGCAACCTCTAGCGTCGCAGGCGGACTCTCGCCCGCTGCGCCACAGAGGTCGTCAAATCATCCATCCATACTTACAAACATTCGCGTTTCTAATATTAGTAGGATGTACGAGTATATCAAATATCAATTATATAGGCTCATATTTTTACAATATGGCACACTGCTTACCAAAAAGACTAAAATTGCATTTCAGTAAATCCCTTCTTGTAAATACGATAACCCGGAGGGGGTTATCAGAGGTACATCCAGACATTGTTGTTCTCTGTTGATTAACACCCTTGGTTACTGCTAGTAGTTAGTATTTCTTAGTATATCTGCCGTCTTCTCTGCCATAGCAATGAGAACAGAGTTGGGGAATAGAGATATAGGAGATGGAAGCACGCTCGCGTCCATTATGCGGAGACCAGACACTGATTTGACCCTGAAAATAATACAATGAGTCTCAAATTGCAAGATACTTTAAGATCCTTTCTACAAAACAATAATATTGTGTCTGGCAACTGAAAGATGATTTTAAGATGATATAGAATAGCAAAACAAATTTTCGAAAAATTGCAACCAACCACACACAAAAATTTCATAATGATCCGTAAATTTTTTCCTACTCACAAGTTCGTTGCTTTACTGAATTCAAATCAAATCAGAATTTTCGTAAGTATAAGCTAACTTAGCATTAAAACACGTTTGGATAAAAATTATACTTAACTAAACTGTGTGCAATGTGATGACACACAACTTGGTTGATTGCGATTTGGAATAAAATCTTTAATGATTTTATACCTTTTAAAGGTGTCTACACACCAAAAGCCGCCGGCCAAAAGTTACCCGGCGGGTTTGGTGTTAATGCCGAAAAACAAAAAAACATACAAAACAAGCCATATAACCACGCTGGCGGGCCGTCGGGTTTGGTGTGTAGACACCTTTACTGGTCATAACGTGCGAGAGAGATGTATCTACACCAGCTGTTGTCATCGCCTAACCCCGATGCCAGATATGTATGAACTTAAGTGATCACTTAGCCGCACGCTTAGTGAGGCACGAGACAGTGAAGAGTTTTTCTCGTGCCTCACTAAGCATGCGGCTCAGTGATCACGTAAGTTCATACATATCTGGCACCGGGGTAAGGGCATGGACTAACCTGAGTAGATCATCGACGACCCTCCCCCCCGCGCAGGTTCCCCCCGCGTGGTGCCCCGTCACCGCCACCTCTCTGATGATGCACTCCAGGTACTCGTCAGGCGGACTCCTGGTAGCTGTGGGAGCGGGGGCGATTGGTTTGTCTTTGCGGCTGAAAAAGTAACATTATTTACTCTATGCTTATACAGAACATTGTTCTATTTATGACATTTGTAATTGTACTGTTTGATTTGATTTGAATTTGAGGATTACTCTATTGTATTAGGTCTGACCTGTAATAATAATAATGTTTAAATAAATAAATAAAAAAAATTAACATGTTAATACGACCACACTCTTCAAACCGAAACACAGCGTTGCTGCTTGGCGGCAGAAAAAGACGTGGTGGTAGTACTTCCCCGGACGAGCCCTTCACAAAGAGCTTACTATACTCTTAAAATTTTTGTAACTCATAACTTTTCACTGGGTTTATTTCACAAAGCACATGACAAGCACCGTTGGGTTGTTTTTTGAGTTATGAGTAAGCCGTGTATTTGAAGTCAGGTTTTTTCTTGGAAGGGTTATAAACACTGTAAAGGATAATTACAGGATAAGTGCGCTTAAATGGTGAAGGAAAACGTGTGCATGCCTCCAGCTTCCTCATATTGAAAATGTAATTTCTATAAATGCCAATATTTAAAGCATAATTAGAGCACTCATAGATTTGAATCATAATTTAGCTGCCAAATAAACAACGATGCTATAAGCTTATAATAGTGCATCGTGACGAAACCAGTTAGTATTCTAACAGCGGCGATGGGCTTGCAACCTGTCACGCATGGCATAACTAACTACTGCAAAATGTGGGTATGTGCCAAATGTAATGTAACATACTGTCTTCTTGTGTTTGCTTTTCTGTCAAAGTCAAAGTCAAAAGTCAAAATATGTTTATTCAATAAAATCACAAGGACCATCTTGAACCGTCTTAAAACTAGGTGACTCTAGTGCCAGTTCCACGCGACCAACACCGAGAAGAACAGGCAACAAACTCGGCTTGGTATCTATCGCTCTTTTATATGATCCTCGTTACAATGTAATAAAATACCTACACTATTGAAGCTATATAATACAAAGTAATCTAACAGAAAAGGAAAAGTAAACAGATTCATAAAAGAACACACGCTTCAAACCAATAATACTAATACATAAGTAAGAAGTGTAGTAAGTCAAACAACAATGAAAAAAAAAATCTTTTTTTAAATAACATTATATGTTCCTGTCGTGCTTCCGGTAATGTTTTATTTTATTTTCTTGTTATAATTATTAAAAGTGTATGTACTATGTGTACTATATGTACTATGTATCGTGTGTGTCCAAAATAAATGTATTTTCTTTCTTTCTTTCTTTCATTACACTTCTGACTACCTCCCTCAGACATCCTCAAAGAATCTTGAGTTAGTACTTGGTAGAGAGATCTGAAAGGATATCTACTGTACGGGGATCAAAGTCGTGAAGCTGTGTGTATGTAAGGATAATTAGCTTACAATCGCCGTCTTCTCTTGATACCCTTCTGGTCATGAACGGTGTAGTTCCAGAGTGCTAGGCATCGCTCCGGGCGTGGCCAGTGGATGACGGCGCCGATGGCTTGGAATGGCTTAGTTGATGTCAGCAACTCGGCGCGCCGGATTGCTGTGACAATATTGAAAGGAGAACATAAATAGTGAGGATATCACAGGTTCAAATACAATTATATCAGCTCACTGAGATCATAGAAACTAATTCTAAACTGATAGGTAGGTACTCCTCTATCCTACTACTAAATAAAAAAAATAAAAATAAAATAAATAATGCTGGACAATCCACACAACACTATCTAGCCCCAAAGTAAGCTATTCAAAGCTTGTGTTATGGGTACTAGATAACTGATATATTAAATACATTATTCTTTATTCTTTATTGTACACAGTGAAAATATACAGTAAACTTAAATAACAATACATGTACAAAGCACATACAATGCATGTACATTATATACTTACAAAGATTGGTTTTTTTTTATTATACATAGAAAACACCCAGACCATCGACCATCATACTGAGCCGGGACCTGTTAACCCATAGACCACGCAGGACTGTTTTTTTCTATAATTTTTTTACTTATTATTACTTTATTTTTTGTTACCTACCTTCCTGTATCTATGTATATTTTAAACTAAATAAATAGTTATAATCTCTCTTCTAATTTAAGAGCAATGCTCTTGTCGGCGTAATTGATGCATTTCTCTCCAGGTGTTTCTTTTCAGGGCAACCTCCTTGACCTCCTTATAAGACATGACGACCTTCGCTTTTAAAAATAGTTAGTAATAGTTTTAAAAATAGTTTTAATTAGTTAGGGTGAATTTTTTTTTTCTATCTTTCTTTCTTTCAAGTAGGAAAAGTAGGAAATACTATTAGACGTTGAGCTGGCTACCTTTAATAATGCAGGCGACATCTCGTCCGTCCCGCAAGTAGCGAGGCTCGACGCGCGGCGGCGCGGCGGTGCGCGTGTCCGCGAGGTCGACGACCCCGCGGCTGCGCGGCTGCGGGCAGCTGCAGAGCCACATGAAGCCTTCCTTCGAGGACGCGTTGTGGAACGGGTACGTGTCTCTGAACACCTGGGGACGGTGCAGTTACAATCAGAACTGTCCATAAGTCTGTAATGTTGTGTATTTGTTGTTCAAATAAATAAATATGATAGTAGAGTCCTTTGTGAATGCCTCGTCCGGGGAAGTACTACCTACTGGTGCCTAAGGTGCCAATTCTGTTGTATAATTTTCCTAAATTACGCTAATTTTACAGCACTAAAAATATTGCCATCCGTTTCTAAAAGACCGAAACAACAAGGATATAATTTTAGAGCTGTCAGATTAGGTTAGTTTAGGATAATGCAACAACAGAATCGACACAAATGCCTTCTTAAGCTAGTAGACCTCTTTGTGAAGGGCTCGTCCAAGGAAGTACTACATCACCCTGCCATTTTCTGCCTGCACGCAGTCGAAGGAGGCTTTCCCGGACCTGAGTCCGAGATACTCCCGAAAACTCCTAAACCTGAAACGTGACAAACTCCGACTCGTCATCGGAATTGTCACGGGCCACTGCTCACTTAACAAGCATCTCTTTACATTGGGTGTTACAGACAGTCCCCTATGCAGAGGATGCCTCAACACAGAGGAAACCGCCGTACATGTACTCCTGGAGTGCAACAGTGTAGCACCTCAGCGAGCACAATACCTTGGAGCACCGAAGACGCCTGGGGAAGCCTGCACCAGCATCAGCGAGCTGCTGGCCTTCCTGGAGGACATCGGGTGGCTGAGCTAGCATCCACCACCCGACACGCAAAAAGGGCCCATTTGCGGCCTACTTGCGGAAACCAGTCCGCTCACCAAGTACCCTGCCATTTTCTGCCGCCAAGCAGCAACGCCGTGATTCGATTAGAAAGGTGTCGTTGCCGGTGAAATTACAGGCACATGAGGCTTAACATCTGTGACACAGGGCACGTTCAAATCTTACATGACTTAGGAGGCAATGCTTTGTTATAGGCGATGGTTACCACTTGATCATGTGGGCATCTGCTTGTTCAATCAGCTGGTATGTCAGTGGTTGTCAACCCGTTCAGCCTATCCAGCAGCAGTAGAAGTTACCTTAGGTCTATAGTTGGAGAGGTCACGCAGCAGCCGTTCGCTGGCGGCGCCCATAGAGAACAGCACCACTGAGGAGTGACCGTGGTACTCCACGCCAGCCACCGGCGGAGAAGACAGCAGGCCTGGACACATTCATAATAACCACCAGGTTGGAACACATTGCAAAAAATTAAAAAACATATGCTTACTAGCGACCCGCCCGCGCGCCCCTGCCTCTCACGGGTGCACATTGTTTTTCTACTATATCATGTATGTATTATACATATAAACATGCCTCTTGAATCACTCTATCTATTAAAAAAAACCGCATTAAAATCCGTTGCGTAGTTTTAAAGATTTAAGCATACATAGGGATATAGGAACAGAGAAAGCGACTTTGTTTTATACTACAGTGAAGTGCCATATCAGCAAGCCTCAAGATGATGGACGCAAGGACGCATTTGTAGGGCACGTTGCCATTGAGTGACTTACGAAGCAATGCTTTGTTATGTGATGGTTACCACTAAACACTGATGTGGCGATTGTTCCACGGCGTTCCAGGCGGACTCGCCCGCTGCGCCACTGAAGTCGTCAATAAATATGACAGGTTGCTTGGCGGCAGAACAAACATTTCTACAACATCGGAGCAACAGACAGTCCACTCTGCAGAGGCTGCCTAACCGAAGAAGAATCAGCCGCCCACGTAGTCCTGGAATGCGAGGGCGTAGCCTCCCAACGACAGCAAATCCTAGGAACCCCCAGGTCACTCCTCCACACCTGTGAAGCCCCCAGGAAGCTTCTGCGCTTTTGGGAGGAGCTAGGCTGGCTACAATTATAGCCAGATCACCCCTCGCATAATGGACCACCTTAGACGACCTCAGTGGCGCAGCGGGCTCGAGTCCGCCTGCGATGCAAGAGGTTGCGGGTTCGATTCCCGCCTCGGAACAAATTTGTGTACGATCTGCAGAAATTTGTTCCGTTGGTCTGGGTATTTATGTATAATAAAAAATATCTATCTATGTAAGTATTAATGTAATAAATATATCAGTCATCTAGTACCCATAACACAAGCTTTGATTAGCTTACTATGGGGCTAGATGGTGCTGTGTGGATTGTCCAGCATTATTTATTTATTTTATTTAGAGTCTAAATGCGGCAGAAAATAATAATCGCGGTATACGGCTACTTACCGCTGGAAGACCAGTAGTATTGCCAAGCGGTTCCGAAGCTGAACACCTTCCCCAGCGTCACGCTGAGAGGTGCCCTGACGCTGACGTAGACAGGCATATTCATATGATCGTGCAAGTTGTGGCCGACCGCTTCGTTGACCGCCACCGGCCGGACTTTCAGCCTGCAATTACATTAGAACGAGGATCATACAAAAGAGCGATAGATTATTATTATCACTACATAGTATAAAACAAAGTCGCTTTCTCTGTCCCTATGTCCCCATGTCCCTTTGTATGCTTAAATCTTTAAAACTAGGCAACGAATTTTGGTGCGGTTTTATTAATAGATAGAGAGTGATTCAAGAGGAAGGTTTATTATGTATAATACATGCATGATATGTGCACCCGTGCGAAGCAGGGGCGCGCGGTCGGGTCGCTAGTTTATTATATTATTATATTGGTGGATATTCCACACAGCACTATCTAGCCCCAAACTAAGCCAAAGCTTGTGATATGGGAACCAGATAGCTGATATACTAATTGCATACTTTTTTTTGTAAATACATACTTATAATATATTAAAACACCCAGACACAGAACGAACATCTATTGTTCATCACACAAATGTTTGTTCATGGTGGGAGTCGAACCCACGGCCTACGGCACAGAAGGCAGAGCTACTACCAACTGAGCCGTGAAGGCTGCCAACTCGTCTTGATAATAATCTAAATATATATAACTCAAAGGTGACTGACTGACTGACTGACTGACAGACATAGTGATCTATCAACGCACAGCCCAAACCACTAGACGGATCGGGCTGAAATTTTGCATGCAGGTAGATGATATGATGTAGGCATCCGCTAAGAAAGGATTTTGATCGATTCCACCCCCAAGGGGATGAAATAGGGGATGAAAGTTTGTATGAAATTTTGTCAATTTTAAACCGATCGGGCTGACTTTGCATGCATAAAGCTACTATGACGTAGGCTTAAGGATTTTGATAAATTCCACCCCTAAGGGGATAAAATAGGGGATGAAAGTTTGTATAAATCTTCTATCTATCTTCTATCTAAATCTAAATATAAATCTAATCTAAATCTAAGTTTTCTAATTTTTCTAATCTAAATATATATAACTCAAAGGTGACTGACTGACATAGTGATCTATCAACGCACAGCCCAAACCACTGGACGGATCAGGCTGAAATTTGGCATGCAGGTAAATGTTATGACGTAGGCATCCGCTAAGAAAGGATTTTGATCAATTCTACCCCCAAGCGGATGAAAGTTTGTATGAAATTTTGTCAATTTTTAACCGATCGGGCTGACTTTGCATGCATAAAACTACTATGACTTAGGCATCCCCTAAGAAAGGATTTTGATAAATTCCACCCCTAAGGGGATAAAATAGGGATGAAAGTTTGTATAAATCTTCTTAGATTTTCGACTGATTGAACTGAAATTAAAGATTGGAGCTACTATGATGAAGACGTCCGCTTCAATAGGATTTTGATAAATTCAACCCTCCAATTTTTTGCACACGCTTAACAAAAGTAAAGCCGCAAAAACTATGCCTAATTAATAATAATACTTCTAAACGCGAGCGAAGCCGCGGGCAAAAGCTAGTAAATAAATATAGCCCAACCAAATTCGGCTGATACCAAGCCTAGTTTGGTTAGCTGTTCTAGGCGTTGGTCGCGTGGAACTGGCACTTAGCCACCTAGTTTTAAGACGTTTCAAGGTGATCCTTGTGATTGTATTGAATAAATATATTTCTACTTTGAATATCGAGCAACATTTCCGTTTTGCAGTTCTTGGCTTTTTTATTTAGCCTATTTTTTCCCACTGCTCCCTTTTCCTCCCACTAATCTGCGACCCTTTTTTATTCATTATTTAGTATTGTAGTTTGTATAGACAAGTATTAACAAATTAATATGTTTTCATTTTATTTAGCAATTTAAGCTGCGAATGACCACATTTTTTCTAACCTAACCGTTTCTGTGTATTTAATGGTCACTGGAATCCCTCCCCGAGCACGCAGGAGTTTGTGATTACACAGATGCACTATTGAAATCAAAAGGATTTAATCCAATAAAATCACGGATCATTTTGTATCTGATCCCCATGTGGACCATTCTGAACATTCCCTCTGTTGAATTTGGAGATTTTATGGTTTCTATAAGCCTACTTTTGATCATTTATGTTCCCATTAAATATAGCAATATGTAATATAGAAACTCTTAAAATGTTAACTTACCTATCTAACGTTTTCCGTGGCCCTATCCCTGATGCGATCAAGATCTGAGGAGTCTTGATCGCGCCAGCTGCTAGGACGATCTCCTTGTTAGCGAAGATGTTGTCCAGCTGACGGTGGTTCTGTAGAATGTACAGCGAAGATGCTGTGTTGTTCTCAAAGCGAATCTGAAATGAGTCCAAATTTCCGGAAAAAGTTAGTCAAAGTCAAAATATGTTTATTCAATAAAATCACAATGACCTTGAAACGTTTTAAAACTAGGTAACTCTAGGTGCCAGTTCCACGCGACGCGTTAGTAGAAGCCTTCGAAAAAATTACATTACTGAGATTTCGCAGTAAACTAATCAAAATGATCTCTAGAGGAGGCTTATTACCTCTAGAGGCCTATTCCAGCTATTCGGGCTGCTGATGATGATTTCATAGGTTTTTTTTATAGCTAAGCGTTTATCATCTCCACTTTCTATCATCACACTTGATGGATAATGAATAGTCGAGATACTAAGATACTTAAACCTACATGCTTGGCTTTATTCCTCTTATTCACTCTTGAGCTAAAAATCCTAAGCATACCTACCTACCTAGTGCAGTACTAGTACTATCCTACTTCCTACTAATACTATAAACGCGAAAGTATGTAAGTATGGATGGATGTTTGTTACTCTTTCACGCCGGAACAGCTGAACGGATTTGGATGAAACTTGGCAGAGATAGATTATAGTCTGAAATAGAGGAAATAGCACATAGACTATTTATCTCGTGGGAATATCGGGATTTAAATCTGCGCGAGTGAAACCGCGGGGCGCAAGTAGTAGGTACATAAATATTGACAACGGCAGAAGGTGCAATAAGAAAGTTTTCTCAAATTAAGATAGGACTTACGGTAACAGCTTGGGTCCTTAACAGAACATGTAAATTCCTCCTACCCAGAGCAGGTTTCAGGTACCCATCGTAGCTGGAGTGCCTGGTACCGTCTCTTACGGTCGCGGCAGGTCTGCGGAACAGCGTCTGATCATCCTGGAGCAAGGAGGAAGCTTGCCTGAAGCTGTCCGTTAGTTCCTCGTGCTCGGTTATCAACTTTAGCTTCATTGGAGCCTGGAATTTCAAACAACTAAATCAATTTGGAACTCTTCTCTTGTATTATTCGTTGAGCTTTTTTACGTCCTTGATGGGGATGTTTGAACAAATGGATGTAAGCATCAATACTTACTGCTCGCTTTTATGTCCTTATAGTAAAGTAAAGTAAAAGTTTATTTCGGAATTAGGTTATAAGATAAAACTAGTGTAACGATACTGAATGTAGAAGTATAAAACTTAGTAAGCGTAGTAGCTTAATTAATACCTAATTAAACTTTAAGTAAGCGTTCTTCTTATGCTTAGATAGATAGATAGATAACGAATTTATTTGCCCAACTGATACACACAAAAAGAGAAATAACAAACAAAATTAACATAAACTATTAAAAGTAAATTATTAACAAACTTTTTGAACACAAACTTTTCTAAAACATTTTAAATACTAAATTTTTAAGTATAATAATAACTTATTCTATTGAAAAATATTTTGATTGATATATTGCCTATATATATATATATATATATATAGCGTGTAACGGAAGGGGGTATCAACCCTGAAGGAGGTGAATGTGCTCATGAAACTCAACAACTTTCCCCAAAGAACATAGGTCGAAATATGAAAAAAAAATTTGGCCCTCCCTTACAAAACTGACTACCAGCTGATTGATTTACTATGGGAGGGCCAAATTTTTTTTTCATATTTCGACCTATGTTCTTTGGGGAAAGTTGTTGAGTTTCATGAGCACATTCACCTCCTTCAGGGTTGATACCCCCTTCCGTTACACGCTGTATATATACATGTATGTATATAGGCAAAGAGGCAATAGCTCAGCGCATAGAATTAATTGCTCGAGAGCTAGATTGCTTAGTGTGCTTATGTTTTCTGCATCCGTGTATACCAGCTGAAAGCGGGAATGCATGGTGAATTTCAGGTTGCAAGTCCAATGCCGCTGCTAGAGTAGTTAGTAATTCTTCAGTTAAAGGATGCTGACCTAGGTACCTTGAGATTCAAGGGCATATACAAGTATGCCTAGCGATTGCAGTCGTGATCCTGTATTTTATAATCTTACCTTCATTCCTGGACACTCTCCACTGACGGGGCAGTGATCAGAGTCGAATGCACTTCTCTCAGTCCCAAAGGCTTTGACGAAGTACTTCTTTAGGTCCTCATAAAGCCAGCCCTTGAAGCCGAGTCGGCTCCACCGAGTGAAGTCAGAGTGAAGCCCGAAGCCGTGAAGGAGGAAGTTTATCTGCCCGGAACCGCCCAGGCCTTTGCCTCTTGGTATGAATTGAGTCTAGAAAAATGTAGGTACGTTAGTATCACGGTGACCTCTACGATTTTACACCAAGGTCCCTAAAGATACAGGTCATGTATGATTCACGTGGGCTCCACACACTGAAAAGCGCAACGTTGGACCTTCCCCACTATATTCATTCTGTATTTTGTGTGGATGAAAAAAAATGTTTTTCTTCTAGATTGAAAGACGACCAGTGAAGAGTTGCTGGGAGTTCTTTGGGTTCAGGGCACACACGAGATACGACGCTCTGGGAATGTATCAAAGACCCCATGTTCAGCAGTTGATATGACAACTTTCGCTGGCTGTGGAGGCTGAAATTATTGGTAGGTACAAAACTGCCTTCTATGCAGGTCATAGGTTACACTTAGATACCTATATGTTCATTTATATTACATTGAGTTTCATCGAAATAAGTCTAGAATAGGTAACAAACATGCAAAACTAATAGGATGAATATAAGAGGAAGTAGAATCAAACCTGATTCCACATCCCAAAGGAGGAGTATCTCTGCCTGGTGGTCCTCACGGCCCAGTCGTTGGGACCTTGCTGGGCGGCGGTGGCAGTCAGAGGAATCCGGGTGAAGTAGCCCATGTGGTCTCCAGCCTCCAGGAGCAAGACAGTTGTGGAAGAGTTCTCGGTGAGGCGAGCGGCGAGCACACATCCGGCTGTTCCCGCCCCGACTAAAAGTAACATTAAAGTACAAGGAGTGGAACTCATTGCCGTCGTCCTGATCAATATAATTTGGGCCTCTTCAAGGCAAGAGTGAATAGGTGTCTTCTAGACCGTTCTGCTCCATCGTCGCTTACCAGCAGGTGAGATTGTGGCCAAAGGACAGTTTATCAAATGTAAAAAAAAACCTACCTATTAAAATAAAATACGATGATAAGGAACTAGCATTTACCATATTTTCTAATCAGTTGACAAAGACAAACAAAATATGGTGGGACTGAAAACCGACAGTCGAACATCGCAAAACTGGGTTTCAAGTCTAGAACTCTATCAAAGTCAAAATATATTTAGCCAATAAAATCACAAGGATCACCTTGAAACGTCTTAAAACTAGATGACTCTAGGTGCCAGTTCGCGACCAAAGCCTAGAAGAACAGGCAACAAACTCGGCTTGGTTCCTACCGCTCTTTTGTATGATCCTCGTTACAATATAATATCGACAATGGGTTTAAAACTTGCACACTGCATTTTTTTTACACGACACTCCTCTCAAAACTGGATCAACGCCTTCCGTTTCCATGGACCAGCTCTGGAATAGTTGCTATTCGATAACAAAAGGCGCTACTTACCAATAATGTAATCATAACTCTTCAACGGTTTCACTACAAAGCTGGTGTACACAGTTATGTACTTCTGATAGGTGATATAAGAAGCACAGGCTACAATGGCGACGAGAATGGAGAAATAAATAGACATTTTACTTCCCATCAGGAAGTTCCGATGACTTCCTGATTTCTGTAATGTTTCTATTGGATTCGAAGGCATAGCACTTTAATTGGATTATCAGGGGAGATACACTCATGGATCATTCAACCGGGCGCGGCTACTTTCCATGGTGTTCCTTAAAATCGTGTTCTATAGAAAAATTTAAAGATTTAGCTGTCAAAAAGATTTTTTATACAAAATCAAAATGATCTTTATTCAGTACAATGACAAGGATCAATTTGAAACGTCATACGTACTATGCGAATCTACCTACCTACTTAGATACAACTAGCTGATGTCCTTTATAGAAACTTATAATGGCAAATCATTACCTCACTCGTACACTTGTACAGTGGGTTATTTTAAACAAAGCAAACTGTTTATACTTTCGGCCAATGTTGACCACCCCTGCATGAACTGGAGGCTTAAGAGGATTACAGAGTACTTATCTGTGGCAGTAAATCAATACTATCTTTATAATTATGTCACACGCAAAGGCGGGTATCATCCACAGAATATGGAAATTCTGGTACCACTAAAACTAAAATTATTAGCTGGCAATGTTTCATGTAAAATAATGCATGGCTATATGATTATGTGCCTTTTAATTTAAAAACTGTTCTATGTTCTATGTTCTTTGTGTGCTAAAAATTAAAACTTATTCTATTCTATTCATAGTTTTTTTATTTTTAACGGATAATAGTTACATGTATATGAGGCATGCAGATGTGCTTCTTAGTAACAATGCTTTAATTTAAAGGTTTATATTTAAAAACAATTGAAAATGACAGCAATGTTATAATTTATTAGTTTCGTATTTGACTCACTGTTCACTTAATCAATGTAGCAATAGTTTACACTATGTTTGGTATCTTTTTAAATAACCTGCAGGCTGATCACATAACTTTTGTTGCATTCAAAATCCGGTTGCCTATGTCAATTTTGCCAAAACGTTGAGATCGCAAAACTGCCAAAATTGACATAGGCAACCGGATTTTGAATGCAACAAAAGTTATGTGATCAACCTGCTAAACATTTATAACAAAAGACCATAGAGAATGATTGACCAACCTTACTAACTTCATTTAAACTTCATATTTTACAATTCAATATCACCACAGTCTTCAATAATTTCTCCCACTGCAGGAACCATGACGGGAGCTTCAATAGTGGACCGACGGCCTTTGGAATCAATCACCTGGATAGTCTCAGGCTCAACCTCCATTTCCATATCCTCTTCCATTTGTCGCTGTTTCAGGCCTGCTGCCGGTGATCTGAAATTAGAATTGATTTGATTTAGATGCTGTCCAAATGCATAACTTAGGTGAGTATAACTAGTGATGCACCATTTACAAGTATTGCAATCTCATAATGGCATTAGAGGTATGGGGATAAAATGTATTTGGAGCAGCTAGTCAAGTGAAATAGTGTATGGCTGTGTAATAAAGATTGCAACATATTTCAACAGAGGTTTGTCAAATCATTTGTAAAACTTGAACTTCATTTATAAAAGTTTTGGCATTTGAAAGTAAGAAAATACATCTATTTCAGACACACACAATATATACACTTATCCCAACTAATATTATTTATTTTATTTATTTATTTATTTACTTAAGGAAGACCAACAGCTTATCAAAACTTAAATTCTAATTAATATAGGTTATCAGAGAAGCCAATTAGCGGTCCTCACATATGGTTACAGAGTAGATGAGATGAGAAACAAATGCGCAAACAAACATAACGGACTTAAGTACGTACCTACTTATAAGGATATATAAATCTATGACTTTATTTTCTCTTCGTGTTTATTCTAAATTATTGCCAACTTTACTTTATTAAGTTAATAACATTAAAATTTAGCAAGCTAAATTATACCTAATACCTATGCATGCTCGCTTACCTACCTATCACTTATTTATTTAAAGAAGTCACTGCTCAGCAGCCGCCGCATTATAAATGAGAAAGTAACTCTGTCTGTCTGTCTGTTACGCTTTCCCGCTTAAACCTCTCAACCCATTTTGATGAAATTTGGTACAGACAATCTTTAGACCCTGAGAAAGAACATAGGCTACCTTTTATTGCGAAAAAATGAGATGAAGAGATTAAAAGTACGCAGACGAAGTCGCGGGTACCAGCTAGTATTAATTATAAAGGTAAAAAAAGTATTACCTGAAGCACAACAAAAAAAGGTTAAACTATAGCAATCCTTGTACCTGAGTTGAGGGCTGGGGATAGGGGGGATGCAAGTGGGGGTAGATGGCAAATCTTTCCCTTGAGTCCTTTTTTCTAGGAAATGAAAAAAAATATTACTTCAAATTTCTTAACTTCAAAAAAAAAATAACCCTAACCTAATGAGAATTCCTTCCCTTGAGTCTTTTTGTCATAGAGATGAAATATTACTACCAATTTTATTCATATAAAAAAAAACAACCCTAACCTAACTAGTAACTTACATGAAAAATTAAATTATTTTTTTTCATTTCCTAGAAAAAAGGACTCAAGGGGAAGACTTGCCATCTACCCCCACTTGCATCCCCCCTATCCCCAACCCTCAACTCAGGTACAAGGATTGCTATAGCCAACCCCAAAAAAAAAACAAGAAGACAAGGAAGAATAATTTCAGAATAATAAGTAAACAGGAGGTAAGTGCTTATGAACAGTAGCTATAAAAACAGAGAAGGACGTGTAGATAGGTGAAGGTTGATTTGCATATCATTTAATTAGTTAGTACCAAAAATTCTTTGATTTCTTACCTGATCAATGAGATGTCCCTTTGTACTTCCCGAACATCTCTCTGCCATTCCACCTCCCGTCCCTTTCTCAATCTCTGCATAATATGGTTATTGGATCTCCTCTGTCGAATCTCCTCAACCCTCTTCATGGCTTCGATGGTCTTATTCCAAAGATCACGGCTGTATTTGACTGGTACATTCCTCCTCTTTTCGAACTCGAACGCGGGGTCAATAGCCAACTCTTTGCCTGCAGTTTTACGGTAGGCCTTGGTCCATTTGGTTTTACGCGGGTTCTTCTTCTTTTTGAACGCGGCGTGACATTTTGAACGGCAGAATCTGAAAATCTGATCAACAGTAGGGTTAGGTCAGTTAATGACACAAGTTGGTGAAATCACCATTGTTACGAAGATTTACGCCAAGGATGACTTACCTTGCAGTCGTTTCTGACGAATTGGATTCCATGTCCAGGATATATCCTGGATGAGCAGAAATAACAAGTTTCTATACGCATTTTTGCGTTATTTACACGTGCTGCATGCGCAGTCACGTCAAAAGGAAAGAAACAAATAAACAAGGCAGGCAAGTAGGTAGGCACTGAATGACTGTCTGGTGGCATGACACTGGCAGCAGCTAACGTACGTCAGACATTATGTGACAATTACATTATTAACATACCTACCGTGGGTCGTGACAGTCACATGAATGTCATTGTCACTATTTATAAAAAAATCATAAATATTTTAGTTTCTTAGTCCCTTGTAGTTAATTTCTTGTAGTACAAGGCTTGTACTCATCAGTTCATCACACCTACCTACCAGCCCAAAACCTGTTGTTTACCTTTTAAAAACCGTTTAAAATGTTTTTTTACCAATGGCAGACTACAATTTAGTACCAGTGTTTTTCACTAGATGGCAGCAGTAGTATTCTCATTGTAATCTTTTCCTCGTGAGTCTGAATAATAATTTACCCCCTTGCTATGTGGAGTTTGGTACGTGTAATTATCTAAGTATGTACTTTACGGCGGTAATAACACGGGTAGGTATAGGTAGGTAGGTGCCTAAAAACGAACGCCGGAAGGAGGGGGAGGGGGTGTGATGGCACCAGTATTTTGTATGCGCAAACACATCCCCTCCACTATTTTCCAGCGTTCTTTTTGGTTGACGCGACCTAATACCTGTCTACGGTACCTACCTACCCATCCCAGCGTAGCCCACACAGTAGGTACTTTGTGTAGCCTAGCCCTAAGTGTCCTACTTACTTTTTACTTTTACCTAGGTACCTACATACCTAGTACCTGTTTATAAGAAACTCGGTTCCTACATCATCGGTAAAATCAAAGAAAAACACAAAGCTACGGGACCTACGTAGGTCTCAAATCTAAAAAACAATCACATCACTCAACCTGGTCAGTGGAGACTAAAATATGTGAAATGAGACGTTTCCATTGCAAATTCAACCTCAACGGAATGCATTTTTGTCAATTCCCACCGGTGCATAGAGACACAGCTTTCAGGAAACAGCTGGGAATCCTTAGAAGTGGACTGCTGGACATGGCCCTTTACTGGTTACTGGTACATATATACTGAGATGATTTGGTGGAGGTGGGTACCTGTGGTGGGATCCCATGGCGGCTCTTACAACATCCACGGGAGGATTTAGGTAGATAGATTCCTACTAAAGTCGCATATAAAGTACCTAACTGCTTGACTTGTGAACAACATAATTATATTGGACAGATTGAAAAACTACAAATTACTTCAGTTATGTTCACTGTAGCTATTCACCCAGCTATTCTATTTACACTATGTTGAGGTGCGAACAATAACACCTCATTGCAATTCAACCAACACCTATGCAAAATCACGAACGCATTTTTTTCGCCGGCCACTGCAAAAATACCACACGTCCACTCACGTCTGATGTACGGCTCACGTCCTGGGGTGATGAATGAGGTGACATGTGCTATCGGTACGTGCATCACAGTGCTAATGGGAAAGGACATTGAATTGAGCTTTTGCACTATTGTGGAGTTTTCCTTCACTGTTAAATAAGGCTGTGGTTGAGATCTTCATGTCGAAGTTTCGCTCTACCTTCTACGCATGGAACCCTGTATCAGATAGGTATTGCGGCGTTCATATTCGCGACACAGTTTTTTAACTCATGCGGATATCATCGTTTTTCTATTAGTTTCTGACCTATACTTTTTTACTTTCGGTACTTCCGTTTATTTGTTCCAAATTAATATTTTTTCATTTTTATATTTGATTTTTGATTTCGAAGATGAACTTCGCGAACCTTTCTAATCATAGGTACTCTCAACACGATTTTTTTTAAATTTATTTAAAGGGCATTGTCGCTGGGCGACCACACTGCCCTATAATAATACATCAAAATACAAATACACATATCAAAACTTAGTCTACATACTTAACCCTATATAGGTTGGCAGAATTGCCAACCTATATAGCATCTTGGCTTGACCCGACAGGGGATTAGCCAAAATGCTATTAACCATACCAACATTCATACATCACCTTCCAAAACAACTTAGTCTAAATGCATTGTTACAAACACATTCCAGCAAAACATGTTGTACGTCTTCCAATGTACCGCATTCAGCACAGTTCGGTGATGGCCTCTCAACACGATGCACTGCAAAAGTGTTGCGCTACTGTGAAAAGGGGTTTAACATCACTTGGATTGGATCTGCCAGTGGTTTATTTTACTGTCAACATGACAAACACAATCAAGCAACGCTCAAAAGATGTTAGTTCAATGATGTTTGCAGAGGAATAGATGCACAGAAATTTTGTAGGGTTTTTTCTATTCCGTGAATAGATGTCTGAAGAGGATCCCCAGGCACCGTAGATATCCCATTAGATCTCTTACTTAGTACCAAGACGAACTCTAGATTCTTTTAAGGAAGTCAGAGAGGTTCATCAGAAGTCTAAGCAATTCACTTGACACATACCCGCATTCGCATCGCCGCAGCTAGAATACTGACTGGTTCTCTCAATATTTTCCTTCACCGTTTAAGAGCACTGATAATTTCACGCACTTTTTTTTTCGACCGAATGCGAACCTTACGTTTGGAAGACGGGGTCATTCCCACTAGCCCACCGGTGCTCACATAACGTTTTAATTCCAATATTGTGGTGCATTACTTTATAGATAATCTTGAAATATTAAATTATACCAAGCATAGACTAAAGATAATGAAAAAACACCCGGATCATCAAACTAACCAGATTCCTATAGAATTACAGTTAGGTCCATTTGTAGTGATTGCCCCTAACCGTATCTAATCAACGCCCAGTTAACACAGACATTGTCGTTTATTAGACAGCGGCCTTCGTTAGATACTAGGCGAGCATAATGTACTGGAGCTAGAATAAGCTCTCTGCGATTGAAATTACCCTTGATAGAGCACCGTAGAATAGAGTTCGACGTTTAGTAGTAGTGCCATTCCGTCAACAACGTTCAGCCAAGCGACCGCGCAACCAGCGTGAGTTTCCTATTTGGTATTCTGTGTTTACGTTCATCTATACGTTTCATCTATAATATGCTTGTGGCATTTCCTCTCGCCATGATACGCGGATGGCGCTATTATAGCTCGACCGCCGTAAACTCGACCCTCCTGATGGTATGCGGGACGCGGGGCGGTGAGTGCGCACAGGTACACACGGCACGCACACGCAGCGAGATTGACACACACCGATGACACCGACATCTGATTGGTTGGTCAAGCCCACTCCGCCCCCGCGTCCCGCATATCATCAGGAGGGCCGAGTTTACGGCGGTCAGACCTAGAATAGCGCCACCCGCGTATCATGGCGAGAGGCAATGCCACAAACGTTAGTCGGTTATTACTTATTTATCTATTTAGTTCCCTAGACACAAAATAATCTGTATGCAAGATTAAAATAGTTAATAGTTTATCCTGGGTTGAAATCGAAACCACATCCTACAATGTAGGAAGCAGAGCTACCAAATGAGGCCAAATAAAAAAAGGAAAAAAAATATTGTCTGTCCGATTTCTGAATGAACTGTATATCTTCTGTCAAGTGCACATCTGAAAACTGCAGCATGTCTATCCAGACAGCATTGTGGCAGTTAAGGTCCTAGGCGAGCATAATGCACTAGGAAGCTGGTATATACGTATTTAGTGATTCCACTGTAACTGATTGCCAGCGATTTCTATGCGTAATGCGATGTTGCGGGCGCATTTTGTTGCGCTTTCAATATTGCTTAAGTGGGCGGGTACATCCTAGGGGAAATTACACGATTTTGTAAATAAAGATCTTGACATTACTTGGCCAATTTCACAAAAAAATTGCTATAGTTTGACAGCCTACGTAGCTCAGTTGGTAGAAGTTCTGCCTTCTACGCCGTAGGTCGTGGGTTCGATTCCCACCGTGAACAAACATTTGTGTGATGAACATAGATGTTTGTTCTCTGTCTGGGTGTTATATAATATTATAAGTATGTATTTACAAAAAAAAAGTATATAAGTAGTATATCAGCTATCTGGTTCCCATATCACAAGCTTAAGCTTAGTTTGGGGCTAGATAGTGCTGTGTGAAAAGTCCACCAATATTTATTTATATTTATAGTAACCATATTAGGAAATGTGGTTTACTTGGGAGTCTGTAACATAATGTAAAGCAAGAACACTTTTTTACCGGTTTACTAACGCAGAACAATATTTGAAAACTTTTTTATTTTTTAAAAATTTGAAGTAAGTAATTTTGAACTAAGTAGATACCATAATATCCACTATATTATTGGGAAAATCCTTTGGAGCAGTCAACGCAAAATTGCCCCAGCCATTGCGGAAGTCAATGCACAACGGTAATAGCTTTTCATCAGGTGCTAAATAGACCTAGAAAAACCAAGAGAAGTAGATTACCTACCTATTAGTCAATCAACGATATGAATAAATGTTCTTACTTAATGTACCAACTGTTTAATAACTTGCATTGAAATATAATCAAACAATGATGTTTTTAAACTTGTTCAGCTCGATGTGATTACATTATTATAATCAAAAGTCTGATGTCATAGATTTATGTAAAAGATTTTCAATCAGCCAACTCATTTAACCATTTTAGAAAGCAGATTTTCTTACACGGTTATCTGCGACATCCTACTAGATACTATATAAACGCGAAAGTTTGTAAGTATGGATGGATGGATGTTTGTTACTCTTTCACACCGGAACGGCTGAACGCATCTGGATGAAACTTGGCAGAGAGATTATAGTCTGGACTGCACATAGGCTACTTTTTATCGCGTGGGAATTTTAATTTGCGCGGTTGAAACCGCGGGGCGCAACTAGTAATTTACGTTGAATGCTTCTTTACGCAGGTTATCACGGGTGCTTTCAATGCAAAGTGCCGCGAGCTTCAGCGCTGCCGCACGCTGAAAACCGCGTACCAGTCATCGATCGACTAGTGACGATGCACACGTAGTTTTCGTTGAAGAGTATTTATAGATGAGGTTGAGTCCATCGTGAAAAATGTACAACACTGCGATTCTCGAACCTAGCCGTTGCAGCGCGGCACTTTGCGGCTTATCTGATGGCGCCTTACTTGCCAAAACATTTCTGACCAGACCAATAAAATTCATCGGTGACAACTAGATTTCATAGTAAAGAAAGAAAGAAAGAAAATACATTTATTTTGGACACACACGATACATACACTTATAATAATTATAGCAAGAAAATAAAATAAAACATTACCAAAAGCACGACAGAAAAGCAAACACGAGAAGACAAAGAAGAACAATTGCAGAATAAACAGTAGGTAGGTAGGAAAAGTAGAAATAAAAACAGAGAAGGACGTGTGTAGATAGGTGGAAGGTGCAAATCAGTTCGTGCCAAGTGCATGCGCGCGCGATCCAAAATAGGCCCCATCTCAGCTTATAGCCGCTCCACAAGTGAAGCGGCGCTGGTTTTCAGATGGGACCTAGGCGAATAGTAAACATTTTTTATAGAAGAAACGAACGGACTTCCGTGAAACAAACTCTAGTAGATACGTAATAGCTCGTAGGTTGTCATGACATGACTGATAAGACATGAGAGACTATCTATAGCCATGATCATCCATCTACGAACTGATGTCTCAATGACACGGCTCGGCGCCGCCGTTCAGGCACGCGTAAACTCACTCTATTCCGCACAATTTGTGATCAGCACGCTCCATTTTATGCACTAGGTAACGAATAGGCGCCAATTTCAATCCACTAACCGTACTACATTTAGAGAACTATTTTAGATGCCCGTTGCAGTTTCCTGTTGCAAATAATGAAGGTAAAATCAAACAATTTAAGTAAGGAGGGACCTAAATGTGTCATGAGAAAAGTGTGCCCACTGACGTTGATACAAAGAACGTCTATTTGCGTTTTCCATGAAAAAGTTCGCACAAAAATTGCAAAGTAACATATCTAACCTTTTCATTTTAATTACTTATCTAGTGGATGAAGTGTACTTGGTTTGGATGACAAGCTTTCCCGTATATGTTTAAGAGCCGCTATGCCACCATTTTTCTGCAAACTGTAACAGCCTTTTGCTGACGTTTCCTTTATTCTTTACTAGCTGGTACCCGCGACTTCGTCTGCGTACTTTTAATCTCTTCATCTCTTTTTTTCGCAATAAAAGGTAGCCTATGTTCTTTCTCAGGGTCTAAAGATTGTCTGTGCCAAATTTCATCAAAATCGGTTGAGAGGTTTAAGCGGGAAAGCGTAACAGACAGACAGATAGACAGACAGACAGACAGACAGAGTTATTATAGTTGGGATTCTTTATTGTACACAGAAACAAAATACGAAAACTTAAATAATAAAGTATGTACAAAGGCGAGCTTAACCCTAAAAAGAGTTCTCTTCCAGCAAACCTTGAAGGAGAGAGACTAGTAAATTTAGAGGTGGGTATGATGTGTACAAGATGAAAGTTAGAAAAAATGAAGTAATATAAAATAAATAAACCTACAGATTACTTACTAACACATACATAAGATAAAGAAACGAAATGTCATGAAATAAAAGCTAAAATGGTGCTTTACCTCTTTCTAAAGCCACAGTACAAGTTCCACTGCATCTGGCCAGTATTTTATCGCGATTACATCAAAATAAACGATTATTCTAAAATTAAAACTCTTTCAACACGCTAAATCAAGATCGTCTAGCTATCCCGTGAAGCTGACCTATAAAACAAAACTTTCTCCATTACCTGCGTAGAGTCGACAGTGCCTATTGGAAGACGGACGAAAAATACTAAAAAACGAAGATAATTTTATAAGGATAAAAAATAAATAAATATGGAATATTATGTGCAGCTATATAAAATTATGTACATAATATAACTATATTTTTACATGCTTTTTAATTTTTTATCGGTAGTCACAGCCTCAATTAAAAAGGCCGGTCCCATCCGGCTCTACAGTAGGCAACCCCAAACTTATTTTAATACTCGTAATTGAATCAACTAGATTTCTATAATCATTGCATAATTTTTAGAATAAATCCATAAAACCAATTATGTACATAAACGCCTCGATTTTTATTTGCTATTGAACAGGTGTAAAAAAAAGTTTAGCGATTGACAGGTGACATGGATTTGAATTTAGAATGTGTTATTTGATACTGTTGGTTGTGGTGCCAGATTTGACACTGTATACGTATGGCGGATTATAACATGACTTTCTGGAGATTTTTAGATGTTCGAATTTGAATAACGAACTGGGGTTAACATGAACATTGAACAAATACATTGCATTGTTGAATCTACGTAAATGGGCTAGTATAAAACAAAAGGTATTTGAGATTTTTAAATTACCAACACAATCACTTTTTTTGTATGGTAATATGATATCTGAATTGTTAGAGGATGTGTGAATCCATGTAAAAAAAGAGAACCAAATCTCAATAAGATTCTGTGGAGGTAGGTACCGTTTAGTAAAAGGTTTAAACTTCACTTCTGTAATATTCGAAATTTTATTGAAATTCCAATAGGCTTAAATTGTTTTCCAGGTCAACCGAACCTGATTTTTTATTTATGGTTTATTTACAAAGTAATTGGCGCGTTACAATCGTGCTCGCAATTTTTGAGAATAAATCTTTTGTTGAATTCAAAACCAATGATGCCTCTTCATTTAAATAGCTCTTATTTTGTTATCGACAAGGTTGTTATTGCAGTTTTTGTGATGTATTCTTCTTTGCCTGGTTATAATCGGTTGACGCCATACAAGCTTACGCCTCCGGGTGACGCGTGACTTTTGACTTCTTTTGTCTTCAATTGTGCCTCGCGTTTATGACTTTGAAAATATCAATGGCTTCACATTTCTGTATTTACATTCATGTCAATTATATACTTACATAGATATATTTTTTATTATACATAGAAAACACCCAGACCAACGGAACAAATTTCTGCAGATCGTACACAAATTTGTTCCGAGGCGGGAATCTAACCCGCAACCTCTTGCTTCGCAGGTGGACTCTCGCCTGCTGCGCCACTGAGGTCGTCAAATTTGTTTTCTATTTTGTTAATTTGTAAAGAAGGTAATTCATTGACTCAAGTTTCATTCATTACATAATTCATCATGGTTTTATTCAAAAATAGTTTGCAATCAATGTCTTAAAAAATAGTGAATGTTTACTTTTCATGTATCTTTCATGTAATGTTTACAGAACTGAACTTTCGACGCGGACCGCTGAACTCATTACCCTCCCTCGGATTAACCGCAGTCGGCTAACAATTAGGTCGAGATGAAACGGACTCGTCGTGGTTTTTACAGAGTACAAAAAATGTGCACTATGACATTACTGCTCTGCGATGACAGTTGTTATACAGTTGTTATGTATGACAGTTGTTATAGCTCGCACATTGAAATTTATCCACTTATTATAAACGCGAGAGTTTGTAAGTGTGAGTGGATGGATGGATGTTTGTTACTGTTTCACGTCGGTCGGAACGGCTGAACGGATCTGGATGAAACATGGCAGAGAGTTAGATTATAGTCTGGAATGGCACATAGGCTACTTTTTATCCCGTGGGAATACCGAGATTTAAATCTGCGCGGGTGAAACCGCGGGGCGCAACTAGTAATTATATAAAATCGCTGAACTTATTTACGAAAAATGGCAATCCATCAAGTTGATAGAGTTAGAGTAGTAGATAGAGCTCTGTGTGTGGCTCGTCCGGGGAAGTACTACCACCACGCCTTGTTCTGCCGCCAAGCAGCAACGCTGTGTTTCGGTTTGAAGAGTGCGGTTGCCAGTGTAATTAAATAAATAATAAATAATGCTGGACAATCCACACAGCACTATCTAGCCCCAAAGTAAGCTATTCAAAGCTTGTGTTATGGGTACTAGATAACTGATATATTTAACACATTATATACTTACATAGATAGATATTTTTTATTATACATAGAAAACACCCAGACCATCGGAACAAATTTCTGCAGATCGTACACAAATTTGTCCCAAGGCGGGAATCGAACCCGCAACCTCTTGCGTCGCAGGCAGGCTCTCGCCCGCTGCGCCACAGAGGTCATCAAAAAAGTAATTAAAACAGTAATAAAAAACACGACGCAGGGTAGTGCATCGTAGGGCACGTTCCTATCGTGCGTGACTTACGAGGTAATTTTCTGTTATAGGTAATGGTTACCATTTAACATCAGGTGGGCGATTATTAACAATTAAATAAAATGGAAAATTGCTTAGCCTATTTTATTTAAACTTAAACTATAGTAATGAAAAACGTTAAAAAGGACGCGCCGCTGTCCTTAATACATAATAATAATTAATTTTATTCGTTTATAAACACAGGTTATTTTTACATAAAAGTAGATGGTAACCTCTAGCGTAGTACCTACTCTGTTATTATGTTTTTCACTTACCTACCTATTTTGCGTACTGTCTAAGATTTCTTACAACACGCATTACCGTTTCATTCGCACTTAGAAAAATTGTAAACCTACACAGTACTTTGTATAAATAGATCACTAAATAGGTACCCAGGGCCGGTAATTATGGTCGGGAGCATAAAATGAGTCGGAAGATTCACGCAGATGCGCTTGCGCAGGGAATGCAGTTGTTTGGGAGCCGGACTAGGCTGTGCTGTGGTATGTAGCTGACAATAAAAAAAGTATTTTTTATACAACTAGCTGATGGAACAAGCAGATGGCCCACCTGATGTTAAGTGGTATCATCCCCTATAAACAAAACATTGCCCTGTAGGTCACGCACGATAAGAAGTTGATAATATGTCAGTACAAAATGTATTTGTATTGATTGTTCAATTGACTATTCAAAGGGGGAATGCTGCCAGCATATTCGGTACCTGGCCTAATGGGACTCCTCTTAATAATATGTTTTAGTTATTATGTTTATTGTATTATTATTTTTAAGGTTTTTAGTTTTAGTAAATGATTTTAACAAGAATTTTTGTCTTGACTTACTAAATTACTGACATTATACACTATGCGTAGCACAAGACACTACTAGCAGTAATTTTCAGGATATATTTGTCTCGATGCTTCCTTAGGGGTGAGGGGTGTACTGAGAGTTCGACATCTGAATGGAGTTGAAGTTGCTGAGTGAAAATAACTTGAATCGAATCCAAAACCGCTGACCGACCATAGGTCCAATTTATATAATTTTTATTGCCAGATTGTAAATTTAAAAATAACACGACCGTGACGGAAAACACACACAAATTCCAGTAAAGGTTTAAAAAACACGCGCTATTCAAGCAATTAATTATGATTTGATTTGATTTGGAGTCACATAAGATACATATATTAAAAAAAATGATATTCGTTGAGTTTTTCGTGTATGAAATTTGATAGTTACGAGAGCGACGGTTTCTTTTCGTCTTAAAGATTTATGGGCTGTTGGCTGTTTTGAATATGATTCTTTTTAAATTAACCAACTAAAAATAATGAACCGGATGTAACTTATACTTAAAGACAGAATAAACTGTAATAACTATAGGATCGGTGGTGTATGCATTTCCGTAGCAGGTATTTTTCCATTGGAGAAAAACTTTTAATTAATTTCAAAGTAACTTGACATCAGCCCTGTTACTGATTTCAACTTAGTTTATTTGTAAATATTATAAATAAAAACAGTATAAAACACTAAAATAATATGAGTAGAAATACGGTTGGTGTTCAGTACAGAACATAAATAGTATAGCAACACTAGATTAGTTTTTTTTATAGCGACTTCCGGTCGCCATTTTGTACACATTACATTTTTACAACCGTGCTACATTGCGGTCACTTTCCATAATAAGTGAAATAAATTAGTTTAATATTCATTAGCCTTTTATTTAACAGTTGGAACTACTAGATGGGAAGATTTGTTTTAATTATTAGTGAACTAGCGACCCGCCCGCGCGCCCCTGCTTCGCACGGGTGCATATGTCATGCATGTATTATACATATAAACCCTGCTCTTGAATCACTCTATCTATAAAAAAACCGCATCAAAATCCATTGCGTACTTTCAAAGATTTAAGCATACGGACATAGGGATATAGGGACAGAGAAAGAGACTTTGTTTTATACTATATAGTGAAGTGATAGTGATATTTCACACAGCATTATCTAGCTCCATACACAGCTACTATGGAAACCAGATAGCTGATTTAATACTTAAAAAGAAAGAAAATCCATTTATTTAGCCAATAACCAACATTTTTTTTCTAACTGAACTAAGTATAAGTAAGTTGGTAGTTAAGTTACACAGGTACTTACCCTGTGGCTGGCGGCTCTTTCCTTATGTCGCCCAGATTCTTGCATACTAATAGTCTACTACTATTACATAAATCACGATAAACATTCGTATTTATTACACGATGTTAAATTATTAGATAAATTTGTGAAGTACAGTCAGGGAAGAATCTCAACCGGCTTTAGGATCCGAGATCGCGGTATCAAGATCGTGTCCGCGGTTTACGTTACGACCGATTTAAGCTAAACATAACATTTAAATAAAATAAATAAATAAATATTGGTGGACTTTCCACACAGCACTATCTAGCCCCAAACTAAGCTTTTATGCTTGTAATATGGGAGAACCAGATAGCTGATATACTACTTATAATACTTTTTTTTTTGTAAATACATACTTATAATATTATATAACACCCAGACAGAGAACAAACATTTATGTTCACCACACAAATGTTTGTTCACGGTGGGAATCGAACCCACGACCTACGGCGCAGAAGGCATAGCTACTACCAACTGAGCTACGTAGGCTTTATTTCTAATTTAAGTGGTACCTAAACTTTATTGTTACTAAGATACTAAATAAACACTAAACAGGAAGCGACATAAGACATTTATGCCCGTCACACAACTTTTCGCTCACAATCAATTAAATCAGTGGTACCTGAAAAAGGTTGCGCTCCAGCGTCAAAACAAAAGTATATTTGCGCTTCTGTGAAAACTATCATCCATCATAATTAATAATAATATTACTAATTATTATTATAATACCAACATAATATTATATTTGTGATACATTTATAAAACCAATAAATTAATGCAGTTATAAAACATCTCGAAAAATCAACTTCCCAAAAACACATTAATTCGGCAATAATATAGCTATTTATCATATTATTATTAAAAAATCCTTACCAGAATGTTTGTTTTACCGATGTTCGTATTCGTAATTTTTGATAACTACTTGATACTTACTTGATACTTGATTTGGACTCCTGTGTCCGCATTTAGACTCTAAAGTGGTCCACTAAAGTGGTGATAACTACTTACATTTAGTAATTTTATTATTCTAAAAATGTTGAAATAAGCAAGCGAGAAAATGTTGGACGTCTGTGTGTTCGCTATCGGACGCTTCAGATAATATCGAAGTTGTTTCTCCTGCAGTGTACCTCTCAAATCGAACAAAGTGTGAATCAACATCTAAACAAGAATCGAGCTTAGACGTTTTGTAACGAATATTAGACGACGAAAGAATGCAAACTTCTTCAGATTAGTAGATAAAACGAAACTAAACTACTTATACCATTTTATTGCGGTGAAGTCTAGGAATTGAGGAGTTACGGTTATAGGTTTGTTGTCCGCGGAGTTTTCTTAAAATATTATCGTTTATAGAATGCCGTCGCTACATTTTTGAATTGAATTATGACGACAAAGAATCCATCATGGATTGTTAACCTGATTATTGCGTATCTGAGTGATCAATAAAATCACTCGGATTAAGATTAACAAGATATAAAAAATCACAGATTCGGCTAATGAATTCTTGCTCGCAAATTCCAACTTAAAAAAAGATGTAATATCACTGAACTCAACCAAGTTGTGTGCAATTATTTGGCAAAAATATCATTTTTATCATGTAATTTTCAGCACAAGTTTTCATACAAAAAAGTTTTTTTCGTACTTGAGCAAACTTTTTGGCCTTTACAAATCTTGAAATATTCGAGTAATAAACTTGGTCGCGTGTAACTGGTGTAACTGGCACCCAAGTTTCAATTGAATATGAATACCTATTGAGACAAAAAGTGCGACCACGTATTGTATGCCATCACATGGACTTTACACGAATACCTATTAGTTATTACGGATTGGACCTTCTAACTGTGTTTTCTGAATAAGTAATTAATAATTTTTTTTAGTTAAATTTACAAATTAAGATTGGAAAGGAAAACTTGAACACAAAAAAGATGTAAATAAAAGTCGTTTGATAAAATAATTGAACAGAATCTGTTAATCTCTTCTTTCAGATTAAAAGGACAAATAAATTGTAGAGTGGCGTCAGCATACCACACCCATGAACATATTTACCTCCATGATTTGATGAGCCAAGACATCAGAAAAACAATCAACGTGTTCGTTCATGCAACTTAATTTATTCAGAAACGTGGCCAAAACCAAAAAGAAAGCAACGAGTTGAGTAGAACGCAGATTGCCCGTCAAACTGCCATGCGGGCGTTTGGAACGTACCAAAGTACCGCAAAAACGTTTAAAAAGTATCAAAGAAAACCGCAGCAGCGTGTTGCAGATTTTCAGTAAAAAAATATTATATTATTCTGAGGTTGTTAGCTGTCCCGTAGGCAGCTCAGTGCGAGAAACGGTCGCAAGCGGCGCGCGCGCTCCCAGTACACAACCCACCTATCACTAACCGAGAACCGTCACACGTTCCATTTTCAAATATATTTTTTAATTTTTAAAATCGTACCTTTGATTTCCAGCGAGTGAGTGCGTGAAGTGTTGTGTTTTTAGTGATAGTGATTTGTTTTTTGAACGCCAACTTATTTGCACCTGTTAACTTACGCGTATACGTAACTGACACGCAACATGGGTAATTTTGAGGTAAGTGAAATTTATTTTTAAATCATTCTCAACACTAGACTGAAAAAATTTCGTAGTTTAAATTGTTTTGTATTGATCGTAGTTTCTAATTAACAAGTTTAATTAGAAGCACTCAGTGTTTATTCTAATTACGTTTGACAAAGAAATATTTTCACTATTGTGTGTAGGTAAGAGCTGAAATACTACGGATTATAAATAGGAACACAGACGCCTTTACCTGTTTACTTTGTGAAACAGAACAAATATCTACCACTAGCACGTGGCTTCAGCTCCGTCGTTGTGGAGACATTTTCACTTTGATCTCAATTGAAGAAACAAATAGGAACACACAAACACAGGAAAAATTTATCAAAAAACTAAGAAAGAAAATCCCTAGAAAAATAAGTAAGCTTAAGTACAATCAGAAACACAAGTGTACCAAAATTTCCTTTTTTATTTGGTAGGTTAATGTAACTTCAGTTTGAGTTATGTTGGAAAATCGGTAAAAACTGAGTCTCTTGTTTGTTTTTTCAGGCTTGGTAGCGTTAAATGGAATGGGGCTCAAATCGATCTATAAATAAGCAAAGGCAAATAAGACATATAACCTTTTTACTTTCACGACCAGTAAACGATGACTGAGTTTGATATACTTAGCTCGTAGCCTGGAATAGCATTATACGCATGGTATTTTCTGAAAAATTACTGGGAAATGGGTAAAAAAGAGACCCAATAAAAAAAATTGACTTTTTTGCCGAGGACTTGTTTGGATTAAAATGAAATTTTTGTTGAACCTTTTTTATATCTTCACAAATGTTGAAATGTGTGAGTGAGAAGTACATTCGCGGTGTCTGAAATATTAATGATAGACATCGAAAAATATGAAGATATAAATAAAAATACGTGAGTAAAACCACGGACGGCAGCTCGTTTTAGATAGTTTATTGTGATGAGGCGTAGCAGAGAGAAGGTAAACAAATTATGAATTGAATAAATTGAATAAAGTAGCAATGGTACCTTTAACAAGAAGTCTTAGCAAATAAATCTTAGTAGCTTTCTTCGACGTACATTTGCGTTCAAAAGTACTCAGGGATTTCATTTAGAAATGTATTTTTATAATAGTTACGCACGTACGTACCTAACGTCAGTCCCAACTTATTTAAATACAACTAGCAGATGCCTTATGGAAATGGCCAACCCGATGTAAAGTCAAATTCAAGATGTAATATAACTCAAAGGTGACTGACTGACTGACTGACATAGTGATCTATCAACGCACAGCCCAAACCACTGGACGGATCGGGCTGAAATTTGGCATGCAGGTAGATGTTATGACGTAGGCATCCGCTAAGAAAAGATTTTGATCAATTCTACCCCCAAGGGGATAAAATAGGGGATGAAAGTTTGTATGAGATTTTTAAAGTAAACGAGCGCGAACAAAGTCGCGGAATCAGCTAGTTTATTTATTCAATAAAATTGCAAGGATAACTTTGAAACATCCTGAAGCTAAGCATCACCTATAAAAAAGCCTGTAAGTCACGCACGAAAGGAACGTGGCATACGATGCACTGTCCTGCGTCCATCAACTTGAGGCATACAGATGTTAAGCCTCATGTGCCTGTAATTACACCGGCGACCACACTCATCAAACCGAAACACAGCGTTGCTGCTTGGCAGAAAAAGGCGTGGTGGTAGTACTTCCCCGGACGAGCTCTTTGCAAAGAGCTCTACTATTCTTAAAAGGATCATCGTTTCACACGGATCATATGGCCTGCCCCACATACCCTATCATTTGTTTCATTACGATTTATTAATATAAATATAAATATAAATATAAATATTGGTGGACTTTCCACACAGCACTATCTAGCCCCAAACTAAGCTTATGCTTGTAATATGGGAACCCGATAGCTGATATTTTGTTTTGTAAATACATACTTATAATATTATATAACACCCAGACAGAGAACAAAATCAATCATATACAAAATCAATCATAATATAATTATATTCATTTTGCATGTAGGTACTGTATATAATTTATTAGGATTTCTCTCCTATTATTTCAATGTTTTTCTTTAAAGTATGTTGTACACCTTCCCACCACTATAATAAAGAATAAAGAACAAACATCTATGTTCATCACACAAATGATTGTTCACGGTGGGAATCGAACCCACGACCTACGGCGCAGAAGGCAGCTACGTAGTAGGCAGCTACCAACTGAGCTACGTAGGCTGCTGTATTGGTGTCTAAGTATCTACATTGTATATTTTTGAACGGGAGTGGTAAGTAGGTACGATAAAGGTTTTTTCTCCGACTGTCCCGCCATTCTAGAATAGTATAGTAAGCCTGTTGTCTAGAAAAGAGTCAATATTTAGTTTGACATTGCTTCTCTGTTGGTTTGCTTTTATGCTTATCGAGTTTACTCTGTTACTATACACTGGTAGTCTAGTGGCAGCCCCGACTTTTGATTCTAAGATCGTAGGTTTGAATCTGGTCAATTGGTTCCTGTTTTTAACTGAAGATACATGTTAACGATTTAAAAAATGAAATTATATCAAATCTTATGAAAAATATTGGTTAGGACAACAAAAACCATGTTTCTGTGTTTTCGAAAAAGTGTTTTAATAATTCATATTATTTCATACAGGGTGGATTTTTAGGACTAGGACTTTAGGATTTTTATAAAAAAAGGTTAACTTTTTAAACATTAGTTTCTGATCCACGCCGATGCCGCATTAGGAATCGATTAGGAAGTAGATTATGAAGTAATTTGTTTTGTAATAATTCCCGTCGGTCTGAAAAATATATTTGTGACAGAAAATATATCTCTGTCGAATAAAAATTATAATTGTTATGGGTTTGTCCGGGGAAGTACTACCACCTTACCTTTTTCTGTCGCCAATCAGACTTGCTGCGTTTCGGTTCGAAGAGTTGCCGGTAAAATTACAGGCACATGAAGCTTAACATCCGTTCGTATGGTTGATGGACAGCAGTGTATCAAGTTGTATAAAAAAAACATGTGGTAAAATAAGTTAACCAAATAATTAAACTTCTTTTTTCTACTCTGTTATGGAGGGTACCTACACACGAACGTACATGCTCGACGAGCATGTTTCATCCGAGCATGGATATCTACAAACTTGCTCGAACCTGCGTCCTGGCTTCGAGCATTTGTCTTGAAAGTTGCGTGGTACACGCATTCGTACTTGCTCGAGATGGAACAAGTTTATCGAGCATGAACGTACGTGTGTACCCAGCATGAAGTAAAACAATCCATCACCGTGTCAAAAAACCACTGCAAATGCTTTTACGCAGTTTGCCAAAAGCAACATTACAAGTGTACCGAATGTCAACTGCCGGTTTGAATTACCGACGCCAGCCCGGACCCTGTTTCATGAACTGAACTATAACACGAGTGAATTTCTATTTCCGGTGTGGAACTATCTGTGCGTATGATAAAAGTCACGACGTAAAGGTTGTCTGGAAAAGATCGCTTGCTAGCGATAAGACCGCCCATTGTACATATCTCTGGTTGTTATTCCTTGTTTCACTTGTTTTGTTAGTTTGTAAGGTGTACAATAAAGCATTTTCATTCATTCATTCATTCATTCACGATCTGTCACGGTCGAAATGAAACAAAAATTACCAAAAAATGTACTGGCAAGGAACGATGGTACATCTTATGGAAAACGGTACATCATTTATGGAAAACATACGCTTTCGATATTGATCAAAAACAGCAGCCCGATTCAAGAATTTCATCTCAGTGCCTTTGATCAGCTTTGCCTCATTCACAAATTATTATGAACTAGTTGCGCCCCGCGGTTTCACCCGCGCAGATTTAAATCCAGATATTCACACAGGATTAGAAGTAGCCTAGGTATGTGCTATTCCGGACTATATCAATCTCTCTGCCAAGTTTCATCCGTTCTGCCGTTCCGGAGTGAAAGAGTAACAAACATCCATCCATCCATCCATACTTACAAACTTTCGCGATTATAATAGGTATTACTAGCGACCCGCCCCGGCTTCGCATGGGTGCAAAGCGTTTCTCTGCTATAATGCATGTAATACATATAAACCTTCCTAAAAAACCGCATCAAGATCCGTTGCGTAGTTTTAATGATTTAAGCATATATAGGGATAAAGGGACATAGGGACAGAGAAAGCGACTATGTTTTATACTATGTAGTGATTATGAATACATATAGATAGCTCACCTGTTTCATATATATTTTCTACAAATCTAAACTTGAATTGATTGTAGTTTTCTTTCTAAATTCTATTAAGAAATACAAATGCTAAAACATGAGGAGTATCGATTTAATTATTATTTATAGTTATATCGATAACACACTGTTCGATCAAAAACTTTCGATTAATGTGAGCCATATCATTTCACATGAATTTTGATGTTTTAGAACCAGTTACAGTAACTTGGGCCCCAGGCATACGTTAACTTATTTAGATTTCAAGCAAACTGCTTTTAACAATATAATGAGAATTTACTAGGCGGCTACTCCATTCTTTTCGCTGATAAGTGGCACTAGGTAACAAGGTGTAAAACATTAAATGAGAATGTGTAATAGAACAGTGAAGGCTGGCGTCCTTCGTCTAGCTACTATTACTGTAATTTGATTGACGACCTCAGTGGTGCAGCGGGTAAGAGTCTGCCTGCGACGCAAGAGGTTGCGGGTTCGATTCCCGCCTTGGAACAAATTTGTGTACGATCTGCAGAAATTTGTTCCGTTGGTCTGGGTGTTTTATATGTATAATAAAAAAATATCTATGTATATAATGCATTTAACATATAAGTATATATTTACAAAAAAAAAAGTATTATAAGTAGTATATCAGCTATCTGGTTCCCATATTACAAGCATAAGCTTAGTTTGGGGCTAAGATAGTGTTGTGTGGAAAGTCCACCAATATTTATTTATTATTTATTATTATTTATTTATCAGTTATCTAGTACCCATAACACAAGCTTTGAGTAGCTTACTTTGGGGCTCGATGGTGCTGTGTGGATTGTCCAAGCATTATTATTATTATTACTGTTATTATGACCTGCATCATCCAGTTGGGCAGAAGCTACTTCCTAAACCGTAAATTTTTCAGGATTTTTACATACCACTTGCCAGTCCATAAAAAAGGTATCCAGTACGTCCCACCGTCTGATTGGTCAACTGCAAAACACATCGCCGTTTTAACTCCACAGTGTGAAGATAAAAAACATCTAAGAGTCTCAAGCTATGCGTATTCATTGTAAATAATATTATTGTTTTTTCTCTGCTTTGGTAAATAGCTAAGTAAGTAAGCTTAATAAATTAAGCTTTCTATCATTGTACACTAACCTACACTTTACAGCTAACAAGTAACTATTATGTATTTCGCCTAAGTTTTTGTGAGAATGAAACGTTTTCAGTTATTTGCACAAGTGTGCATATCCAGAGTGACACCTCACCGCCAACATAACTTTTATAATGTATTTTACCTTTATAGAATTTATTATTATTTTATTATAGAAGAAGGGCAGGATGATGTAGGCAAACCTACCTTAAAATATTTTGTTCACTAAGAGACCAGTGTGTAATTGTGTATCCTGACTATTAACTAGTGTTTATTAATGATGTTACGAATAATAATTTCATTTACCACAATTAAATACTTAGTTTTAAACGTCCAACAATGCAGACAGACTCATTTTACGCTATTTTCGTACACGCTACACTTATGGAAGCTATTCCACGTTTCTAAAAACTATTGTCTAATCCTTAGAGATTAGTACTGTGGGGGTCTGATGTCTACAATATTATCAATACACTTCATGCACACCTTATCTATGTGTAAATAAGGGATATATTTCATTAAAACGCATAGGAATGCTATTTGTATGCCGGGGTATTGACATTTTGGTAAAAATAATGGAAGTTTTGCTTGGTGACAGTGTGTAGATGGGTATTTTTATATTTCCCTTGTCTAGACCTATAAATCAGTGATGAATGGAGTTGTTCTTTATAGAATGGTGCCAGAATAGAAGCCATTAAAAGTGAACTTTGTTGTTGACCCTTATTTAATGCTCAGATTCATCTATATGTAATACTTGAAGCTCTATAAATGCTTAGTACTTATAACATTATAACGAAGGTCCTAGACTTGATCTGCATTATTGTAATTGCCGTTAACATGACACGTGTTAGTAGGTCATATGGTAATTATAACATACTAGTGGCGCCCCGCGGTTTCACCCGCGTAGTTTTAAATCCCGGTATTCCCAAGGGATAAAAAGTAGCCTATGTGTTATTCCAGATTATAATATATTTCTGTGCCAATTTTCACCAAAATCCGTTTAGCCGTTCTGGAGTTATAGAGTAACAAACATCCACCCATCCATCCATCCATAGTAGGATTAATTTGAAATAGCATACTATGTTAGGTCCATACAATGTGGATTTGAGAGCTCTCTGTCTCAGCTGCCCCTGATATATCCTGGAAGATCAAAGCCAAAAAGTATTAATTCAATCGAAACACAAGGACCACTTTTATAAGTCTTAAAGCTAGATGAATATAAGGTGTCATTTCCGAACGATCAAACATAGAAGAACTGGCAACAATCTACAAATTTTCTTCTCAATTTAGACGACTTTAAAAACAATGACGGTAATATTTTCATCTGACAGGAACAATGCTGTGGATGGAGCTCACCCTAGGACGTTAATTAAACCGCTTAAAGTTCTTGTAGCAAAACAAGTTACGGTACAACTTGCAAAATAGAAGCATAAAGTGTCCAGGAATAAGCATCGAATGTATTCTATCCAGCCACTATCGATATGGGGCAAATCCGCATTATCTCGATCGAGAAACCAGAATGACTTGAATAATAAACCCTGGGATTGCGAATAACGTCCATGAGTATGCATGTTTGTATGGTTAATGATATAATTTTGCAAAATATACTGTAAGACCGATAAATAGTCGGCAAAAATAGCTACAAGGTCAATGTTCTATAAATAATTGGAATAAGGACTGAGAAAACATTTTTTAAACTCGTAAATTTGTAGTATCATCACTTTCCTGCCCTTATCCCACGTTATGTGGGGTCAGCACGACAGGTTTTCTTCTTAAAGTATCATCAGGCTGAAAAATCCACTGCTGGATATAAGCCTCCTTAATACATTTTCAGGAAGAACAGTTATAAATCATCACCACACTCCGACTCCCGCAATCTTCACAATGGCACCATCCCACTAAATTCGTTTATCTTTATTTCATACAATACTTCTCAGGCCGCTTCATGGCGGTCATCAATTCTTCAAAGACCTTGACAGAAGTTGCGAGAAAGCTGACAAACATCGATATTCCTTCCTAGATATTCAATAAGCTTTTTGAGGTTCAAAGTAAGGTCCGTTCACTGCCATAAGGGTCTATTTGAATGCCAATAAATCATTAAAACGATCGGGATCTATTTCATGATATAGAATCGCAAATCTCTAGTGCCCACTTTCTATTGGTCCTTGTACAGGGCCAAATCATGAGAATATGGTCATACAAAAAATGGGAAGCAATGTGATTATTAGGCACATTCTTTTAAAATACTTGCTGATAGTAGATGAAAATGGCCCGTGGAAAATACACTCTTACTACCATAACTCAAAAACATCTCGTCAGAGCTGGCTTAAATTTAAATGGGACCACATGCATGACAAGCACCAGATTTCGGTCAAAAAAAAACCATCAAAATCGGTCCACCCAGTAAAAAGAGAAGATGTAAATCTATTCTGGCAATTGTTTTACATTTTTAAATTTCAAATTACATAAAATTCAAATATCAAAGACAATTACTAACTTATTTATTATTAACTGACTGTTATTAGGATTATTTCTATTGCATACGGCTGCTCCTCAAAAAGGTGTGGTGACCAGTGACATCAAACTGAGACAGGTCAAAACAGGGGTCGCGGTAAGATTATAATCGTCTTACCGATCATCAGACCTTAAGAAGTTTCTAATTTTCCATGTTAGTTCGAAATACCTAAGAATGTATTTATTTCTCTAATTCACTGGGATTAACTCCAACAGGGCCTTAAAATTATCTCTGTTCTCTGCCATTTTCCTTATTCCTTTACTCTAACCCACCTGCACAATTATTTCCATGTCTACTCAACATTTAAATCCTGACTCTAGAAGACCATCTATAGTGAATAGGGGCACTGATCTAAACTGCCTGTCTATGAAGATTATGACAGCCCCTTTGAGAACACACATTGAGTGCTGAACGTTTCTTGTTCATGTTTCTTCTCTGTCTAGGTTTATGATATAGTATAATGTGTCCACCAATATTTATAATTGATAAAAACTGGCCCGTAATTTCTCGCCCCTGTACCCTGACTTTCTCCCCATGGCCCTGTACCTCATTACCCCTACTTCTCCCCTTTTTCCGACGTCCACCGATCACAAGTTACACATTAAATAGCTGCCTTTCAGTGACTTTATTACAATAGAACATTAAGCTCACGTTGCCAACTCTCAGTATTAAAGTATGCATTTTATGAACGCATTTTACTGCTTCTGCTTGTAGCTATGGCGTTGACCCGGTGAGTCTTGAGCTGGGTTCTGGAATGTGACATGCAGTTTGAAAGCACCGGTGGTCTAGAGTGAGTGACCCTGTCCTAAGGAACTGGGTTCGAATCTGATCGTTCATCATAGTATTGCTTCTATTCGAACTTTTGTGTGCGCAATGACAATGAGCTATCAAACGGTATAGGAAAACATCATAAGGAAACCAGTCTGGTATGCTGGATGCTTATCTCTATTCGAGGTCTATAATTCTATCTACTCCCATGGAAAACGATGAACGAAGTTTCATTTGGCATTTTGAGATGCGATGCATGGCAAGCGAGGCAGCGATGTGACGTACGTCTGTGAAATTATTCTTGAGCTGATCTCTGACTACTTGGATCTCTCATCTAGTCAGTCTATTTGGTTGCTGCAGAAATTGACTCAATCTATGGCTTTCTGGACCATTCCCATTCTAATATTGCCTACAATTGTGTGCAATAACCTGCTACAGTATTAGAAAAGATCAGGCACGCTACGCATCACATTTACAAACCAGATAAAATTCCTCCACGCAAGTGCTGTCTCCGTATCGATCTATTAATCACGGCCTGTCGATAGATTAATGTAATTGACACTTCGTTCGCGAGGCGATAAACCAACAATATAGTGGATGGACGCGTTTTTAACAAGACGCTTCATGTTATATTCAACGATCTGAGGAAGGATGTTCGTAATCACGAGTTCAGCATAACCTGCATATATTTTTTAGGGCTGTCACTGATATTCGATTTGTTGCAAGTTCATGAATTTGGTAATTGTATAGTAAAAACCATACACTCGGCAATCGTCATACTTTCTTCGTCGTCTATGAGTGATTTTCAAAGATGTTGATGAAGGATAAAAAAATTAGGTATTCGTATACTGGCACATAACAATACTTTTAATTGTGTAAAAAAATTAAACCGAACTCTATGTATAGCTTTTTCGACTTTGCATAGATCACTTACTTGTGTGTCATTCTCTATCATTATTTTGACATGTCCATGATCATTGTCAGACAAATTTGTCACAGAAAACTGTATTTTTGAAGATTTTGTAAACATGTGTAAAACAACGAATGCGTTGAAATTATAAATAGCGTATTGCTAGTATTTATCGCTCGGTTAAATATGTATAAAACATGCTACCTCCAGTCTTCGAATTACACTTCTCACAGCTTTTACGACCGTACTATTGACGTTTTCTATTAAATCGCTTAAAAAGACCAGATTTACACCTCGGTTTAAGTATTTTCTTATTGGAGAAGAGATAAGATAATTGACTTCTACGTTTCCGGATGCAAGCAGAACGGCAATTCGGAATATTAAGAGTCAATCATACTTTATTTTATCAGAATATCGATAAATTGATAGTGAGTTTTACGCTTGCTTTCACAACACTAGATTTACATAACTATTACGACCGGTGTCTTTTCTATTATGAAAATGTAGCGAAACTATTTCTGTGCATCTAAATAGGTACAATAAAATCGTTACGTGTTGTCTGACTGACAATCTACACTGTAACACACACACACACACATAACGTAACATTCTTTTGAACACTATAAGGCAACGGGACGATTATAAACATCGAAAAAATAGCATCACGCAAAGGAAGTTGCTGGCATTCCACCAAACTAAACCAGATAAGAATAGTTACTGATAAATCGGCATAGATTTTAAAAATATTGGTTTGTTTGGGGAATTACACAAAACGGCCGGAAAAATATATAACTTTTTAAGTTTTTTGTGTCACATTACAATTAAATAATAAATAATGCTAAATAAATAATGCTGGACAATCCACACAGCACTATCTAGCCCCAAAGTAAGCTATTCAAAGCTTGTGTTATGGGTACTAGATAACTGATATATTTAATACATTATATACTTACATAGATAGATATTTTTTTATCATACATAGAAAACACCCAGACCATCGGAACAAATTTCTGCAGATCGTACACAAATTTGTTCCAAGGCGGGAATCGAACCCGCAACCTCTTGCGTCGCAGGCAGGCTCTCGCCCGCTGCGCCACAGAGGTCGTCAAAACCTAATTTTACCTAATTTTAAAATTAACTAATGGAACAAGCAGATGTCCTGATATTAAGTCACGCACGATAGGAAAGTGCCCTGAGATGCACTGCCCCGCGTCTATCAACCTAAGACAGTAGATGTTAAGCCTCATGTGCAGGAAAAGGTATGGAAATCCCACAAATTTTACAAAGATTTTGGTGCAAGCCCTGATCAAAATATTAAATGCGTCGTCAAACATTATCGCGGCATAATTGCGGGTGGCTGGTGTCGGGTTGGGTCCCACTGAACGCGTTTGCAATCTTCTTGATTTATGGATATCACTTGATATCGATGTGCATATTTAACAAGTAGCCACTGTTCCAGATAAGGTGGTAATTAAAAAATACAGCGCCTTTTCGTTGCGAGCGGTCGTACAAACGGCGTGTTATATAACATTTAAGTGAGATGAATAAAGTTCACTCAAAGTAATAGAATTTTAATTAACTCTTGGAGTTTAATAACCTTAGAAATGGTTAGTGCGACAGCAGGTTTGTTTTAGCAAATCGATATTCCAATATTTTACTGCGACGGGTCCTGCGATCGCTGCTTGCTCTTTCTTATAACGCCCACCGCTACTCGCTCCGTTGCCCGCTCCGCTGTCCGCTCCACTACCCGCTCCGCTGCTCGCTCTCACTCCACCAGCACCAGATCACGAGGTAATTGTACAGCACTCGCTGGAATTGGAGGGTATAGCCGACAGTTTGTTTTCCTCACATCGCTTACGTGCTCACAAATTACGAACCGTGTAAAATTACTGGTCAGCTGTATGAGTCTTAAAGAGTTTTGGTTTTGATAACCGGGAGAAAAAAAACTGGCCTTCATAAAACAGAAAATAAAAAAACAACAACACGATTTAGCTCCATTGTCATTATAGACGGTAAAATTTTAAAATCGCAAGTCTAGACGTTATTGAACATGGGACATGAAAAAAAATCATTAAAAATATGCATTAGGAAAGATTTAATTTAATGTATGTGGTTGTTGGAAAAGGAAAGCCTCTTCTTTATCTTAAGATAGGTTTAACTATAAAATAACACAATCCTTCTCTTCTTACATGGATTACATAATGTATCTCCTCGTCAAAACGTTGATGAAAATAAATATTTATTTGACGAATAGCGTAATCCAGTGTCAGTTTCTAAGATTCAGAACTATCCATTTATCTAGCTCCATTATTGTTTATTTATTTGATTACTCTCTCTAGGAGTTAGCCACTTTATCCAGAAGGAAATATATTTAGCCCATTAAGGTCAGATTTCTATTAAAAACAGAAGTAGTGCCACTATTCCCGTCATATGCGCTATTACCTCGTTAACCCTTTGTTTTACAAAACAAAAGATCATTAACATACTCCTGTTGAGTGCTTTATAAATGGACGATTAAAAAAAAGCAAATACTCCAAGACCAACGGAACTAAACACTGATTTGACAGAAACTAAGCTTCGAAACCACAAGACATTACTCTCTCAATTAAGAAGTATCAACTCCAACTAAAACAACCACTTTAAGCTGGACTAGAATAGATTAACGCACCTGTGATATCGTAGGTCAAGATGTGCTGGCTCTATTATAGATGGCTGGCAGAAAGCCAAGGGAGACCATCTCTACAAAAAATCATTTGATTCCATCTGCAAATAATCTATAACGATGTCGTGGTCTTGAGCACTAGGTGTGATTGCTATTGTTAGGAACGACTGGAAATTCAAATTTAATTTTATTCTGCTTAGACGTAGTATGTACTCCGCCGGCGTCACAGCAGATTAGCGTTGTATGTATTTATAGTAGTTGTGCATCAAACACTATTATATCACCAAGCTGAGTGACAACTTAAAAAGTTAAGAAAAGTTTAGAACTCTTTGTGAAGGGCTCGTCCGGGGAAGTACTACCACCACGCCTTTTTCTGCCGCCAAGCAGCAACGCTGTGTTTCGGTTTGAAGAGTGTGGTCGCCGGTGTAATTACAGGCACATGAGGCTTAACATCTTGGGTACCTACCAGGGTATGCCTCAAGTTGATGGACGCAGAGCAGGGCATCGTAAGGCACGTTCCTATCGAGCGTGACTTGCGAGGCAATGCTTTGTTATAGGCGATGGTTACCACTTAACATCAGGTGGGCCATCTGCTTGTTCCATCAGCTGGTTGTATAAAAAAAAAAAAAAAAAACAACTGACTTTGTTGTCATAACCAATATTGTTCTTTAATTTCTCTCTTTCTAAAAATTTCAACCACTAATTTAGCGGTAATGGTGAATGAGTCAAACCAATTTAATTACTGTGTTGACATTGATTGGCAACGTTTCAGAATGACTCAAGTGTAGGTAAAGGCAAGGCAGGTGAACAAAAGAAGCTTTTAGAATAAAATAAGTAAAATGATTTGTCTGATGATTATTCAGCCGGCTTTTCGTCTTGTACGTTTTGTTCAGCAATTTCCATTAATAATTATCTATACAGAAGTTTAAAATATTCTACTTTTTATAATCAAAATAAATTTGGAATTGAATGTGGCATCGAAGCTTTTATTGGGTTTGATTCTTGCAATAAAAATGCATTTTAAGGTTATTTAAGAACTGTTTAGCATTGAAATTTTCGGATTATTCACATAAAAATGTCAGCAACTGTCAGGTCGTTAGGTCTATTGCCACAGAGTACGTAATATTAGTTAATAGTACGTAATATTACCTTTGCCGACCACAGCAGAAACATTTTAACATTTTTGTTTCCTCTTAACTTGGTAGGTCACTGTGAATTCCTAGTTATATAAAACCAAAAGGATAGAGATATTGAATTGCAAGCGGCAGGGCCTCACAAGATGTAGGTACACGTTTATTATACCTCATAAATTTGGACAACCACGAGTCAAGTTTGACACGATTGGTCGGTTTGCAGATAAAGATCTCCGGTGGCAACTACATAACACTAAATCGGAATATTTATTAGATTTTAAATTGATAATACCCACATTTTGCAGTAGTTAGTATTCCATACGTGACAGGTTGCAAGCCCATCGCCGCTGTTAGAATACTAACTGGTTTCCTCACGATGTTTTCCTTCACCGTTTAAGAGCACTGGCATTGCGCACATAAATTTTTCGATAGAAAAATCCATTGGTGCACGACCGGATTCGAACCTGCGACCTTACGATCGGAAGGCGGGGTCACTCCCACTAGACCACCGGTGCTCTCACGTCACTGTCTCTGTCTCGGTGTCTCTGTCACGTATGGAATACTAACTACTGCAAAATGTGGGTATGTGCCAAATGTAATGTTTGGACGTACCTCTGACTACCCCCCTTAGACATCCTCAAAGAATCTTGAATTAGTACCTACTTGGTACTGGGAGATCTGAAGGGATATCTACCGTGCCTGGGGATCAAAGTCGTGAAGCTGTTTCAGTTTTCAGTTTAAATTGATAATTATCTTATATGGAGACACATACAAGAGTTTTGAAGGGTTGACAGTAGCGTATCACATTTTCTTGTCGTGTTTTGTTTATGGTTGTACCGAATATATCAGACAGGTGTCAATCCGTGTAAAATTAAATGGCCTTCATGTGTATAACAAGTTTCTAAGAGTGGAAGTTGCTTGTAGCGTTTATTTTCAAATTATTATAACTGACTAACCCTAGGTTTCTGAAAGGCCGATCAACACTAATTGGCTGTCAAGTCACTTGCTATCTCTATCTAACTTGAAGTAATAGCTGAAATAGCAAGTGACTTAACAGCCGATTAGCGTTGATCGGCTTTTCAGAAACCGGGGGTTAATAGTGAGTGTGCAGTGGAGTGGTGTTCCACTTACTCTGGAACACCTCAAATCAAGTTAGCAGTAGCTCTGTCACTGTCACTGTCTGAAAAAAAGTGTAAATTAAAATCTTGAAATTATAACTCTAATCTGATAATTAATTAAACGAAAGATAAAAGATAAAATGTGTAAATGTGTAGATAAAAATAAGAGCAAATCAGATTACAGTGACATCGGCTCCCACACAAGAAATAACAATAATCTGGTGATCAAATAAATAATAGTAAGTATGCTCTGTGGAAATCGTAATTAGGTGAAAGTTCGGCCATTACCCACGATTTACGGATAACCCACAGCTCCCGAGCATGGTTTGATTTGAATGGAATTCTATGCTACAGGATTGGGCACTCCTTGGTTGAGTGACCTTTTGACATAAAGGTTGATTTATTTTAATTGTTTTTGTGACTTTAATAACCTCTGCACAGATAACTTGCGTTCATTCGAGTCCATTTCGATTTCTAAACTGTAAATGAGCATTCAATCAATGTTCTTATATGAGCTTCTGTGGGTTAGTTTTGATGATTTATTTCTTAGACTATTCGGCTTTCATTTGTTAGCAGAATCTTTTAATAAAAAATACCTATTGTGAAACAGTAGTACAACTTAGTTTGTATCAGATAACATTTTGCGCCGAAGGCCGTAGGTTTGATGCCCACTGAGAACAAACATTGAATTTTGTGTTAGTAATGAACTTGTCTTTCTGTCTGAGTGGTATAACATAATTATGTGAAGTGTGTATTTACCTAAAGAAGTTATAAGTATAATAACAGATTTCTGGTTCCTGGTTTATTATATACTAGCGACCCGCCTGCGCGCCCCTGCTTCGCACGGGTGCATATATCATGCATGTATTATACATATAAACCTTCCTCTTGAATCACTCTATCTATTAAAAAAAGGCATCAAAATCCGTTGCGTAGTTTTAAAGATTTAAGCATACATAGGGACATAGGGATATAGGGACAGAGAAAGCGACTTTGTTTTATACTATGTAGTGATAATAGTGATTTATTACCTGTAGGTAATAGCTACGACAGCAATTAGCCGACCGTGGTGATGATTATATCTTGATATTTTGGGAACATTTTTTCATCCTCATCGAATGACAATACGTTGATGTTGTAAAAGAAAACCGGAAAGGTAACATCGTCTGTCATGATAGCGGGATCGGTTTCATAACAATGTCGTACGTAAACATTGGTTTCCCAGGAGTTGGCGACCGTTTTATTCTTTACGATCGTAAAGTTTCACCGACACTTGGTCGAGAACTTACCAAATTATTAAGGATTTTTTATCCTGTCACAAAAAAAAATCTTTCTTAACTATCACTGTTCCTCCTTTCGTTTTATATTAACTACTAGCTGGTACCCGCAACTTCGTCTGCGTACTTTTAATCTCTTCATCTCTTTTTTTCGCAATAAAAGGTAGCCTATGTTCTTTCTCTGGGTCTTAAGATTGTCTTTGCCAAATTTCATCAAAATCGGTTGAGAGGTGTAAGCGGGAAAGCGTAACAGACAGACAGACAGACAGACAGACAGAGTTACTTTCGCATTTATAATATTAGTTGGGATATACTTACCGTAATGTTTCTCTTTCCACTTAGTTAATTTTAATGCATGTAGTGTTTACATAAAATATATATAAAAAATAAAATAAAACTGTGCCTTCTTCTTCTTCGTACTTCAAAAGTGCGAGGGACGAAATGCCCATCTAAAATTTTACAATTTACATGCATGCACGGCTGCTTTTGTATGTAAAAACTCGTACGTTATTCAAATTTATTAATTATTACTGGTGTCGATTCTGTTATTGCATTATCCTAAACTAATCTAATCTGACAGCTCTAAAATTATAGCCGTTCTTGCTGTTTCGGTCGTTTAGAAAGGGATGGCAATATTTTTAATGCTGTCAAACTAGGTTAAGTTAGGAAAATTAAACAACAGAATTCGGCCCACTGTCAAATTTTATCGTATCGATGATCCATGCTCAAGGGGCACAGTCGACGCAGAATTAAAATCAGGGTCTCAATAAGGGGCATTCCTCGAACCGCACCTAAATGAACCGCACCTAGGCGAAGCGCACCCAAGTATTTCTTCGAAGCGGGTGCGCTTCGCCTAGGTGCGGTTCATTTAGGTGCGGTTCATTTAGGTGCGGTTCGAGGAATGCCCCTTAATAAGGCCCCGGCTTTATTAGGCCGCGTTACAGCAAAGACATTAAGGAGTAGCGATTAGACGTTTGACCTAAACGAGTAGTTAATTGTTGATCCAATTAACATGTAGTTTTGTTTGTCAAAGATAAACGAACGCAATTAACCATGATCCTCGCAATAGAATAAGCCACTTAACGATTTTTTTTCTGTATGTGTTAGTTAAATAAAGCAATTGACCTACAACTTACATCCCCGTGATCCCAGCTATACGGGAAATGAGTGCTTCCTATTTTATTAATTTTGTCTTTATCTTATGTACACACCATTGACGATAATAAATGATTTAAGGTTATGATATGACTAAATGTACATGAGCGGGAAAATCGCACCAGGCGAGCGGGGGGCGTTAAGCCACGCTCCCGCCCCGCGCCACTGTAATCGCATACACACCGCCAAGCAGCTTATAAAGGTACTGACACACGTGCTCAAAAACAAGCATGCTTATTTTGAGCATGCTCAAAAATCAACCGACGTACGACCAAATAAGCATGCTTATTTATAAGCACGACCTGTTCACACGTGCTTTTATTGAGCAAGGCTCGAAAAAAGCATGCTTCTAGCTCGAAAATAAGCACGTGTGTGTGCACCTTAAGGCATGATTAGCTCGACTTGACACACAGGCCTATCTGAAATTGCCAGTTTTAGCTAATCTTTGCTCGAGATTTTCCTGATACCCCGAACCTGTCCGTTAATTACTGTTTTATCAGCTGGCTTAAATACAACCGGGTGCTTTGGAAGTCTCGAACGGATCTGAATCATCGATACAGTACCTACCCGGCATGGAAGTTGAAGTCATATCTACACACAAGCTGTGATACAAAAGGCATCTGCAGTCAAGAAAACGTTAACGTTGATCACGATATAGCGGGTTCGATTCCCGACTCGGAACATTTGTGTGATCTGCAGAAATTTGTTCCGTTGGTCTGGGTGTTTTCTATGTATAATACAAAATATCTATCTAAGTATGTAATGTATTAAATAAATCAGTTATCTAGTACTCATAACACAAGCTTTAAGTAGCTTACTTTGGGGCTAGATGGTGCTGTGAGCATTGCCCAGGATTATTTATTTATTTATGTGCTAACGGACATTGCAAAAGTCTTCTTAACGCAGTTTATCAAACAGTTATGTATGTATTGTATTTTGGAACATTGATGTGGCGTAGACCTTTGAAGAGAACTTTACAGAGATCGACTTCCATGCCATACTTGTATTAATGTCTATCTAGAGTAAACGAGATAATAAAGTACCCCCAGGCAGTTGTACTCTAACTAAGCAATAATTTATCAAGGCTTCTAACTACATAAGAAATGGTTATTAGAGAAAGCGTTGATTATATAGATAAAACTCTTTATTGGAGTTGTCCTCGTTGTTGGTTTAAGTGACATAATGATCGCTATAGCGAAGTTAGGCGGTCTTATTACTGTTAGCTATCTTTTCCAGACAATAGTTAGATGAATGTCTTGTATAACGAAATGAGTGCTATGTATGAATGTGGATGGTTATAGGAGTGCAGGAAGGCCAAAGAAAATATGGATGTAAATGATGGTAAAGATGACATGGGTAAGAAAGGAGTGACTACTAAGATGACTGTATGAGAAGAATGAAGAGATCAAACCTGTTATAGGTATATTTTATAATTTTCGAATAGAGAGCACTGGTGGTCTAGTGGTAATAGCCCCGCCTTTCGATCCGATGGTCGTGGGTTCAAAGCCGGTATTGCACCAATGAGTTTTTCTGTTCAAAAATAAACGTGAACAATGCCAGTACTCTCAAACAGTGAAGGAAAACATCGTGAGGAAACCGGCATGTTGTAAAACCTAACAAGTTCAGCATGTGTCAAGTGCTCAAAAAGAGCCTCTTGAGGTGCACTTCAAATCCTTTCACCACACTGTTTCGAAAGAAACTAAAAAATTTTTTTATCCACAAGTTGTTTTTTTTTTAGTTTTCAAAGTAACATACTTATAATCAACTTACAACCGCTGGGGAATAAAGGTTCTCGAATGGCGACCACGAACAGGAAAACGAAGCGCGTGACGCCCTCCTACCCGATGGACTGATGAGTGATGACATTGTAAGGATCGCGGGAAGTCGGTGGATGGAGAGGGCTCAGAATCGTTCTTTGGAACGACTTTTCGGGTTCGGAATCGGACTCCTTAGGGCTAATGAGGATGATGACTTAAACAAAAGACGGTCATCTGCGTTTTACCTTCCCCGCTTTTATAATTATTGACCAGCACACCATGGGTTCCTGTCGGACGGCGACCTCGTGGTCGGCCTAGAAAGCGCTGGCGGGACGATCTGGATGCCTTTGAAGGTAGATGGTGGTAGGAGGCACATGATAGCGAGAAATGGAAGTCCTTGGGGGAGGCCTTTGCCCAGCAGTGCAAATTAAAAAAAAACTAAGTACCTACAATACATAGGCTGAATGGTTTCACAAACGTGAACAAAAAACCTAGGTATAGCTATAAATTCAGACTATATACTACTATCTCGTCTAAGCAAAGTAAGTAGTAAATTGTACATACATACATACATACATAAACTCACGCCTATTTCCCATAGGGGTAGGCAGAGACCACGGATTTCCACTTGCTACGATCCTGACATACCTTTTTCGCTTCATTCACTCTCATAACATTCTTCATACATGCTCGTCGGTTTAGGGTACTCTTGATCTGGCCTTTCTCTAGAACATCTGCTATCTGATCTAGATAGGTCCGCCGAGGTCTTCCCCTCCCAACAGTCCCATTCACACTCGCCTGATGCACCTTTTTCGTCAACCTTCTTTCATCCATCCTCTCTACATGCCAATTTTAATCAAAACTTGCAGTAAAGCATCATCTTTATGCGTAGTCCTTGCCTCTCGATGATTGGTTTACATGACTCCATATTTATAAGCGTGTAGGAGTACCATTTAATCAACAAAGTACATAGCTAAAGCAATAAAATACAAGCCTTTATGTTTCTACCTACTTATTCTATGCTGGCGGCTGCGAATTTGAGAAAATTTTAAATAAATGAACGTGGGTTCAATAGTAATAAAGCAAGCGTCGCGATCTAAAGCAGCAACATTATTAGGTACAATGGTAGCACACTTATAGAGGTGCTCTGCAACTACGGATCATGATTTTAGCAGCAAATAAATGTCTCTCTTTGTGTCTTTTTTTTTCTTTTCTTAGGTCTATCAATAAGAAAACACATTACACACATACGAAATATTCGTAAGGACCCTTTAATAAATGCACTTTAAATATTTTCACAACTGTTTCGATAGAAACTGGTGACACGGCATGAAGTGTTTTTTTTTATTTAATATTTAAGCTCAAATGCAAATTAAAGCATCGTAGGACTAACTCTCGAGCTTCCTTTGATACAAACATGCGTGACTTGCTGTACAAAGTGTGTACCCTTTAAAACGTAAGATCAGAAAGCAGGGTCACCGCTGGGCCATCGCTGCTTTATAAAGTACATAATTAACAGCTATTAAAATGTTAATCAATCACAAGTAGGCAGACGTGTCAACCAATCACAGAACACAGATCGGTGTGCATTGCGATCGCCATATTTTTGCCGTGTCCAAGTTAACTGATTGGTCGCCGAGATTTGACCATGATAGCGACCAGCCAATTACTCGACAGTTTATTGGGATGTGATCGTACGTTGATGTGTGATATAAGCTTCTGCTACAGCGACGCGACGACCAAACACGGAGTCTTTTTCTTAGCGTCTTGCAGATGGAACAATCAGATGGCCCACCGTATTAAGTGGTGGTAATAATGAATGTTTTTATGGTATCAACATATAGACTTTATACTTGACCTAGGAAACCATCACCTATAAGCACTGCATCGCAAGTCAATCTCAATGGAAACGTTGACCTACTATGCATTGTCCTATGTTCATCAACTTGAGGACATTGTGACATGACAAATGAAGAAGAAATAGAATTGAACTGAGACTTTTTGTTTTTTTTTGTTATTTTGTTTTGTTGTAGGTACTTGACAGTACATTTGACTACTTTTTATCCAAACTAAGATGCCTCATCGCCTCCGTATCAGATTCGCCACGTCGCACAGTGGGTGAAAATTCGTAGTTGCCTTTCATAGGATTTTTGAAAAAAAATCTTCCTTAATTGGGGGATTTAAGTAAACAGATTTGTTACAAAACTCAAAACATTACATAATTTTGTCGTTACGCGACTTTTTTGCGGTTAAACACCATGTAATACGAGTTTGTGTGTTTCAAATGTATGAAAACGAAATTTGTTTTCATCATAACTTTTTTTTTTATTCGAATGTAAAGCTGATACTTTTAGGTATTATAGTAGAGCTTGTAACAAAGCTATAAACCTTTCGATCTTAATCTGGAACGGACCGCTTCAAAAGATATGATTTTTACAAAAATGCCAGTTTTAGTGGTATTCATGTATGGGGTAATGTTCTACTAAGTTCGAGTTTGATCAAAAATTATGGTCATTATTATTATTTGATAGGTATCTTATCGCTTTTCAATGACTTTTGACCTTTTATCTAACCGATAAATAACAAAACTATTCAAATATAATTATGCAAAAGTGATATTTTGAATTACGATCATAGTTTTTACTTTTTCGATCACTTACGTACTATCTTGTTATTGATTACCCTTTATTTATGTAGAGCCTTACCTAGAGACCACTATTACTGTCCCTGTCTTCAATACGCATTGTGTGGGAAATTATTTTTGATTTACTCGTTCGGGTGATTAGGGTCAGTGCTTGACAAAACAGGTAATTTGAATGATTAGGGTCTTTGTATTGAGTGCAGGTACTATTTTTAGGTACCTAGATGGCTTTTACAGGTACCATGGGTTCTTGTTATGGAATACTAATTAATGATTCCTGATAACGCATTATTAGATTTTAGTTTAGACTATAAATACTGAGAGTTCCTAAATTTCATTTCACTTTTGGCTACCAATTAGTACCGAAACGTTCTCTTTACCTTAATTCTAATTTGCTCAGTATGGAAGGACTAGTGTCAAATCTTGACATTTTTGCACTTATGAGGCAAAATTCATTCAGTGCACACGTTTTGTTTGAAAAAGTGTTAGCTTCAACTCTTAGCAGCAACTCAACATTCAACAATTTCGAAGTGAACAACTCTCATGTCCTCGAGATAGACATGAAGAAGTCTCGGTAAGTGAATGTATAGTAACAACACCAAAAAAATCAATGGAATTTACTGTGCCTGAAAGTGTATCTGTGTCGACATCAACCTCTACATTTACTCCACGAAAAGAATTTGTTGACTTACATCCATTACAAAAAAGAAGGAGAACTGAAGATGTTCTCGCCAATTATGACTTTGACACTCTTTACTTCGCTTTAACCAAGAAAGCTGAAATAGAAAAAAAATGACTTAGCTGAATTATTAAAGCATTTACACAAACACCCCGAGAATGCATCAATCTTTCGATCTTGCATTAAGTCGAACAACCGAACCTGCTCTGCTGATAAGGCACTGGGCTTGACAACATCACTGAAGTTATCAAAATGGCAATACATCACTTTAAAGCAAACAACAAGAGATACGGGAAGTGATATTTTTCCATCTTATGATGCTCTAATAGAGTGCTATGTAAAAAAAGAAGACATGGTTATAACTGACACCGAAGTTAAACTCAAACTGCAATCTATTTTAGATAACACTGTCAACAGACTTTGTAAAACGGTGGAAACTGAATCTGGCAGTAATTACACTGGTCAGTAAGTGGGGATTTGATGGCGCCTCTGGACATAGCAACTACAAACAAAAAATAGAAGGCGATGATTTAAGTATTTTCATGTGTTCATTTGTATCATTAAGACTAGGTACTGAAAGAAAACACTGATGACGTTGTTTGGGAAAATCCTAAAGCATCCTCAACATTTTATTGTCGGCCAATATATTTTAAATTTGCCAAGGAAAATGATTTAAATATAAAAGAAGAAATGGCGTCAATAGAAAGCGAAATTACTGTTCTACAGCCGAGTGTTGTTGATAATGCCAGCATTAAACACAAACTTCACATGACTATGATCGATGGCAAGATAAAATCTCATCTTTCTGATACATCAACATCGACATGTGATATCTGCAAAGCTAAACCCACAGAAATGAATGACATCACAATGGTATCACAGAGACACCAATCTGTCGATATCTTTAAGTTTGGCCTTTCTACTCTACATGCACGTATTAGATGCATGGAATGTATTTTGCATATAGCTTACCGTCTTGACTTCAAGAAATGGCAAGCAAAAGGAGACGACAAGAAAAAACAATTGGCCGATAGGAAAAAGGATATCCAAGACAAATTTCGGGAGGAAATGGGGCTACTTGTGGATGTTGTGAAACAAGGTGCAGGCACTACCAATGATGGAAATACTGATAGAAGATTTTTCGCAAATCCGGATATTACTGCGCGAATCACGGGTGTAGATATAGAGTTAATTAAAAGCTTAGGCGTAATTCTTCAGGTAATATCTTGCGGAGAGTTTGTTGATGTGGAAAAGTTCCGACAATATTGTGCTTCAACAGCTCAAAGATATGTTGAGCTCTATGCATGGTACTATATGCCTTCAAGCGTGCATAAATTACTCATACATGGAGCGGACATAATTGAACACAATAACTTTATACTATCTCTGAAGAGGCATCTGAGGCTCGAAACAAAGATTTTAAGCATTCCAGAGTGTTTCAGTCACGTAAAACTAGTAGAATTGCAACAAATGAGGATATTATTCATCATTTAATGATATCATCTGATCCCTATATCTCTAGTTTTAGGCCTAAAATAAACCAACTTCGTTTACCTATTTCAGATGAAGCTAAATTGTTATTGATATTAACTTCTAGGGTAGATTAAAGAAAATATAGAATTTGTAGATAGTAGGAAACTTGTGTGACTCCGACCACTCCTTGTCTTTTCTTTGTAAAGCATCAAATCATTTGTTTATTAAATCGTTGTTATATTTAGTTGTTTCTGTTGTAAGTTATTTATATAGGTAGGTAGTATTTCTGTGATAGTTGGTAAAGTTGTGAATTGCATGTCGGTAATTGGTGCTTTTGTTTTATTTATTGTATATATATTAGAGTTATAAGATTAATAATAAGTCCGCTTCATTGTATATAGCAGTTGTAAATAAAATATTACTTTTTTAAATAGTTTTTTTTTCGATATAATATGGTTTAATAAATTAGGGTGATCAAGGTCACCCTAATTAATTAAACCAAATATTTTGTCATACCTGGTGGAACAATAATGAGTAGGTTTTGAATACAGTTATAGGTTTAAGTGTAGTTGTTAGTCGTAATTCAAAATATCACTTTTGCATAATTATATTTGAATAGTTTTGTTATTTATCGGTTAGATAAAAGGTCAAAAGTCATTGAAAAGCGATAAGATACCTATCAAATAATAATAATGACCATAATTTTTGATCAAACTCGAACTTAGTAGAACATTACCCCATACATGAATACCACTAAAACTGGCATTTTTGTAAAAATCATATCTTTTGAAGCGGTCCGTTCCAGATTAAGATCGAAAGGCTTATAGCTTTGTTACAAGCTCTACTATAATACCTAAAAGTATCAGCTTTACATTCGAATAAAAAAAAAAGTTATGATGAAAACAAATTTCGTTTTCATACATTTGAAACACACAAACTCGTATTACATGGTGTTTAACCGCAAAAAAGTCGCGTAACGACAAAATTATGTAATGTTTTGAGTTTTGTAACAAATCTGTTTACTTAAATCCCCCAATTAAGGAAGATTTTTTTTCAAAAATCCTATGAAAGGCAACTACGAATTTTCACCCACTGTGCGTCGCCGCACGTCCGTCGTCAGTATAAACGAGACTTTATATAAAGGTAGGGCACGTTGTGTGGGGGAAACAATTTGATTGCAATGTATGGCGCGTGTGTGACCAAACAAACCGGCTAGGGCAGGTAACACGGTCAGTTTGTATTAAGTTGATACAGTAGGACGATTTCGATAAAAGTATTAAAACTGATTATGAAAGATATGGAACTTACTTTTTACATGAATTACTCAGGAGAGCACTGGTGGTCTAGTGGTGGTCCGATACGATCCTAAGGCCGTGGGTTCAAAGCAAAACTATGTAGTTATGTATGTATAAAACTATGTAGTAGTAAAAGTTTTGTGTAGCTGTACTTACCAACGAGTTTTTTTGTTCAAAAGCTTCCTTTACTAGAATAGCTTTCGTACTCATGTACCTAAAGTTTTTAGTAAGAGATCAAAATTATACATAATGTTTGTTGAACTGTGTGCGATGTGATTGCACACATCCTGGATGATTGCGATGTCTTATAAAAATGTTCAGTTTTTTTCAGTGATTCATCTTTCATAATGTTGAAATGTGCAAGCGAGAAGCACATTTGCCGTCTCGCCTTAACGTGCCTTGTGAAGCACGGAACCATTGTAGCCATCCAAAAAACAAACACGCTGAACATTGCATAACGTCGATCAAGCTATCTACCCACGACTGGCATTGATACACAAACTCCTCAGCGGCCCTCATGACAGAAATGCTACCAGATTCTTGACTCAAAGCAGGTTGAATGTTTGCATCTAGTTAAAACTAGCGGTAGGTGAAAGTTAAATGCGTGTTTGGTCAATTATTGGATGTAGTCTCGACGCATTTGATTACATATCAAAATTCATTAAAATCACAAAGATCACTATGAAACATCTTCAAGCTAAGTGTTTTCTTATTCCAAGCCAAGTTTAAAAAAAATCGATTTGTTAAATTCTAGGTACTCTGACGATAAAACATTTTGTACTCGGTCGGCATCAAACCCACAACACAGAAAGCAGTTACTAAAAACTTAGCTGTGAGGCCATTCAAAAAATGCAAAAGCTACAAGCTACCCTACAACGTTAATTATGTAGGTATTTATATAGTTTCCTCTTATTTTACGATTCTCATTAAACCAGTTCAACCCATTGAAGAGCCTTTCTCTTTCGTTTCCGCGGGGAAAAGCGAGATGCAACATGTAGGCTTGAACGCTGCAAGCGGCTATGAATGAAATCAAAAGGAGAAAAAATCTATGCTGTTTTGCTGGTGGTAAGCACCAGTGAACGTTCGAAAGCCAAGTTATCGGTATTTACACTAACATCAAAATAAAATTTTATAAGTTACACTAGCAACATAATTAGTTTGTGTATATAGTTTCTATAGTTAAGAGCACCGGTGGTCTAGTGGGAGTGACCCCGCCTTCCGATCGTAAGGTCGCAGGTTCGAATCCGGTCGTGCACCAATGGATTTTTCTATCGAAATATTTATGTGCGCAATGCCAGTGTTCTTAAACGGTGAAGGAAAAGATCGTGAGGAAACCAGTTAGTATTCTAACAGGGGCGATGGGCTTGCAAACTGTCACGTATGGAATACTAACTACTGCAAAATGTGGGTATATGCCAAATGTAATGTTTGGACGTACCTCTGACTAACCCCCTTAGACATCCTCAAAGAATCTTGAATTAGTACCTACTTGGTACTGGGAGATCTGAAGGGATATCTACCGTGCCTGGGGATCAAAGTCGTGAAGCTGTTTCAGTTTTTCAGTTTTTTTTCAGTTAAACTTATTCTCAATCCTAATAAACCTCAAGAGGCTATTTCGAGCACTGGGAGAGATGCACATTCTGTAGCGCAACTTAAAATCGTAATAAAAATGACTTAAGCTTGACAGGTCAAACTAATGTCATATTCATACAATTTTATTGATGACGTACTTGCTAAATATTGCACGTAAATTCAAAACAGGTGAGGCACAAAATCCGTACCTATGTAGGTAATCGAGACAAGCCGGTTATTTATAAATGTCAGTTTCATGACGTTTTAGCGTGGTTTGACAGAACCTAGTCATAATCACGTGATCCTAGATCTTTTGTGAATAAATAAAAGTACGTACTTATTTATTTTTATAGAAAATATTAACCAGTGCTCGCTGAATAATTTTGCGTCCATTTCGCAAATTAAAGTTGGTTCATTCATGAAATACGACCAGGGAATTGTTTGAGAGCCACCAGGCGGAACATGACTGCTAATTAATGAACATGGCCCTGACCATAAAATATGAGCACATGCTTTTGTAGTTTTACCAGTGAGAGGATGTGTAGAGTACCCCTACCTTCCATTAATATTTTCTTTACAACTTAACTCAGGTAAAACGTATCCTACGATAGGAATTTTTAATACCATTTGCTGATGGAGCAAGCAAATGGTCCATCTGATGCTAAGTGATAGCGATCACTTGTAAGTCATGCAAGAACGTGCCCTATGATGCACTGCCCTGCCAACCCTCAAACCGAAACACAGTAACGCTCCTTTGAAGTAGATACAAGCATGATTGTATATAGTCCAGACCAGACTGCTGCTTATAATTCGATTTAGCCGTAAATCGCTTCCGTATTTTTACCTAGATTCGTTTGGAGGTATTGATTTATTTAAACATCCACCAATTTAGCAATATTTCAAACCTCAAAGGTTATTCGCACTAATAGCTAAATAAATCAATTTAAATCCGATAAACATGCATAATTTGAGCAGATTTCTAGTAATTTTGTGCAAAGCCGATAAATTACCAGTCTATTGCCAAACCTATGTATGATCGAAATCTAAAAACATTGACTTCATCATTGAATAGTTTGCTTATTGAATATTAAACGGGTATTTATCGTGTTAACTTATTTATTTTAACGACGTTCGTACGGGTACTAAAATATCAGATGGATATCTACCAAAGCCTATTAGAAGCTGCTTCTGTTTTTACCGGAGAGTCAAGGGTCACCGAGCGTTATGTTGTAGCTCCCAAACGGCTGGATTTTGATGATTGAGGTATCAAAGATTCGTCTCAACTTCCATCCAGTTACAGTCTCAGGATACCAAAAGCTTAAAAAAAAGGTGAACAAGAGAGCATGAATAATATTCTCTCACATGAAAACACAGCAAAATTGGTTACGTACAACATACGCTTCAAAGTTACGGTAGCCGCAAGTCCTCTGACGCAGCGCACCGTGCTATTTGCCGCGAAACTCCCCTGTAATATATCGTCGATGTAGGTAAGCTCCTAAACGTGGGAAGTTGATTTGTGGGATAATATCACACGATCATATATCTTGAGCATATTAATAAATCTTCGATGTATATTGATCTCACACACGTAGCACACCGGTGTACCGGCAATGGCTCCTGGTTTTAGTGTCCCATGATTCACTTCGATGGATGAAGGCAAAAATATTTTAAACTAGTAGCGCCCTGCGGTTTCACCCGCGTAGTTTTAAATCCCGGTATTCCCACGGGATAAAAAGTAGCCTATGTGTTATTCCAGACTATAATCTATCTCTGTGCTAATTTGCACAAGGATCCGTTTAGCCGTTCTGGAGTTATAGAGTAACAAACATCCATCCATCCATCCATTCATCCATCCATCCATCCACCCATCCACCCATCCATCCATCCATCAATCCATCCATCCATCCATCCATCCATCCATCCATCCATCCATCCATCCATCCATCCATCCATCCATCCATCCATCCATCCATCCATCCATCCATCCATCCATCCATACTTACATACTTTCGCATTTATAATATTAGTAGGACTATAAGCTATTGGTCCCATCTCCTTTTAAAAAGAGCGAGCGAGAGGAACACAAATTACTACTTGTGTAATTAATATTCTTATAACTGCATAAGAATATTAATTACAGGTAAGTTTTTAAAACAAAATAATATTTTTTTTTCTACAACGCAACTATAATGCTCGTAATACTCGTAACGATTATATGCTTCAAAAACTGGTGCTAAACCAAATAATATAATTTTTTTAATTTTTTCTCGCATGCGAATGCAACTGAATCGTTCTATGGTTCGAAAACTGGTGCTAAAATACTTGGCACTTCTCCGAGGTGGCCGATCTTTACGAGCGTGTTATAGTCTGTTACTCCAGACAGTCACACCACCACTCAGACAGTCATAACACAACCCATCTATGTAGTACGTCTGACATTTTTAAACATTTTCGCAAATCAGTCCCGTTTATTGAAAGACAAATGGTTTTTAACAGTTGTATCTAGGCGCCAGCGGCCCGATTACGCTAATGTCTGGCTATCGAGATGGCTTTCAGTTTGACATTTGATTCCCATCCACCCAAGGAATTTAGCATCCATCCCAAGGAATTTAGATACTAGATCCATCCTTAAGTTGCTATTACACTATGGGAATCAAATGCTCTATACAGTATTATATTATTCCTTGATCAAATGTCAAACTGAAAGCCATCTCGATAGCCAGCATTAGCGTAATCGGGCCGCAGTTCCGGATCAAGCCCCGAAAATCTTAGAGCTTGGTTTTTCCGTTTTTTATGTGATCCTGGTCCAGTCGGAGTAACTTTGCTCGGATCTGGTCGGGCATTAGTGTCAAAGTACCTAAATAGCGTGGCGGTGTAGTAAGTGGTGGGACATCTGCTCGAATTGGCAAGTAGTGAAAAAAATATCTTGTTGGGAACCAGACAGACAATATTATTGTAATACTTATTATTTATTTTTGTAAATGTTTTTATATTATTATTAAAGCGCCTATCAGAAGTGTCAGAGGACAAACATCTAAATTTATTACGCAAATATTTTATTAAAACTTAGATTAAAACTATTACCAATAACACGAGTTGAATCCTGAAAATATATAGGTAAGCCTACACAAATGCACCTAAACAAGATATACCTAGGTAAGTCCGTAACTTATATCTACCGCCTCTTCAGTCTAGACTTTGACGCTTTATTACGATATCATAAATATTTTATTCGCCAAGGAGTAGGTAGCACTATTAAATAACAGTGGGGAAACCACTGGCCAAATCTATATGAAATACGACAGACAGTCAGCCGATTTATTCACAGAAATATAAATCGGTTTTCTCTATTCCGTGGATTTATTATTGACCGCTGCATTTCAAATTGTTCATCATCTTTTCTCAACTCCCTGCATTCAAAGTCAAAAAGAAAAAGTTATTCATAAGTATCACTTTGAAACTCCTTAAAACTATCCTCCTCCAAAGCGTAAACGTTTAACAACCCCACAAAATATGCGCGAAGCCGAAGCAGCACGAAAAGAACCTTCTTGCACCTTAAACCCCTTCACCACACTTCGTAACTGTTAAGTGGAGGAAGATGGGGGAATGCCGATCACCTGAAAGAAAAATGCTCTATTTGTTTTTTCATTTGTCTTATGTTATGTTTGAGGTTTAGAGACTCTGCCTGCTCAAGCGTCACCAACCCTGCGCTGCAACGTGCTCGCTGTGTTTCAAGGCACCTTATTTAATAAGTTATTGGAGTGAGCGGTATTACCCGACACGATCGCCATTACCCCTGCTTCCCCTACTAGTGACAGAACAAGAATATTCTGACTTCATTTTGAAACTTACCTAGTCATAGTCAAACTTATCTATGTGAGTCTTAAGAGTCTTAAGATTGTGATGGGCTCGTCCGGGGAAGTCCTACAACTACGTCTTTTTCTGCCGCCAAGCAGCAACGCTGTGTTTCGGTTTGAAGAGTGTGGTCGCCGGTGTAATTACAGGCACATGAGGCTTAACATCTGTATGTCTCAAGGTGATGACGCAGGGCAGTGCATCGTAGGGCACGTTCCTATCGTGCGTGACTTACGAGGCAATGCTTTGTTATAGGTGGTGGTTACCACTTAACATTAGGTGGGTCATCTGCTTGTTCAATCAGCTAGTTGTATATAAAAAAAGACATAATAAAGCTGTAGGTGCGAGTCTAAAATGCAGAGCAGGGTTTGATGATACCGCGGGGCCGATGAGATGATATAAGTCAGGTGAAACAAAGGTGAAGACAAGAGCTAATGTGACTCTCGCTCGCACGTTTTCACTTGTTGATGGATATAAAATCACTGAACCCATTTTCGAAAAATCGCAAACAACCATTTTGTGTGCAATCACATGGCGCACAGTTTAGTAAAAACATCATTTTGATCGATACAAGTTTTCCTGCTTAAAAGTTCACTTTTCTAGTTCTTGTAGATAAGCAAACTTTTGAATAGGAAAACTTGCAGCGATCCGAATGGAATTTTGACCAAACTGTGTGCAACGTATGCACACAAAATGGTTGTTTGCGATTTTTCAAAATCTTTCAAAATGTCGAATCGTGTAAGCGAGAGGTACATTAGGTGTTGTCAACGCCTTAAAATACAGGGGCCAGTTCAGTTTCGGCAATCCAGAAATAACGCGATGGTCGACGGCGCCGTGGTAACCCAGTAACTACTCACCAGTTGGCAGACAACACGCCAATACGTTACAATTTGATGACCTCTGTCTGACTGCATGCGGCCCACTATTTTTGTGGCGAGACGTGCATTTTGTTTTTATCGCCGAGTTTTGGGTGGTCTTATTATACAAGATTCATATGTCTGAATCGCCATCTGTTCTGTGTTACTAATGGTTTGAAAAAGTGCCCCCCGAATTAAACAAAATTTTTTTTTAATATATAGAAATTATTATTAAAAAATTATATTCAATTTTTTTTTAATTTTTTTATGTGTTTTAGGTGTTTCACCTAGCACACCTTTGTTTGTACCATGACGTGTAATATTTTTTTTACGACCTCGGTGCGACCACCATCAGAGTCCGCCTGCGACGCAAAAGGTTGCGGGTTCGATTCCCGCCTCGGAACAAATTTGTGTACGATCTGCAGAAATTTGTTCCGTAGGTCTGGGTGTTTATGTATAATAAAAACAATCTATCTATGTAAGTATATCCATAACACAAGCTTTGAGTAGCTTACTTTGGGGCTATATGATGCTGTGTGGATTGTCCAGCATTATTTATTATTTATTTATTTATATGCTTACCAAATAAATTACTATTGATTAAACTGAAAGACGGCATTGTTGTATATATATGGAAATCGGTGGACAGAGAAGCCCTCAAAAACGTTCTTACGCAGAAAATACATTGGGATAGTCATTATAGCCTGCATAATATACAAATGAAGATATTAGGTGCAAAAGTGCATTGCCATAATAATGCTTTGATCGCTTACGACGACCTCTGTGGCGCAGCGGGCGAGAGCCTGCCTGCGACGCAAGAGGTTGCGGGTTCGATTCCCGCCTTGGAACAAATTTGTGTACGATCTGCAGAAATTTGTTCCGATGGTCTGGGTGTTTTCTATGTATAATAAAAAATATCTATCTATGTAAGTATATAATGTATTAAATATATCAGTTATCTAGTACCCATAACACAAGCATTGAATAGCTTACTTTGGGGCTAGATAGTGCTGTGTGGATTGTCCAGCATTATTTATTTATTTTATTTATTTATTATTATATTACACCGTTATATTTTGAAATCCCGCAATATATTAGTCCACTAAATCCAATAAGCTTGAATAATCATTACAATACATAAACGGCTACCTACAAAGATTTATTTTTAACCCGGACAGATATTTCCGAAATAAAAACACTCATAAATCGCACTCACGCGAGAATAAAGGAGGATTTAGCGACTAATTGAAATAAACTGCGGTCAAATACGCCATTATTCAAAAAGGTGTGGTAATACTCAATCATGCATTTACAATGCAGAAAAACTTTTGTTTCATATATGCATTTGTGTACGTTTTAGACATTATCTTCAGCATAATAATTAATCGGTTAGGTAGGTTATAGAAAAGATTTAGTACTTCACAATGAATTGAAACAAGTTTGATCACACAATTACTAAATATATTTTGACTTTATATTCCCTTTTTGAGAGTAGTAAAGCTCTTTGATAAGCGCTCGCCACCCCCATTACCCTCTTATTCTTAATCACTGCCATTTTATAGCGGCTCTATAGAGTATTCTTGTCTTTGTCACTTTCATGCCAAAGAAAAAAGTCAGCAGCAGACTTATCGGTCTGGTATGCTATTGGCGTGCTCAGCGTCCATTATGAATAAGGGGCTAGTGATTAAGCAATGGATATCAAATAAGTGTATCAGTAAATAATTACGTGATCTTGTATTAATACACTTTTTGTCACATTGTCAAAATTTTGCAATAAATATGAATAAAAGTAATATTTTGACTTGATAAGCTGTAGCCTCCTGCGACATGATACATTGCCGATGTAATTAGGATTTATAGGTGTTTAAGTGGGTGTAATAAATTGGATGCTAACTAAAACACAGCGATACTTCCTTTTCATGATTGAAAAGTGAAAGTCTGCGATGTTAAAATATGGGGCTTACAAGATATTTTTTATCTTAGTTTAGGCAAAGCGGGATCACTCGAACTACAAACCTGTGTCACATTTAAGCTTCATGTTTTAACTATTTTACAATACTACCATTAAGTACCTTAAGTTACCTATTAATCAAATTATGTAAGTACTTGTATTAAGTTAATTTTTTTCAGAAAAAAATTGATTTGATAATTTAACACATTTGATAATTTCACTCTCCGTTCACACCACGTTTTATTGTTCTTACCTTTGTTGTTCTAATCTTTGCCAGGAATTTCCTTCTGCATATTCGCGTCAAAAAAAAAACTGAAACAGCTTCACGACTTTGATCCCCAGGCACGGTAGATATCCCTTCAGATCTCCCAGTACCAAGTAGGTACTAATTCAAGATTCTTTGAGGATGTCTAAGGGGGGTAGTCAGAGGTACGTCCAAACATTACATTTGGCACATACCCACATTTTGCAGTAGTTAGTATTCCATACGTGACAGGTTGCAAGCCCATCGCCGCTGTTAGAATGCTAACTGGTTTCCACACGATGTTTTCCTTCACCGCTTAAGAGCACTGGCATTGCGCGTCAAAGGATATGTATAATTTCCGAAATAATGTTCAAAACATCATCAAACCACCTCCACATGTAAAAGTTCCAGCAATATTTACATTACACAATCCTATAAACATGGCGCATAAACCACTCTTAAGGCTCCGGTGACAGCGGCTCGCAATTTCGAGGTGCGATTGGCTATTATTTCATTTTATTTCATTTCGGGGAGGTTGTTTGAAAGAATAACTCTAAAGAAACACGCATAAATACTGTTCGAACACAATTAATACAATAATATAAGGGAAACATGCCCGAATCAGAAATCATTTTGGTATTAGTATGTTTGGTCTTACGTTTATCTAATACCAAAATGATTTTTGACTCAAGCACATTTCCCTTATATTATTGTATTAATTGTGTTCGAACAGTATTTATGCGTGTTTCTTTAGAGTTATTCTTTCAAACAACCTCCCCGAAATGAAATAAAATGAAATAATAGCCAATCGCACCTCGAAATTGCGAGCCGCTGTCACCGGACCCTTAATAAGTAATTACAAAATATCTAATTCCAAATGCTGTTCGTGCTAAAATAGTTTGTATTAAATTAAAATGATTTAGCAAAGCTACTACATGCCTCGCTTTGTTTATAATAATGTTTAATTTAATTGGAATTCCATAAATGGAATTCAATGGATGCGTAAATTCGTGATGTTTTATAGTGTATTATACAAATATTTATATTAATTGCTTGCTTCGGCTATATGGGTCTCCACAAATCATGTGATGTACTAAAACCACTGATGACACTGGTGGTCTAGTGGTATCTCCACCTTCCGATCCTGAGGTCGTGGGTTCAAAAAGCAGTCGAACAGCAATGAGTTTCTCTGTTCAGAAATGTATGTGCATAATGCTAGTCTTAAACGGTGAAGGAAAACATCGTGAGGCATCGGCGCGTTGAAAAACCAAATAATCTCTAAGAGCCTCCTGAGGCGCACTTAAAATCCTTTCACCACACTGTTTTTAAAGAAACTAGTGACACGACAAGAATAATAAGAAAACTCAAGGTTTTTGAAGGTATCTTAAACAAAAGCTTAAGCGAAGTCGTCACTGAGTTTCGGTTTATACATACACCATACATGCCTTTGATATTATATCAAAATTTAGGAGTCGGCACACCTTCAACCATTGAATACAGAAATACGGTTTAAATGACAAATGGGCGACTGGCAACGTAGTATTCAAATTCCTTGCTGGCAACCTATGTATTGTATCTGTCAGTGTGTCTTACCGTCAGTTGTAGTCAGATCCAAGGAATTTGAATCTTGGTCAGATCTATGTGACGTAGCATTATCCTGAATTTACATAAATAGTTCAAATTATATCAGTGCAAATCTAGAATCTGGATATTTTATTACGCATACTTTTATCTAGTCTTTATAGCCAATATGTAACTACATAATGTAAAACAGTATATAGAAAACAATATTAAGTAAGTAAGACATGAGAATTTATTAGTTTTTGGACCAGATAGTTATTTATTACATAATTTTTTCTTGGCATTAGCGAGAACTTTGGGTTTCATACATAATTATCATTTATCACACAAGGATACATTTCACACTGGCTGGGATTATCATTAATTAAAAGGTAGGTATCATAAAAATTCTTTTCCTATAATAATATTATCATAATGTTATTATTCAAACCTAAAAATTTAAGACGGTTTATGGTAGTTGGGTAACAATTTTATCAATTGGTTGATATTCCATATTTCCCATAGCACAAAGTCAAAGTATTTTATTGCATAAATACATGTATGAGAAGATGTCACATAATTATAATAATGTCCAATGTATTCTACTTAAAACTAGGCGTGCAATATTTTTGATTACATGAGAATATATAAAAAGACAAAGGAAAAAAGAGACAGTCAACAATATTATTATTTAAAAATACCTACAGTCAATAGAAACAAATTTAACAAAGTTGCTTTCTATATTTTAGTACCATTATTTAATACTCTTACCACTAATTATTTTATAATTCAGTATCTATATCTATGACGGAGGTGATTTGGTATCAAAATTATTATGCAATCAATAATAAAAATAATGAACATTAAATTACACAAGTACTTCTACATAAAAACTAGTGATTTTATGAAAAAAACACGTGTAAAAGAAGCTAATAATAAATAATGAATCAAGGCAACACAGGAGCTGGGTAACACAAACTTGTAAGTCCGTGGAAGTCAATTTCTTCTTTTTGATATAGAATCTTGAAATAGATGAGACGTCTAATAAAATAAATGAGAACTTTCTCGTTACTAAACTCCTCAGACACTCATGGTGAGTTGCACCATCTGACGTTACCAAAATCAAATCGTTCGTTAAATCAGAGATTTGCTACAATTTGACGTCAACGCTAGATAGTGTGGTATATATGTATATCAAAATGTAGTATATGTTCTTTTCAGCTTAATATCTGAAAGTGCAACTATGATATCTTTTTGGCCTCATCTAACGAATTGTAAACTGATCTAAGTACCTATTGATAGAATTGACAGATTTGCAAACGGCATGCATCAGCTGTCAAATAGTTTGGTTTAGTTTGTTGCTAGACTATGGGGATGCGATAAAGTTTTTTTGTTGCACAGATCCCCGTAGGTATATCTCTAAACTCAGCTCGTGCTAGGAGATTAACGCCCGGATTCTGAAAGGCCGATCAACGCTAATCGGCTGTTAAGTCACTTGCTATTTCAGCTTTTACTTCAAGTTAGATAGAGATAGCAAGTGACTTGACTGCCGATTAGTGTTGATCGGCCTTTCAGAAACCGGGGGTAACTGATTCATCAGCTGTCAGAAAAACATCAACTTCCATCATACAAATGTCTGCTCTCATAACTTTGCACAGAAGTCTACTGTGTCGGCCAGTAGGTATTTATTTATTTTATTTTTATTAATAAACAAATAGGCAATAATAAACTGTGCCTCATCTATCTCCTCATCCCCGACTAAATACCAAACAGACTTACCGGATCTGGGCATATTTCAATCAACATTTGTATTTACTCTATTTTAAGTTTTCTATTCCCGCCAGCTATCTACTGATTCTCCTATTTAGGCGTTTGTTTTCGTATTGAGAAACCGCTGATCGGTTACAGATGAATGGTTTATTTAAAAGGCGGGTTTATATGGAAATGTTTGGACTAGCCTATGTTTCTTTGATTTTGTGTTTTAACTTTCGAGATTTCTCCAATTTTGAATTTTTATTTATAAATAAATATTAGTGGACACCCCACACAGCACTATCTAGCCCCAAACTAAGCCAAAGCTCAAATATTTGAGAAATCTTTCCTTCATGATTATGTCTTATTTCGTTTATTATACGCATTTTATACTAGAGCACCGGTGGTCTAGTGGGAGTGACCCCGCCTTCCGATCGTAAGGTCGCAGGTTCGAATCCGGTCGTGCACCAATGGATTTTTCTATCGAAAAATTTATGTGCGCAATGCCAGTGCTCTTAAACGGTGAAGGAAAACATCGTGAGGAAACCAGTTAGTATTCTAACAGCGGCGATGGGCTTGCAACCTGTCACGTATGGAATACTAACTACTGCAAAATGTGGGTATGTGCTAAATGTAATGTTTGGACGTACCTCTGACTACCCCCCTTAGACATCCTCAAAGAATCTTGAATTAGTACCTACTTGGTACTGGGAGATCTGAAGGGATATCTACCGTGCCTGGGGATCAAAGTCGTGAAGCTGTTTCAGTTTCAGTTTTATACTAAATACAATCTAGCCGAAAAAAATGCTAATTTAGTGAAGTAATTTCATTTTGACCAATTTATTTTGCATAGGCTGATCTAAAAACTCCCATTAACACTTGTCTTATTGACTCTATTTAAGGCAAATAATACACCTCATTTGCTTGTGTGGGTGAAGACAGGTAGAGGGGCGTGCATTTTTAGAGTGGATGATCTCTACCTACATATTTCAAAAACAATTGTAATTTAAATGAAAATAATGTAAATATTCAAATAAAATATAACAGTGGTCACAAGAGTAACTGTTGTATGCCCTAAGACTCGATTGACCTTAAACTCGGTTGGAGGTCGAAAATGCGTCAAATTATCATCCAAAACTGCAGTTTACGAGGTATTAGATTTAAATCTATGATTTAGTATAACACTACACAAACTCGGGACTAGTAAGTTTTTTAAAATCTAGAAGAGACTGTATTTTATTGGGACGAGACACACGCTTATAAGCTTAGCCAAGGACTAAGCTTATAAGCCCTAATCATCAAATCAACTATGATAGTCCACTGCTGGACCTTGGTCTAGTCTGGTCCTCCAATCTAATCAATCATCCAGTGTGACAGAATCGTACAAAAGAATAAAGAACGGTGTACCAAGCCGTAAGTTCGTTGATTGTACTTCAAGACTTGGTCGCGTGACATGGAGATTCAAAGTGATCCTAGTGATTCAATTGTATAAACCTTTTGACATTGAGTAAGCTTGAGCAATAGCTCAAGTATCGACCTAAGGATTAGTAGTAATTAATGAATGAAAGCTAAAATGCTATTGTGTAAAGACAGCAGTATTTGTAATAGCAACCCGAATGATTGAATTGAATAGCATGTATTCGTAAAGACATCATTATTTGCGGATCCCTGTATAAATAGTGTTCAACACACATAATCTAAGTGCCCGAGTGCATAAGAATTGGAATTTTAGGCTAGGGCTGTCCGTACAGAAATGAAAAGATTTTTCAGCTCAATTTTGGTCTTCCAGGTATCATCATTTTAGACCAATGTCACGCTTAGCCCGACCAACGCATTTCAGTTTATATAGCTCTGCCTTGTGAGCAGTAGACCGTGGGTTCGATCCTCACCGTGGACAAAAACGTATTTATTAACAAAATAATAATAAACACGGATTTGTCACGTAGGTAACTTTATATTGTTTTACAGGTGAACACAAAAGACTTGATTTATAATATTCAAGTAATTTATAGAGAAACCATTTAGCTTTAAATTGCTTAGCTTACCGCCGGTTTCTGGAAGTTTGATCAAAGCTAATCGGCTGTCAAGTCACTTGCTATCTCTGTCTAGTTTGAAATAAAAGCTCGAATAGCGAGTGACTGAGCTTTCAGAAACCGGGGGTTAATATTTTATTCTACTATGTTTTACAGAGCAATAAAAATCAGTTAGCTACCTATAAGATGATGTCAACACTAAGGCAGTTCTGATTCTAGATATTTATGACCTAGGATTATAAGTAATGCGAATAAACTAACTTTGAAATCCACTATACGACATAGAATACGTAAATCAGGCGATAAAATCCCAAATACTGACTAAATTATCTAGAGGGCTAGGTTTGGCAACCTTATCGGCCACCCACAATAGCAATATTGAGCGTTAGCTAAATCCAAGCACTTTATAAGCAAAACGAGATGGGAATGTCTGAGTGAGTGCATATTGCGGCTATTTCGAATGACCACTCGGCTTAACATCCTTATTATAGTGTACACACGTAAGGGCCAGTTCAGTTCAGTTCAGTTCATTTATTTTTCTTTTAGGCATGTTATACATTGCTCTTAAGAATGTCAAATTCTGTCAAAGTTATGTTAGTTACATGCAATTTCACAATAACCTTAAATTTATAAGATTATGACATGAACAGGTGTGAAAAAATATTTCGCCGATAAATAAAACAATCAAAAAATTTAGGTGGATGTTTCTCACAGCACTATGTAGAACCAAAGACGTTTCAAGATGATCCTTGTGATTTTATTGAATAAACATATTTTTAATTTGAATTTGAATCAAACTAAATAAAGATTTTACTATGAGAACCAGATAACATCAAAGATATGTTTATATTTTTTTGTAAATATAAGGAATACCTATTAAAAATTAAATTGTTTGCAAATATGTCTGATAATTAGTGCTGCGCGGAGTTTACTTAGTGTAAATGAAAAAAACCTTTTAAATACAAAATAACTAGGTAACGCATAACCCTATCAAGAAAATGCAGCATTGTAATCTGAATAATCTAATAGGTCTCTTAAATTTTATAACTCCCTCTAAATAACAGATAAAGGGACAGCTAACATTTTGTTAACGCCAGAGAGACCGGTGCATAATTATATTATAACTAGCTGGTACCCGCGACTTCGTCTGCGTACTTTTAATCTCTTCATCTCTTTTTTTCGCAATAAAAGGTAGCCTATGTTCTTTCTCAGGGTCTAAAGATTGCCTGTGCCAAATTTCATCAACATCGGTTGAGAGGTTTAAACGGGAAAGCGTAACAGACAGACAGACAGAGTTGCTTTCGCATTTATAATATTATAGTTGGGATAACAATAACAATTATATCACCTATCGTTGCATAAATTTGTACTATAGAATAGAGTTGGACTATACCCTTTTTTATTGTTTGGGTTGCGTAAAACCACAGCATAGTGGTACTATAAGTATACGAGTATCTAAAGAGGAAAGAATATCAAAATGAATACTTAATTTTTTTTTTGGAAAGCTTTTCAGGTTTTTTTAAATCGATTATAAATTTACTACTTTTAAGATTTAAACTTATTTTTGTTTCCGATTTATACATAAATAAAATTGTTTTAGAAATAAAATACAAAGTATTAATTTACTCTTAATAAACAATTTTCTACTCTACCCAGAAAACAATTAAATTGTATGGATTTATGTGTTTTATCATGTTATGTTTTCAAGTGCTCCAAGATGCATTCTTTTATTAAGCAAACCAAAACTTCTTCGAGGTAAATATAATATGCTTAGTACACGTAAGTAAACATATGTCATTTTTCTTATTTTTTCTTCCCAAGTTTTGTTTCCTATCATGTTTCCTTGTTCTCTGTATACCACCTCCTTTACAGGCCGCCTTATTTATAAGAAGCCCGTAAACACGTGTGTTTACACCAAACTCTTGAAACGCTTCCTGAACTCAGTTACCGTTACGTAACTCAGTTAATCTACACTACGAGTATATAATAACATGAAAGACGAAAGATTTGTATTTTTGTATGTCTGTATCGACGAGACTCAAAAACAACTGGTGCGATTTCAATAATTATTTCAACATTACTACATTTTAGTATCCCTGCGTGAGTACCATAGGCTATATTTTAAACTATTTGCGCCCCGTGGTTTCATCCGCGCAGATTTTTTTCCGGTATTCCCACGGGATATAAAAAGTAGCCTATGTCAGACTATATATAATCTAAGAGCTTACTGTTTGCGCAAAATTCTTCTTTCCTCTATTTTATTCTTTCGTCTCTGAGCTCTGCTTATAAGAAAAGATTAAGCATGACAATGTAAAGAATATATTATAGTATATTTTAGCAAATAAGAATAGAAAACAAGCTTTTTGGTAGGAAAATTTCACTTTTGGAATGCAAGCGAAAAGCCACTTAATCGTTCAATAATAATGTTATTTTGTGAAATTTTGTAATAATTATTTGGTAATTTTAATTTTTTATAACTTCATTCAGTGATTTTATTTCTTTTTTTTTTATGTAAAAGATAGGCAAACGGGCTAACGGCCCACCTGATGGTAAGCGGTCACCGTCGCCCATAGACAACAACAACACCAGGGGCGTTGTCAGTGCGTTGCCTACCCTGAAGGACTTTATTAACATTTTTCTTGAAGCTTATTTTGCTTTGCTTCTTTAAATACTTATGTTGAATTGTGAGGGAAGTTTTTGACAGTTATCAGCCTTTTTAGCCGAAAACACACTTTAAGATGACCTACATACAGCCCATATTCAGAACAATTATCACACACAATAAAACGCACACAAACCTTTTATGGACAGCCAACAAAATCACAAGTGATAATTTATTTACAATTTACGATTGCCTTTACAAACAAAATCAATAACTACAATCACCAAAGTAAACACTAATATTTCGGTGCATGACTTTGTTGCATTCACATTGATTAAGACATTGAGGTAATAAATTACACAATACACAACAAACATGAAACAAACAACTTTCGACTGTCGAAAAAGGTAAAAAGCTCAACCGAAACTTTAAACAAAAAAACGAAACACGATCATCGGTAGTCAAACGACTACCTTCCTAAAAGACACGAGGGTAAGGATGTTAACGTACATTTTAGTGATAAAGCCAATGAAACAGTTCAAGAAAAGCAAAGGACTTTACTCTTAATAGACAAGGTCATAAAAATCTGAATAGAGTGCTCGACTTTTGGAGATTGAGATTGGAGCGGACTTTTGGAGATTGACGGCCGAATACTCAAACGCAACTCAGATTTAAGCACGTCTCATGTGACGAGTTTTTGACGGAATTTCATTAAAAACTGTCAAAAACCACGACTTGAGACGTGCTCAAATCTGAGTTGCGTTTGAGTATTTGGGTGTGAGAATTCTCAAAATATAATCCCACTCAAAAATAGGGCTCAAACGTCACTTTTGGCCTGAGCACATGAGTTGACATCCTGACTTACAGAAATATCTCTTGAAATAAATCGGTTCTCCAAACAACGCAAGACTTGAGGCAATAATTCATCAAACGATAATCCCTGCAGGCAGAACCAAGTCCAAGCGCGCACTTTCATGATTGAAATTTACCTAAATCTTTGCCACTAATCCCGGATGCCTTATTGTGCCAACACGCGCAATGTCAACAAATATATGGAATTAAATGGATGAGTATTTATATATTACTAATAACATCAACATAATCTGCCGGAAGAAGATAGCATAGGCTTCTGCTAACGTCTAAAAATAAAGTATAAATCATGGTGGACATTCCACACAGCACTCCCCCATCTAGCCCCAAACTAAGCCAAAGCTTGTGATATGGGAACCAGATAGTTGATATAATACTTTTTTTTGTAAATACATACGTTTTATATAATATAATTACACCCAGACAGGGAACAAACATCTATGTTCATCACACAAATGTTTGTTCTCAGTGGGGATCGAACCCACGACCTACGGCGCAGAAGGCAGATCTACTACCAACTGAGCCGTGAGGCCTGTCAAAAAATAATGTTACAAAATTTAAAAATAAATGTTAATATTATCTGTGGTTTGTTCGCCGAGATTAGTTTTTGATATGATTTCTCAACGAGGTTAAAAGGCTACTATTACAAAATGCTGTCCTTTCCGATAAGAGGTGTTGTAGTCACAACAATATTACTCACCTGGTAACCTGGTAGATGGAGAACCGTATTGATAGGGAGACAATGTAATCAAACAATCTGTATAGGAGCTTGTTGATGGCGCAACCGATTCCGTTGCAGAAAAGTGGTGGTAAACGGTGTTTCTGTGTCATATTGCGGATTATTGCACATCATTTTGCTGAACTTTGATACCTCCTTCAAAATATTACGCTCCTGGTACTTCTCATCGTCAAATGCCTTCAGATTGTGCTCAATTATGGATGCATTTTTGTACAAATTAAAATTACTCAAAATGATTTAGTGTTAACGTCAGAAATGAATGTAAATGTATAACAATATCTTATTATGACGTGCATACATACATATTAATACTATACCTAAGGTGTTAGACGTAGCATAGTTTTAACTAACCTGCTGACATTTACGCACATGTTTTAATCCCTTTATAGAAACCAATATATAATATTACTAATATACCACCAATAAATAAGGATTTAAATAATCCCAATTTTAAATCAGGCAAATTGTGGGCGACAGTAAACTTATGTATTTATTTGGCACTTCATTCAGTGATGCCACGAAACAAAGCTAAAGAAATCTGCGTCTTATTAGAAGGTGTTAGAAGTGACTAGGCATGGTGAACACCGTAGCAAATTAAGTCTAGATAATCCTTCAAAATATTGTCAGTAAAGTTGCTTATGTTGATGCAAGACAAGCTTCAGTTTTCTATAAAACGGCCGTGTGTGCTTGACATACTATACGTACATACTGTACGTAATATACGCAACTTTTGAGTCTTGAAAAAAGAACGTAAGGCCGAGTTTCAATTTATATGCATAAAAAAATGGTATAAAGGTACAATGATGTCAGTAGTTTTATAGTATTTTTGCCATTTAGAGGTGTGCAAAAATTTTCACAATAAACGTATTTTCAGCCAACTAGTATGAAAGGTTCACTGTTAAATCTAATTGAGTGAATTGCCGGTCTAGTGTAAACGAAAAGTGAGCTGACGCTCACGCGTAACAGTCGGCTCCTGAAAATACGTTTTTGGTGTGAACGCGGCCCAAGTCCTTCGAGCTTACAGGCTGTTAAGGTACTGATACGTGCTTAATTTCAAGCCAAAAGCATGCTTTATTTGATCCTTCTTCAAAAAAGCACGTGTGAACAGGTCGTGCTAGTAAATAAGCATGCTTATTTGGTCGTACGTCGGTTGATTTTTGAGCATGCTCAAAAGAAGCATGCTTATTTATTATATAAATAATAAATTACTGTCTATGTCTTATTTTTGAGCACGTGTGTCAGTACCTTTATAAGGCGGCTGTCGCATTGACAAAACCAAGGCTTTATTCGGATCGTACGATGTTTGCACTGCACGACAAAATCTAATTTATGATTGTAAGCAATGAAAACTGGAACAAAATTGCTCCTTCGATTGCAAGACCGGCTTCGTAAAAGGTTCTGGCGTGGGTGTATGAACAGAACGTTATCTGGGCTCTTGATTATGTTATTACAGGTATCGAATCGGTATTTTATAAGCTTGTTTAAAATCCAGGTGGGCTGATCGAGAGACATAATGGCCCGTTATTTATTTAAAAACTTTAGGACTAATAGCATTGTCTATCAATCTTCCTGGACTTGCAAAAATATGGTGTGACGTGTTATTTTAAAGAAACCATTTGTAAGTTTATGTTTAGTTGTTTCAAAACATTCAGCTAGGTATATGTAATGAAACATTACATAGATTGGTAGGTATATGTATTAAACCTCACCTTTGACGACCTCAGTGGCGCAGCGGGCGAGAGTCCGCCTGCGACGCAGAGGTTGCGGGTTCGATTCCCGCCTCGGAACAAATTTGTGTACGATCTGCAGAAATTTGTTCATTGGTCTGGGTGTTTTATAAAAAATATCTATCTATGTAATTATATAATGTATTAAATTTACTTTGGGGCTAGATAGTGCCGTGTGGATTGTCCAGCATAATTTATTTATTTTAATTTAATTTAAACCTGAATACCGTTCAGGTTTAATATCTGGATTAGATTTTATTTCGTTCAAGCATATATAAAATTCGCAAGTGTTAATTGGTGCTTATAATTGGTACTTGGTACTGAGAGATCTGAGGGGATCTACCGTGCCTGGGGATCAAAGTCGTGAAGCTGTTTCAGTTTTCAGTTTCAGTTAATTGGTGGCACATGCGTTTTCATAAATTTGTTAAGGTAAATTATATTATACTAGATTCACTATAATTCCGTTTATTTATACGATCTTGAAAATGTCCTAGACGAAGGCGTCAATTCTCCAGTCCTCCATGAATTCTTCATGAAGCTATGTTGTAACTCCCTACAAACTATCGAAACTGGAATCGATTGATACACTCAGCTCGCAATTCACGTCAAAAATCGATTCACGTCCAAAATCGATTTGCCAAACGCCGATCGCCATCCCGTTGTTAAACAAGCGACGCAGAATGACGAATGGAAAAAGGAAAGGCACGGATTAAATCGATGTTTTAATATGCTATTTGTATGTTTGGTCTCGTTCCAAGACGAGCCAATACTTTGTGGGAGCACCATTTTGCTCCAACGAAGTCAGCTCGCGTATATCAATCGACATCACGGACCCTACGACACATTACGAAACTCTACCTTATGCCTTTGTAATAAAGAGTGCAGGAAGAAATACAAACGGCAAAATAAAATTGGTGGTGACCGGAGGTGGCGCCAAAGGCCTGTAAGACGTCCAGCAAGCATTCCTTGACACTTAAACGGTTATTACACGGACAAATGATGTTTATGACAGAGTGACAGACGCGTAGAAGTGCATAACTTGTCGTAAAGACTCAAGCGTGAAGGCGATAAATTGTTTAACATCTTTCCTGGCGAAGAAGGTTCGCTTGGAAAGGTTAGCTGTGACATAACAAAACTAGAACTAGAACAGCTGCTTGTAAGTCAATCACTGTTGTTATTTTTACGCATGTTTAATGCTTATCTTTGAGGCAAAGGCAACGCTGGATTTGTTTTATGACTTCTTCAAAAACAAAGCTTATTCATTGTAACTGTTAAAAATTGGGTTATAATATTTATGATTCCAAAATAACATTTAAACATTATAATGAGGATCATAAAATAACTAATACCACTCTATTTTATAAAATGATGAATAATTTCACTGACTTGTGTTAATCCGAATCCTGGAAACCGCTCTAACGAGTTTCATGAAATTTTGTATTCGGATTTCGGAGGCGTTATAGCGATCTAGCTAGGATTCATTTTAAAAAATGCTGTTTTATCTGTGTTTTCAGGCAATGAAAATCATAAACTGAAAAATATGACTTCTTGACATCTATTGGCGAGTATTAATACAATTGATTTTTAAGCTACTTCAGTAGGACCGAGATGAGAAAAATCAGCAATTTATTTCAGTGAATTTGCACAACGGTTGCAAATGCCTAATTTAATTGCAACAGAAACTGAGCAAACCATTTAGATGATGAATTTGCAAATCAATCACTTTTGTGTCAAACCCATTCAAAATATTCGATCATTTTGCAGCCCAGCCCTTTTCTCCAAGGAACTGCTATGTCATTCATTTCCAGAACGCGCAAAGCACTCTTAGGAGTTCGTAAAGTGCGAATTTCTCAAATGTGAGCTTGGCACTTGGGCTAATCGCTCAAGCAACTTCGTCAATTCTCGAGTGTTAGTACCAGGAGAACATCAATCAGCGAGAGCTTGACGGCACACGCAAAGCCGGTGGTCCAATATTTGCGGGCCAATTGACGCGACTCGTCGCATACTTATCGATTCTTATCGATTATTATATTCGATAAATCTTACGTCTAGACGGTGCCTGCCGACTCCGCTTTCAATCGCTCGCGCGTGTGTAGAATGCTTTATATAACGAAATGCAGTTTTTATTTTTGAATGCAAAACAATGAAAAGTCGGGTGTTGCTATGCAGGCAAACATGAATGCCTAGTGTCTTATACGTACAGTTTTATCCATTGAACCGGCTCATACATTCTTGGGAAGAGTAAAATATCCTGATAACATCCCAATTTTTGAGACTGCACCACATTTTATAACTTTCACAGTCTCATCGTTATTTTTTAGCTTGCGCTCTTGTCTGTTCTGAATAAATACATTATTAATAGTTTACTTGCTGTAGATATAGATGAACCAGCCAGGATACACGATAATAAGCCTTCTCGATCCACTGCACTGCCTTCCCGCGATCCTTACGAATTTGTCAGTTAGTTGGGTATGTATCTGAGAAGAGTCGAATAAAAAAAAGTTCAAAGTCAAAAGTTATTCAGAGGCCTTCCTCGTATATCACTGATTTTTAGACCCGACTTCTACCTAAATAAGGTGAATTATTAGCCGATAAAAGCAAGCAAAAACGTGAATACCGAACCGAAGAGTAGTGTCACTTGTTTTTTTTAAAAAGCGTGATTAAAAGTTTTTGATAGCGGCTCAGGCTCTTTTCGAGTATGGACACATGTTTTATAACTTTGAAGGCTGCTTTACGACAACAGTTTCACATAATGTTTTCCTTCAAGCTGTCAATCGCAAGTCAATACTCTTCAAACTGTTGCACTGTGCACATTTTTGACAGTTTTGAAACGGCGGCCTTAATATCTGAAGGCGATGCCGCTACTAACACACAGTGCTTTAAATATTCAGGAGAAAGAGTAAGAAGTTGAGACGCAAATAGTTTTACATTGTGAACTTTATAAATTTTATCTTCAGCGATATTATTAAATTTATCATATACTTTACTAGGCAAACATGTTTAGCATATTAATTACTGTTTTAATGTTTAATTGAGCGATTCAATCAAATATTTTATTATCAATTTATTGCTGTAGATAGTTAGATACAATTTATAACTTCCATTTCATATAACTTTGATTTGGGATGTAAAATTGTTAGAAAACCTTTAATGTTGACATCTGAATCATTTAATTTTGATTTACTCTGACACATCTAATATACGGTGGCATGCTAGTAAGCTCTATTTTTATTTATTTATTACCAACGAACCTATCTTTCTTATACTAGCTGATGGAACAAGATGACCCACCTGATGTTAAGTGGTTCTTGGATAATTAAAATTTGTACAATAAAGATTTTCTTCAAAGCATTGCCTTGTATGTCACGCACGATAGGAACGTGCCCTACGATTCACTGCCTTGCGTCCATCAACTTGAGGCTTACCTGTGCCTGCCTGTAATTACACCGGCAACCACACTCTTCAAACCGAAACACAGCGTTGCTGCTTGGCGACAGTAAAAGGCGTGGTGCGGTGGTACTTCCCCGGGCTAGCCCTTCACAGAGAGCTCTACTACTCTTGAACTAATCTTATCTAGTCTTGGCTTTACGTTCCAAAGTGACCATTAATACTTACCATCATTACTTTTGACTTTGTACAGTTGACGATGATGATAATGATTGTTACAATTAGAGGTCCCAAAAAATATTTCAGCATAGATGCAATTCTTACTATCTTTCAAAATGTTGTGCTTAAATTAACATATTTTTTTTTATTTAAATACAAGTAGGTATCAAATACACAAATGCTATATCTTATTTTACAGATTTGGTGCAAACTGAAATGGAGGATAGAATAGGTAAGTGTCGAGATAGTTTCAATCTACTAGTCATTGATGTAATTTTTAATGCTTTCAGGCGTAAACAAAACATTTTTTGATTTGAGATTCCAAATCCTCTGATCATTAAATTTTATTATACGAAACTAAATCATTGGCTTGAACTAAATGCTCAGTATATCAACGTAATCCTCTATAATACACACTGACAAACAATTTCGTTTGATCTAGCTCTGCACTAAATTAATTTAAAACTCAAATGAATCGTCATTGGATTATTCCGGCTACATTTCTATGTAGATGACTTTTATTGCTCTGCTTAATGTATTATTGCGTTACTGTATGTTTAATGAATCACCAATAATTGTATTTTATTGTTGACCACAAATTTTGTCTTTGACTTATCTAAGTAATGAATATAGGCTTTGCCGTAGTTAGACGAGAAAATTATTTATTTCACAAAATAGAAGAACATAGGCGCTTATATTTTTCTATTTTGTGTGCATAGAAGCATTTTTTTCGACTATGTGTGCCTATTTGCATAGCGCTCTATTTGAACTATCGAAGAGAAATGCAAGGGGTAGGATAGAGTGGCGTTATGAAGAGGAAGCCTGTATGCAATTGGGACCAAACAGTTTTTGTAGTAGAGCTTTTTTACCATGAAAATTTCTGCTGACAATCCAGTTCGAAGGGTGTGGGTACCTTACGCCTAAGTTGATGAACGCAGGGCACTACATCGTAGGTCACGGTCGTTGTACGTGACTTGCAAAACTACGCATATGTTGGTAATTATATAATAACATCAGGAGTGTGCCATCAGATATGTTATCAGCAAGAAGAAGTTAAAAAACAACAGACTGCTATGAATCTAAGAAATTCACTCAACATAATAATTTTGAGAGTTTGTTTGAATCTACGGAAAAACAAAATCCACACAAACGTCAGTTATAGTAACCAACAGTTTGTTTTACACATGTCTTTACATCCAGCAGTAATTCCTAAAATCCTCTAACCCCAGATGTCTATACAAAATGCGATTGCTTTTCTCTCGCCGTATTGTGTCACTTACCATAAATCGCTCGAGTCAGACGTGCGGTTCTTTCGTCCGCTTCATGGCATATCCAAACACCGGTTTATGATGTCAAACACTAAATGAGTAGGGTGTTCATAAAGTGTTTGTTTTCAGGACAAACTTTACTTTGATTTTGACGAGCATTTATGAGAAATGTAATGTCAAATCGGGCCCATATTTTGGTAGAGATCAACCACTCTAAAAATGCACGCCAAAAAAATGACTTAATTCAAAAATGCGAGGGACGAAATGCCCATTTAGAGACGCAATTATAATTTTATTCGTCATTCAGTTTCCCGCCGAACATGAAAGTGACACTTTCATGCCTGGCGAGAAACTGAATGACAAATGAAATCGCTAGGTGGCATGTATTGCATCTATACACCTTATTTGCTTGTGATGGTGAAGGTAGGTAAAGGGGCGTGCATTTTTAGAGTGGATGATCTCTAAATGGGCATTTCGTCCCTCGCATTTTTGAAGTAAGTCATTTGTTGGTTGTATTTCGGCCCTGACGTCAGCAACCAGAAACTCTTGCTAAATTAATTAAAGAGCATGTGTTGTCTGCACCGAATACCGCAGTGTCAAGGAGTTTCGCAGACTCCCTCGGAAGCTTCTGTAGGCGTCATATTTCGGCCAAAACTCTGCATCTCTTTAGGTCGAAAGACATGCAGCTATATTATGAGATGCCAACTGCACAAAGCTCATGACACATCCTACGCTGTCAAAGCCACAAGTACAAACAACAATGTGAAAATAGATTCTATATGGGTTGTTATAGTGTCAGTTTCACAAGCACAGAATTTATTTATGTAACATTACTATCGATTACGATTTCGAAGCGCTGATCCTATTTACTAAAATACCTCAACATCAAAAAAAGCATATTAAGCTTAGTTACATACTAAGATTTATAAATAGGTAATTTTCTTTCGATATCTACGCATGTGAGTGTTCATGGGCACCCCAAACCTATTTAACCGCAGCATTCTTTCAGCCATTCGTGTCTACCACACTTCAATAGCTTGTCTGAAAAACATTCATAAAATCCCATCAAGCACACAACTGTCCACCATCCCAATCTAACCTTTACCCTCCCAGCTATAAAGATCAAAGTGCTCTCAAAGGTTTGGATCAAAGAATGGTGTCACAGGATCACTGGGACTATTTGTCTTGTCTTTATAACCACTCGGATGGCAACTGACGGACACTAACGTTTATCGAATGACTTTAAATTTAGATTATTGCTTTTGTTCGATACGAACTGTGACAAAGATACCTATTTACATGTTTCCAAAAATAGGGCTGATCTCATATAGCTTTTTCTTTTTATTTCGACGTTCGAAGAATTATTGTTTATTTGCGTCACCGAAATCTGTGTTTTATGAGTAAAATAGATAAAATAAGCCGAGACCATCCGATGGTTGTTTTATAGAAGTTGCTGATGGAACAAGCAGGTGGCCCACCTGATGGTGAGAATCAGTCATCACCTATAACAGAGCCCTCTGTTGCACTGCCCTCTGTCCATGCATGCATCAACATGAAACATCAAAATTTTTAACCCTTAGCAAAGAGGTCTACTGTTAATAATTAATTATAGGTGATTGCCGCGGCCTTTAACAATTCACTCATAGCACGTGCACCAAGGGTGTGCACAATATTCTATACTAGTTGCGCCCCGCGGCTTCACCCGCGCAGATTTGAATCCCGGTACAAAAAGTAGCATATGTGCTATTCCAGACTATACTCTATTTCTCTGCCAAGTTTCATCCAGATCCGTTCAGCCGTTCCGGCGTAAAAGAGTAACAAACATCCATCCATTCATACTTACAAACTTTCGCGTTTATAATAGTATTAGGATTGTAGCAAGGATCATACAAAAGAATGATAGGAACCAAGCCGTAAGTTTGTTGCCTGTTCTTCTACACCTTGGTCGCGATCGAACTGGCACCTATATTCACTTATTTTTAAGACGTTTCAAAGTGATCCTGATGATTAAAGTGAATATTTTGACAGCCTACGTAGCTCAGTTGGTAGTAGCTCTGCCTTCTGCGCCGTAGGTCGTGGGTTCGATTCCCACCGTGAACAAACATTTGTGTGATGAACATAAATGTTTGTTCTCTGTCTGGGTGTTATATAATATTATAAGTATGTATTTACAAAAAAAAGTATTATAAGTAGTATATCAGCTATCTGGTTCCCATATTACAAGCATAAGCTTAGTTTGGGGCTAGATAGTGCTGTGTGAAAAGTCCACAAATATTAAAGTGAATATACATTTGACGGTGAAGAAGGTAGGGCTCATCTGTCTGTCAATAGCAATACATAAATCTAAAATTAAAAATGAACGAAAAAATCCCGAAATCTAAATAAAACGTATATCCTAAACAAAATTAAACGGCATCGCGTAAATTAGCTCACTTTTCGACGACTATCAGTTATTTACAAGCCACTTAATTATCAAAATCGGTACAGCACGTGGGCCAGACGTGAAGATGCTACATTTAAATTAAAGCTGTGGGCGGAAGATAGGTATAATAAAGAATTAAATTAATTTAAAAATACGTTAGAGATTGTCAACATAAATAAAGTAATTATGTGATGAGAAAAGACACAGCTTATTGAGGTTAGCTGGCTTACTAAACTTTTAAGAAAATATTGGTTTTTACAAAACTAGGTGGCAATACTGGAATTTTAATTCATAAAATTATATATTTGTTGCTAATTGAAACTACATGCAGATTTAAGGTACTTAAAATTGATTAAATATTCAAACTATAAACAGATGAATGAAAGATTATGATACTTATCTATTGACGTGTTAGATAGATAGATAACTCTTTATTGTTTATCACACAGAAACCTAGTACAGAGAAAAATCAAACATTTTAGGCGAAACAACGGGCGACCTTATCGCCGAGGGCGATCGCTTCCAAGCAACCTTGGAAAAAGCAAGGATAAAAACTATTCAAAATTTGACGTGTTTTCTCGTCGAGCGCTGAGCAGAAAGCAAAATTCATGAGTTAATAAGCCAGCCGTTTCACTATACGCTGATATGCTTTTAAAAACCCGTCAAATACTTGAATATTAATTATATCACTTATTATAAGTTCATTCATGCGAGCCAATGGCGCTTTACACGTTTCTACATCGCTATGTTTTGTTGCAGAGTAGTCGTGCGTGGGGAATCGAACCTGTGGCCCGATTACGCTAATGTCTGGCTATCGAGATGGCTTTCAGTTTGACATTTGATTCCCATCCATCCTATAAGTTGCTATTACACTATGGGAATCAAATGTCAAACTGAAAGCCATCTCGATAGCGAGACATTAGCGTAATTGGGCCACTGGCATGATCTTGCCATCGCGCAAAATCCTAGGTATAAATTCTGTAACTTTGATCCCCAGGCACAGTAGATAACCCTTTAGATCACTAAACTTGCTGATTATTTGAGAATGACAATGGTGTAGTCTGAGGTATGTCCAAACACCACCTTATTCTCTTATTCATAATTCCTGCCATTTTATAGCAGCTCTATAATTCTGGTCACTGTCACTTTAATGCTAACGAAAAGAGAAGCAACAGACTTATGGTCTGATAAGCTATTGGCACGCTCAGCGACCTTTATGAATAAGGGCTTAATTCTCTAAACAAAATCACGGAAAGTTTCTCCTAGTGAATCGCTTTTGCATTTGTCTAGCCAAAAGACTCACGCGGGAAGCGCTAGTAATAAGTGAATTTTAACAGAATGCCACATTGATTGAAAGCTCACAGTGAATTTCGCTGTCACTTGGGTGAATGTTCCGTAATGTTCTCTGCCGTAAACAATTACCGAAAAGAACTGCCATATAGTAAGGTAATCAAATTGGTAATTTTTGGTTATGACAGGACTGCGACAAGTAGGTACCTAAGGTTTTCTTTTCTGACTACTTTGTGACGTTTGAGTGATTGCTTTCGCAAACCTATCGCAAGTTGTGTAATAAGGAAGATGGACCTACAAACATCACAGTCATCAAAATAATGAAGTCACTTTTAATTAACAATCTCTAATGAGCTGTAACTGGTTCTGTATCATTGCCTAATGTCAGGTCAAATCTATAACAATTCCATTGGAATTCTCAAAACAAGGTGTCCCACGGTCAGTGGTCATTAATATAATTATGCATAAAGTGTATTGTATTGGACTCCTGTATCCTCATTTACACTCTAAACTGGTATATTATGCGTGAAGGGTGATCTTGTTATACTTGTCGCCAGCCTAGCACCGCTCAAAAGCGCAAAAGTTTCCTTGGGGCTTCCCAGGCTTGGACCTGGGGTTTCCTATGATTTATTTTCGTTGAGAAGCTACGCCATGATAAAGTGACTAACAACGTAGGTATATAGATACTAGCTGGTACCCGCGACTTCGTCTGCGTACTTTTAATCTCTTCATCTCTTTTTTTCGCAATAAAAGGTAGCCTATGTTCTTTCTCAGGGTCTAAAGATTGTCTGTGCCAAATTTCATCAAAATCGGTTGAGAGGTTTAAGCGGGAAAGCGTAACAGACAGACAGACAGACAGATAGACAGAGTTACTTTCGCATTTATAATATTAGTTGGGATAGCTATGTGCCAAAATCTTACGTAATTTAAGGACGTACCTCTGACGTAACAGAAAATTATTTGAGGATTGTCTTAGGGACTGCTTGGTACTTAGAGATCTGCGACGATATAAACGTGTCTACAGGTTGAAATCTTTTTAAAGAAAGTGTTTTTCTTTTTTTAACCGTCTTTAATGCACGAAAATCGTCTTCAAATGCACTGGAAAACACACTCATACATTTATAACTCAAAATTAGTCAGATCTGACTCAAATTTAAATGGGAATTCATGACAAGAACCAGGTTTACGAAACGTTGATTTTTTTATTTCAACGCATTATTGTGTACCACCTTGTGTAATATAAATTTAATTTACAATCAAGATTCACAATACAACTGTCAACTTTAACATATTTTGGCAATTTTAATATAAATTGTATTAAAAATCTGTGTTGATGCTTCTAATTATTAGAAACTATAGATTGTGACGTAAATAGGTATTATGAATAATTTAAGTAAGGTATATAATTAAGTTTATATTTTTTGTGCGTGGGTGAAAATCAATATGTTATATAAGGCAACATATCTTAATATAAGGCAATCATACTCTTTAAACAGTACTTATGTATGTATTTACTTGGATTTGCTTAATAATATGGAAAATTGTAAAATGAATATGAATCTATGAATTTAAAGCTGTGTATATCGTTCACACATGACTTGATTTCTACGCTACTATGTTATAAACTAGTAATAGGTACATTATGTAGGTATGACAGCCTACGTAGCTCAGTTGGTAGTAGCTATGCCTTCTGCGACGTAGGTCGTGGGTTCGATTCCCACCGTGAACAAACATTTGTGTGGTGAACATAAATGTTTGTTCTCTGTCTGGGTGTTATATAATATTATAAGTATGTATTTACAAAAAAAAAGTATTATAAGTAGTATATCAGCTATCTGGTTCTCCCATATTACAAGCATAAGCTTAGTTTGGGACTAGATAGTGCTGTGTGGAAAGTCCACCAATATATATATATATATATAATACGAATAATCGATTAATGTACATACATATATATATATATATATATATATATGTATGTACATTAATCGATTATTCGTATTTCATTCAATATAACAAAAATATCTATTAGCGCTAACTAGTATTTACAAAGTGTACAAAATACACATGTAACAATTGAGCTATCTCAGACAGTTACAAACCATCTTGAGATAGCTCAGACGATCCAAATCAGGGCCTACCGGAAGCAACCCCGAGACACGGATTTAATTTATATAGGTATAATTATGAATTTAGTAAATAAATAAATTAATAAATAAACATGGTGGACATTCCACACAGCACTCCTATCGCCCCAAACTAAGCCAAACCTAGTATTTACTACTGGTGTTATATGGGAACCAGATAGCTGATATGCTATTTAATTTTGTACTTTTTTTTTATAAGTTCATAATATTATTTAGCACCCAGACGGAGAACAAACATCTATGTTCATCACACAAATGTTTGTTCTCGGTGCGGATAGAACCCACGGTCTGCGGCGCAGAAGACAGAGCTACTACCAACTGAGCTGTGAAGGCTGTCAATAGTGACAGTTTTTATTATTCTTATTGATTTTCAGCAAAATGTGAACTACAAATTATTAGTAAAATCTCACAGAAGCCATTTGTAAAATATACAAATAGAATGATTTCTTGGACCTCCCGTTGCCTAATTAAGTATATCATCCGTTTTACCTTCGAAATAACGATCAGAATTATAATATTTAAATCTATAATTTAATAATCTAAAGTCTAAAATAACTGTTCAGCTAATAAAATTTATTTCTTAGGGCGTGCTTAATGAAATTTTAATTGAAATTGATAATAAAAGAATATTAACAAAATTTTACTGCAAGAATTAAATATAATTATTATGAATAAATAAATGAAACAGTAGGTAATATAGATCCATAAAATAAGTTAATTTAACGTAAAATTATTATTATATAGTGGTTCCTGTTTTTAAGAGCACCGGTGGTCTAATGGGAGTGACCCCGCCTTCCGATCGTAAGGTCGCAGGTTCGAATCCGGTCGTGCACCAATGGATTTTTCTATCGAAAAATTTATGTGCGCAATGCCAGTGCTCTTAAACGGTGAAGGAAAACATCGTGAGGAAACCAGTTAGTATTCTAACAGCGGCGATGGGCTTGCAACCTGTCACGTATGGAATACTAACTACTGCAAAATGTGGGTATGTGCCAAATGTAATGTTTGGACGTACCTCTGACTACCCCCCTTAGACATCCTCAAAGAATCTTGAATTAGTACCTACTTGGTACTGGGAGATCTGAAGGGATATCTACCGTGCCTGGGGATCAAAGTCGTGAAGCTGTTTCAGTTTTTCAGTTTTTTCTGTTTTTAGGTATAATATTAAATGCCCCTAATGATCGTAAATAATAAAAATCATAAAAACTTATTTTGGTCAATATAAATAACTAGCAGCCCCCCGCGGTTTCGCCTGCGTAGTTTTAAATCCCGGTATTCCCACGGGATAAAAAGTAACCTACGTGCTGTTTCAGACATAATCTATCTCTGTGCCAAATTTCATCAAGATCCGTTTAGCCGTTCTGAAGTTATTGAGTAACAAACATCTATACATTCACACATTCTCACATACGAGTACATCTATCCAAACATTCACATTTATAATATTAGTAAAGAAAATTACAACTAATAGTTACAATTATTTACAAAATGTACAAAATATACAAAATACATATGAAACAGTTGAGCTATCTGCAGACCGTTGCAAACGATCTATAGATAGCTCAACTGATCCAAATCAGTGCCAGTCGGAAGAGAATATTAGTTAGAATAGTTCTAGTTTGTAATGTGATAATTTTAATTTTCATATCAGAACTAGGTACCACAGCTTAGATGTTCTGTATTCTTATAATTTGTACCACATTATTGTTATTTAAAAAGAGCAAATTATATTTTAAGATAAAAAAACAAAGATAGTTGATTTGTATTGTACTGTAAAATTTATTTGCACTAAAACTCTTACCCACCCAAGTTGCGAAAATATCACAAATTTGAACATTATTATCCGAACAATGAATAAATTTAAAGATACAAATCACGTATTTCATGAATAAGAAAATAAACGAAATTACGTCCAAAATACACGCGGTGATCGATGGAGTAATATTGATATCACACACATCACGAGAACCAGTACAGTTAAGACCCACTACAGTCTTTATAGCCACACTCTAAAACACTGGACGTGGCGTGGTAGACGTAGCGGTAGCCTTCCGATCCTAAGGTCGCGGTTTCAAAACCCATTGTGAGTTTTGAGCTGTGTGAGTTTTTCTATTCAAAAATGTCCACAGAACCAGTTCTCTCAAACGGTGAAGGTTTCAAAATGTGTCAGGCGCTCAAAAGGAGCCTCTGAGGTGCACATAAAATCCTTTAACCACAATGTCTCGAAAGAATCTAGTGATACGATAAGGAGATAGCCACCGTAGGCTGTTGGGTGAATTCCAACCACAAAGTACCCAGCGGAACTTTAACAAATATTCTTCCCGGTTGTTACACACTCGTAAATTACCAAAAATAATCGCTGCCAATTGAGATATCAGGATTCCTTGGCCAAACTCCATATAAATATCCACTTTAACACCTGAATCATTTGGTTCAAACTCTCTTACACTTTTTATGCAAGCCCTTGCTACAGCAAAAACGTCTTCGTTCAGCTTTCGGCGATTTTCAGTTCTGTGTCGTAATAGTTTTGGTTGTTTTTCGTTTGTAGTTGTTGTTCTAATAAGTCTGCAGGACGTCGAGGCGGTCTCACACATCGTGGTCGGTTCAGATTTCTGTGATCGTAAATTGTACGGGCTAATAGTCGAGCAGGGTGCCTCGGGGTAGGCAGGAGTCAACGAACTCTCGAAAATACATTTAACTCGTTTCGTCGTTTTTCAACATTCGCTTTCTTTGATGTTTTGAGTCAGGTATGATTTTAACTCGTGTATCATAATTCAGGTAGTATTACAATTGCAGTTTTTGCAAAAAACTCAGTATCTACCATATTTGTTAAATATCGTTTGACATTTTCACTTTTTTCCTGTTAACTAAATTATACTCGCAGAGTGCAATTATAATTTGAATGCAAGGTCAAATATTTAAAGTGCTTTGGTATGCTAGTTTTGTATAAAAAACAATAAGTAGGTACAATAGTATTCAATCAGTAATCAGGAAAAATACAAAGATGCTGCTGATCATAATAATGATCCAAAAACATAAAAACGTGAATATTTCGAACGAATTCTGTAGAATAGTTTAAGTAAAATATAAAACAATAGCGTTATGCATTAAACATCGATTGCCCTACATAATATCACGGCAAATTACAAATGAGAAGTGAATAAATTAATAAGTGTGTCGGGTCATTGGCATTCAATATCTTTATCTGTGTAATTTGTTCGTTTGAATGTTTCAACTCTATCGTGATCGTAAAAAACTCGTAAAACATATACAAGCAAAGCCGCTGTACAAACTTATAATACAATTCTACACTTAATAAAATTTAACAACTAAATATTGAAGTGATTACTCTTTTATTTTAACTTTATTTGGCAAGCGTGGCAATGGAAAATTTATGATGATATTTTATTTAGTTATTTAGTCGATTATACAAACAAATATTACATAACTTATGAAACAAACATTTTCAGAAATCTGAAATAGGTATTAATTGTAAAACTGTAGAAATAAAAAGTTCTTAGACAATATTATGGTTTTGCCAGCTTTAGATATTTTTACGATCCGGGCGTACAAGAAAGTGCATGTTTTTTTAAAGTTTTAACCCAATAACAACCTTTTGTAATTATGCAAACAAGATTATTAGTACTATTTATGTGAAACCACAACGGAATGCACAAACAACATGCTACCTCCAAATTCACACACAATTTAATATTAATTAAGGAAGCGACAGAAACAGACAGGTGCCGTAAAAGCGACCGTCTATAATTAATTGTCTATTAGATACAACACAACCAGCTACTAATTATACAAAAATGCATTAAAACGTCGTAAAGCAAGCGCGGGCGCACCGCAATGACGTTGACAACACACGATTCCCACACTAAACGTCAACTGTTACGAACAGGCTATAAATTTCAACAATGGCACCTTTTATTATGTCCAAACTTGCGGACGAAGTGAAAAGAAATGAGGGTTCTGAATGGAGAAACATCACAATCTTGACTGAGAACTTTGGGATCTATGGACAAATTTAAAAAAACTAATAAATTTTTGACCAAGCTGTGTGTGCAATCTAAAAGAGCAGAGGGCCAACCGCGATCTCTTGAAGCATTCTTATTTCAATATTACTTTTATGTCAACTTTTTTTTTTATACAACTAGCTGATGGAACAAGCAGATGGTCCACCTGATGTTAAGTAGTAACCATCACCTATAAACAAAACATTGCCCCGTTGGTCACGCACAATAGGAACGTGCCCTACGATGCACTGCCCTGCGTCCATCAACTTGAGGCATGCAGATGTTAAGCCTCATGTGCCTGTAATTACACCGGCGACCACACTCTTCAAACCGAAACACAGCGTTGCTGCTTGGCGGCAGAAAAAGGCGTGGTGGTAGTACTTCCCCGGACGATCACGTCAATGTCTTACATAAACTGCATATAGTCGGCTTTATGATCAAAAAGTAAAGTAATATTGAAATAAGAATGCTTCAAGAGATCGCGGTTGGCCCTCAGGGCTGACCTGAAATCTTTGAGGTGCACTTAAAATCCTTTCACCACACTTTCAAAAGAACTAGTGGCACGTCAAGAAGAAGAAGCGCTGACCAATAATAATTGACACTTGCGATACTTATTATATTAATGCGTTGAGTATTTATACTTTCCGCAGTAAGTCTTATATACAGATACTGAGCTTGCATTTCCGGACGGATAGGACCTAAGTTAGTTTTTGTGAGTACCAATTCTCTGCTACTAATATTAAATACCTAGGTAAATGCGAAAGTTACTTTTATGTTACGTTTGAGTTTTTTACCTCCCGTGCCTTACTTATAAAACTTTGTCAAAGATAGCTCTGTCACTATTCGTTATTACCCCATTAATAAGGCGAAATCTAACTTAAACACTAACTTTTAATAGATTTTATAAGGCAGTTAGTACCACAGAAGAAATAATAGGTTAAATAAACGAAAATATGTTGAATTGAACACGTTCCAAACGAATACACATCACAAACCTCAACATTATGAATAAACATGCATATTTACGGCAATAGCTGACGTTTGAGCCCTTCATAAAAGTACCGTAGCTCCACTAAGCCATGGCAAAGTAAAATGACTTAACTTCAAACTAGTATTCAGGCGAATAACCACATATTGCGATCGATATGAAAATTGCGTGCTGGTTTTCGAAATACTTACATGTTACACAATATTACATGATTCTGTTACAGTTTTGAATGGTACTTGTAATAATTATTTTATTTTATTTCTTACTTCTTCCACATATCTACCTAAAGTTACAAAGATACATAAATAAAATATTGATAATATTATTTTCGCCTATTATATTCTGTTATAATTATGATTAAATAAAATTTTGATACTGTTAGCTGATGGACACAGGGCAGTGCGTCGTAGGGCACGTTCCTATAGTGCGTGACTTAGAAAGCAATGTTTTGTTATGCGTGATGGTTACCGGGTTACCTGATGGTAACATCAGGTGGGCCACACAACATGCAGATTTGATCCATCAGCCAGTACAAATAAAAAAAACAAAACAGAACTGATCGTGTTTTGTTTGGTTCATAACCAACCGCTTGTGGTATTGTACCAGTCAACATACACCTTTATCGCGATCTACATGCATACGATTTGTGTTTTACTTTGTAAGGCCGCTATGCACCGATTTCTTCCGACTTCTGTAGTGCGTGCCAAGGGTTTGATATATTTTAGTGCTTCATTTTAAACAACTCTCAGAACCTCATGTATTCATTGGCATTTATACTTGAAATTCAGGTAGGTGCTCGTTCTAAAAAAGTGATTGCCTATGTCCTTATAAAATATTTCTTAAATATTTATTACTTTTATTGTTTGTTTTTAAATCCATGTATTGTTGTAATAATTTTTAACTGTGTATGACCCAGACAGGCAGATCCAATAAATTTAAAATAGGTTGGTAATAATTAAAGTAAATATTAATAAATTCGACATAGGTAATATTAATATTTAATAGGCTTGAGTGAATGCAATTTACTTGTAGCCTTAATTTATTTCCCTAACGTCTGAACGGATTTGAATGAAACTTGGAATTTCTGTAGGTCTTAAGCTGAATAAAAAAAACTACCTCGTAGGTACTTATGTATGATGTTTACAGATACAATGAGATTTCATAGAATAAAATAGAAATTGATATTACAATTACTTATTCCTATAATCGTAACGTATGATGACATAGAGCCACAGGATGGAATGTCACTGCCCACACTCACAACATTAACAATATTAAACATACTATTTACGAACCCACAAACATCTTTTAATCTACCAAACATCCAACAAATTATAAACCCATTCAAAATTATCAAGTACATTCATGTAACCTATCAAATCTTAAACACGAACTGCAGCAGGACAATATCATCATAAATACTGTCACACAATCCAGAGCACCGGTGGTCTAGTGGGAGTGACCCCGCCTTCCGATCGTAAGGTCGCAGGTTCGAATCCGGTCGTGCACCAATGGATTTTTCTATCGAAAAATTTATGTGCGCAATGCCAGTGCTCTTAAACGGTGAAGGAAAACATCGTGAGGAAACCAGTTAGTATTCTAACAGCGGCGATGGGTTTGCAACCTGTCACGTATGGAATACTAACTACTGCAAAATGTGGGTATACGTGCCAATTGTAATGTTTGGACGTACCTCTGACTACCCCCCTTAGACATCCTCAAAGAATCTTGAATTAGTACCTACTTGGTACTGGGAGATCTGAAGGAATATCTACCGTGCCTGGGAATCAAAGTCGTGAAGCTGATTCAATCCAAAAATAGTGACAGTATAAATCAAAATAACATCAGCAGCACATAAACCGACGCCTACGCCATGTCTATTAAGCGTTAAAATGCTTGTCTCCAATCGTAAAGTAGTCACACCGAAAGTATGGTAAGTGGTAAGTGACCATAAAGAATGAGTTTGTATCCTAACGAGTCTAGGTGAGCTTGTGTGGGATACTTTGAAGAAATTCGACGAAGATTGCTGACGATATTACGACCTAACAATTCCCAAAGACAAACATATTACGTAAAGAACTGAGAGCTTCGAGGGGATCTACCGTGCCTTTCTTTAATATGAGATGAAGCTTAGCTTACAAAATTATTAAAATCGAAAGTACATTGTCTATTACACATTTTTTTTAATTTTATGAAATATCGAAACGTCGAATCTTATAACGAATTATTTAAACAAATTTATATTATAGTAACGGTATGTTTCTATTAAAAAATAATCTTTATTGGTATATTAACTGCGGTCGCACAAGCACAAAATACCTATCACATCACACGAAATCGTTCAAAGATAAGCAAATATGTACGTAGATAAGCAAAAACAATTATCTAATTTAACATTTTCTGAAGATAAATACTAAAAGATCTGATGAGATATCTACCGAGCTTGGGGATGATTAATTATTATAAATTATTTTATTAAATTAAAACTCCATGTTCTTAAAACTGTTTTCTCTACAACCTAGGCTGCGGAAATAATGCAATGAATATGTATTAGTGAGTCACAAAGTGGCCCGCTACCGGTCGGGAGTACCGCAAGGCGCAACGCTTGCCCACGCTCTGTTCCTACAACCTTGATTCACTTTACAACAAGCTAATAGATCACTGTGAAGGAGGACATCGGATCACGGTGTGTGGCCCGAAGCCTTATAATTATTAAGTTGTAAAACTGTCCCTGATTTTACAACGCTGTAAATTGAACGAGGTCATTTGACCGCAGATAATAGTAAATTCAGGTTCGCGTTTCTGTCGAGTTTATTGTTAAGATAACAATCAATGTGAGGGTGATAAGTGTCATATTATATAGCATATAGCTCTTAGTAATAGATGCAAGAGATACTGCGTGGTCGTTACCTATCTGTATTCATGATTGTAAGGTTTAATTTGCGAATTAAATTGCTGTTTTGACTCTTATTAGATTTGCAGTGATTGGAATCTAAATTCATACATTTTAAGCAACTACTCATTTCATAACGTTGATTAAATTCCATAAAATTTCAAAATTTGTTAACCTACCAGTGAGCTTGCAACTTATAAGTTTATGTTAGTGCAAACTAACAATAACTTCACGTTCAAACATTTACTTAGAAATAATTTCTCCGAGCTTATCTTCGTCGCAAAATTATGCAGTGCTATAAAATTAACATGATAATATTTAGGACTGGTCTGACAAAGGCACAGCTGCCGTCACTGACTTATGCAGCTTCACCTATCCTAGCGGTCCAATCAGGTCCGCTGTCTACCAAATCATTTCCTGAAAGTTTTACTCGATTTTGATATTTATTGTGTATTTGAATTTGTTGTGCGTTTTTTTAGTATCGGTCACAAAAGTCGGCCATTAGATAATTATAGTTACTAAGTACATCAAGATATACAGGGTTACAGGAAAAATCGTGCTAGATCCGTTAAGGGCGTGGAGTACCCATCATTTCTGACTTATTTCACTATGAAACACCCTACCCTAAACATAACCCTTTTCAAGCAATTCGACTTTTAATTTTTTTATTGAAAATTTTGTGCACCTTAATTATTATTATTATTGCATTTTTACATGTGTAATAAGATGCTTTAGGATGTCAATCATTAAAATAGTGCATAAGTTAATTGAATAGACCGTAGTAGACAAGTGAAAGTTAAGAAATAAGAAAAAATACTAGAAAGTTTATTTTTCTCTAAGGGATATCTAAAAAAAATATTATGGCAATTGTTTGTGAAATAAGTCAGAAATGATGGGTACTCCACGTCCTTAACGGATCTAGCACGATTTTTCCTGTAACCCTGTAGATTGAATGCATTTATAGATAGCTTTTGCTCGCGGAAGTTAGATAGTTTTGAACTACGACGGGAATGAACTAAGCAGATTTCAAAATCCCACTGCATCTCATGTCTGCAACGCTTCAGCAAATCTTGGACCTTATTCGGTCTGCCTATAAATGGTCCTTAAAATTTTACAGCCGTGCTAAGGCTTTCCGTATCTCCTGGCTCGAGACGGACTCTGAGTGACTCATGTCTAAGCAGCTCGTAAATTTGACATGCAATTTTCATTTCGGTGTTATCGTGGTGTTATCCCTAATGGTGTGGCTGGACGTTAATCACATACCTGCTTCCCATAGAAATGTTTTTGATTTTAAACCCAAGAAAGCCTAGGGTTGTGTTAGTTGTAAATCTCTATCGTGACAATTCTTATACTCACCCTGCTCATTGTGTTTTATTGCATCGAAAGATAATGGCTATTACAGATGCACTTGCTAATGGCGTTAAAAATGAGCTAGATTTTATAGCAATGAATTTCTGCTGTTGCTAACGGTTCCACGTGAACAATTTATAACTAATTATTAATTGGCACACTATGATTGTTCGGTCTGCTGAGTTGTTGAATTTTGTGATTTTTGTAGATACTTGTACTTATTCATCATATTTTTTTTAGAATATACTTAATTTACGTCACAAAATACATTGATGAAAACAAAGATACACAAGATTAAGATATTAACCGCCGGTTTCTGAAAGCTCGATCAAAGCTGCCAAAATTGGCTGTCAAGTCACTTGCTATCTCTATCTTACTTGAAATAAAAGCTGAAATAGCAAGTGACTTGACAGGCGATTAGTGTTGATCGAGCTTTTAGAAACTGGGGGTGAAACATTGAATATAGTGTCATAAAAAAGTCTTCAACTCAGCATTTGCTATAATGAACCTAGTTACTTCTATGGCGCTGGTTTTCAGGAGACACCGAGAGTATGAGGCGCAGCAACGTCGTCGACACGCGTTATATTTTATAAAACAACTTAGGCTAAGAACTCACGAAGCGGGTTTCACCCGTGCCCGCCGCGGTTGCGGGCCCGCAGCCTTTGTAGAATACAGATATTTAAGTAAAAAATTAAACCACATTTCACGACGCGTTTTACGCCCGCGGCGTGTGCGATTGTTTGCGGCTCCCGCTGCACCGGCAGTCATCTTGTACCGGCGGCTTTTTGTGCGTGCGTAACCGCACAAAACTCCGGTCTCGTGAGTTTTGAAAATAAAACTCCATTCCGCCACCGCGGCGGGCACGGGTGAAAACCGCTTCGTGAGTTCTCAGCCTTACATATTTTGTAACTTTGCAAAAAACAACTTATGACCTTTACCATGCGATATGTAACATAATAATTTGCAATAAACAATAAAAGTTTAAGCATGCTGGCTGACTTAACAGTGAGTCTGCGTTGGTAGGTACTATTGTAATGCATAAAGCTTCATCAAGTGATTTATCTCAGGATTATAACAGTGAAGCCGAGGAAGCTAAATCATTTTCAGCCAAAGCTCTTGATGGAACAAACAGGATTAGAGATTGACAATGCCAACGGAACGAAGTGAAATCGAGAGAGTGCCAAGACCATAATCATGGCTTATGTTCTATCAGCAAAAGATAGGTGGGTAGTTAATATTTTCTCACGTAGAGAATTATTTATTTCTCGTGGAATTTGCTTATATCCTTTTTTACGGCAAAGCTCTTTTCCCTTTTATAAAACACACCAAACACTGAACCCGTGCATTTTACCCATAAAAAAAGTTTTTATTACTTCAGAATCTGGTTTCAGGAAAAACAGCATCACGTTAGGACTTGTGTTTAAAACCTCCTACAGTAAAGCAAAATGTTGGATCAAGTCTGTGCGAAAAGTAGTGTCTTACAACGTCACAATATTATATAGCCACACTATTGCGCCCCGCGGTTTCACCCGCGGATTTAAATCCCGGTATTCCTACGGGATAAAAAGTAGCCTATGTGCTATTCCAGACTATAATCTATCTCTCTGCCAAGTTTCATCCAGATGCGTTGAGCTGTTCCGATGTGAAAGAGTAACAAACATCCATCCATCCATCCATACTTACAAACATTCGCGTTTATAATAGTAGTAGGATTATATGAAAGATACTTACCCTGGACGCTATGGTACTATCGGAGATGAAAAATACTTGTTCCTAAAGATTTATATTAAAGAAATCCCCAGTGTCACGTAGTACTTATATTACCCCGTTTTGCAAGATTTTGTAGAATGTGTGACATGTTTTCAGGAGTAGACTTGCTCAATATAAAAGAGACGGCCCTAGACACTTAGGTCATTACCATCGTTCGCGCGTAACGTTCCAGGATAGTTTGCAATATATGCCTAACTTCAAACCGGTCTGTAACGTGAACTTAGTTCAGAGCTTCGCAATATTTGATTTTTATAATCCCATGAATCAGAGCTAAGTGTGCACTTATCGTTTACTACTGAATTTACCTGTGTTATTTGAATTGTACATTGCCGAAGCTTTGAGTCATCTGGGGGGTTCCAACACTACCAACTTCCAATCGCTTTGTCCGTGTGGGTGTGTATTGTCCATTATCACCCACACATGTTTGGCTATTCGTCTGGCTTATGCACTTTATCTGTTTGCGTTTCTAAATTGAGACATTAAAGTGTTGTAGTGAAAGGAATTTCAAATTCATAGCGATGTGATAAAAGTTAACGTGACATCGATCCGTGGATAGCTTAATTCGGATTTTTCATTCAAATGGATGAGCACATTCAACTCTATAGGTTTTTGACAGTTCCACTCTTTAGGACGTAATTGGATCGCTTATTTATACAATTGGTGGTGCAGTAATCTGGCAATGTAAATTACTGAAGTTACGTAATAACATGCTTCGCCTTAAAAAATAATACCTACGGGTGTTTACTTGCGATACATTAGTATGTTACTTAGAAAATTTATAAAAACGCTAAAACAGTTGAGATATCGGCAGACATTTGCAAACGAACAAGATAGCTCAATGATCTAAATCAGTGTGAACAGCCCACAGAAGTCCACTGCTGGACATAGGCCTCCCCTATCCGCTTCCAGGAAGAACGATTCTGAACCCTTTCCATCCACCGACTACCCGCGATCCTAACAATGTCGTCAGTCCATCGGGTAGGAGAGCGTCCCACACTTCGCCTTCCTGTTCGTGGTCGCCATTCAAGAACCTTTATTCCCCATCGGTTGTCAGATCTTCGAGCTATATGACCTGCCCATTGCCACTTCAACTTGCCGATTCTGAGAGCTATGTCGACAATGCTGGTACCAAATTGTTTTGTTTTGAATAAATGAAACACAGTACATAATTTAGAAACCTTAGGTATAATTACGAGCCTACTGCATGATCTTACGGAATGTCTACCATGCCTAAATCTACGCCACAACAATCCTCAATCTTAATTTCACCCAATGCGGACAAAACGACAAGTAGAGCAACCTTTATGGAAATACTATTTATTTATACCGTGTTATTAAAGTGAGTTTCAGAAAGTGAGCGTAAAACAAAATCATATCTGATTTTACAACTAAATCCAATTTATTTTATTGCCAGTAAAAACTTTGTCGCAATGTGTTTGTCCGCACAATACAAGAATCAGCATTTTACAACTTATTAAATGGCTATAAACTTTTTTCTGAACATCCTTTACGGTTTTATGCGATAAAATGTGTATTATCCTATTTTGTGTTTTATAACCGGCGGTTTTAAGATCGCCATTTAGACTTCGTAAAATGTTTTAAGGACTAAAATGGACGTTTTATCTAGGTTATAACTTTATAACCAAACCCAAGTTTCCACTGAAGTATCTACTAAGGAACGATACTATTGGTCCTTAAGTTGCATTTAAACGGAGACAGCAATAAGCACGCATTTTTCTGCCGTCAAGCAGCGTTGCTGTGTTTCAGCTTGAAGAGTGTGGTTGCCGGTGTAGTTACAGGCACATGAGGCTTAACATCTGTATGCCTTATGTTGATAGGATGGACGCAGGGCAGTATATCGTAGTGCACGTTCCTATCGTGCGAGACTTACTAGGCAATGCTTTGTTGTGGCGATGATTACCACTTAAAATCAGGCGGTAATCAACATCGCTGGAGGAAACCACATCATCTGTGTGTATTAAATATTTTTTGTGTTTGCTGATATTATCAAAAAGCGATATAATTATCTATTTTCATGAGATAAATTATGGGCTCACCGCTATGGTCTACCAAACAAAAAAATTACATTCAAAAATAAATCGTGTATTTAAATTCCGAAGAATAATTCAATATAACAACCGTAGTTTCTAAAACTACGTGGCATCGTTTAAAAGCACCTTTAACTTAAGTCCATTACTTGCAGAAATACATACTTATGTACGTATTTTATGGCGGCGAGACTAATAAAAACTAGGATTGTTTTTATTGAAAGCTTTGACATAGTTTCTACTATGGAGATTAACATGAATTGATGTCTCTATTCACATATCTCATAATAAAGTTTATGGTTATTATTATAAACCGTGGACTGTAATCTCCTTGGAAATTTATATAATTATAGCTAAGAAGACAATCCATAATACTGGTTTTTATAATGTACAAACATTATAAAAACCAGTATTATGGATAATATGGATACTAACCTAACACAAAATACATAGATTAATTTTTCAAAAATCTTTTACTAGATACAGATCACTTAATAAACCTGCTATTTAATTTATTATTTGCTGAAAACCTTTTATTTTACTCAAATGAGTGCATGTCGACTATAATCTTACTTTGTTTGTTTGTCATTTTATACTCCTATTTTTTTAACCATTACTCTTACCACCTATTTTTGATGATGTAACTATTACCTACACATGTATACAGTTACTTACACATCATTGCAGAGAGGCTAGACACCGCACGCCTCTTTATGGAGTATTGAACGAGAGCGCATATGCGGTTCGCATGATTAATTGTGTGTACTTATGTGTTTTCGTTATTTAATTTTGTAGTTATGTTTTTTTTTTTTTTTTATACTACTAGCTGATGGAACAAGCAGATGGCCCACCTGATGTTAAGTGGTAACCATCACCTATAAACAAAACATTGCCCCGTAGGTCACGCACAATAGGAACGTGCCCTACGATGCACTGCCCTGCGTCCATCAACTTGAGGCATACAGATGTTAGGCCTCATGTGCCTGTAATTACACCGGCGACCACACTCTTCAAACCGAAACACAGCGTTGCTGCTTGGCAGCAGAAAAAGGCGTGGTGGTAGTACTTCCCCGGACGAGCCCTTCACAAAGAGCTCTACTACTCTTACGTATTACTATTATGTATTTTATGTTTTACTCTTTTATTTGTGTTTTTATGTGTTTATGGACGTATGTATATATGTACATACTTACATACTGTCTGAAATAAAAGTATTGAATTGAAATACTGATTTCTTCGTGCTGTACCAATGTGTGTGTATCTGAAATAATTGCATTTTCTTTCTCTACATCAACCTACATTCTTCTGGTATCATGAGCGCTATAACCTAAATATGTCGAACCTTTTGAGATGACAGAGATGCCATTAGTGACATTTTATCAAAACGAGACAAATAATGACAAGTCTATCGCATAAAAGTTTATAGTTCATCTCGTCTCATCATTCGAAAGTAGTAAAATATTTTTACTGTAAAATTATTATGCATAAAAACTTGTCAAGTGTTTCGTTGTTTTACGACAAGCTCGGTGAAATATGAGTAGACAGTTGCTACTATAATTTTTGAAACACAGCTTCACGACTTTGATCCCCAGTCACGGTAGATATCGCATCAAATCTCTCAGTACCAAGTACTAACTCAAGATTCTTTGAAGATGTCTGAGGGGGGGTAGTCAGAGGTACGTCCAAACATTACATTTGGCACATACCCACATTTTGCAGTAGTTAGTATTCCATACGTGACAGGTTGCAAGCCCATCGCCGCTGTTAGAATACTAACTGGTTTCCTCACGATTTTTGTATACGGCAAATTGCTAGTTAAAAATTAACGGCGGAGTAGTCACTCACGGAGACTTTATAATTTGAAATTTTGAATTTATTAGCTCAGCGCATTAGTATTGCCATTCAGCGTGGCAATGCAGCCAGTGTCTTGGTTTCAACGTTTTCGACGTTTCCGACTGGCACTGATTTGGATCAGTTGAGCTATCTATAGATCGTTTGCAACGGTCTGCAGATAGCTCAACTGTTTCTTATGTATTTTGTATATTTTGTAAATAATTGTAACTATTAGTTGTAATTTTCTTTGTAAATAAAATTATGTATATTAAAAAGACTATTGTCACAGTAAATTTAATGGTGTGGGTACCTACCTATGTTATTTACTTGCAAATATTTTATATCGCAGAGAACAACCGCTTTTATGTAGCTAAGGCAGTAAAACGTGGTATAAATGTTACAATGAATTTTGAATATCCTGTTAGGCGTTCTCATAGGATTTATTCTATGTTTTATACGTTAATGTATAGGGGGTTGGTTTTAGCATCTGGGAAGGGCTTAGGTCCCTACTATCTAAATATATATAACTCAAAGGTAGTCACCTTTGAGTTATACTGACATAGTGATCTATCACACAGCCCAAACCACTGGACGGATCGGGCTGAAATTTGGCATGCAGGTAGATGTTATGACGTAGGCATCCGCTAAGAAAGGATTTTGATCAATTCTACCCCCAAGGGGATAAAATAGGGGATGAAAGTTTGTATGAAACTTTGAATTCCTTGGCGCGAGCAAAGCCGCGGGTTCAGCTAGTTTATTATAATTTACAGCCTGCATCGTCCCACTGCAGGGCAAAGGCCTCCATACATTCCATATTGAAATACCTAAGTTAGTTTTATCTGACTCTTACCATACTTACGTGGAAGTTAGCTAAATAGTTTTACCTGTAATTCCGGTCAAGCGCGAGTCGGCTTGCTCAAGATGCTTTGATAAAATAAAATAAATAAATAATGCTGGACAATCCACACAGCACTATCTAGCCCCAAAGTAAGCTATTCAAAGCTTGTGTTATGGGTACTAGATAACTGATATATTTAATACATTATATACTTACATAGATAGATATTTTTTTTATTATACATAGAAAACACCCAGACCATCGGAACAAATTTCTGCAGATCGTACACAAATTTGTTCCACGGCGGGAATCGAACCCGTAACCTCTTGCGTCGCAGGCAGGCTCTCGCCCGCTGCGCCACAGAGGTCGTCAATAAATAAAAAAAGGTTAAAACTGTCTTACCTACTCGAACAGCGTGTACTTCATTTACAATTTGCATTGTGACAGATAACGAGTAGGCATCAGCTCAAGATGCACCGGTTCGAATCCCACACAAGGCCTTGGTTTCTATCGCCTTATTATCTTCCCGCCGTCATTGATCTGTGATTAATTAGCGTAATTACGTCGTTTTCCGCTTCATCGGAGCTTAGTTCATAGTCTTTTATTGGTACCGAAATATCTTCATGGCATTTGTCTATAGGTCTCGACTGTTACTGTAGCGAATGAGAATAATATACTCGTATTTTATTCCTCATTACAATGGAACACAGACTACAGTCTTCACAATGTACTGCGATGCAGAGCAAGTCAATATTCCTGAAGGTGCTTCGTAGAGAGACGAAACACGTGTCAAAGTCTTGTTATGTTTATTTTTGCTTTATTATGTGTGTATATCATATCATACCAATTAGTAGTAAAAAATATTCTATTTAGAAAGTTTTAACCTACTTTTTAGTTGAAGAGTTCAGAAAATTGACATTCTTCTTGCATTGGTAGTACTATATTACAGGTATATTATTAAATCGACGCTATATTACATTTGCCATAGCAAGGTCCGATAGCTGTATTAGATGGGAGGTGCATCCTTCCTCACACCCACGTGGTTCGTTTGATTATGCATTGTGGAATGCGCAACCAATTTTGGTGTAATTATCGTGGGTAAGTTGATTTTTTCCAATTTCATTGATAACCGCGGCACGGCGGACGAGTAGCCAAGACAGATAGGTTTATTTATTCTTTAAGTCGCAGACAGCCGTCAAAGACCGTCTCGCACGCATATTTGAACTTTTTTTAAGATCAATAGGTATACTAATGTAGTTAAGACTAATGGCAAATATGCATGCAAATTTTGGGTTTACCAATAGCATTGCAAAAATTTAATTTTGATTCTAAACCGTTTCACATAGTTTTCGTATTAGAAATACATGTGTAAAATATTTTTGCAGGATAATTTACTTAGGAAACGATATTTACTCACTAAGAAAACGACAAATAATATATAGTATTTATAATCATCACATGAAACAGTCTAGATATAGCGTGAAGGGTTTAGCGGATCCAAATCAGTGCGGAGGCGTCAAACTGTAGTAAAAAGTAAAAAATATTTATTGCAGCAAAAACAGTAAAATATACTTAAAGTTAAACAATTAACATCACATAGACTCATATATTTTGCAGAGAGCCAATATCTAAAGTAGAATCGTTAGTTCCCTCACTAGGCAGAGCCTTGTATCGAGGAGACCAGTGACTGTGGGTCATATTTTGAACTTGGCATACATAAATGCCACCCAAATAGTGAACTTTCATACAGCGGATGTCCAATAAACCACCTATTTCATGGTGTTTTGATCGTTTTGCAAGTAGGCTTCGCAGAATAATGGCTGGGTTCCCTAGGTCAACTGTGAAAGTGTCGATAATATTAGCTGCTGTATTTGTTGCTTATTTCTTTCAATAGCTTAGTTTGAAAGAAACTAGTGACAGAAAGAAGAAGAATGGCATAGTAAAGCAGACTTTTTCTCATGTGACGCCAAAGATAATACCTATAGAAAAATAAGAATATAGAAGAAATAGTTTCACATCCAATAAATAATAAATAAATAAATAAATAATGCTTGACAATCCACACAGCACTATCTAGCCCCAAAGTAAGCTACTCAGCTACTCAAAGCTTGTGTTATGGGTACTAGATAACTGATATATTTAATACATTATATACTTACATAGATATAATTTTTTTATTATACATATAAAACACCCAGACCAACGGAACAAATTTCTGCAGATCGTACACAAAGTTCCGATTCGGGAATCGAACCCGCAACCTCTTGCGTCGCAGGCGGACTCTCGCCCGCTGCGCCACTGAGGTCGGCCAATGGTTTAATAGCAATTTTTCAACTAATCAAAATCATAGGAAACATTCTGAAACATCTTGCATCTACTCGTAGGTAACCTTTCTGTAACTATTGAGGCTAGGCACCAGATTCATGAGATCAAATTTAAAAACAGACAAAAAACTTAAAGCTTTATTCATCTACCGTTTTTGTACCAGAAAAACAATATATAAACAATGCTAAGATTATCAGAAACGTGATCAAAGCCGTGGGCGCCATACTAGTTTGAAATAAGAGACCACCAGAAGACAAACTTGCAAATTATTATAATTATATATAATTATAAGTAGTTTATCAACCAGTCATTTACGCTTAATTCTAAGGACAATGTCATGAGTTATGTAGATACTCTTCTCGTTCAAGTAAAACGTCGTAGAAGGTTCTTAAAAATGTGCTGTATGGAATAATGGTCACCGCTATCATTCCAATTAGGTCCAGTACAGGTCATGCCTCCTTAATTTTTTTGAATACTAATACTAATCACTACATAGTATAAAACAGTCGCTTTTTCTGTCCCTATATCCCTGTCCCCATGCCCCTTTCTATGCTTAAATCTTTAAAACTACGGATTTTGATGCAGTTTTTTTTTACTAGATAGAGTGATTCAAGAGGAAGGTTTATATGTATAGTAGCGGGCGGGTCGCTAGTTTAATATATATACAATATATTAAATTAATTATCATATATAGCCACAAAATATAATAACACACTAAATATAATTATTATTATATATATATAACTAGCTGGTACCCGCGACTTCGTCTGCGTACTTTTAATCTCTTCATCTCTTTTTTTCGCAATAAAAGGTAGCCTATGTTCTTTCTCAGAGTCTAAAGATTGTCTGTGCCAAATTTCATCAAAATCGGTTGAGAGGTTTAAGCGGGAAAGCGTAACAGACAGACAGATAATAAATAAATAATAAATAAATATTGGTGGACTTTCCACACAGCACTATCTACCCCCAAACTAAGCTTATGCTTGTAATATGGGAACCAGATAGCTGATATACTACTTATAATACTTTTTTTTTTGCAAATACATACTTATAATATTATATAACACCCAGACAGAGAACAAACATTTATGTTCACCACACAAATGTTTGTTCTCGGTGGGAATCGAACCCACGACCTACGGCGCAGAAGGCATAGCTACTACCAACTGAGCCACGTAGGCTGTCTAAAGATAGACAGAGTTACTTTCGCCTTTATAATATTAGTTGGGATTATTATATATATTAATTATTATTATATAATTATTATTATATATAGCCGATGTTACAAGCCCAACGATGCATTGCCCTGCGTCGATCAATTTAAAGCACACATATGTTAAGCCTCATGTGCCTGTAATTACATCGGCAACCACACTCTTCAAACCGAAACAGCCTAACTGCTTGGCGGCGGAAAAAGGGTGGTAGTAGTACTTCCCTTATTTTGGGGGGAGGGGTTTTGTCATGTTACCATTCTTCTTCATCTTGTCGTAGTCTCACTATCTCTTTCAAAACAGTGTGGTGAAAGGATTTTAAGTACACCTGAAAGAGGCTAATTTCGTGCACTTGACACATTGTTTTAGAACTTTTAGGTTCCATGACATGCCGGTTTCGTCACGATGTTTTCCTTCACCGTTTAAAAGCACGCTGGCACTGTGTATTATTGAACATAAAAACTCGCGCACGACCAGTTTACAAAATAAATGCCGCTATTTGACGGCTACCGCTTTTTAAGAGTCTTATCTACTCGCACGGTGTAGTTTTAGTTTGCATAATAATTTTCAAAATGCAGTTGGCGCTAACATCACTGAGTTATAGCCAAATGGATTACGAGATTTATTATAAATCGTTTATATTAATTGAGGAGTGGTTTTAAGAGCCGCTTAAATTGTGGAGCTGTTGACAGCACCGAGGTACCTACTTGTAGTTGAAACTTGTACGCAATATTATGAAGCAACCACTAAAATATATTCGTTTCGCTATCCTTTTATAAACTATGCTAAAAGATATAAAAAAAATATCACATAATCATTAAAAATGTGTTTTTATGTTTTTTTTATATGGTCTAGCTGATGGAACAAGCAACCTCTGCTTCGCACGGGTGCACATTGTTTTTCTACTATATCATGCATGTACTATACATATAAACCATCCTCTTGAATCACTTTATCTATAAAGAAAACCGCATCAAAATCCATTTTAGTTTTAAAGATTTAAGCATACATAGGGATATAGGGACCGAGAAAGCGACTGTTTTATACTATGTAGTGATAGTGATAATCGGCTCTGGTGTAGAAGTCGGAATAACTCAATCTCACTGTCCTCACATCAACACGAGAGCGGTATTCTTGTATTTGCTTCTTCGTGAAACATAAGCAAATAGTCACTACACATCGTCGTATTTGAGTAGTTACGAGTAAGATGATTACGCGAACAAAAACAGCGATCTAGTAAAACAGTGTGGTGTAAGCAGTATAGGTGCGCCTCGAAGAGGCTCCTTTCCTAGGAGATCCTATTTTATGAGCACCGGTGGTCTAGTGGGAGTGTCCCCGCCTTCAGATCGTAAGGTCGCAGGTTCGAATCCGGTCGTGCACCAATGGATTTTTCTATCGAAAAATTTATGTGCGCAATGCCAGTGCTCTTAAACGGTGAAGGAAAACATCGTGAGGAAACCAGTTAGTATTCTAACAGCGGCGATGGGTTTGCAACCTGTCACGTATGGAATACTAACTACTGCAAAATGTGGGTATGTGCCAATTGTAATGTTTGGACGTACCTCTGACTACCCCCCCTTAGACATCCTCAAAGAATCTTGAATTAGTACCTACTTGGTACTGGGAGATCTGAAGGGATATCTACCGTGCCTGGGGATTAAAGTCGTGAAGCTGTTTTTTTTTTTCCTATTTTATGCCAATACCAACACCTACATACTACTACATACGCCATCGCTGAAACATCACATTATCCTCGATAAGTAATAAATGAATAATAAAAGCGTTTATTTCAGACGACAACAAGTCCATAGAAAGTAGGTACATTTTTGAAAATACTTAAAATTAAATTAAATTAAAAAGACACTTATTTGTAAAACGCTGAGGACGATCAATGTGAGAAATATATTCTTCCTCGGAGAACAGCTATCAGCAACAGTCCTCAGGATGCTATTAGGGCTGCCGCGCTCTCTTCTGATTAGTGACGCAGTTTTCTTGCGCATCAGGGCGTGAAACCCATCAGTGTGGTAGTGTGCGAACATCCCTGATGCAGTGCAGAAACGCGGCTGTTGATAAACGTGTATTTAATACATTATTTATTTAAACAATGGTTCAGTTATCGTTAAACGACAAAACTAATGAAGACGGTCCGCCAACAAATGAAAGGGTTAGCACTAGTTTTTACGTTACTCGTCCGAAATAATGGACAAAACTTAGAGGAGGATTCGGGATTCAATTGGATCATAAAGATCGCGAGATAAGTGAGCCTCGCGAACAAGCCTGGACGAACAGACAGCAAACTTTCGGCTTGGCTCTTTTATAAAATATGAGAACTGTGTTAAAAACTAATAACAATATTTAAAAAAAAAAGTAGTATGGATGGATGGATGGATGTTTGTTACTCTTTCACGCCAGAACGGCTGAATGGATCTGGATGAAACTTGGCAAAGAGATTGATATTAGTCTGGAATATCACATAGGCTACTTTTTATCCCGTGGGAATACCGGGATTTAAATCTGCGCGGGTGAAACCGCGGGGCGCATCTTTACTTGTTGCGCCCGCGTTCGTAGACGTCCTAGCCAATGCTCAGGAGTTTTCGTATACATCATGTCTCAGAAACCGACACGGCATGTCTGTCGTTTTGTGTCTAGTTTATTTTGAGACGGATCGCAATGGTTGTCCACGCCCGATTTAAGCAATTTGTTCTTATACGACTTTTAGAATACACGTTTTTCCTTTGAGTTTCCACGGATCCTTCAAAGCAAAATAAGTGGGGTCCTTGAAAAGCATGTTTTATCTTTCCGTAAAAGGCTGACAGCGCAAAACCATTGCCTCTTGCTGATGTCTATGGGTGAGTATTTCTCATCCACTTCAAGTGTCTTCAAATGGGGATTCTTCTTCTTATTCTACAAAAGTAAGTTTAAATTCTGGCTTGGCAATTCCGGATCCGATATTATATGTTCACTTCTTCTACAAAAGTAAGTTTAAATTCTGGGTTGGCAATTCCGGATCCGATATTATATGTTCACTTCTTCTACAAAAGTAAGTTTAAATTCTGGCTTGGCAATTCCGGATCCGATATTATATGTTCACTTCTTCTACAAAAGTAAGTTTAAATTCTGGGTTGGCAATTCCGGATCCGATATTATATGTTCACTTCTTCTACAAAAGTAAGTTTAAATTCTGGCTTGGCAATTCCGGATCCGATATTATATGTTCACTTCTTCTACAAAAGTAAGTTTAAATTCTGGCTTGGCAATTCCGGATCCGATATTATATGTTCACTTCTTCTACAAAAGTAAGTTTAAATTCTGGGTTGGCAATTCCGGATCCGATATTGTATGTTCATAATACCCATGTTAAAGAATTGAGCGGCATGGGATACATGATTTTTTTAAATGAAAATGGAATAACTGCATATTTCCCTATATTAAGTCTATAGCACCAAGTTCAAACTCCAGACTTCAAGTTTCAACTCCAACTTTGAAGATAATAATAATAATAAAATAAATATTGGTGGACTTTCCACACCGCACTATCTAGCCCCAAACTAAGCTTATGCTTGTAATATGGGAACCAGATAGCTGATATACTACTTATATACTTTTTTTTTGTAAATACATACTTATAATATTATATAACACACCCAGACAGATGGATTGAAGAAGAGGATGGCTAAGAGGGTAGTCAGAGGTAAGTCCAAAAATTACATGGGGTGGCATTTGATACAATGATTTTTACGTTTTATCGTCTGTCGCAACACTATTTGTGTGGATTTCTTGGGTAAGTATTTCAATAGTAAAATTTTTGAAACATTTTCTTTAAATGTCAATTTCGTTTCGTCTTTATCGTGTCTTAATAGCATCGTGTCTTCTAATCATATTTTATTATATTCTTTGATACATTCACTAGTACCTATTTGCTTTTGAATTTCCTTGTTTTGTCTTATGTAATCTTGTGCATGAACTTTAACGAGCCATGCTTCGCGATTGTATGCTTTAAGAACGCATTTTAATACAAGTTTGTAGAAAATTTCACGTGTGACTCGTTATTTCTGTTCAAGCTCGGTAATTACCTAGAAATTTTAATTAATTTAACGTTAAACATTTAGATTGTGTCGAAAAATTTGTCAACAATGGCTTGATATTATCATTATCTAACATATTTCCTATAATTCATTATTAAATGTAGTAAAATATATTAAATATTTTCACTTAATGGACCCTAATGATCATTGAGGACAGTGTCTTCTTAAATTCAAATTCATTTTTTCCCTTAATGTTTTTAAAGTACCTATCATTATGGTTTTTTATTTTAATACTATTTGCTGAATATATTGTGATAACATTATAACAACAATATTGCCTAGGATTTTGATCTAGGGGATTCTTCAAATTTCAAAGCCCATAAGAGACTTTCAAAAGTATTAGTCACATGTAAGTTACTGAGATAACTTAGAAAGAAAGAAAGAAAATACATTTATTCAACTACACAGACACATTACATAATGATAGATATACAGAAATTTTGTTACAATTTTACTTAAAAGATACTACAAATAAACATAAATACAAAAAAGTTAAAAAACTGGAGAAGTGAAATATTATTTTAACTTATGTCCTATCAACATATTTCGGTTCAGATGTTTCTCCTACTTTCAGATGTTCGTATTCGCAGTAATCGCCTGTGACTTCCACCAAGCTGCACTCAAGTGCGAAGTCAACTCGAATGATAGATATAATCGATACATTTATCTCGATTCGCAGAAGCTCTCGAGTTGTCGCGGTCATTATACAAATGTTTTGACATTAGACTCAACACACTTTCGAATGGGGCAATATAAACTACTAAGTAGAGGGCGATATAAACTTCCATGGGATAAGGGCAAGAAGAAGAAGAAGAGAAGTAGAGGGCAATATTTCAGAGGAAGCTAAGAACTATTCTGGCTGGTAAATGTTATTATACGATTAATGAATTTATGTCAGATAAACTACTGACCAACACAATTATTTCTTAATTTATGTTAACTATCTTTTATTTACATTTGACATTTTATCTACAATTTTATTTAAATTTATCTTTCTCTGACATTATATTTAATTTTAGTAGGTACCATTACTGTATTATTGAATTATAATTTTTTCTAGGTACATTAATTTGAAATTAATCATAATTTATAACATCATTCTTTCATTTTGTCATTTTTATTGCCATTTTATTATTAGTTTTTAATTTTATATAATTTGTTATTTTTATTTTGACTTATTGTTTAAAAGTTATAATTTTGCATGCCCGTGTATGGTCGAATTACACTGGTCAATATAAACATTTAACATCTCATGTACATGTAATTCAGCAAATAAATATACTTTGACTTTGACTTTAGGGCAATCTTGATATGCTGAACACAGTGAGTATTTATTTATTTATTATTTATGTGTTTTGGTTGAAGGGGTTCATCCCGCTATCGGTAAATTACAGGCATCGTGAGCTTCGTAGGGCACGTATCTATAGTGTCTTAAGGTGGGCCATCTACCTGTTCCTTTCAGGCTGTACCTAAGGCTTGTAGTACTTAATGCATACATCTGCATGTATGTACGAATATTGTTATGAATATGCAGGCTATCAACGTTTATCACATCTCAATCTAATAATACCCGAGTTATTCTTGTTATATTGTAGATTATATTTGAGTTGTATCAAATTAGCAATTACAAGTGACTGGTAGCAGTTGCAAATAACAATGTCGATTGCACGGCAGGTGGCATTTACCATAAACGATCTCATACACTGACCTTATCTGACAAATGATAATCTGGGGGTACACGGCTGATTTGTTTGGCGAGCATTCATTTAATCTAATGTTATGAAGTTCTACATAATTGTAAAGATCTTCTAAATAATTATGGCAAAGATTATTGAAGACTAGTTGCGCCCCGCGGTTTCACCCGCGCAGATTTATCCCGGTATTCCCACGGGATAAAAAGTAGCCTATGTGTTATTCTAGACTATAATGTATCTCTCTGCCAAGTTTCATCCACATCCGTTCAGCCGTTCCTGCGTGAAAGAGTAACAAACAAACATCCATCCATCCATCCATACTTACAAACTTTCACGTTTATAATATTAGAAGGATTGACTCAGTTGAAAAATATTTTAAGATGATTGGCCTTTGTAAGTACAAGCTTTCGATTCTCATGAAGCTTCAAATTATTTATAACCGTGTGTCTCATAATGGTTCCACATTTATCCGTCCTTTAGTGGTAGATACTGCCACTTAGCGAATTTAGGAGCCGACGATTCTAACACCTAGAATCCAGACTTAGCTTACAGCCGCACCCAGAGTTGTTGAAACGGTTAATTAATTTGTTCCATCCAAAACTTGATACTGAAAGGTCAATCGCTATGGTTTTATGCGCTACAGCCCATAGGAGTAGAGGGGGTTTAAAGATGTTTCAAAGTGATCCTTCTGGTTCGAGAAGCTCGATAGCTCAGTCAGTGGGTTCGATACTCACCGATAACAGACATTTGTGTGATGAACATAGTAAGTATAGTGCGCTTCACGCAAAAAGAACGCCGGAAGGAAGGGGAGGGGGTGTGATGGCGCGAGTATATCATCCATTGTTTTTCAGCGTTATTTTTGGTTTACGTGACCTATAAGTGTAAATATTTCTAAAAAAATACTTTATCAGCTATCAGGCTTCCATATTACAAGCTTTGCTTAGACAGTGTTGTGTGAAAAGTCCACCAATGTTTATTTATTTATCAACGTTTACCAACTGGGGTAGGTAATCTGTAGTAATGCCACTTGCATCGTAGGTACAATCGCGTTGCAACTTTTGCCACTTTCTGCCACAAATCAATCAAAATCAAATCAATTTATTGCTAGAAGATATTACATTGTAATAAATATATCAGTTATTTATTACCCACAAAACACAAATAACACAAGCTTGGAGAGCTTACTTTGGGGCTAGATGGTGATGTGTGGATTATCCAGCATTATTTATTTATTTATATATTTACTTACATGTTGCTATTAGGTGTTACAAATTTTATCATTCACTCATCCAGAGTAATAATTTAGTGACGACTCTGAGTACACACGTTCGAGCTTTGTTATCGACTATCGCAATACTTGGTTTATTGCGAAGCTGCGCCCGCGCCGGGCTTGTAAGATATCGTGTAGATACGGCGACTGATAGATCGGTGCTGTTATGTCGCCGACTCAAATCTATTGAGGTGTCGAACTGTAGGTATGGAATGAGTTTTGGAGCTAGTTAGTAAACTATTATAGATTTTACAACTGAATATTTTTATGCCGTACATGAACCAAGATACAAAGTCAACATGGAAGCCATCCAAATGCGACTTATACTCGTAAATTTATAGCCAATAACTACTAGAGTAGTTATTCTTACTATATCGAGTAACTCAACACAGGCTTAGCCGACTTCAAGACTTTATTGCTAGTAAAATGTGTAATGCTCTCGACCTTTGGGATTAGGGAGAGCTGGGTGCGGGCCAGCGACTCTGTGTTTGGATTGCTACAAAATTATAGCAAAACTAAAGTTTGGGTTCCTATAAAATTATAAACTTATTATGGTGGCAAGAGAACGTCTCCAAAGCCAAGCCGTAAGTTTCTTGGAGGTATATTCTATTAGCTAGATAGAATAACTCTTTATTGATTAACAACAACAAAAATTAATTAAACGCATTTTTACTTAAGAACTAAAGATTGTAGTAAGAAAATGTGCGGCCTTATCGCTAACAGCGATATCTTCCAGGCAACCTTGAGATGGACAGGAATGAACATAAAATAGAGGGGGGGGGGGAGTCTAATGTGATTTTAAATACTTTGCAAATTTATTAACTCTATTTTTAAATCGATAAATTTGGCTAGGCTAGCGCTAAATTTACAAGTGTTTATTGAATGTAAATATTTTATTCAAACAAACCGAAGGGTGCGCAGCAGCTTATTCAGACTGAACAATCATCCCACTTATTTTGAGCAATAAACCCGCCCAAATAAGGGCATTTGTCCATTGCCCTGATTTGGGTGGGTTTGTTGCCCTAATAGGCCTATGTCTAACAGTGGGCTTTTTGAGGCTTACCTACATTTATACACGAAGCTATAGTGAATGCTGAAAGTCAATAAAATTACCAGAATTTAATTGGATACTTCAGCTTCGAAAACTACATAATAAACAGTTAAAATGGCCGTTTTATTCAGTCACCGTTCTTTAGCAAAGGTCTGTTGTATCTTTAGCTAAAATAAGCATAAAGGTAAACTTACCTACAAAGAAGCATAGCTTTTATTGGTGTGCTTACGGGATTAGGAGTGAGAATCTTGTTGATGGCTCTAATATTTTAATGCCATTTACACGGCACTAAAAGGGCACAGACTATTTTAGTTATGACATGGTAGACTAGGCTGAGTTAAACCTTTGAATAAATAGGACTTCCGTATGTATTATTTATTTATTTATTAAGCCCATAACGGACATTAAAAGATGCATTGCATTGTATTATTTTAGCTTCAAAAAAGTCTGAGTAAAATTTAAAAATGAAACTAAACACTGAATTAAATTCAGGTAATAAAGTTTATTGTTTGAACTGACTGACTGATTCATATTAAGGTGAAGACAAGAGTTGATGTGACTCTCGCTCGCACATTTTGATTTATTGAAGAATATAAAATAAATTAACCTTTTTACTAAAAATCGCAAACAGCCATTTTGTGTGCAATCACATTGCGCACAGTTTAGTAAGAATTTCATTTTGATCGATGCAAGTTTTCCTGCTTAAAAGTTAATTTTTCTAGTTTTCGTACGTAAGCAAACTTTTGAGTAGGAAAACTTGCATTGATCAAAATGATTTTTTTACCAAATTGTGCGATTGCACACAAAATGGTTGTTTGCGATTTTTCAAAATTGGGATTTGTGATTTTATCTTATTTATTTACCTATCTATCAAAATTACAAATCGTGCGAGCAAGAGGAAATTTAGGTGTTGTCAATGCCTTAACCGTTTGAGGTGGACTGCGATCTAGTGCCACCAAGATAACGGTAAAATTTTGAATGAATGAAATTTCATTATTGCACACCTTAAAAACTAACAAAGAAGACTAATTATAACAATTATAGAAAAATATATCGATGCACAATGGGCGGTCTTATCGCTAAAAAGCGATCTCTTCCTGTCTGAAACCTTTGGATGGAGAGCTGGCTAAAATAAGAAGGTGGTTAGGTTCACTATGAAATTAATGATAACACCTACCTGCCTATGTAACGGTATTGAATTGTATATTTTATAAGTACCTACTTACATATTTTTCTATACAACTCCATATTACTCACAAAATGATATTATTTTTAACTATAACCTGGCCAGTAACACCGTGATCAAAATAAAATAAAATACTGTGTTTTATTACGTGATCCAGCCGCGAAGGTAACGCCCAAATTATGTTCTGTAATGCTCAATAAATATCAGAAAGAGCCCACAAAACAGTCGGCATGGATCATAACAAGATTATACGAAATCTTAGAATGCAGAAACATTCGAAAAACTCGCATAAAAAGCAGAGTGTGAATAAATACTGTGGTTTAGCGCGTGTAGACGCAACGTCCACTATTATGTCAATCATTATGAGTCGTCTGACTCTTGGGTTGAGCTAGAATAAAAGCGATTTTAGAAAAAACAGTATTTTTCGATTCTGTTTGTTTCATGTTAAGTCTATGGGTTTGTTATCTGGGGATAAAATCTGCTAAAACCTTTCAATTTATTGCAAGAAAACAATACTTTTGCATATTTTAGATTTTTGTTCTGGCACAGATGCATGCGTTTTCTGCCTTGATGCAGAAGCTGTCTTTTTGGTATGAAGGTTACTGGTGAAATTATAGGCATGGCTTAACACGTCTCGTAGGGCACTTGACTGTGCATGAATTGCAACGCATTATTTTGTTACAGGTGATGATTACCACTTAACATAAAGTAGGGCATCTACGTGCATCATCAAGCATAAAAAAATGAGAGATAAGCAGACCGAGATGCAATTTACGACTTTTTTTTTTATACTACTAGCTGATGGAACAAGTAGATGGTCCACCTGATGTTAAGTGGTAACCATCACCTATAAACAAAACATTGCCCCGTAGGTCACGCACAATAGGAACGTGCCCTACGATGCACTGCCCTGCGTCCATCAACTTGAGGCATACAGATGTTAAGCCTCATGTGCCTGTAATTACACCGGCGACCACACTCTTCAAACCGAAACACAGCGTTGCTGCTTGGCGGCAGAAAATGGCGTGGTGGTAGTACTTCCCCGGACGAGCCCTTCACAAAGAGCTTTACTACTCTTTTTTTTTACTTTTTGTAATATAACATTAATTATATGTATAACATTATGTCAACAATACGCCTTTTTCTGCCGCGAAGCAGCGTTGCTGTGTTTCGGTTTGAAGAGTGTGGTCGCCGGTGTAATTACAGGCACGCAGGCGCTTAACATCTGTATACATCAAGTTGATGGACGCAGGGCAGTGCATCGTAGGGCACGTTCCTATCGTGCGAGAATTACGAGGCAATGCTTTGTTATAGGTGATGGTTATCACTTAACATCAGGTGGACCATCTGCTTGTTCCATCAGCTAGTTGTTTAAAAAAAATAACAGTATGTGTCCACTAAAGGCATCCTATAAGCAGGAGCACAGCCAAGTCCCATCTTCTTCTTCTTAACAATCGCTCTTAATCGAACCCTACCACCGTAGTGGTGTGATCGCTAACATCGCGTGTGTTCATACGTATCAATTTTCAGCTAAATGATCCAAATTGCCATAATTTGCAAAATCGCTCCGACAGTTACACCTTTCGCTTTTTTGAATGTCATTGTACGATATTCAGGTCCTATCTGTCCTACATAATAAATTCAGAGGTTAGTGAACACCCACATAGCTCATCACCCTTTGTAAATGGCGGTGGAGCTTTGGCTACGCATAGCGAGCGACTAAGACTTAGTTTATGCCTATTTTAAGTTTAGGTTAAGCAAACGGTTATCTTCTAAAACGTATATAATAAGCATTTAAGCATACATAGGGATATAGGGACACAGAAAGCGACTTTGTTTTATACTATGTAGTGACTAGCGACCCGCCCGCGCGCCCCTGCTTCGCACGGGTGCACATTGTTTTTATACTATATCATGCATGTATTGTACATATAAATATTCCTCTTAAATCACTCTATCTATTAAAAAAACCGCATAAAAATCCGTTGCGTAGTTTTAAAGATGCACAATGCCAGTACTCAAACGGTGAAGGAAATCACCGTGAGGAAACCGGCATTTTGTAGAACCTAACAAGTTCTATAACATGTGTCAAGTGCTTGAAAGATCTTGAGGCACAGTTGGCGCAGGCGCACTGCTTCGAAAGAAACTAGTGACACGACAGTGACACGACAAGAAGAAAAAGGTTGTCTTGAAGAAATCGCTGTGTGCTAAAATACCGACGTTTGTACTAATCGGCTGTTAAGTCACTTGCTATCTCTATCTTATTTGAAGTAAAAGCTGAAACAGCAAGTGGCTTGACAGCAGATTAGCTTTGATCGGGTTTTCAGAAACCGGGGGTAAGTACTCACACTTAGCATCAGTGGCCATCTGCTCGCGCTCTCAGTGACTTCGTGTGATGTTATTTAAAACGACATTTTTTTAAGGGCCCGGCGACAGCGGCTCGCAGTTTCGAGGTGCGATTGGCTATTATTTCATTTTATTTCATTTCGGGAAGGTTGTTTGAAAGAATCCAGTGACACGCATAAATACTATTCGAATACAAATAACACAATAATATAAGGGAAATATGCCCGAATCAGAAATCATTTTGGTATTAGTATGTTTGGCCTTACGTTTACCTAATACCAAAATGATTTCTGACTCAAGCATATTTCCCTTATATTGTTGTATTATTTGTATTCGGACAGTATTTATGCGTGTGACTGGATAGTTATTCTTTCAAACAACCTCCCCGAAATGAAATAAAATGAAATAATAGCCAATCGCACCTTGAAACTGCGAGCCGCTGTCGCCGGGCCCTTAAAAAAATTTCGTTTTAAATCACACGACATCACACGAAGTCACCTTACGCGTAATAGCAATTTATCCATCTAATCGGCTCCCGTCCCACAATCACGTACAAATTAAGCCGCACGCACAACGGCACGTAGTGAACAATTCTATTTTAACTTACATCCGAAAAACCTTTTGATAATGTGTTCGGTTTCTTTGATCTGGCACGGTGGCGAGATAAATCAGGTATCTGTGTACAGTCAGAAACATACTACATAATATTTCTTATTTATAAATGAGAGCACTGGTGGTCTAGTGGTAACAGCCCCGCCTTCCGATCCTAAGGTCGTGGTTTCAAAACCGGTCGTGTACCAATGAGTTTTTCTGCTGTACGTGCATGATATGTGCGCCCGTGCGAAGCAGGGGCGCGCGGGCGGGTCGCTAGTGTATAATAATGTAATATCGTAATTAACTGAGTAGTTCTTTTGCCGACTGTACCGAGGCGCTATTGAGCAATATGTGTTTTATGACAAATAGTCGAACAGATCGAATAGAGAATGTTTTGTGTTTCCAGCTCTGATTTGAATGTCGGCGTCTTTGTACGAATATTTGTTTGGGGAATTTGGAATGTACGTTAATTTATTAAACAGGGCTTTGCATCTGTTTTAGATGATTTATAACTACAGCGTCAAGGGCAAGTTTTTTACCCATGATTCTATTCATATGACGCTATAGTGCTAGGAACAATAATAACGAACTCAGAATGATAGAGAAACTGGGGCATTATTCTCTATGACATAGGAGATTCCTTGCCCCAAACCGTGTGAGTTACAAGGTGATCTTGGGCTGGCCCTGGGGCGTTATTCACTATGACCAATCCAATCGCATTTGCCTTTAGATCACGTTGTGACGTCACGCGGTTCGGGGCAAGGAATCTCCTATGCCATAGAGAATCATGCCTCTGGTGGACTTGTGGTAGCGTCCTCGCTTTCCGGTCCTAAAGTGTTGAGTTGGTATTTGTGATTATCTCGGGATATCGACCGTGCCTGCTTCAAAAATTTATAAAAATCATAAGGCTGTTTCTATAATAATAAGCTAGCGATTAGTCGAAGTTTTATTATATTTCAGTGTATTTCCAAATTATCTTGGCTTTGTTTTGCTCTACACTATATTATTCTGTGTTAAATTCCAAACAAATCTCGCATATTAATTTGCCTAATATATGATACTACGTTGGAATTCCATAAATTCTAGTACTGATATACCCATAATTTTGTGAAACCGTTTTATTGCGATGCAAACAGACATCAAATAACTTTTCCGTAAAATAGACAATTTAAATTTAATTTATCTAATCGAATACCTAGTTGACATTAGTGCCTACCTTATTTGACTTTATTATATCGAGATTTTTTGCTTATTCCTTTTTTTGTAGCTGCATGCCATTATGCTATTGTATACTATGGGCCTACCTACCTATTATAGTACCTATAGTCAAGTAGTACCTATTAATGAATTATTGTACCTACCTTATTTCTACATAAATTGCAGCGCCCTACAGGGTACATGTACTCGCTTATTAGCTACCTTAGACCTAAGCTATAATATAACTGATGTATGTACATGTTGGCAATAAATAAATCTAAATCTAAATAATGATTTAAGTAGCGTTGGGGCCTCACTTTTCACCCATGCCCTTAACGGGATAAATATTGCTTGCAACAGGATTTAAATAGAGTAGGCTGACCGAGCACCTAGATCACGAACTTCCACTCAGCTTTCGTCCACAGTATTCCACAGTAAAGAACGTTTCTGCGATCTTTGTTTAAGGTTAACACGAGCTAATGTGACTCTCGCTCGCACGTTTTGACTTGTTGAAGGATATAAAATCACTGAACCCATTTTCGAAAAATCGCAAACAACCATTTTGTGTGCAATCACAATACGCACAGTTTAGTAAAAATTTCATTTCAATACATTTCATATAAATTTCACTTATATCACCCAGACAGAAAACAAACATCTTGTTCATCAGACAAATGTTTGTTCCCGGTGGGAATCGAATCCACGGCCTATGGCGCAGAAGGCAGAGCTACTACCAACTGAGCTATGAAGGCTGTCAAAATAAATGTTTTTTTAACACACAGCACTATCTCGCCCCAAACTAAGCCGAAGCTTGTGATATGGGAACCAGATAGCTGATATACTACTTAGATACTTTATAAAAGTTAAAATACGTATAAAAGTTACTACCAGCTTCGGGACTAGCACGAACACTACTCACACGAACGAAATAACCTCAAACATCACTTTTGCATGTATTTATTTCTGATTCCATAAGCTCAGTACGCAGGAGCCAGCAGCTCAACCTTTGGACCGTTCAGTTCGTTCGCCATTTGGCAAGATTCTGAATTGAATAGCTGAATAATTTGTGAATGAAATTGAGGTTATCAAAACTAAGATTTGGAGTATGGCCCAGTATTGACATATAGAAGGTTCACTAAAGCTCTACAATAAAACTAGTATTTGTAATAAACTAGCTGCGCCCCGCGGTTTCACCCACGCACATTTAAATCCCGGTATTCCCACGGGATAAAAATAATAATCTATTTTTTCAAAATATAATCTATCTCTCTGCGAAGTTTCATCCAGATCCGTTCAGCCGTTCCGGCGTGATAGAGTAATAAACATTCATCCATCCATCCATACCTACAAACTTTCGCGTTTATAATAGTGGTAGGATATCGTTAGTTCTTGAAAGAGCATCGGTGGTCTAATGGGAGTGACCCTGACATCCGATCGTAAGGTTGTAGGTTCGAATCCAGTCGAGCACCAATGGATTTTTCCTATCGAAAAATTGCAGCTTAGCTTAGCAAACCAGCTTATTAAAAGACGGCGATGGGCTTGCAACGTGTCACGAATACCACTGTTACAAAATGTGGATATATAACTTCCTCAAAGAATCTTAAGTTAGAACTAAGCGATCTGAAGGGATATCTACCGTGCCTGGGGATCTAAGTCGTAAAGCTGTGTGTAATAAATAGGAATCATGCAAGGCAACTATTTCAAGAGTATGTGTGCTAACACGTACCTGCCTTCACAAAAACTCATAGAATACATAAATTACGAAATACAATACAGTTTACAAAATAAAAGAAGACCAGATGAGCTATCTGCAGACCATTGCGAACGATCTAGAGATAACTCAACTGATCTCAATCAGTGCCAATCGGAATCGTCTCCAGTAAAAGGTGTACAAACCCTGTCTGTATTTTATTTAAAACATGGCCATGTCACTGACCTCGGTGCCAGTGTTGTGAGTTATGAAAACAAATATTAATTGTTTGAATTGTTCTTGGCGAAATCACCGGTTTCACTCTAAAACTACCCGCAAACAATAACATAGTGTATTAACTCATTATTTTATATTATCTGGGTGGCAACACTTTACAATGAAACGATCTAAATTTATTTCAAGCTCAGCTTAAGTCCTTTGTTTTTTTTTTATTGAAATAAGATGGGGTGCTGTAAATCGCGACACATTCAACTATTGCTCGGTAAGTCGGTACATGTTTCATTAATAATAATAATAAATAATGCTGGCAAATCCACACAGCACCATCTAGCCCCAAAGTAAGCTACTCAAAGCTTGTGTTATGGGTACTAGATGACTGATATATTTAATACATTATATTACTTACATAGATAGATATTTTTATTATATACATGGAAAACACCCAGACCAACGGAACAAATTTCTGCAGATCGTACACAAATTTGTTCCGAGGCGGGAATCGAACCCGCAACCTCTAGCGTCGCAGGCGGACTCTCGCCCGCTGCGCCACAGAGGTCGTCATATTGTTCGGTTAAGTCATAATTTTATTCTTAATTTACTATTTTAGTACTACCACTTACTCCTATTTTACTATTACTAGACACTGATTTATTCACCCCACTGGTTCGAAGGAACTACAAAATCATGATGAACCACAAAAAAACGACAAGATTTATTGTTAACTGGTTTAATAAACAAAGAAATATACATTTTGTTCAGTTCAGCTTTTTACGAGAAAACGGAGAATTTGTTCTTCGTTTTCTCTAATAAAATACATTTGTTTTGGTAAAAAAAAATGGGGATTTCCACACTGCACTGTCGAGCTCCAAACTAAGCCAAAGCTTGTAATATGGGAACCAGATAACAGCTGATTTAATAAAAAAAAATACATACTTATCAGATAGAGAACAAACATCTACGCTCATCACACAAATGTTTGTTCACGGTAAGGATGGAACCCACGGCCTACGGCGCAGAGGACAGAGTTTGGTAAGCTGTGAAAAAAACCAATAGGGCATCTGATTTATTTTTTTATTTATTATATTTTTTTGTAAAAAAAAGGCTGTTACACCAACATAAATAGCCCGCGCATAATTTAACTTCCCAGTAGTCTTAGTTAGTCTGCAATTGCACCACAAAATCGTATTTTTGTATTTTTTAAAACACATTCAAAGAAACCCATTTTTGCACTTTCCATAGCTATTACTTTAAACGATTCTTTACAATTCTCCTCATAAAAATAACTTAGCTGATTGACATCTTTAAGCGTTTTTGTAAAAACAAATTGTATGGACGCAGACGTGCGGCGCCTACGCACGTCTGTCTGTCTGTTTGACGTTTACATACACAATAATGTCAACACAGATACTTACACGGTTTTGCATTATGACTCCGTGGCTAGCTGGGTCATTCCTAACTGATCTATGAATTAGTAAGTTTCTGCGCGGTAGAAATTTTTTTTTCATTGTTTCAATGAAATACTCGCAAGTAGATGGTTCATCTTATTGAGTGAAAAATTGTAAATAATAAATTTATTGAACACACACACTAGAAGGAAAACTAGGTACGCAAACACAATCACAGATAGAAAGTAAATAGTTACAAAAATAAACAATAGGTATTCATAAATAAGTAAAGTATTATTGCTCTGTGAAGTCTTAGTAGTTACATTAATTTTCACAACTTTCCCAACTAATAAACACTAGTATTTATCGTAATCGTAAACCGTACAATATTTTGCATTTCAATCAATTTCTGGAAACTTCTTTATGTATCTAGTAAGTTATGTCAATACGGTGTCATTTGTAACCAGTGGTTTTACGCGAAATGAATCTATAAACGTTGTTTTTAACACCGTTTAAAACATGTGTCATGTACTCATGTACAAACTCGGAATCCTAATAGTGGAAAAGTTGTTTTAAACCAGAACATTTTTTTTACTAGTAGCGTCCCGCGGTTTTACCTGCGTAATTTTTTAATCCCGTAATTCCCACGGGATAAAAAGTAATCTATGTGTTATTCCAGAATTTAATATATCTCTTTGCCAATTTTCACCAAGATCCGTTCAGCCGTTCTGGAGTTATAGAATAACAAACATCCATCCAAATCTTCCAATCCATCTTACAAACTTTCGCATTTATAATATTAGTAGGATTTAACTGAAAAAACTGAAACAGCTTCACGACTTTGATCCCCAGGCACGGTAGATATCCCTTCAGATCTCCCAGTACCAAGAAGGTACTAATTCAAGATTCTTTGAGGATGTCTAAGGGGGGTAGTCAGAGGTACCTCCAAATATTACATTTGGCACATACCCACAACTTAACTTTAACTTCTGGAATCTGATTTAATCCTTTTTAAACGGCCCTTTCGAAGCTGCCTGAAATAGATCGTTGTAAGTGATAAGGCCACCCATTTTATCACTATAATTGTTATTTTAAAGTGAAAACAGCGTTGTGTATTTATTTGTAGTGGTAATCAATAAAAACTTTGTGACAGCAACAAGAGGGCCGGAATCGTTCTTCCTGGAGATTATAGGGGAGGCTGTTTCTAGCAGTGGACGTATTCAGGCTTTTTTATACAACTAGCTGATGGAACAAACAGATGGCCCACCTGATGATAAGTGGTAACCATCACCAAGCATTGCCTCAAAAGTCACGCAGGATAGGAACGTGCCTTACGATGCCCTGCCCTGCGTCCATCAACTTGAGGCATACAGATGTTAATCCTCATGCCTGTATTAGGCTAATGAACTATTTTGATGGTGAAGTAACATCACAACTTCGCAGATAGATATTTAGGCATGTGTTAGAACTGAAAGCTACCAAGTTCCCTAGCGAACCGATACCAACCTGCAGCGATGTCACTGTGATGTTACCAAATGTAGCGGAGCTTGGTCTAAGTTAAGAGCATCAAGAGGCTGACCATCAAATCTTCTCCACATACTAATCACGCCTGTTTTCCATAGGCGTAGGCAGAGATTTCCACTTGCTACATCCTTTCTGCTTTCGCTTTGTTCACTCTTATAGCATTTTTCATATAGCATTTCATGGTCGTCGGTTTTTCGTATGTTTTTAGAGAAAGTTCTAAAAACATACAACTCGTGAGTTGTAGAGTTGACTCTACAACTTCTCTCTCTAACGTTATAAACACTGAGTGTAGTTATGAAATATGGTAAACATCATACAATATTACACAACATCATACATTGTGGTATGTGCCAAATGTAATGTTTGAACGTACCTCTGACTACCCCCCTTAGACATTCTCAAAGAATCTCGAGTTAGTCATTGTTACTGAGAGATCTGGAGGGATATCTACCGTGCCTGGGGATCATAGTCGTGAAGCTGTTTCAGTTTTTTTTAATACATTGTATTATTGATGCTTGCCTTTCAGGGATAGATATACCTAACTATGAGATTTAGGCAACTGAACGAAATAACGCGCTACGCTTTGACTTTTTTTTTTTTTTTTTTATACAACTAGCTGATGGAACAAGCAGATGGTCCACCTGATGTTAAGTGGTAACCATCACCTATAAACAAAACATTGCCCCGTAGGTCACGCACAATAGGAACGTGCCCTGCGATGCACTGCCCTGCGTCCATCAACTTGAGGCATACAGATGTTAAGCCTCATGTGCCTGTAATTACACCGGCGACCACACTCTTCAAACCGAAACACAGCGTGACTTGGACCACAACTGCCCAAATGGCTCAGTTTTGATGTCAACGCGATAAATTCATCACTTTATTGACAGGCGAACATCTATTAGGCGTGGTTTATCACTGAGCAGCAACGCTTGTTTCAAAGTGACAGTTATAATGTTTGCTACAATTCATATTGTGTGGGAAATAAAATAACGGTTGGTAGTCATGTTTTTTTTTGTTTTTTTTACAAATTGTGTGATTGCACCAACTTTAAAGTTTGTGATTTTTCAAAAATGGTTTTTTGACGACCTCTGTGGCGCAGCGGGCGAGAGCCTGCCTGCGACGCAAGAGGTTGCGGGTTCGATTCCCGCCTTGGAACAAATTTGTGTACGATCTGCAGAAATTTGTTCCGATGGTCTGGGTGTTCTCTATGTATAATAAAAAATATCTAACTATGTAAGTATATAATGTATTAAATATATCAGTTATCTAGTACCCATAACACAAGCTTTGAATAGCTTACTTTGGGGCTAGATAGTGCTGTGTGGATTGTCCAGCATTATTTATTTATTCATTATATTTATTGATTTTTCATGTCAAAACGAACTGAGAGCGAGATTAGCCTTACCATTCACCTAAATGCAGGCGTAGTTAGATCGAGAAATGCATTTTATGTGTTCATGTCATGAAGTACACACGAATTCGCATTAGGCTGTACGCTGCTCGCTTTTATGTCCTTGTAGTAACTATCATTTTTCTTTGGCTTTTTGTCTATATCAGTTTGTACACATTCGTGCACTTCTCACAAAGTGACACAAAATACCCGTTACTTGCCAATTGAATAGCACTTGTGTTCGAAATCATAGTTTAAGCAAATTATATAATTTATGCAACGCGCTCGCTACAACTGAACGAGCAACAATATAAATAATAAACCATTATACCTAAGCGGGCGACCGACGGTGACTGAGACGGCGAAAGAAAAGCAAAACCTGACCGTAGCTTAGAGAAAACCGCTGGGTTATTCCATAGCTAACTCGAGGAGCACTTGCGTTTTTTATCACATTTTGTCTTGAACATTAGGTACCTATATAATATTTACTTAATAACAGAATTCATGTAAACTGTAACTCCAAAACAACATTTTTAAATTAAGATTTTTGGTTTACTTAAAAATAGCTTATTAGAATTTTTGCTATTGATAACAAAAGTAAGTTAATCGCTAGTTTACTCGTTTCAAGTAGTAATAATACATATAACACTTGCTCAATTTTAGATTAGGTAACTTATATGCAATGTGAAGGGAGTGACAAAAATGGATATAATAAGGAATAAGTTTATTATCCAACTAGCTGATCCCGCGGCTTTGCTCGCGCTCGTTTACTTTGAAAATCTCATACAAACTTTCATCCCCTATTTTATCCCCTTGGGGGTAGAATTGATCAAAATCCTTTCTTAGCGGATGCCTACGTCATAACATCTACCTGCATGCCAAATTTCAGCCCGATCCGTCCAGTGGTTTGGGCTGTGCATTGATAGATCACTATGTCAGTCAGTCAGTCACCTTTGAGTTATATATATTTAGATTTTAGTGGGTTAAGGTAGCAAGATGATGAAGTGTCTTAGCTGTTAACTCTACGCTGTGCATACCCAACAATAACTTGCAAACAATTTGCTTGTAAACACTTCAGGTCATCACTCAAAAACCGTCGCTAAAGTTTGTAAATAAGGTGTATTTTGCAAACAACTAAGTGAAGAGGCTCTCAGGATAACAATATCACAATCCTTCTACACAAGTACCTACTGGGAGTCAAAACAATGACTGTGAGCGACACCTTCGCTTAAAAAAATATACCCTTCCTGCTAGTTTTCGTACTTAAAACATTAGTTAGGAAAACTTTTTGGATCAAAATTGCATGTTAAATTAATAAATCATCTGTGTTGGTCCTTTTCAATGTACCCCGAAACTTAGCCGTTTATAAGTTTTCTTCACTTTAATCAATGATTTGTCTTCAAAACGTGGAAATTTCGAGAATTTTTTGATGAGTAGGTATCAGCGTTTTGACATTTATAGTCTTTGAAAAAGACTTGTCCGGGGAAGTACCTACAAACCTATTTTTGCCGCCAAGCAACGTTGCTGTATTTCGGTTTGAATAGTCTGAGTACCATGAGTATTACCATTGCCTGTGTGGCTAAGCATCCACGAGTAGTAGGTACCTACATGCCTAATAAATAAATAAATAAGAATGAGGCCAAAAAAATAGTACATGCCTAAAGTGCTGTGCTGTTCTGTTGATGCGTAGAGCTGTAAATAGTGCGTGACCTGGATTTAATCAATTCGTAGAAAGGTTCGTTTTTTTTTTATGCCGAAGCAGGCAGACGAGCATACGGGCCACCTGATGGGAAGTGGTCACCGTCGCTAATGGACACCTGCAACACCAGGGGCGTTTCTGAAGACAAAGTATTTAACAAAATTTTTACTATTTCCCATTGACTTGCACTGGCCTTCAGTGGACTCATACAAAACCCATAGGAAACTCATATGCAACTACCTGAAGCTTGCCAAGTGAAGGATTGGATAAAATAATGTTTGAGTGACATACACGGTATTGCACTGTGTTTCACCGACCTCAGCTATGACAGCTATGGCATAGTAACGTTTGAAATACATCATACATAGCAAATAAGGTACATCATGGATGAAATATTAATGATTAATTAATAGCCACGCTTGCAACTTTTTAATAAAACAGTAAACTATAATAATATCGGAAAAACAAATTTAACTTCAACGATTAGGTAAGGTTAATTAGCGATGCATATCCCAATAGGCTGAGGAAAGCTGGAGAGATATAATTATAGGCCATTTAAAATAATATAAAAATAAAAATAATATAAAAAAAAAAATATTTACCAGCACTCACTGTATTTACAGCCAGTAAAAGCGAAATAAACTTATAGATTTTCCATTATCGCCCAAGTTCAGGTTGTGCGAAATGCGAAGCTTTGCCAAGTTCAAGCGAACTCACGCGCACCGGAACCGCGCCAGTGATCGACAAACGCGCGGCAAGCGAACACGCATAAACTAACCATTGATTTATCGACACTGTCCCCGCACTATGACAATTTGAAAATCGAACACAAAAAAAAATTAAAAATAAACGTGGTTGCCAGGTATTATTTTACTTCATTCAAAAATCGAATGGCATTGTTTTCTTATATTCCAAACTTTTTGGCAGTGAACTAGAGTTCGATTATTTATGAAGTGTTTTTTTTTGTGGTATTTTGTGATATTGGAATGGAGTGTTGCAGTGAACATTATGGTTAACAGTGGTGACTAGGAATAATATTGAACTGTAAGTCAATAAATTATTCTTATCAGCATTTTCATGATTTATCGTGTATAAATATGTGATGATCAATTCTTGTAAAATGACCTAATCACATTAAATTCAATTCCTATTGCACCATAAGCCATCCTTTCTTTTTTTCGCATCAAGCATCATGTTTATGAGGTGTTTTATGAAACACTTAAATCGAATAAATCTGGCTAATGTCTAATAAATAAAAAGTTTTTTTCAGATACCTATAAAAGATCCCTATAAAAGATCTAATGAATAAATAAATTTAGGTGGAACTTTTTGCACAGCCCCAAACTAAGGAAAGCTTCCATTATAGGTAGGTAACATATGATAAAAAAAACTGTGTCCGTCATATAAAAGTACGGTGGAGATCGATCCCACAGCATCCTACAGCATTAGAACTCCAACTGAGCCCTTGAGGCGAGTCAACAACTATTTCAGGAAACCTTCGTATTAATGCATATTACATCTTCGAGTTAATTAATCCTCGAAATAACTTAATCAATGCAAAGTCCAATCAGTTTTACAGTCGCAGTTAAATTAAGTTATAATAAAGCTGCAGCCATTGATTGCATCCGCACTATTATAGATGCGAAAGTGCGTCTGTTTCTACGGCAAAATTGCTGAAAACTGAAAATGGTGAAAGGCAAATATTTCGTTCTGGATATTCATACAATTAACTTTTTACCGTGGGATTTTTTCTAACTTAACACAATTACTTACGATAGTTCTCTAAAATGTCAGACAGAAATATTATAAATAAATATTTATACCGACTTCCTCGAGCGTGTATCCTCCTGTTTTGAAGTTTGCTTACATGCAAGCTTTTTAGTATGAAAACTTCTTTGGATTAAAACTATATTTTTGCTGAATTGTGTGCAACATCGATTGCAAAACACACAACTTGGTTAATTGCAATTTTTTGTTGATAATTTTAATGATTTTTATCTTTTAAAATTGAAATGTGCGAGCGAGAGGTTCCTATATTAGTTGTCAATGCCTTAAAAATAAAGTTGTTTAGAATCTTTCTCAGGAATCTCGAGAATAACTTTGGGCAACCACATTTCAAAATACGAACATAATTCTATCAATTCACGATGTTTGTATCCAGTTTATTTGGTTGAGTTTGTTTGAGTGTCTTTCGATCGGATATCAAAACATTGAATTGTGGATTCTTGTTATTATAGCTCAGACATAAGGATGTATAATATACGAAGTACATAACTCGAATGCATCGAGTTAAGAACCAATAGTATTTTCTTTTAAAATTCTTGATTCGTAACCAAGTTTCAAAGCAAGACTAGGTTTTCGTCTATAATGTCTTTATAACTACTAGTAATGAACGAGGCACTTAGTCCGATCTTATCTGTGGTAGGTTTTGATAGTGATAATTAAAATTTATAATTATTTTTGACATAAAATAAAAATTTGCATGCCTTATGTCAAGCCGAAATATAATATATTGAAATGAATTACACCTGAAGAAAAAAAAACCAAAACTCCACTTATGTTTTGCAAATAAAATATCTATAACTTTATTTATTTCATCATTATCATGAATATAATCACTGCTAGACAGAGGCCTCCCCTATAAATAAATAATATAATAATAATAAAATAATGCTGGACAATCCACACAGCACTATCTAGCCCCAAAGTAAGCTACTCAAAGCTTGTGTTATGGGTACTAGATATCTGATATATTTAATACATTATATACTTAGATAGATATTTTTTGTTATACATAGTAAAAGAAGAAAACATTTAGAGACCTGTATATTGTGAGATGAAGTGGTGGATAGATAATCCACCACTTCCCTCTCGATGACTTGAAATCCATCTGGTAGGAGGGCGTCTCGGGCTTCGTCTTCCACATCGCGGTCACCATTCGAAATCCTTTATTCCCTACTGGTTATATTTCTTTCACTACTAAGTATTTATTTCTGGTGAACAATCTTAGCTGAGATAGACGAGATCAAGAGCAGGGGGCGAGTAAATCAAGAGGTGCGCAAGCGCACCAGTCGTGACGACGTGTTGATGAGCCAAATCGGTCGGTGCAAGTGACAAGATGTTAATACAATATTATTTGATTTAGGAGTATGTGATGTGTAGTATAGTTAGTATTTTAAAATGATTAATTATTGCACCTAATATGAGACGTCAGAAAAGAGGGGACTCTTCTAACACAGGTTATAAACGTAAAAGTCTTCTTTTAAGTTCCGCAAAGAAGAATCTCAAGAAGAACCCCATCCCGATTTAATAAACAGTACAAACAATAAAAAAAAAAAATTGTTTTTTTAGTGTTATTTAGTACTCGAAAGAATCGTCTTGAGGTGCTCTTAAAATCCTTTCACCACACTATTTCGAAAGAAACTGCTGACACGAAAAGAAGTAGAAGTAGTAAGCTTCAGCTTGCCTGAACACACTAACTCGACTAACTCCCTAAATAATAATAGACTAATTCTTGAGGAGGTACGTAGCACTGATATATTTGAGGAGACCTACCGCGTGCCTCGGGATCACAGTCGTGTTTTTCTATTCTGAAAAGACTTACATCGTCCATTTTATCTGTGTTTGAGCCTAAAGCCGATGTGTTTTTTTTATTGCAAGATAGCTATACGTTTGACTGCCAGCTCACCTGATGGAAAGTGAAGATGCAGTCTAAGGTGGAGCACGCTTAGCTATAATCCACTTACTTATTCACTCTTAAAATGACGTAGATAGAGATAGAGATGTGATTGTAGTAGGTATCTAAAAAGGTTTATTTTATGAATCATCTAAAACAGAAAAGATAAAGCAAATGTATGGAACCACTTATTTATAGGGTGTAGCGCTTTAAAAAGCCATTACCTTACAACTTGCACCATCTTAAAAGTTTTCTACAATCTTTGACAAAGTAAACTACAGAGCACCTTAATAGCGTAACACAAAGTTTACTTACCGGCGTGTTGAGGCATGTACTGCTACTATTTCAAGATTTAAGTCTAAAGGGGTCAGTCAGAGGGACGTCCAAATATTAAATTTGACACATACGAGTAGATACCTACCACATTATGTAGATTGTGGGATATCGGTAGACTTCTCGGCGTTGGTCGCGTGGACCTGGCACCTAGAGTCACCTAGTTTTAAGACGTCTCAAGGTGATCCTTGTGATTTTATTGAATAAACTTATTTTGACTTTGACTTCGACGAAGGTTCATCCTAGTTTGTGTGAAAGACAGTTCACCAGTGGACTTATAATCATAAAGTTGACATTGATAGCCAAACTTAAGGATGTCAGTATTCCTCTCTCCGGACATTTGGACAGCAGGGGTTGTATTATACTAAGGGATTTTAAATATATACCTAATAGGGAAGCACCTCTAGTGAAGAAATTACCCTGACGCTTTGTGTGGTGTAAAATTTAATACTTTAATGTATACTTAAAATTAATAAATACGAGCGAAAAATTTCATTTCCAGTTATCAGATTATTTTATGATTATAAAACATAAGAAAAGATCACAAACAAGGCTGAAGAAACGTTAACATATTTATTGCAACTAAACATTTGAACAATGTTTTTCGATATGAAACTAATGTGAAAGTTGTGTGTTCATGAACGTGAACACAACACATCCTGTTGTAAGTATTTGCACGGGAAAATGGAAAGTCTTTCCAAAAAGGAAACAGATACAATAAAGAGATATTGACCAAGCCTTTCCTGCAGATAAGGACAACTAGGTTAAAAGGATGGCAGAGGTGCTCGGCAAATCAATCTAAGTCTAAACGATGACCTATTTAAAAATCCAAAAGCTGAGCTATTCAGTTATTACAAAAAAAATCTTTGTATAGACTGAGTATAGAAATTGGTTATAATTAAACTTTGCAAATAATAGATGAATTCAACTAAAGATAATATTTCTGCGTTAAACAGCGTTGCTGCGATTCAGCTTGAAGGTGACTGTTGAAATTACAGGCTGCATAAATGTACTACAACTGTACAGAGTAATCGCTGAAATGCGCAACCTTTATTCTCTTCCATCCAGGCAACCTTAGAATGGAGAAGAGCATAAAACAAGTAGGTGGTTGGTTAGGATGCAATTAACTATAGCTAGGATATACGTAATAAAAAACATTACAAATATGTAACCATACTGATTATATTTAAATAAAGAAATAATATCACTAACCAAGATAAGCAAACTAAATTCAGTACAAGAGAGAAGATCTGCGTCGCGTACATCCTCGATTTTCTAAATACGCAATGAATTTCCTAGTTTCTAATTATAATGAAGATACAGAGAAAATAATAGTAATTTCATAAAACTGTGCAGTTTATATTCAGTAATTGAGAAACACTACGTGGGACACAACGAAATATCTAAATTAGAAATGTGTACATGCTTCTAAGGGCCGCCAGTTACTATACCACATCAACAATGACTCACAGAGTAAAACAATAACAAAGTTCATTAACAGACGCCGGGTAATAGCTGAAGGTAATTTTTTTCTGTTTCAAAAAAAATCTGCAATTTGATGATGTATCAAGGGTAAGGTTGGAGGTTTAATCCTAGTCGGATAATAACTTTTGGGTTATAATATAGTATATAGTAATCTTTCGGATGTTGTTGATGATGTCGTTCTTCTAATGTATTAATTATTGAAGAAAAGTTATAGGTAGGTACTAAAAAATTATATATATGGTGACTTGACAGCTGTACCTAAACCGGCGCGGTACCTAAGTTATTTTTGGAATCGTTACAATTTTTAATTATAAAAGAAAAGAAAAATAATAGATCTTACGACGAGTTAAAAAATGTGCACAGACCCAGTACTCAAAACGGTGAAGGAAAACATCGACAAGACAACATCAAAGGACCTCATAAGCGCACTTAAAACCCGTTCGACACACTGTTTCTAAAAAACTATGTAGTTACACTACGAAAATAAGACTACAGATAAAAATGTAAACCTGAACCAAAGCTAGAGTATGTAGTAACACTACAAAAATAAGACGACAGATAAAAAAAAATTAATCCAAAGGTAGAGTAGACAGCCTTGTTTAGCTACTTGAAACATCCAAACACATTAAAGTAACGAATCTGCTTTTCACACCACGACGCCTCTCGCTATAATAATGTCCGTAATAACGGAAGACGCGGCAATTAATTTACCGGTGATGTCACATGTTTACGGATAGTTTACGGTAAACGATTTATGTCACAACTCTAAAGTTTTGATTGACTTTCGATGTGACGAGTTTTGGGGAATGTTGTTTGAGATAATGTTTCTGAATGTAAAATTGAGAGTTAAATAGTTATTGGATTCTGTTTTAGTTTTATATCATATTTAGGAATGACGATTAGTCAAAAAACAAACTTACCTTAAGAAATATATCATTTAGCAAGATGACGACATTTATGACATACTAGCTGAACCCGCGGCTTTGCTCGCGCTAAGGAATTCAAAGTTTCATACAAACTTTCATCCCCTATTTTATCCCCTTGGGGGTAGAATTGATCAAAATCCTTTCTTAGCGGATGCCTACGTCATAACATCTACCTGCATGCCAAATTTCAGCCCGATCCGTCCAGTGGTTTGGGCTGTACGTTGATAGATCACTATGTCAGTCAGTCACCTTTGAGTTATATATATATTTAGGTAATTCCCATGCGGAGGTTAGTTTAATTTAAACTTTCTCTGTTCGAATATACCTTTTCTAATAATATTGATGTACCTACTACGCGACCGAGCGAGTATGTGACAAATACATCATATCAATCACAGCTGATGTAACAGTCAGATTATTTAGTACCTACAACAAGTTCTGAAAACTGAGCTAGTCACTATTTTAGATTTGAGGAAGTAGGTACAAGTTCATTAACATCTTTATGATCCGAGCTGCGAGAAAGGAGGTAGGAAATCAAATCTAAAATGACAAAACGAAAAGATTAACTTGGCAACGAAACTATAAATGAAAGTGCAACGACGACATAATAAAATTATTACTGTCTTATTGCTCTGTCGTAATTACTTAATAGCTTTGCATTAGTTAACAGACGTTTGAAGCTAAACGATACTTTAGAGATAAAAACTGGTGAATAAAACTGCTGTTATTAATGTATCAAAGTACCCTCTGAGCACTTCATTTAAATGCTATATCTACGCTTCTTTTTCTCTTAAATGGTGGATTGTAAAAAAGTACAATAAAATAATAATCAAATGTTGAAACTTTTATAAAAAAAAATACACCGTTTCCATACGTCTTATAAAATTATATTCCAAAAAAAATAAGTTTATATTCAAATATATAATAGTAAAAAGAGGTTATGAGTTCGGAATCGAAAGTAACTCCTACCTACAGAAAAAACCCACGAAATAAAACAAAGCACAACACAACCAAAAGTTGCGACAAAATTGATTTATGCAGCTTTTTCGGAACTGCGTGAAGCGTTTGACGCTGTTGAATCTGAAAAAAAAACACGAGTCTCCCATTCCCGAGACTGAACTTAAAAATATAACTTTACCTTCCAACCTTTAGACGGGACAATAAATAAGTTTTTTGTTTTCACTCGGTTTCTGGCATTGTTTACTTAGTAACCGAACTGGCATACCACAGGGTCTCGCGTACGGGCCCATTATTTTATATTTACTTACACGCTTCTGATGATTTGTTTTTAAATTAAATTAAGTACCTACAAAGTAAGTTGTAGCAAAAAGAAATTGCTACTTTCAAAATAACTTCTGCGGTGTTTTGCTAAACAAAACAAATTAAGATGTGTGACTAAATTGTTAAATACTTTGTCACTTCTCACGTTCCTAATTAAAAGGTTGTTGAGGCTGTTTCTTTATTTTTGTGTCATCGGTCAATTAGTTAACACATTTATATTCAAATTAATGTTATCTTATGAAACATCGGAAGCCCAATCCGTTCCTCCAAGAAATTATTCAGTATGTACCTAACCAGAAACCTCTTCTACCCAGTAGATACAGTCATATCTCACATGTTTTTAGTATGTCTTTAATTTCCCAGCTCTCAGACTATCGCTCTTAGTTGTTTGTATCAGAACGATGCAACGTTAGTTATTTTTTAAATAGCCGTATTTTTTTATACTCGGTTTTTGTTTTGAAACATGAGTTAACCTCCCTAACTTTTTAAAAAATGAAAAGTGACTTCAAATACACTGAAAACCTTACAACAAGCTTTTGGTGAAGGGTCCACCAAAAGCTTGTTATACACCGAGCGAACACTGATGACGATCAGTGGAGATATTTAATGTATTTTTTTGATTTATACAAAAGACGCTGAATCAATTTCGATACATTTTAAATGCGACCACCTCTAAAGTATGACATACCAAATAAAAAAAGAATCCTATCTTACTGCGTACCTTCATATTTTCATTACGATAAATTAATGAAATAAACAGTCGAATAGAAAACCTCGACTTTTTTTGAAATCGGTCTAAAAGAGGATGTGTGTACCGCCACCACGATTGTTATTTGCTTTCTCCGGTGTATTCTCAGTCGGTTCCTGGCTAATTTGAAGGGCGCCTCACATTTTTTTCCCAACCACGATGGACAATAGCTTGCAATAGGTTCACCAGCCATCGCTAATAGCAACAAAGAATGAAACCTTCCCAGAAAGAATGCGTGTTATGACTGCGTTCATCTCTTCTTAGAATCACGTGTGTGACCGACAATGAAGCCTTTTGAATGACCACTACAATTGTTTGAAAAGAAACGGTTGGGCAAGGTTTACGGAGGTTACCGAGATTATAAATGTCGGGATTTTTAATACTCTTTCATTTGCATTTTGCTATTATCGGCAAGTCAAAAATAACGGTAAGGTAAAGATAAGGTCTACTCTATAATTAATTTATTAAAAAAAATTGAATAACTAGGTAATAAACTAGTGGGCTACAAAAGTAGGTATACAATATTAATTATTGAACGTGTCCCATTGTTTGTGGATTTGGCTAAGAAATGGCTATTTACTAGTCTCTCTCCTTCAAGGTTTGCTGGAAGATAACTCTTTTTAGGGTTAAGCTCGCCTTTGTACATACTTTATTATTTAAGTTTTCGTATGTTGTTTCTGTGTACAATAAACTGAAACTGAAACAGCTTCACGACTTTGATCCCCAGGTACGGTAGATATCCCTTCAGATCTCCCAGTACCAAGTAGGTACTAATTCAAGATTCTTTGAGGATGTCTAAGGGGGGTAGTCAGAGGTACGTCCAAACATTACATTTGGCACATACCCACATTTTGCAGTAGTTAGTATTCCATACGTGACAGGTTGCAAGCCTATCGCCGCTGTTAGAATACTAACTGGTTTCCTCACGATGTTTTCCTTCACCGTTTAAGAGCACTGGCATTGCGCACATAAATTTTTCGATAGAAAAATCCATTGGTGCACGACCGGATTCGAACCTGCGACCTTACGATCGGAAGGCGGGGTCACTCCCACTAGACCACCGGTGCTCTAAAAATAAAGAAATATAGAATACAATAAAGAATAAATGGCATCTTTGGCTAGAATTATTTTGGCTTAGGGTTTCATCTTGAAATATTTGAACTATAGATATAAATTAGAAACTTTCATCGTTAACTGTACCTCCGATAATCTTGGAAAGCTGTTTAAGGGAAGAAAGATGGTTCCCAAATTTAAGTTAAAAGAGTTCAACAGATATTAGAGAAAGTATTAAGTGATTCTAAATCAAAACAAACAAGCATATTACTTTTAAGATAACGTTAACTACAGCACTTTGGAGTACAAATTGAAAAATCTTTAGACATACACACAGGTGAAAACAAAACTTACTAATAGGTAGGTACTCTCTACCTAAGTGACGGCAAATGAGTATAGATAAAAAAATTGTTTTTTATTTAGTTGGGTGGGATAGATTGCTTTTGCTTCGTCAGGTTATTCATACAGCGTCAGACGCATCAGTACTAGTAGTTTCAAATGGTGTAGGAAAACATCGTGAAAATAATCAATAGTGCACATAATTTTATTTATATTTTTCCTTCAAATACCAAAACAATTGGCCAAATAAATACCCATTCAAGTAAAAGCAAGGGACTTATATGAAAATTGCCAACGCAATAATTGCACTTTTTGCCCCTCCCAAATCTAGTGCCCATTCCGATGTCACCTGAATTTTCTGTACATTGATTTACTACGCTTTATAAACCTGATTATTTACTTCTGGGCAATTCAACGACGTAGTCTCACAAAAAACAGGTAGGTACCGACGAGCAGGCGCTTACCGGTTCGTGGGTGAAGCCTGAGAAAGTCGGAGAATGTTTGGATTTAAATTAATATTTTTTTTACTTTTGAAATTCACCGAAACATATGATTGTTCACAACATCATTTGGTCATTCTATAAATGTTGGAATTTGTGCGAACAAGAAGCTCATGAATGGTTCAATTTTCCTGCCTTGACTACCCATTGACGCGAAGCGAGGCTGCGGAGCAGACAAACGGAGTAATGTTAACCATTGGATTGCATAAAATATCCTCTCAGCTCCAGTTATGCAATCCTATTGACAATTGCAATTTTTATTCGTGATAAGGCTATTAGCATTAGCATTATTATTAGGATTAAGTCCTCCTAGCACTACATTGTTTCAAAATAAATAAAAGAGGTTGTAACGCTTGAGCAAGTAGTCTCTAAACCTCGTTTTGTGTGAAAGTTTTAAATAAATAAGGCCCCTGAGAATGTATTCTGTTGTTTCACTTACGTCTATGCTGTGCAACCTCGTTTTTTCAGCGTTTTTTGTATGGAGACACAATAAGCGTCCCAAGCGGTCACGTCGAGAAGTCAAGTGACCAATGACTATACTCTATGCACGTGACAGACAAAAACCATCAGAACACGCGCTCGCGCGGGTAGGACGTTAGTGAGTAAAACTGATACATCCTTATTACCGCGGGCTACCTGCTTTCTACACAAATTCATGGTTTCTATAGCTACCTAAATAAATAAGTAAACCGAGTCTACGATTGTATCTAAAGTATTTATTTGACGCCAATATTGGATAATGTTAATTGAATGCGATTTATAGGCGTTAATTTTACATTATTTGGGTTAGATTACAAGTAAGTTTATCTTCATCAAAGTGTCGATTGGAAATCAATACGATTATAAAATTACATTTACAATTCAACACAAAACCATTGATTTACACCACAGATAAACCAAATATCTAGATACAAGAGTGAACATGGGTGACATAAAATTGGCCGCCACTCAAGATGCCGCTATACGAGTATAAGGACATTGTTACAAGGATCATACCAATTAACGGTAGGACCCAAGCTGTAACTTTGTCGCCTTCTAGGCTTCGAAACTTTTGAAATTGATTTTTCTGATTTTATAAAATAAACTAGCGACCCGCTCGCGCTTCGCACGGGTGCTCATTGTTTTTCTATTTACTATATATATCATGCATGTATTATACATATGTATAAACCTTCCTCTTGAATCACTCTATCTATTAAAAAAACGCATTAAAATCCGTTGCGTAGTTCTAAAGATTCATGCCAAGGATACACTAGGGGGCAAATGGAGCAACATATTGCGGAACACGTTCCTTAGCAACAACGTAGAACATGCCGAAGTAAATGTCGCGGAACATTGTGTTGGCCACACTAGTCAGTGTTTATAGAAATGTCGCGCGATGAGGTTGTGGCTATTTGTGCTGCGTACATAGTAATTACATCGAATGTGTTGAAACGTAAGAGAAAGAGAAGGTGGTGGATGCTGATACGTATTATACTATACTATATAATTAGTATTCTAACAGCGGCGATGGGCTTGCAACCTGTCACGTATGGAATACTAACTACTGCAAAATGTGGGTATGTGCCAAATGTAATGTTTGGACGTACCTCTGACTACCCCCCTTAGACATCCTCAAAGAATCTTGAATTAGTACCTACTTGGTACTGGGAGATCTGAAGGGATATCTACCGTGCCTGGGGATCAAAGTCGTGAAGCTGTTTTTTCAGTTTTTTTTTTCAGAAGAGTTAATATTCTAAAGACAAATGGCGCGACACTGACGCGGGACACGTGATAGTAAAAAAAAATGAGAAGTTTGTCTCCTTAGAGCAAAGAATGACTGCCTGCCGTGTAGGTTACCTAATAATTATTTAGGAAGTAGTTAAAAAATTATAAGTTTGCATTTCTAAAAAAAATCACAAACACAAGTGGTATCTTCCTTACTTTGTAAGTGTGCAACGCGTCTATACATAAATTAAAACCATTTCCATTACAAACTAACTCTCGCTTTAGAAAATTTAATTTAATTCAATGACAGATGGACAGACAAATCGTGCAATACTTATTATAACTAATTGTAATTCTTACGACCGCACACGCAGCCGTAGATTTGAAATCTCGTAAACTTTCCTTACACAAAATTTAGTCTTATCGCAGACAAATTACGGTAGAAAATCGTTTACATACAATCTAAAACAGTTGGTGAAAGATCATTTATATGTATTAGTTGTTTATACGCTCATGCTCTTTATTTTCAGAATAATTTATATGCGAAAGTTTGGATGTTCCATAAACCTTGACTTCTTGGGAAGCGGTGGACGTTTTTTAACGGTGGACGTTTTTAATGGTCACAGACTGTTCCATTTCAGAAGGTCTTCAAAAACTTTCGCTCACTTCTTTACGATGATAAATTACAGGCACATGAAGTTTCATGAAAGAAAACTCATGTTGGTTGGCTTCAATCAAATATAAGGTTGGTAAGTTAGTTGCCGTTCTTCTTTGCTTAAGTCGCGTGGAACTGGTACCTAGTTTTGAGACGTTCAAAATGATCCTTGTCATTTTATTGATTCCCCTCAACAAAGGGATCAACTGTTGCTGTCTGTTTTCGTTGGCATGAAAGAGACAGTGACAAGAATACTCTAATAGATCCGCTATAAAACGTCAGGGATTGTGAATAATGGTTAGAGGACATTAAGGGGAGTAGTCAGAGGATACATCCAAACATTACACATGGCACATACTTATGTAAATTGATTGTAATTATTTAAATTTGGTAGTAGTTTGTATCCCATACGGAACAGGTTGCAAACCCATCGCCGCTGTTAAAATACTAACTGGTCTCTTCGCGATGTTTTACGTCATCGTTTTAGTAGCACTGGCTTTGCGCACACGCATTTTTCACCTTTATTTTTTTTATTGGTTCCAATATTGACTAGCGGATGCTATAGTCCCTAATCTCATTTCCAATCACGTTGATAAAGCTGTGGGAAATAAGGTAGCTGCGTGCTCTATGAATCTGGTTTTGGCTTACGTAATACTTGGGAAGTTTTCGTCAGAATCGTACTCTGGATTCTTTGAATAAGTTCTGACGTATTTAGATGATTCCTGATAAAAACCTGTCAGCAATGACAACCAGCCATCATCAGCCAGAAGTACACGGCCGGAACCAGACTGCCCTATAAATATCGCTTGCTTCTGGCTACGTTATGCGAACTGCTAAGGAATGGAACTCGTTACCGTCGTCTGTTTTTCCTGAACACTATTATCTAAACCTCTTCAAGGCTCGAGTGAATAGGTGTCTTCTAGACCGTTCTGCTCCAACTTCGGCTACATCGTCGCTTACCATCAGGTGAGATTGTAGTCAAAGGACGGTTTATTCTTTATAAAAAAAAAATCAGGAAAAACTGTTCTGAGCCTCCTACATCCGCCGTAATCGTCACAACGTCCATCGGGTATGACAAAAAGTAAGAAGATATCTAATCAGCTTTGTTTCTTTATGGTACAGACAACCATAAAACTACTTCTAGCTCATCTTGAAAGATATCACTGAATGGTGCGAACAAGAGGTAGTTCAGTAGTCGAGTAGTAGAGTAGGTCAGCCTCTTAACGAAACATGAAAAAATACCACCTTTATTATATCTGTTGCGTTTGCTAAGTTAAGGACTGCTGGCGCCACTCGAAGTGGCACAATACCCTACTGCGTCTCTAGAGCTATCAGACACCCCGTCAACAAACCCACATCTGGTGTTACTCAAGGGTGCTAGTGTAAAAGATCTTGTAGAAAAAGTCAATAGGTTTTTTGCTTCCATTGGATGACTGTAGACTTGATTTGTGTAGCACGAGTTCTGATGCTTCCATTTCTGCTATTTATAAATCTGGGCTATACGTGTGATGTCAGTGAGTAAAGGTGTTGTTAGAACTAGATTCCATGAAATTAAACGTTAGAAAATTACGTTTAAGCTTTCCGTTTTAACGTTTCCGTTTTACTTTAAAAAGTTTAAAACCTCGATGAAAACAAAATTACAGATTTAGGTTGAAATCAGTCTGTAATGTAATTCTTGATATTTTTGCAATAAACTAAACTATGTATACTACCTTGCGTCTAATTTCCGTGAGGCCAAAGAACAAAGCAAATCGTTTAAAAGTTCAACAGACAGTTCAACTTCTTAAGAGTTTTTATTAAATGACAGTAACATGACACTGACAGATGTTGTGACCAAAGTGACACAATTTGATCACAGCGGCAAAATTGGCGAGAGAAAGGTCCTGAGTCACGAAATCAGGAGCCTTACCTGTATGACTTGTGGATATGTAGATTTTTTGCATTGTTACTGGATTAGAACGCTCTGTACCTACACGGTAGGTACCTAACTACCTACCCATTGTTGTTTTTTCTTCTTTTATACAAATTTTAAAGATGTGTGTTGCAAATCATCGGGTGGATGGGGAAGGTTCGTTTACCCTTTTAAGAGTAGTAGAGCTCTTTGTGAAGGGCTCGTCCGGGGAAGTACTACCACCACGCCTTTTTCTGCCGCCAAGCAGCAACGCTGTGTTTCGGTTTGAAGAGTGTGGTCGCCGGTGTAATTACAGGCACATGAGGCTTAACATCCGTATGCCTCAAGTTGATGGACGCAGGGCAGTGCATCGTAGGGCACGTTCCTATTGTGCGTGACCTACGGGGCAATGTTTTGTTTATAGGTGATGGTTACCGCTTAACATCAGGTGGACATCTGCTTGTTCCATCAGCTAGTTGTATAAAAAAAAAAAAACCCTCAAAAAATCTTAGTATCTAATCTACTACATAGGTTGCAAGTGCAAGTCCATCGTTGCTACCAATATACGAAGGTTTCGTCACGATATTTTCTTTAATAATTTTAAAAGCAAAAAAAAAAACAAAAAATTGAAAATCTATTGGTGCTTATTGGGATTTAGAACCACAACCTTCTGTTGAAAAGGATACTCCTACTAGATAGCCGGTGCTTTTGAGAGACGGCTTCACGACTTTCATAAGATTTTTTGAGGCATGATGAATATTCATTCAGATCTCTTAGTTCATCTTAGATAAACCCAAAAAGTATCTCACATGTCAGATAATTTACCTATAGGCTTTGCTGTCTATCCCACTAGGTAATATTGGTTACCTAGCATAGAGGTATTCAACTACAAATACACAATTCAATTGGAATTTAAACACCATCTTTGGTTCTTCGCTAATTGTTTGTTTACATTGATCTCGACTCAAGAGTTCTTAGTACAATTCACACAAAGAGCAACATTATGCTTCTTTTGTATTTGAAGAGCGTACCCATTCTGTCACATGGCTTTGTATTTTGTCAATCGTATTAGATTGGCAATAGTGGTCGAACAACGGTTGCCACTTTTGGACTACTAATACATTTTGTAGTAGGTACAAAATATCATAGTAGTAGAGTAGTAGAGCTCTTTGTGAATGGCTCGTCCGGGGAGAACTACCACCACGCCTTTTTCTGCCGCCAAGCAGCATTGCTGTGTTTCGGTTTGAAGAGTGTGGTCGCCGGTGTAATTACAGGCACATGAGGCTTAACATCAGTATGCCTCAAGTTGATGGACGCAGGGCAGTGCATCGTAGGGCACGTTCCTATCGTGCGTGACTTACAAGGCAATGCTTTGTCATAGGTTATGGTTACCACTTAACATCAGGTGGGCCATATACTTGTTCCATCAGCTAGTTGTATAAAAAAAAACATATAACCCAGACAGAGAACTAGAACTAGACTATAGACCTCATACTTCAAAATGGTGCCTAACTTTAAGTAATATCTAAAAATAGTGCTGTCTCTGTTTGACAGTACGCATTGATAAGAGATGGCAATAGTTTAAGCATAGTTTATCGTTTGACTATTTTTTTGTAGTAAGGCCGCATAAGTTTATCAAAAGCCAAAAACGTGCGATGACCGCTGTTCAAAAACATCTTTAGTGTATTACACCTTTCCACTTAAAAATTAAGTGCTTTTTCGTCGTTTGACGACAGTTTGACAGCAATTGACTTTGTAATCTGTCTTCGCTGTAATTGAGGAGTCAAAGCAGACCGCGCTCAGGGTATCAATTCTCTATGTAACAAATCCACTGGAAGATTCCCCTGGTAGATTCCCTAGTGGATGTGAGTGCACTTTTACCTTGTCTCTCGTTGGCATTTCCACTTACCCAAAACACTCACTCGGGTGGTGCTAGCGATGGGATAGACTGAATGCATTTACAAAATTCTCAATTGCGACAACGCCAACAACACTGCGGATCCCGCAGTCACTTGGGCGAATGTTCTTTACGGAATAACACAACAAATTTATTTTAAAACGTATGTGTAATTACTTTATGTCAACGATAGAACATGCGCCTTCCCAGTTGCGTTGACATTTGTAACGGCTTTTCACTTCGGGAATCTAAACTAATATTATAAAGAGGAAAGATTTGATTGTTTGTTTGTTTGCATTGAATAGGCTCCGAAACTACTTGACCGATTTGAAAAATTCTTTCACCATTGGAAAGCTACACTATCCCCGGTGAACATAGGCTATATTATATTTTCAAAAAAATTTGGGATCCTTACTAAAATTCAAATAATGTAACCCAAGGTGTAAAAAAAATCGTAAAATATTCTTTACATCGCGTGCACTGCGAAAACTATTGATGATAGAATAAAATAATATTCTACAACTTTGCAGAACACATCATTATTTACAAAAAGTGTCGCGACAGTACATGTCTAACTCTTATAGTTATGCCACAATAAGTGTTTTTTTATTTTAAAATTTTAATTGAAATGCCGCCGCTATAAGAGGCTCTTTATTTGTATCTTGGTATCAATCCTTATCAAAATAAATTACTTCATATTCAAAACTGCTTTAATACCTTTATAAAACTTTTTAAATTATTCAATTCGGACATTCCATTCGAAAGGTATCACAAGTTTAAAAATGTAAGTATTAGAAAAAGGTCGCGTGGTAGCCGCTCACCCTGCTTGGCGAGCTAGGCAGCACCTTAGGGTAGGGGCCGCACGGGTCGGGGGAGGAGCTTTAGTGAGGCAGCGAGCCTGGCCTCGGCTGGCGGATCCTTGGTCGCAGGAAGGATCCGCCGGCTTGGATTGGAGGTGGCGCTGCACAAGACCGAGGCCGTACTTTTCCACGGGCCTCGGCAGCGCATCCCCAGTGACGCCCACACTATGGTGGAGGGCGTCAGGGTTGAGGTGAAGGCCCAGATGAAATATCTGGGCCTGGTGCTTGACAGCAGGTGGCGCTTCGGCCCGCATTTCAGCGGGCTGTCAAAGCGCCTTCTTAAGGTTGCGGGAGCGCTTTCCTGGCTCCTCCCAAATTTGGGCGGGCCAAAAGCGCGATGCCGGCAGTTATATGCCGGCATCTTGAAGAGCATGGCCCTTTACGGGGCCCCTATCTGGGCGGACTCCCTTTAACGAAGGGAGAACGCCGCCGCACTCCGGAGCCCCCAAAGGGCCATCGCGCAGCGGGTCGCAAGAGCCTACCGCTCGGTGGGCTTTGCAGCGGCCTGCGCTCTGGTGGGCACCCCTCCTTGGGAACTCGAGGCGTGGGTGCTCGCCAGAGTATACGAGTGGACGGCGAGGCGTAGGGCGCTTGGAGAGCGCCCCGCCTCGGAGGAGCGGGAAGCTGTCCAGCGGGAGGCGAAGGATGCCATCGTCCAGCACTGGAAGGTGGACCTCGCCTCCGCCGCGTTTGGCCACCGAACCTTGGAGGCACTCGGGCCAGTCCTGCAGGACTGGCTCGACCGGCCTCACGGCTTTTCATCATTCCGTCTGGTGCAGGTGCTATCCGGGCATGGATGCTTTGGGTCGTACCTGCACCGGATCGGAAAGGAGGGTGCCCCGTCCTGCCACCATTGTGGCGCGGTGGAAGACACGGCACAGCACACCCTCGAGGTGTGCCCGTCGTGGGCCGAGCCGCGCCGCGACTTGGTGGCGGTAGTTGGGCCAGACCTGTCGCTCCCCAGCGTGGTGAACTCCATGCTGAGGCACGCGACAGGCTGGGCAGCGGTCGCCTCCTTTTGTGAGGACGTAATGTCCCAGAAGGAGGCAGCAGAGCGCGCGCGGGAGGCTGACCCTCAGGCGCCGCTCTGCAGGCGGAGGAGGGGTAGGAGAAGACGTCTTCCCTCCCCTCAAGGTGATGAATAGCGGAAGATAGGCGTGGAGGCGCCATCTCTCGCATTGCACTATTCGCCACCTCCGTCGAGCGGGAATGATCGAGCACTCGCGGTCGTTCCCGGGCCTCTCCCTCCAGGAGGGGCGTGTAGGCCCCGCTATCAAGGCGGGCGGTCGTCGGCGGGGAACTGGACGAAAAGGCTCTGCCAGTTTCCCAGTTCCCCTCCATGGTGACGACGCGGGAGTGCCACTGGGTCGTTTAGTGGGTATACCGGCCCTCACAGGCCGGGGAGTCCCACATATCCCCCCCATCCTCCAATAAGGGGGAATGCGTAACGCATTTTTCCCAGCGAAAAAAAAAAAAAAAGGGGCCGTACGGGTGGGGAGTCAATGTCAAGAAATGAAGTCGGCTCCCCTACGCAACGGGTAAAAAGTTAAGTAATAAAAATAAAAGTTCATTAAAATAATAATGTTCAAATTTTCTTTATACTTTTTTTTTTAGTAACCTAACGCAAATAGAAGGGTTTATGTGTGTGTATTATAATTTTGAAATTATTGTTAAATACCCGTGCGAAGCCGGGGCGGGCCGCTAGTCGTCAATAAACTTAAAAAGTTACTATCAAAACTGTTTTGTCAATTTAATGAATTTAACCAAATAATCATATGTCAAAGCTTTAAGTTCGCATGTTGAAGTGGCCATAAGCAGGCCTTATAGTTCGAGGAACCGACAACCACAGTTATGGTACTTGCTTGGTCATCACAGGCTGGAAGAAAAAACAGCTTCCCTCCGAAGAACAAATAACGAAAGAAAATCATTTTACTGAATAAATGGATGATGACAGACCAAATACTACCGAAAGTAATCTAAAATTATATTACATAAACAACATAATTAATTTCTATGCGCTTACCTACCTATATCTATCATATTATTTCAATGATCATGACGATGGAACTCATATCTTGCATGTTGACAGTGAAAACACTTAAAATGATAACAAGCCACATTCTAAAGACAATAAATACAAACACTTCAAACCGTCATCAAGCGCCAACCATTCGCAATAAAGTACTTACCAACAAAGCGGTTAATGCATAAATTAATCTTGCAAAACAACCAGACGATTTCGAACCTTAAGACCCTATCAATAACATTGAAAGAAATATTCAAATAGACCAAGCAACTAAACTTGTAACCAAGATGATCGTTCTGTACGCAATGCAGCAGATGTCAGTCAAAACTAAGCTCTAACACCTTTTGTTATGAACTTAAATATGGGTGAAGTTAGCTGAAGCATTGCCAATGATTCCCAAGGTTCTGTGGCGCCTCCAAGAGTCCTTGAGACGGCTCTTGAAAGTTCTTGAAATAGCGAGAAAAGTTGCTAAGTGACTTGACAAGAAAAACACAGTTTTGACTGTGAATCAATTTCTGCTGACAAGTTATTTGAAATTGTTGCCCAGAAGATTTAAAAAAAAATTGTGTAAATCAGAGATTATAATGTTGTATCGTTCTCAAATATTTTCAGTGAGAACAGTTTAGTGCCCTATCCATAATACTGTCTTCTCAAAATTCTGAGAATACCGCATTGGTTGGGAACTTTTCTGGAATTAGAATTTCTTATCGTTCCAGAATAAAATACCCATTTCATCTCCCGCCATAGATGTTGTAACAGACAACTCAAATAATGCACAAATCCGCGAAGTGGGTGACTTCTACGAACCCCTCAAATACAAGACAGACCTATGGTATTCCTGTGGACTAATGCAGGTTGATGATAATAATGATGATGGCTTAACTACACACAAGCTTACGTTACCTAAATACATTGCAAAAGCTGCTAAATACAGTGAAGAGAATCGTTAAAGACATTCCATTTAAGATAATTGTCCCTAAAAGGCTAACGTGCGATAACCCAACAGGGCAAAACTAGAATATTAATTGCGAAATTAACGTTTGCAGTTACGATTAACCCGAGATTATGGTATTTTGCATGTAGATACACGAGATGAAATGGAAACGTCTCGGGCCAACAATTTAAGATTCTTTGGCTCTCGCAACCAGATAAAAAAATACCATCAAAATACATTTTTTTATTGTTTACTTATAAAGATACATACAATATTACAACGATGAAAATATATTTTTACCGGCAATGTTCTTCTTGCTCGCAAATTTAATAATTTTGAAAGATTCACACCGGTTTCTGAAAGGCCGATCAACACTAATCGGCTGTCAAGTCACTTGCTATCTCTAACTTGAAGTAAAAGCTGAAATAGCAAGTGACTTAACAGCCGATTAGCGTTGATCGGCCTTTCAGAAACCGGGCGATAGGTTCATAACTTATCGAATTAATTTATTAAGAAAAACGCAATTTATAGAAGATTTCCTACAAAAAAATTTGCTTGCACGAAAACTAGTAACGCAAACTTTTTGCTGCTTGTTTGGATCAAAATGATATTATTTTTGCTGAACTGTGTGCAATATCATTACAACTTGGTTGATTACATAGTACACTTACCTATGTCCACGTTGATTGCTTGCTACGAGTACTTTACATAAAGTAAAATAAAAATAACTGTCGCATCGTTGATCACGTTATTGCCTTTAGGTCTTTTCAACAATCTAACGGCGTAATGTTTAAAATATTTTGATTGCAATTAAATTAGGTAAGTTGATCTTCTGCGAAAGGAAATTGTGTGAAAAAACTGTGCGCATGATTTTAGAGTATATTTATGGACTACCTGATTATTATTGATGGACTTTTTACACAACAATTAAACGCGATTCTAGTCCCAATTTCTCCAGAGCAGTGATTAAATGTATTTTAAGAAATTTATATTTTCATAGTAATTTTTGCTGGTTGTACATTTTTTTTTCAACAAATAATTAATAACACAATATAATATTTAGGTTTGGATATTTTGTAGCAACATGGAGTTGGTATGCATGCAAATCTGAAACAACTTGCCATACTCGCCTAATTAATGACGCCACTACATAAGTCAAGTTGTCTGGTTACCTTACCTAGGCTATTCTACTTCAATTAAAAAATTCATAATACTAAAACAATAATTTTAAAATTTTGATTTTGTTGTATGTACTTTTGGCAAAAATCCTCCAAAACTTGTTCTCGATGGGCATAAAAACATTTATCTAATGTTTATGTGATAAGCACAGTTTGTTCTCTATCTAGGTGCTAATTTAGGTACATTGTATGTAATCGGCCATATTCTGGTATATGGAATATTATCTAGCAACTTGGTTTGGGGATTACAAGGACAAAATAAATATAAGTAAATGAAACAGATGAGTTATCTGCAGACAGATGCAAAGAATCTAGAGATAGCGCAAATGATAATAGACTTAATGTAGTATGTGTGTGTCCCTTACACAAAATGTTTGCCCATATCCATGAATAGTATATTATTAGTAATTATTTATTAACTATGTCAATTTAAGCATTGTTTATATCGGTCGATTTTGGAAGTTTAAGTAAGTAGGTATTAGGTAAATGTAGCAACAAAATATTCATAATTTCACACTTTCAACAACTTGAATTTGAACCACGCATTTGTGATGTTCATGCATTTATATCACATCATTTACACCTTCATGTACCTAATTCGATTTACAAAACATCTCATATTGAAATTACCTTTTCCGGAGTCGCTTAGAACCAACTTTATACGACCTTTCTTCGAACTCTTTCTGTTTGACTTTCATTTGAGAAAAAGGATCTTTTAAGCTGGTTTAAAGAAGAATTTGCGTAGGAGACCGCTTGTTTTCTTTGGGTATTCGCCTCATTACCTATCCGTTTGTATACTTTCATTGGGTACTTTATTCGTGATAAATGCTTGCTCAATATTTATACAACTAGAGCTCTTGAATGCTATTAAATTGAAGAGTGTCCTTTTTTTATTCATGATCCTCGTCGTTTTTTTCATAAACCCCAACACTATCAGACTTGATATATTTGTGTGGTGCTGGTTTATCTTTGCTTTTATAGCAAATAGCCATACTTTTAATAAAAATGAAATCTAAGCTCAAAGAAGCTGCTAGCTAGCGGAGAAAAACTATAGCCATCTTTTACTAATGACAATCAGCTACCGGGTAATGCTTTGAGCAACGTTTGTGTGGTGGAAAATATTTAATTATAGTAATTGTAGTTATGATTTTTTTTGTGTGCTGTAGCATTATTCTTATGATTTGCTGGCTGCCAGTTCTAGCCATTTATTTAAAAAACAGAGCTTTCTTCAACTTTGATCCAGACACACCGCACGCTTAATAGACTGCACGTAAACTTTCAGTCCAAATGTGTTATGCAGTCCATCCTTTAAAAGTCAGTGATCGTCATTATTCGTCATTATTATAGTCACAAAGCAGCAATGTAAAATAAGGGTTATTTACTTTACATTAAGTTAGGAAGTTGAATGCACATACTCCTAAAATAAGGATATTATAAAGGTAACCGTTTCTCTGGAAGCCAAGACCATAGTGTCCATGGGAAAGTTTTTGTTTGCTACACTACGGTTGTTCCCTTTGTGTTCGTTCTATAAAGGTGCTATATTGAGCCGCTAAACAGCTTTTATCGTTTCGAATTGGACACTTATAGTGTTTATTGATTTGGTATTCAGATTATATATTATTTTTGGCTGCTGCTGGTTGTGCGACACGAGTTTATTGAGTCAAAACGTGTGGCGTTTTATGATGGAAATGAAACAACTTGAAGATGTTTCATAACCGCGGTGGTCTGGGCATAGCATGGACCCTTCTAACAACTTCCGTAGATATTGTAAAATGTGGTTAAGAGACACCAGAGGTTGGGCAGCAGCATCGAAGACAAAGTCAAAAGGTATTAATTAAATTGAAGAACAATTCTATGTGGCCAAAGTCTGAAGCTAGTACAACACTGGTACTGCAGTCAATAACCCACCTTCTAAGCGTGGTGACAACGGCAAATCCCTACCTATACAATAAAAAGAAAACATAAAAATAATAACATTTTGCCTCAGATAAACAAAATTGTAACGATTTACGTTTAGCGGTGGATTTATTTGATGATGATATCTTGGTACATAGATGCTCAAGATTGTGAGGATATCAGAAAAAGACTGAACATAATTCTATCGAAAATTTCTCGATTAGGATTTTCACTGTTGCCTAGAGTAATTTCGCCGGAGTCCCATCAATATTGGGCCATAACACAAAACAAGAAATTTCCCTTAAAAAATATTTAAAAATTTAGATAAGAATGGAACCACTTCATTTTTAAAAATCTATATACATATATATATATATATATAAAATTGCATTAGGTACATAATAATTAGAATGCTGTTTAATAATGCCAACGGCCTCATTACCAAATTGATTAGCGATAAATCGGGGTGGCAGAATGGAACGGCCCCACCTTGCCTGGCAAGTACCACAGAAAAACGAATAATACTGCGAGCGGCCAGCTCACTCTATTAACATAAAATCACGGATTAGATATATTTCTGTGCAGAAATAGTTATTTGTTATACAAGAGTGCAAAGTTGCTTTTTAACCGCGTGTTCAATTTTGATGACCGAGCAAGCGAAGGATTCTAAAATTTAATCACGAGCGCAGCGAGTGATTCAAAATTAGAATCCTGAGCGTTAGCGAGGGAATCAAAAGAGCACGAGGTGAAAAATCTTTGCACTCGAGTGCAACACGTAACTTTTCATTCCACCTCAGCGAGGAAATGACTAAATACAAAAAAAAAGTTTACAATCACATGTTGGCGTCAAACAAACTTCCTCGTCGCTAGAATCACTCATTTTAGTTTTTTCACTTGTTTTCAAGTTTCTAGTTTTTAATATAAGGTTTAACAATGACGTGCAAAAATGCCGCGTAAAGAACCGCGTAGTACAAAGCAAATTGAAAAACAGAACACAAAGAAGGTTCCGAGTCTGAGTTTTTAACAAATTAAAAAAAAGTTGTATGATATATTCGGCACCATAGAGGTAGCAGTAAATAGGTTTAATGTTTTTTTTTATTCACAAACTTAGTGCACACGATGTTCTAAATTCAATTTACTTTATCCTCTAGAGAATAAAAACGGCTTTTGCACTCAGATATTGAAGAGCAAAAATACTCTTGCCGAGATGGTGGGATGAAAATCAAATTGTCAGACGAACTGGTAATCTGACCGAACGTATTTGACTGTCAATTTCAGGACTCTGCCATCAGGATCATGAGAAGTCAGTCAGGACAGAAAGGACCCGAAGGGATTCTAATTCTGTCATTCTGCGTAGCAACATAGCATTTTCATTTTAATTGATTTTCTTGCGTTATTTTGGGTTGTGTTGTGTAATTTTGGTGTTATTTTAACTAATATACAAAAAATCATACATGCCATAAACAAAAAAGATTTTTTTTAAATTTTTTTTTATAAATAAGTAATAAGTGCACATAGATACATACATTACAAAAACCTAGCCCTACAATCGACGTCGACTGTTTTTTTTTGTTTATGTTTTTTTTCTGATAGCGATCTTTTATCTAGTGCCCGCTTAAATATAGCAAATAGCATTTGCCGGTGGCTATCAAGTAAAGCACACTGCATATCCTATTACATATGGCAGTTTCTTGTTCATGAATCATTACCAATCCCAACTAATATTATAAATGCGAAAGTTACTCTGTCTGTCTATCTGTCTGTCTGTCTGTTACGCTTTCCCGCTTAAATCTCTCAACCGATTTTGATGAAATTTGGCACAGACAATCTTTAGACCCTGAGAAAGGACATAGGCTACCTTTTATTGCATAATATTCAAATTAAAAGTACGCAGACGAAGTCGCGGGTACCAGCTAGTCGGATTATAATTGTTTGTCAACGCGGCGGCCTAGGTGCTATCGATTTATTAGTCAAATTGCTTTAGGCAAAGCTCGCGCCATTTCTAGGTCTACCTATGGGTAGTGCACAGGTTTGATGTTATCATGTTAACGTATTTCAAATTACCTTTGAAAAGAACTGGAAAATACACTCATACTATCAACTCAAAAACCTGACCTAAATTTAAATGGGACCACATGGCAAGCACCAGCTTTCCAGGTGAAGCTCGTCATCGAAGTAAGCGTAGATCCACCAGGTGGAACTCCCCGTGATCTATTTACGGAATAGCACTACTGACAAGTGAACTGAAGGTGTAAGATAACGATCGTGTGAAATACTGCATTCGATTAGACCTTTTGTCACGCGGCACGGGCGGTAATTTGTTTAGATCTGATTAAACTTTGTTTAGATCACCTTGGAACATGTGTATATAGCAAACAGATCTTTAATACCTCGCATATTCACAGAGCAAAGAAGTGTGACCTGCGCCTAGTGTGGTGACCTAGGTAGAACAGTGTTTCATCGAGTGACTAACATAAAAATAGTTTTATAGCATACTAGTTGCGCCCCGCGGTTTTACCCACGCAGATTTAAATCCCGGATTTCCCACGGGATAAAAAGTAACCTACGTGCTATTTCAGATTATAATCTATCTCTCTGCCAAGTTTCATCCAGATCTGTTCAGCCGTTCCGGCGTGAAAGAGTAACAAACATCCATCTATCCATCCATACTTACAAACTTTCGCGCTTATAATAGTAGTAGGATGTATTACACTATGCGCAAACCAAGCTTAATTGTTTAGCTAGCTAACAACCAAGCTTAATTGTTTAAATAGCTAAATTTGTTTTATGTGATGGTTACAACCAGTGGGTTAATCACCTTTATTAATTAACTATTTAGCAACCTTTATTAGGTTGTTTAAGTGACCGTGCGAGTAGAAAACAAGGGAAAAATTGCATTAAGAATGTTTCGATATTGCATAGTACTTTCTGTATGCATTACTGAAAATTTAGAAAGTTTTAAAAAGTTTCATCCCTTCGTGCGTGGTTATGTCACTCGGCGCCGTTAGCCGGCTTTTTATCTAACTGATTCTGCATATAATTTTCAATGAAACTGAGAACCGAGCCATGATTTCATTGTACAAGATAAACGATTGGGTTCAATTCGATAGTGCTTAGATATCGATAGCGTGGAAGTGGAGAATATTGCAGGTTAGTGCGGTGACACTTCAAAATTACGGTCATTACCATTTCCATAGGGCTGGAATAAACAAAAGGAATGTGACCTAGTTGGAGGCTTCTAGTTTCCATGTTTACGAACTTTTACATGCTGGTGCTGTTGCTCAAAGCTACCGTCCGCGGACTAGATTTAGAATTCACATCACTTCACTCAATTCATACCTATTCACAATTTTTTACTCCTTCAAGGCTCACTTTTGCATTTAAATTTATATCATAATTTTACTGTGATAAGAAATAAACATTTGCATTGATTGAAGCGAATTACAAATTTTCTTTCTCTTGCATCCCTGTAGCATCTTATGACTTACTCATTCATAGAAATTTCTACTACCACGAGCAAGGAATTTGAATCTATATTCCTTGACCACGAGTACTTGAATGTCTGACAGCCCATTAGTTATCTGTTCAAATCCAGATTATCATCGTGTCTACCCAGTCTGTCTTCCCCGATAGGGTCACTTTCGCCAGCCTCAGTGCGGAAATCCCGAAAGGTTATCGATACTCGATAGTAGTTAAGCGTTCTGTTGAGAAATATCGACATTATCGATAATGTAATCGCTTTAACATGTCTTAGCACTATCTATAGAGGAAGTGTCTGAAATTAAATTATAGTAAGACAATTAAGAGCAAGAATGGAAATGTGTGGTTTAGAATGGTTTGTGGATGTTAGTAGAAAGACAATTTCGTTTCGACGTACTGATCCTAACTTGTTGAAAGCTTGTGAGTTTGACAAAATTTGAATTAATAGAGGCAGGGACAATATATATTTTTTTTGTGTTTGGGATCCTGGTGTTCTAGAAGTTTCGTTTTTATAGGCACTACTATCTCCACGAAGTGTGGTCATAGCATTACAACCTCTAATCTAGCTATTCGTGCGTATTGCATCAAACTTTTTCTTAGAATCCTTACGGTGAAGCATGGGTGGCAAGCAGCCTATGTTAAGCGAAATAATACTAATGAAATAACCCATCAAAATGGAAAATGCTACCTTGCTTTACTACTGATGAATTATAACCACACAAGAGATTTAGATTTAGCATTGAACCAACTTCTAAGTAAATAAGAAATTGCATGCTTTTTGGGCCCCATTAAGAAGTGTCAGTGCCCGCGTTGTACCTTGCTTGACTCCAGTAGGGGAAGCAGGGGTAATGGTGATCGTGTCGGGTAATACCGCTCACTTCAAGAAACACAGCGAACACGCTGAAGCGCAGGGGTTGTGACGCTTGAGCAGGCAGTCTCTAAACCTCAAAACTAATGAAAAGACAAATGAAAAAACAAATAGGGATTGTTTCTCTCAGGTGATCGGCATTCCCCCGTCTTCCTCTATAGCTTACAAATCTTGCCTCACAGTAGTTGCAGTACCAAGACTTCAAGTAGAGTGTAAAATCTAGAACCAACGACTTCCTTAAATTCCTGGAACTATTTCGGTCCTCTCGGCCCGCCATAACAAACATAACACCTCATAATTAGACTGGTCGCGTAATTAGTCACTTCTGTGTAGGGTTACGAGACGTCCAGATTTGGTAGGCGATTTGTTTTTCTGTCTGGGTGTTTGACACTGGAAACTTAAATAAGATACTCCTTGATCCTATGTACTGGGAAGTAGTTTCATAGTCGGAAGTAGAATAGACTCCCAAGAATCATCACTCAACAGTATCTAGTATTTTTTATTGGGACTCAGCATACATTATTTTTGATTGGTTAATTTTATTTAGGCTAGGAACATTCTCACCAGAAATCTACAGTACCTAGAGATGAAATGAGGACTCCCTTCAGGGCATTTTTAATCTAGAGAATAATCTAGTGATTCATTTCCGTCAAAATACTAAACTTGTTCTTTGTTAGAATTAATATCAATGTCTTGACACCTCTGCGCTGTAAAAATGCTATACAAATAAAATGCAGATTATTTTTCTGGTAGGACTGTTTACGACAGCGAGTACTCTCATACGGTGAAGACAAACATTGTGAAGAAACTGACATTTAGTACAACCTAAAAAGTTCGAAACCATTCAATTCATTCATTCAGTGTCAAGCGGACAAATTTTTTTGTCAAACTATTTCAAGAAGAAAAACGAATTAAAGATGTCACAGTAACTTTTCAAATTCCCGAGCTAGATTCATTGGCGAATTCTGTATCACCCGGCGACTACGCGGCTGAGAAGTTCCTGGTTTGGAGCTTACATAACAATGAAAAAAGACCTACCACCCACAGTCTCATAAACATCTGAATGGTTTAATCAGAAGCGCTCTACATCTGTGCCCTTATAGCCGAGAACCGAACCGTGCTACTTTGCATACCCTCGCTAATAGGCCGCGGGAGCTTCAAGGAATTTCGTGCAATAAAATGTGGCAACCTACCTGTTCTACTTAGAATGGGGCCAAATTTGCTTAAAAATATCACCTCCATCTGCATTTCTTCTACGCCCATTTTTCCGTCATTTTGACAAGCAAAATTGCCTCCAGTTTGGTGCCAATCAAACGTAGTGCGACGTTATAACAAATATTACATTGTTACAAACATTACATAGAACATACCCACATTTAGCAGTAGTTGTAAATAATAGTAATAGTATTTTAATGGACTAACTGAACTTAGTAACACTAAATTCTTGGCAATAATTTGGTACTAGGTCTTGGCTATTGACATTCCAAGGCCCTTTTAAACCAAACAATAAAGGGAAACTCGACATTCCAGCGTAGTTTTTTGCCAGGAATTTGATAACGCAGTTTTGTCTGGCTATCGAGATGGCTTTCAGTTTGACATTTGATTCTTCTTGTCATAGCAATTGATGAATGGATGGGAATCAAATGTCAAACTGCAAGCCAAGTCGATAGCCAGTAGCGAAATAGCGTAATCGTGGAGCTGTTCTTCCATGTCATGAGAAACTGGATCACGAGGAGTTAGATCCCCATAGTTTATAAGACAATTTAAAATGATCCTTGTGATTTAATAATAACAGTTTTGATTTCCGATATTTTCAAATTATTATGTATTACTAAGTAGTTGCCACCCACGGCTTTGATTGAGTATTCATTATTTTCTACCCCGTTTTCGATAGTTTTTCTTCATATACTAATCTAGGCACTGAACTTTATTGGTTCTAATTTTTACCCATTCCGCTCAGTGATTACGGCGTGACTGAGCATTAAAGTTAAATAGTAATTGTTTAGAAAGAGCCGTTTTTCTCCGCAGAATACCAGCGCGTGTTAATAAGAGCAATGAGGCAGTAAGTTCCCACGTTAACACCAATGTTGACTTAGCAATCCCACTGTGGTCACGACTCTGAACGAAAACTAAGCTTGGTTTCTTTACACCAACCAGAATGCAGGCGAAGGTGTATTATCTGTGTTTAGTGGAAACCAATCGGACTTTTTTAATTAATTCAGGGAAATAGTTACCTACACTTCAAAGATTGAAACCACCCACAAAGGACCACAAAAGATTGCCACCCTTGATTTTGAAAATCAAGGGTGCGGCAAAGTGTGGTTGCCGCGGTGATATTTTAGATACATGAGACTTAATATGAGCCTCAAGTTGACGGAAACAGGGCAGTGCGTCGGCACTCTTATCTTGCGTGATTCCCGAATGCTTTGCTAGTGATGATGGTTACTTAAAACCATGGGGGCTATACGCTTCGATCAGTCTAGTATAAAAAAATACATTTATATAAGGTTTAAATGATAGTAAAAGCTCAACAAACTTACCTATCAATGGTAAGCATGGAACGGATGGAGCTCACACAAACCGACAGGAACCAAACAGTGCATAAATAGCTAAAAAATCACACACTCCATTCACAACAGTTTCTACACATACTCACACCACCCACTCACATGACCGAATATTTTTATCTATTTAAATTCATTTTCCCTTCCCCCCAACCTCCCGCCATCTCCCCTAGGCAAGACTGAAAAACAGCGCCTGGTCTCCAGACTATATAGGCAAAAAGCTGAGTCTTGGCTTTTTAACTATACAGACAAAGTCCAGACCACTATCCTAACCTAAATCCGTTGGCTTATATTTAATAATAAATAAATAAATATGTTTCATTCTTTCTTTCCTATAATATTTCACTTCTCCAGTTTTTTTTTATTTTTTATTATGTATTTGTGTTTCATTGTAGTATATTTTAAGTAAAATTGTAACTAAATTTCTGTATATCTATCATTGTGTAATGTGTCTGTGTAGTTGAATAAATGTATTTCTTTCTTTCTTTTTTCTTTCTTTCTAAATACGCAATAACCCGTTGAGACTTGTTCCATTATTATTTCAACCGTAAGCTCGGTGGCACTAGATCGCAGTTCACCGCACACGGTTATTTGCAATATGTTTAAAAGATATTGCGATATCTTTGATTTTGTTTTTAGATTCGTAGTAAAAAACATATATAGTGTTGTCTCTGGTGTTTTTTTTTCTAATGACCACATCCTATATATATTTGTTTAATGATCTGATAAAATTACAATACGCGTAACGAAGTTTAAAAAATCTTCAACACCTACACTTTACAAGGATACTGCTTAAGAAGGAAAATCTCTGCTAATTCGGGCCAGGCTCCTGGGTACGAGTGGATAGGACAGCGTGAGTGATGTTCTGGTCTTCTTAGGCACATTTGCAGAGTGTAGTCTGCCCAGGCTCACTTATGGCCAAAGCAGTTGCATCGGCCGTGACTTGTTTTTGGAAGTGGGGTCAATACTGGCTGGAAAATATAAGTTCCCGCCAGTAAATTTTCCATCTCTCTGCCATCTTCAAGTTGATCCACGTCGAGTAGTGCGACAGCTGTTAGTTTGTTGAATAACCTCAGTATAAAGACTGACAGCTTCTTATGTAATGTTAATCAGTTGCAGGCCGTAACTCTTGTTCTCGTCGGAGATTTGCATTTATACGGCGCATTTGACTGTCACAGGTTTTGAAATGGCTAATGTATTTTACTGATGACCTGCATAATATGGTTGTATTTGTATCAATCTACGATTTCTTTCTTTTTCCTGTTTTGTTGTACACAGTAAAAGCATGTAAAAAAGCAAGCTTCACCTTAAAAAGAGTTACCTTCCAGCAAACCTTGAAGGATAGAGATTTCTCTTATGAAACACACAAGTCTAAAAGTGATTAAAAGAAAGGCTTAGCCGTCTGGAACTGGCGCCTAGATTTAAAACGTTTCAAATTTGTCCTTGTGATCAAAAAAAGTATTTTTTTCTTTTTACTTCAATAAATTTAGTTGCCCAAAAAAATTGGTCCATTGTGTTCGGTATAATAAACGTAAAATGAAACTATATTTTTTTTTCAATAGAATTCAATTGAATTTTTATTTTCTGCATGTCAATTTATTTCTTCCATTCTAAACAACATACAGAACAGACAACACAGAGACACACACATTCAAACACTTTCCTCTGCCAAACCGGATCACATTTATTTGATGGTGATTTTACCAGTTCCAATCCAAGGGTTTTCAGGTTTCCCCCTATTGTCTCCATCCACCTGCCTCATTATGGAGTTATTCGGAATGTCGCCAAGAGCGTCGCCAAGCATTTAATTTGAAAAGCTATTAATCAACTTAGTAGTGACAACAATGCATTCCGCCATAGCTGCAGATTATAAATGACAAGTGGAGCGGCTTAATTTGCAATAAATAATTCGAACAAAAGAAAATTGCAGACCACAATCTTGAGTTGGTACCTTCTAGAGATCTAAAATGCTACCGGGTCGTGCCTTGCAAATCCATCCGGATCTTCATGTTAGCAGATATTCCGAGATTTTGTATAGCATACATCCCTTGATTATTGAGATTAATAAACTAAAACTGAGATTGCTTTAAAATTTACATAAACTTCGTTTTTTTTTAATGTTGTTCTGCCTTCTTTTCGACACTTAAGTGACAGTGTTTTTTGTACATACTTCTTACAGATGGTGGACTTGATTTGAAGTGTGACTTATCACCTAGAAAATATTGCTTCTTAAGTCGAGTAAGCACGATATGAACGTGCCCTACGATGCACACAACCCTGTAACCCTTGAGGCACACATGTGCCTGTAATTCTACCAGCAATCATACCTTTCAACTGAAACAAAGCAATGCTTCTGTGACCGAGTAGCATCTTTTTAAGCGACTTCAAAAAAGGAGGAGGTACTCAATTCATCAGTTTTTTTTTATATTTGGTCCACCCAGTAAAAAATTATGTATGTTACCTCATACATAATTTTTTTTCATACATAATTGTACCGATTTTGATGATTTTTAATCCAAAGCTGGCGCTTGTCACGTGGTTCCATATGAGTCAGATCTGACGTGTTGTTTTTGAGTTATGTATGTACGTAGTAGTATGAGTGTATTAGTGTATTCCTTTGCATTCAAAGTCGGTATTTTCTTTGAAAGAGTTTTTGAAATAATAATGATTCTTGAGATTTAACTGAGTATATGCGATTTGTCTCTGATTACTTTATGACCTGCTAAATGCATAAACAGCTTCGGTACTTACAAGAAGCTATGTATTATTTATTTTATAGCATAGATAATTGGCATTGGTCTAGACACCTCAAATGATTCAGGCACTTTGTCATAACACTGTTATTTATTACAGAATTCTACCCACATAGGTATTAACCACGTTTTAACTATATTGTTGTTGTTTTCCGTCTGACTTATGTACCTACACAAGTCTCTAGTTTACCTATCGTATACAATATTAGTACTTGAACTAACTTCATAAAGGATTAATTATCTAAGTGTAGTAGAGCTCTTTGTGAAGGGCTCGGCGGGGGAAGTACTACCACATTTTTCTGCAGCCAAGCAGCGTTCCTGTGTTTTGGTTTGAAGAGTGTGGTCGCCGGTGTAACTACAAGCACATGAGGCTTAACATCGGGATGCCTCAAGTTGATGGACGCAGGTCAGTGCATCGTAGGGCACGTTATCGTGCGTGACTTACGAGGCAATGCTTCGTATAGGTGATGGTTACCACTTAATATCAGGGTGGCCATCTGCTTGTTCCATCAGCTGGTTTTATAAAACAAATATATTCGTCGAAGAGGCGACATCCACGAAGGAATATTACCAATCACCAACTACGTAAGATGTATAAATCAGGCTACCCAATAATTTCATTGTAGGAAAAAAATGTGAGTGATACTCGTATTACTTACAATTCTTGAATCAAGGTAAAAAAAAATTGCCGGTCCAAAAAACATTGAAAAAAAACTGATACCTAATTAGGTATAGGTATATAAATTGGCAAATATATTAAATTTTACATTATAGGGAAGGAAGGCTATAATATCCTACAATATTATAAATGCGAAAGTTTGTGAGTATGGATGGATGGATGTTTGTTACTCTATAACTCCAGAACGGATAATAATAATAATAAAATAAATATTGGTGGACTTTCCACACAGCACTATCTAGCCCCAAACTAAGCTTATGCTTGTGATATGGGAACCAGATAGCTGATATACTACTTATATACTTTTTTTTTGTAAATACATACTTATAATATTATATAACACCCAGACAGAGAACAAACATCTGTGTTCATCACACAAACGTTTGTTCACGCTGGGAATCGAACCCACGACCTACGGCGCAGAAGGCAGAGCTACTACCAACTGAGCTACGTAGGCTGTCAGATGAACAGATCTTGGTGAAAATTGGCACAGGGATATATTATAGTCTGGAATAATATATAGGCAACTTTTTATCCCGTAGGAATACCGGGATTTAAAACTACGCGGGTGAAACCGCAGGGCGCTACTAGTCTAGAATATTGCTCAGGACTCCAAAGGAAGCCAATGAGTTTTTAATGGGCATTATTATATAGTAAAACGTAGATGCACTGCCACCCACTCGCATCCATGCTGGTTTAAACACCGCTTAACATGGCCCACATTCGAATTGATGACCGCTATTAAAGTCAGGATTAAGGGTATCCTATATATGGTAAGATCTATTAAATATGATTTTATTGTATGACTAGCAGCCATCCAAGGATTAGCGCGTGGTCACTACCATAATAAATAAATCTATATATAAATGAACCAGTAGCGCCCTGCTGTTTCACCCGCGTAGTTTTAAATCCCGGTATTCCCACGCTATAAAAGTAGCCTGTGTTATTCCAGACTATAATATATCTCTGTGCCAATTTTCACCAAGATCCGTTCAGCCCTTCTGGAGTTATAGAGTAACAACATCCATCCATCCATCCATACTTGCAAACTTTCGCATTTATAATATTAGTAGGATATTGATGATAAGTAACACCACCTGTTACTAAAACTGTGTACTGACAAGGTAAAATCATTATGTACATTTATTTCTTTATACTTCTATCTTCTTTTCGTAACTTTTGGTATTGATTTGTTATTTCTATTCTACGCTTACGACTGCACTCTCCACCATCAATCCGAAGACTCCTACTTGGCTATTCTACGATTCAATTTAGCCGTATTTATTGCGTACATAATTCTCAACATGACAGATTGTCCCCCGACAGCTGAATATATTAAACTATGCCGCGTTACATACCGCCATCTTCGTAATCGTTTGATAAAGCTTTGGTATAAGGCAAGTTTAAATAAATAAATAATGCTGGACAATCCACACAGCACCATCTAGCCCCAAAGTAAGCTACTCAAAGCTTGTGTTATGGGTACTAGATGACTGATATATTTAATACTGAAACTGAAACTGAAACAGCTTCACGACTTTGATCCCCAGGTACGGTAGATATCCCTTCAGATCTCCCAGTACCAAGTAGGTACTAATTCAAGATTCTTTGAGGATGTCTAAGGGGGGTAGTCAGAGGTACGTCCAAACATTACATTTGGCACATACCCACATTTTGCAGTAGTTAGTATTCCATACGTGACAGGTTGCAAGCCCATCGCCGCTGTTAGAATACTAACTGGTTTCCTCACGATGTTTTCCTTCACCGTTTAAGAGCACTGGCATTGCGCACATAAATTTTTCGATAGAAAAATCCATTGGTGCACGACCGGATTCGAACCTGCGACCTTACGATCGGAAGGCGGGGTCACTCCCATTAGACCACCGGTGCTCCACCGGTATATTTAATACATTATAAAAAAAACGGAAATACTATAAAGATTTGCTTTGAAGGTTATGAGAATCCTGAACCTCAAGCCAGACTTTTGTTTTTAGTGTTTGGTATTCTGTTTTGTAAACCCAAGTCTTGTATACATACCTACACATTTACGAGAGAATCGTACGTTCTTTACGCCCGATAGGGATTTTTAGCACATAAGAATGAAAAATTCGCACTTGAGCTGCTATAGGTCGCATCCCTAAAATGAACGCTTGAAGAGTGGACGGGTGAATTTGCGCGAGTGTATGCAGAAACAGACACTTTCTTTTTTCCAGCGTGGTTTTTATATGACGGGACCTGTGCAAGTATTTCAAAAGTTTCTATCTGTGGTCGGCACTTCGTAACTGAAGATCGTGGTCACTCAAAGATGTCTTTCCTGTGCTGGAGTGGACTGCTTGTCTCCAGCTTTTTGTCCGCTTTCGGTTGGTGGCCATTCGGATCACATCGCAGAACTGGTATCTCTTTTCTTTAAGCTACCAAAAATTCAAATTCAAGAGCAATTTCAGAAGATATGCAGCCAGTTACCGTATTGGTGAACTTAGTTAGACTAAGATAATTTAAATGTTTCATTTAAAATTAATGCAAAATTGGACACGAACATGTTAGTAATTCAAATCCTGTGCGATCAAATTGCACTAAAATTTAATATGATTAGCATTTATGATAGTCGATCTGTGTCGTACCTATTCAAATAAGTACCTGACTAAGTTTATATTTCACAATCTTACCTACAGGACAGCGACCTTATAAATCTTATATATCTATAATAACAAATTAAGGCCGACCAAGTTCAAGTCAGACTTGCGCACGAAGGGTTCCGTACCATTATCTATAAAACGGCAAAAAATCACGTTTGATCAGAGTCCACATAAATATTAATTTTATTTGATTTTTTGATAATTTATTTTATTTTTTCCACTGTAATGGAGGGCGTTGGTATCTGCGACACAGTTTTATACTTCTGCAGATATCATCGTTCCCGACTTTTTAAGTGACTTGTATTTTTGTTTCCCTTATAAACATATTGTGATTTGTTTTTTTTTGATTAGCGGCAACAGAAATATTTCATACATACATACATAAAATCACGCCTATTTCCCATAGGGGTAGGCAGAGACCACGAATTTCCACTTGCTACGATCCTGGCATACCTCTTTCGCTTCATTCACTCTCATAACATTCTTCATACATGCTCGTCGGTTAAGGGTACTCTTGACCTGGCCTTTCTCTAGAACATCTGCTATCTGATCTAGATAGGTCCGCCGAGGTCTTCCCCTCCCAGCAGTCCCATTCACACTCGCCTGATGCACTTTTTTCGTCAATCTTCTTTCATTCATCCTCTCTACATGCCCAAACAATCTTAGCATACATAGCATCTTAGCATAGAAATATTTCATCTGTAAAAATTTCAACTATCCAACTATCACGGTTCATGTGATACAACCTGTGACAGAGGACGGACAGACAGGCGTACAGCGGTGCCTTCGTAATAGGGTGCCGTTTTACCCTTTTGGTACGGAACCCTAAATTTTTTTAAACTATTGGCAGCCCTTACAGCTCAGTTGGTAGCAGTTTTGCGCTGGAGGCCGTGGGTTCGATCTTCATACAGAACAATCATTTTATAAATGAACGTAGATATTTTTTCTCTATCTGGGTGTTAAACTTAGAAAATAAAATTAAATATGGATTTACAAAAATATAAGTAAATTACATCAGTTATCTGGTTCCTATAAATAAATTAAAAATAGTTAACACCGTGTGGTCGCCGGTGTAATTACAGGCACATGAGGCTTAACATCTGTTTGCCTCAAGTTGATGGACGCAGGGCAGTGCATCGTAGGGCACGTTCCTATTGTGCGTGACCTACGGGGCAATGTTTTGTTTATAGGTGATGTTTACCACTTAACATTAGGTGGACCATCTGCTTGTTCCATCAGCTAGTTGTATAAAAAAAAAAACACCCAGTTTAGTTTAGTCCCAAACGAAGCTGGTATTAGCACTTCCCCGGACGAGCCACATAAAAAAGCTCTACTCCTCTCAACAAAATTTATTCTTTATTTGAGTTATTACAAGTCATCCGTCTTCTTGAGTAACTAAAAGTCCCGCTACATTCCCCAGAACCCTGACCTACATTAACCATATTAAAGGATCATAGGCGCCGGCGCATAATTACACCGATAAAACAAATTGCTCACACATCTTAACTACTCATCAGGATCCTGTGATTTGTGATCGTAAACCATCTCCAATAAATATCTGTAAATGGTTGTAAAAAGGATTCCTTGGAATACTAGCTGGTTCCCGTTGTCTGGTATTCAGATCTTTCCAGGTGTAGAGTATCCAAAGACTGACGAGCTAACGAGTACAGAAGTAACTATAAGTTTTGAATCTTTAAATGATTACTTCTAAAACAATACAAAGTTGAAACTATATAGGTTCACCTATGTGTCAAAATCAAAATCAAAACGGTATTCATCATCATCATCATCATCATCAGCCTACGAAGTCCATTGCTGGACATAGGCCTCCCCTATCCGTTTCCAGGAAGAACGATTTCAAAATCGTTAATCGGCTCAAGCCCTTTCCATCCACCGACTACCCGCGATCCTGACAATGTCGTCATGTAACACGGTATTTATTCAGTACAATAACAGGGATCATTTTGAAACGTCTTCTATACTAAGTGAATCTACCGCCAGTTCGTCGCGCCTAGAAGAACTGGCAAGAAACTAAGCTTGGTTTTTTTGTATGATCCTCTTTACAAAATGATATGGATTTTGTGATTTTTGGATTAGATTGTGTGTGATGTAAATCTATGTAGGTACATAGTAAGGCAATAAATATTCTAAATACTAAAGTAAGTCTACCAGAAGAAAAGAGAGGCAGAGGCCGCCCGCCATCCACCTGGTGGACCAATATAAAAAGAGACCTCACGAAATCCAAATTGCCCGAGCCGACAACCCAAGACAGACTGTCTTGGCGCAGAAATGTGAGGAGACCCGACCCCAAAAAAATGGGAGCAGGGATGGAGAAAGAAGAAGACTAAAGTCAAACAGCATCTGCGACATGATGATTGAAAACTACAGAAGAAAACTTGTAAAATTTTCTTTAAAATTTGAATTGTCGTAACCACACGGGAGCGACTGCGACTGTCTTTCAACGTTCGGAGCTGTTATTGGTTTGATGATTGCTTACATTAATCGGTTTATTGCCTCAGATCCTTTGAAGATTGTATGTTTGTAGTAAAATCGTATCTTTACAATGCGTGTAATCAGAGGAATTTAATGTGGTCTTGTGAGGAGTGTGAGAATAATATCAAGAGTTAGTGCAAGTGATTTTAGGATAGATTGGAGTTTAATCAGTGTTTTTTATTTTTTTATATACAACTAGCTGATGGAACAAGCAGATGGCCCACCTGATGTTAAGTGGTAACCATCACCTATAAACAAAACATTGCCCCGTAGGTCACGCACAATAGGAACGTGCCCTACGATGCACTGCCCTGCGTCTATCAACTTGAGGCATACAGATGTTAAGCCTCATGTGCCTGTAATTACACTGGCGACCACACTCTTCAAACCGAAACACAGCGTTGCTGCTTGGCGGCAGAAAAAGGCGTGGTGGTAGTACTTCCCCGGACGAGCCCTTCACAAAGAGCTCTACTACTCTTGTACAGTCTCAGTGTATTCGAATGAGAAGCCTAGTCAAGTCCAATGCCTCTATTACAAGCGTAACATCATGTTCGGTTATCTCTTGTTGCAGCTTTCTCTTTTGACTATCGAAATAGAAAATAAAGGTCTTCAGGTTTTTTTTTTTTTTTTTTTTTTTTTTTATGTAAAAGATAGGCAAACGGGCTAACGGCCCACCTGATGGTAAGCGGTCACCGTCGCCCATAGACAACAACAACACCAGGGGCGTTGTCGGTGCGTTGCCTACCCTGAAGGACTTTATTAACATTTTTCTTGAAGCTTTTCATGTTAAATCTTGGCGGGAAAACTTCTGATGGTAACTCATTCCACAGCCTATGGGTATGGGGAACAAATGAGCGTGAAAAACGGAGAGTACGAGAGACCCAGGGTTCCAGAATGTGTGGATGAGCTCGATCCCGGTGCCGAGAGGAGCGGTGGTAAAATCTCGACGCTGGGATAAGGTCAAATAGCTCCTCCGAGCATTCCCCATTGTACAGCCGATAAAACACGCATAAAGAGCCAATGTCGCGGCGTAAGCTGAGCGGCTCTAGCGTATCAGTGAGTTTGGGATCGTTGATAATTCTAACGGCTCTTCTTTGTAGGGAGTCAAATCGTTGCAGCTGATACTTGGGTGCCCCGTTCCATAGATGGGAACAGTATTCTACATGCGGCCGAACTTGTGCTTTGTAAAGCAGAAGCCGCTGTTTTGGTGTAAAATACTGTTTGGCACGGTTTAGCACTCCAAGTTTTTTGGATGTCAGTACAGCTTTTGCTTCGAGATGACTCCCATATTGGACCTCGTTAGATATCTCAACCCCCAGAATCCCAATACTATCTGAGACAGACAAGGGAACGTCCTGAAACTTTGGAGCCACAGAGAACGGATCCTTCTTGGATGAGAAGGCGCAAACCTGAGTCTTCGTCGGGTTGAAAGTGACTAGGTTTCTACTTCCCCAGTCGGAGACTAGCTCTAAGGCACTCTCAACATCGGACACAAGTCTACGCCTGTTCTCATCAACTTCAGGGCGTGGGGTGTTTGCGCGGCCGGAGTAAAACGAGTCACCCGTACTATCATCAGCATAACAGTGAAGACCGCTGATCTGCAACATATCATTGATGTGCATGATAAATAGCGTGGGCGACAGCACTGATCCCTGCGGGACACCGGCATTGATAGGCTTTAGGTCTGAGCAGGAACCATCGACGACAGCTCTGATGCTTCGCCCCGACAAGAAGCTAGTAACCCATTTGCAAAGGCCCTCAGGAAGCCCATAAGATGGTAGTTTACTGAGGAGTGCCTTGTGCCAGACCCGATCAAAAGCTTTGGCAATATCAAGACTGACTGCCAGGGCTTCCCCTCTACTCTCGACGGCTTCGGCCCAGCGGTGAGTGAGGTAGATAAGAAGATCACCAGCTGATCGACCGTGGCGGAAGCCGTATTGACGGTCGCTAATCAGCTGGTGGTCCTCCAGGTACGCCAGAAGACGAGTATTAATTACTCGCTCCATCACCTTACAGAGTACAGAGGTAATCGCGATGGGTCTGTAGTTGGATGGGTTGGTTCGATCACCTTTTTTGGGAACTGGGTGTACATGGGCTATCTTCCATGAAGAAGGCACGTTACCCGAGGTGTATGAAAGTTCAAAGAGGTGAGATAATACAGAACACAGCACACACAGGTTCACAGGTTCAGTTGATTAAAACCTAAATTGTTTTGTATCGTGTAAATGATAGCTTTCCGCGAACAAGACCCAGATTGGCAATGTTGGAGTATATTGTACACAGAAACAACATGCGAAAACTTAAATAATAAAGTATGTACAAAGGCATATGTATATTTTCTGGGATGAGTTGACAATAAAGTTAAGAATTTGAATGGTTTTTCCATACAGCATAACTTGAAAAAAAAAACTGGTATTCCCAATTATTGTGAAGGTTTATTATACCTGTGATGTTTACACACAACACTATTTTTTATATTTTTTGGGTGAATTTTTGAATGCTTTTTTCCACCTATAGTATTAAAAAATCGTTGGCGTTAATTTAAGTTACAATATTTTCTGTCTGATTAATCTAGAGAGAAAAATAAACAAAGATTCAACCCATTCAAGAAGTTGCTGAGATTTTTTTCTGATTTACGTATTGTCCACACCCCAATAACCTATTTAACACTCACGGTCCTATGAGAACTTGAGTAATTATCTTCCATCCTCTGGGAGAGTGTGAAATGACGTAATGAGCCGAAGGGTGACGTGTTTTATTGATTCAACCAGAGAGACATCATTTCAGGTCCGGTCAAACCCTGTTGGTTGAATAGAGTAAATAGAATAGAATAGAATAAGTTTATTTGCAACACATAGAAAAATATACATCAAACAGTTTTTAAATTAAAAGGCACCATAGGCATGTATTATTTTTACAATATTGGAATATAGGTACCTAAGGTAGTGCATTTTGTGTGGTTGAACGATCTAACCTACTAACTGGCTCAAAGCATCAACATTGATATTCAGCGTGACAGTGTAGTCAACGTCTATGAGATGCTTAGAACATTTCACCCACCCCTAGCATTCAGAAATCAGAAATAATTTATTGTATAACTGTAGTACAAAAAAGATCTTATTCTTATGTTATGTACAGTTTTAACAGTTTGTCCGTTCCGGACGTTCAACAAAAATGTATCTCTACATAAATGTACAATGTTTCTTGTACGTACCTAAGTATAATGTCTTACAAGAATCAAGTTGTAGATATTTATAGCTTTATATTCGTTAAAAATATCTATCCCAAATTATGGAATTTGGACTATAAATACAGAAAATTCATCAGTTAAGCAGTTCTTAATGTTTATTGCTATGTGTGTCATCACTTATTTTCACATTTGATTTCTTAACTTAGGCATCGTGCCTATTAACTGAAAACAGCTTCACGACTTTGATCCCCAGGCATGGTAGAAATCCCTTCAGATCTCTCAGTACCAAGTACTAACTCAAGATTCTTTGAGGATGTCTAAGGGGGCTAGTCAAAGTTACGTCCAAACATTATATTTGGCACATACCCACGTTTTGCAGTAGTTAGTATTCCATACGTGACAGGTTGCAAGCCCATCGCCGCTGTTTTCCTTACGATGGCTAACTGGTTTCCTTGCGATGTTTTCCTTCACCGTTTAAGAGCACTGGCATTGCGCACATAAATTTTTAACTTTTATTAACACATTTAATAAATAAGTAGTATGTGTAGGTATTATAGGGTTTCACTGTATAATTATATTTGTTCGTATGCATAACCGCAGTTAAAATTATAACTCTGATGCTCAACCAGTTCGTGAAGAGTGTGACGGCTTAGGTGCGTGTGATCTTTGCTTTTTGGGAAACTCAGAGTGCTGTGGGATGAAAGTTATAGATCAAAGCTAAGGAATATCTACTTACTTAGGTGTAAAACCACTCCCGAAATATATATGGGAAAACACAGCACTATCTAGCCCCAAAGTAAGCTACTCAAAGCTTGTGTGATGGGTACTAGATAACTGATATATTTAATACATTATATACTTACATAGATATATATTTTTATTATACATACTACTATTTATTACTAGCATAAGACGTTTTAAAGTGATCCTTGCGAATAAAAAATGTATACCTAATACCAATAAAACCTTAGCATGTAGCTTGACTTGGTCCAGATTCTGTTGAATAATACGATCAAGCTATCTAGACTCTCACTTAGCTGTATACAAACTATGAAGCAATAGCTACGGGAACCTCAACCGTCGTCACCTAAAGTGTCTCTTAAGAGGGACTTAACTAAAGTAAAAACTATGTGCTTCCCACGTCTTCGTTTGCATTAACGTAAACATTACTAACATTTTCTCGGTGCAGAATATTACGACCGACTAGACTGTTTAGTCTAGGCAAGATGCGTATGTGTGAAATCACACTTGATCAGCAGTGAATCTGTGTCGATCATTCAAACAAACGCTCTGTCATCACTGGATCATTCAGTTGCATGTTTGATAGATTTACAGCTTTGCCCAATCATTTGTTGGTAAAATATTATTTTTGTTTATTGTTTTATATCTTCGATGTAATCAATCAACTTCTCGACAGCCTGCGTATCTCAGTTGGTAGTACATACCTTGCTCTAACTTCTGCCCCGTAGATTGTGGGTTCGATTCCCGCCGAGAACAAACATTTGTGTGTTGAATATAGATGTTTGTTTTCTGTCTAAGTGTTTATGTATTATATCAGCTATCTGGTTCCCATATTACAAGCTTTGGCTTAGTTTGGGGCTAGATAGTGCTGCGTGGAAAGTCCACCAATACATTACATATATTTTTATCTTTTTAAGTGAGCACTGTTTAAAATATCATAATTAATAGTTATAAAAAAATAACCCCTTTGGATTGGCAAATTTGTGGTAGTTTTTGTTGTGTTATAATATAAATTAAATAGGTCGCCTCGGGTTTCCGCGTCAGTGATAAATAGACTGGCATCAGTCTTAGACATCCCAAAACTAATGAACTATATACTAATTAAAATCACTTCGCAATCATAATATCGATTAATATCGCTAATGGCGTGTAACCAGTAGACAGGTAAATTGAAAATCCTGACGGCTACTCTAGAGAGGCCATAAAACAAGCTTTAAATTATCAGGTTTGTAAATCTTTTCTATTGATCCTTTGTCGAATCTTTCGCAATCTTAGCCACAGACTGTGGTTGATAATGGTTAGTTACTTAACCTATGTCAAAATTGTTTACCTAGTTCTAAGGTAAACAAGTACCTACGTACCTAGTAGTTATAATTCATTAGGCATTCATCTAGGTATACTATACAATAGAAATAATAAGCTCTATTTGGAAACTATGAGATAATCTTCACGACATAATAAGAAAAATATCTAAGATATTATACGTATGTATAAACTGTTGTAAACCTAATTTTGGTGATTTCTATTTGATCTCCATTTTGTATTTACAGTGACATTAAACTACATCAAGCTTTCATAAAATGACTTTGAACTTTAAAAAAATAAATAAATAAGTAATTGTCTAAAGTTGATGATAAGAAACATAATGAAATTTCATATCTTAGTTTCAATTTGAAATTACCTGTTAATTATACATATATCTTCGAATGAAGTGACTTATATAATAGTGATCGAACTTCACTTAGAAGTTCGTTTGATCATCTATTATTTTAATAATTGAGATTGCAAACTTCGTTTATGTATTTTTATTACTTACCTTTAATTTTTTTTTTTGTTTAATTTTATTTGTATACTTACTTTTACTTCTGTTCACTGCTACTCTGTATTATTTAATTGAGGAAACTTTGTTGGTTTATGTTTTTCTATATGTTTATTCTTACTGATCCATTGTACTGTTTGTTTCCCAAATAAAATAAAATAAAAATGGATTACAAAAAATGTACGAAAAAGACTGGTTGCATTAATAAAAAATGCCCAAGACTGAACTGACAAATATTAGGTAAAGCTGAGCGACAGCTACGCAACACTCACTCGTTTAGTGGCCTCTACAAGCATATGCAAAATAGGTTGTTTAGTCCTTCACATTCGCGTAGTATCACTAACAATAGAAAAAAAACAAAACTGAAACAGCTTCACGACTTCGATCCCCAGGCACGGTAGATATCCCTTCAGATCTCCCAGTACCAAGTAGGTACTAATTCAAGATTCTTCGAGGATGTCTAAGGGGGGTAGTCAGAGGTACGTCCAAACATTACATTTGGCACATACCCACATTTTGCAGTAGTTAGTATTCCATACGTGACAGGTTGTAAGCCCATCGCCGCTGTTAGAATACTAACAATAGATAGATAGATAGAAAATACTTTATTGCACACAACTTAAGGATACAATAAAAAACAAACTTAAAACTAAAAGTACAATGGGCAGCCTTATCGCTAATTAACGAGCTCTACCAGACAACCGTTGGATGAAATGGACTCAAGTAATTTAGAAGGGTCCTTGTGTGCGTGGAGGTAAATAAAAAGAATTTGTGAATATAACATACAAAATACAAAGAAATTAGAAACCAATATACATAAATACTTGCATTACCTAATCAACTCAATAACAATACTGGGATAATAAATTGTGTATCTAATTAATTTGTATATCCCTCACTTCTCAAACTATTCTGGAGATAATTACAGAATCTAGGGGTCTACTACGAAGTGATAAATCCGAAATATCGGCCGAATATTCGGACGTTTTCTGCTATGAACTACCACTATTCGGTCTATAGTAAGACCAAAATCGGAACTTTGGTCGTGTTTCCGTCGGGCCCGAACATTCGGATGTGTCAATTCGGAGTAGGCGCCCTAGTTCTATTATTTCTAAATAGATGCGTGGTAGGGAGCGTTTTCAGCAATAGGGCCGCCTGTCTAATCGTGGAATTGGCAACTGGACTCACCTTTAGCACATATAGTACCTAGAGCTTTAAGGCGTCTCAAAGTGATTTGTGATTTTATTGATTATTTTGCCTATATAGCTATTTGAGTACCCAATTACCTGTAACCATTATTAGGTTTATAAGAACGATAAACTTTAAATGAAATATTTATCGATCTTCATGAGAAACCCAATTCCAAACCAATTCGGAGCGATGCAATAGACCATCATTATTGTATAAAAAAACTCTCATGGCTAAATCTAAAAACAAAGATTCGACAGCCATAAGCCACCCATGACGAATTCCAAACTCCCAGTCATAAAAATGAGCCGCAACAATGCATTATTTACCATTAGGTATCGCCAGTGACACACCAACTAATTACAAACTTAAACATTAACCTGACGTAGGTGTAAAAGCGAGGGGCGGTCAGTGTATCTGTTTGATGATAGCTCCGAAAAACTAGCTTCTAAGTTGTAGCAACAATACGTGAGCCAATATTGACCCCTGCGGTAGCCCGGAAGGTTCTCACGGTGTCCTTACGGATTTTTCGAGATATCTCAGGTTTAAAACCAGTGAATGTTACACGCCTGGGCGCCTACTACTTAATGGGTAGCGTCAACAAATTGAGGCTCAAATATTGGGGCTGATCATTCGGCTACTCGGAGATGTACACTCTTTCAAAGGCGGGTTTAAAATCACAATGACGTGGTAATTAAATTGTATGTTTGTGTGATATCTGAGTACTTTTATCCTTGTTTGTGGTATGTAGGGTGAGTGGCATAGTAATAATCCTAAAAAAAATGTATTTTTAAAGATCAGATTTTTTTTTATTATTTACCTAGGTGTAAGTAGTTCAAGTTAGATGGATTTCTTTTGTTTTCTTTGCTTAGGACAGGTTTTATAATTTGTGAGTTAAACCATATGTCAAAATATAAAAAAAACTTCGTTTTTGACGAGTTAACGTAGATATTGGACATATTTTTTTTATTTATAGATCGATACGATACAGAAGGATCTGATTCTTGAGTTTGAAACTATTATTTGTATATATTCTGTTCTGTATATAATATAAAATGTTCTAGAGGGAATCAATTAGGCTAGGTCCTTGAACTTATTCGATAAATCTAGTATAATATTACAGCATGTATCTGCAAGGCTTTATCATAGAGCTTTATTGAATTAAGTGAAACCATATACACTTGTCAATGTCATAAATTATCATTAATTTGAAGCTTTTGTGGACATTTAAACACATTTCATGATGGCGTATTGATGTTATCAATTGTATGGGTCACGTTTCAGATTCTAATAAAGTGAACAACCATATTTGGCGTCCTTTCTGCCCATAATTCCTTAATGATATGACGGTCGGCTAGATTTTAATGGACCTGTTTGGGAAATCGTGGATTTTGTAATAGTCATCATGATAGGATGCGATTCTTTGTTGCTGCTCGTCACGACATTGCAAATATATGAATATCAATAAATAATAATATATAATTGAGTTTATAAGAACAAAAGGAATCTAAGACATGGTGGCATAATAATATGTCCCTGGATGGGATTTTTTTTCGGAATTTGTATTCCGTAATTTAGATTATGTTTAAGGCGTTCTGAAAACGAATTCTTTTTCGCACTTGACAGGGGTGCATATCTTTTGCCTTCATACAAAACCAGCTCGAAATACGAAACCTGCATGACAAAGTTGTCAATAGTCGTAATTGATTATCTGTGCATACATCACGCATACGCTCTGGAAGAGAGCGAGACAGCTATCATAGTATAGTACTATGAAATTTATTTAAAAAAAACTAGCTAGCAGAACAAGGAGACGGCCCATCTGATGTTAAGTACTAACCATAATTTGTAACAAAGCATTGCCTCGTTCGCACAATAAAAACGTGACCTACGATGTATTGCACTGCGTTCATCAATCTGAGGCATACAGATGGAACCTCATGTGCCTGTAATTTAACCAGCAACCACACTTTGAACCGAAACGCAGCAACGCTGCGCGCTGATTAATAATATAATAGGTAGGTCCTTTATTAGTGTAGGTTATAATTTATTTTCTGTTAGTTTTAAGTAAGTACCTACTTGTTTTGTGGGACGAAATAAATATATTTTCTTTCTTTCTTTCTTTCTCTTTCTGATTGACGGAAGAAAACGGCGTGGAGGTAGTACTTCTCCGAACAAGCCCTTCACAAGAGCTCTACTAATCTTACTCTCATTTGTTTCAGATACTACACCATCACATGACCCCATAAAGCCTACAAAATTACCAAGGTAATTGAACCCAGTTATTGTTTTGTCATTGGCACCACTTCTTGGTAATGTCATACCGATAATCATAAATCTTCATCAAACACCATTGAAAGTAATAAATAATGAAAAAGTGTAAATTTTACGACTTATAGGTATCGTACTACAACTAGAATTTTATGTCGTCTTGCATAAATTACCGCCAAATTGTTACAGTTCCCGCCATGCTATGGCACTTTTGCAGTGAGATCCAAAAGACCCTCTGAGTCTATGCAAAGGGATTCGTTTCGGCCGTATACTTAAACTATACATTTATAGAGAAAAACCACAAAAAATGTTTTCCATATTGACAGAAAGAACGTGCTACATTGTAAATAAATCAAGACAAGTAGTCCACTAATAGGTACAAGGCAATTTTATTGTAGCAGTATTTTTTAGCCGTTTCGTGACTGACATTTGAGTTGGGAGAGAGTTTCGTGCTTTTCCTACAAATAATCACATTGAACTGCCTTTGAGTATACTCTTCTGTGACCAAACAAACCATAATCTGTATCACAAAATCGCTTCAGTAATAAACTACAGGCCAGACGTTTTATTTTTCTATGTAAATAAGACGACCTCAGTGGCGCAGCGGGCGAGAGTCCGCCTGCGACGCAAGAGGTTGCGGGTTCGATTCCCGCCTCGGAACAAATTTGTGTACGATCTGCAGAAATTTGTTCCGTTGGTTTGGGTGTTTATGTATAATAAAAAATATCTATCTATGTAAATATATAATGTATTAAATAAGTATATCAGTCATCTAGTACCCATAACACAAGCTTTGAGTAGCTTACTTTGGGGCTAGATGGCGCTGTGTGGATTGTCCAGCATTATTTATTTATTTATTTATTTATTTATAAGTATCTTTAAGAGTAGTAGAGCTCTATGTGAAGGGCTCGTCCGAGGAAGTAGTACCACCCCGCCTTTTCCTGCCGTCAAGCAGCAACGCTGTGTTTCGGGTTGAAGAGTGTGGTCGCCGGTGTAGTTACAGGCACATGAGGCCTTAATATCATGCCTCAAGTTGATGGACGCAGGGCAGTGCATCGTAGGGCACGTTCATATAGTGCGTGAATTACGAGGCAATGCTTTATTATAGGTGATGGTTACCACTTAACATCAGGTGGGCCATCTGCTTGTTCTATCAACTGATTGTATAAAAAAAGCCGTATATCCCAAAAAGCTCTACAAAAGCTTCAGCCGTAAAGTTCTTGCTTTTTGTGCTACGGCAATAGCCGTGAGTTCTAGTAGGTATAAGGGTATCAATCGATCAACTAGATCATACCTCTCCTATACATATGGTATTATAAATAGTATCAACAAGACGTGGTGTGTTATTAGGGAAATCTAATTCAACATCGCTTAGCGGTGCCCTAGATGGATAAGTCTGGTTCTTGTATGTATTTGAGATTATAGGCAAACTGACTTAAGCCCTGGTACTCATAGCTTTGAGCCAAGAATACCTTTAAATAGCTAGTGAACAATAGAATATAGATACAAATTCATCTAGTTCTTAATCCATTAAAACAATCCTGAAGAACTTTAGAGCATGTTATGTAAAAATTCAGACAAGATTTTAATGAAAATTCTACTTAAAATAGGCGAGAACGATTCTGTGATCATGCTTTATAACTTTGAATGTAATTTACTCTGCCGGCGCTTTACAGAATCACAAAACGAAACAACTATCGAAATAGAATAATACAGTCGTCAAATCCATTACAACTAAAATAGTCACTATTAATGACCATTTAACCGCTCGTCTGATTGCTTATGACACCACGGTACTGTCAAACGTGGCTTAAGTTACACCATATTACACGAAGTTATTGGAAACTGGTCCTTAATGCACCAACATAGAGCATGATTTCAATTGTAATGAAGTTGGTCTGGACTGTACTTACAACTGACTAGTAGAGTCACAGCAAAAATGTGGACCAGAAAGGAAAGTCATATTAGGTTTTCCGCTATTGCTGTTGATAATTTTTATTTTTTTAAAGGAATTCGGTGATGTTAAGGTAAGTCTTATAGACAGGGTGTCCCAAAACTCAACGTCAAGCCGAAACGGGCGACAGGATTGATTGTAAACATCATGATAAAAATCAGAAAAAAAATCTATCCCATGCAGTTTGAAAATTATGGGCATTAAAGAAAAAACCTAAAAATGTGGTCAATCTGTAACCATTTTTCAGTTATTGTGGTTAATTTTTATTATTTTTATTCATTTCAGTTTAAATTTTTATTATTTTTGTTCATTTAAGTTTAAAGGAACAAAAATAATAAAATAAAAGAAGAATAAAAAACACAAGCATAAATTTTTATTAAGTATTATTTTGAATGAAAATTTTAGAACGGTGCAAATAATTACATAATAAAAAAACATAATTTGCAGCGCCCTAACCATGTACTCGCTTAATACGAGTAGCTACCTTACACCTAAGCTATATAACTGATGTATGTTTGTAGGTATATGTTGGCAATAAATAAATCTAAATTATCAACTACACCATTCTTGCTATCAAATCTGATAAAAACTAAAGAAATTACATGTTGCAGTTACCCTTCTGCATGGACTCCACTGTGACGCAATGGTCGGTTCTAAATTGAGATGCGAAGAAAGCGGCGACTGTCTTTCATAATGAAACGCGACAAAAACAAAACCGTGACAAATTAACACTTGTCATTGTTGTCATGTCATTTGTCACGACCATGGCGTCTGTTTTGAAGTTGTCCTGTTAGTGGCACGTCGTCTAATGGGTTGGAATGTGTTATTTTATAGATTAAGTTATGTGACCCAAAAAGGGTTAAGTAACAAAAATGGTTATGGAAGTAACTAGAAAGTAAAGTAAGTGAAATCAACCTGTAATCGAAATTAAAATATTTTGGTATCGTAAAAGATTTTTAGGTTTTACGTTTTTTATCGTACACCGTGGTAACTTAAAATAAATTTGACTGCACTCCTCTAATCAAGGTACCCATCCAAATGTTACTTTTTTTTATTACCGAGATCTAAGCCTTTGTCTACCACCACACCTGAAGGAAAGTAATTAAGCTAATAATCCACCTATTCATTCTAGACTTAAATATTCCATAAACTTTACATTTTATTTATTTATTTATTTTAATTTATTCTGGTAAATACTGACGACGTTAGTACCCATTAACAACGTCAGTATTAAACTCCTTGGCAGCACATCTCTAAATATAAACTGAAACTGAAACAGCTTCACGACTTTGATCCCCAGGCACGGTAGATATCCCTTCAGATCTCCCAGTACCAAGAAGGTACTAATTCAAGATTCTTTGAGGATGTCTAAGGGGGGTAGTCAGAGGTACGTCCAAACATTACATTTGGCACATACCCACATTTTGCAGTAGTTAGTATTCCATACGTGACAGGTTGCAAGCCCATCGCCGCTGTTAGAATACTAACTGGTTTCCTCACGATGTTTTCCTTCACCGTTTAAGAGCACTGGCATTGCGCACATAAATTTTTCGATAGAAAAATCCATTGGTGCACGACCGGATTCGAACCTGCGACCTTACGATCGGAAGGCGGGGTCCCTCCCACTAGACCACCGGTGCTCTAAATACATATAACTTATAACTCAAAGGTGACTGACTGACTGACATAGTGATCTATCAACGCACAGCCCAAACCACTGGACGGATCGGGCTGAAATTTGGCATGCAGGTAGAGGATATGACGTAGGCATCCGCTAAGAAAGGATTTTGATAAATTCTACCCCCAAGGGGATAAAATAGGGGATTAAAGTTTGTATGAAACTTTGAATTCCTTGGCGCGAGCACAGCCGCGGGTTCAGCTAGTGAAGTTATAAGTGAACTTTAAGCTCAACGAAAGCTCTATCGAACAAGTTGAGTCCCCTTGTTCGTAGGGGTCCCCAAAGACGTTGACATCGAGTCGAAGATCGTACCGATCGAACAAATTGTGACAAACGCCTCGCTGTCATTGCTAAGGTCAGGAGCGCAATGCGCTTGATTGCTGCAAATTGACGACGTTTCGCGCGCAGCTTCTGAACCACGAAGCTGTCATAACAAAACGGTTAACTTTTGAAGGGAGGGCGGAATGGCTAAAGTTCTTGGAAGAATGATCTCGATGAATCAGCCCGAACAAGTCAACTGTTAGACGTCCCATTAGAAACAGACATAAATATGGTATACTTATTTGCCCGTGGTTTCGCCCGCACAGCTTTAAATCCCGATATTCCCACAGAATAAAAAGAAGCCTATCTATGCTATAGACTATAATCTATCTGTCAAGTTTCATCCAGATCCGTTCAGCCGTTCCGGCGTGAAAGAGTAACAAACATCCATCCATCCATACTTACAAACATTCGCGTTTATAATATTAGTAGGATGGGGGTGAATGTCAAAGTCAGAACTAATTTATTCAATTGCGTCCAAGGATTTCAAACGTCCTAAATCTAGAAGAATATTGTGCCAGTTCCATGCTACCAAGCCTGCAGGAACAAGCTACTAAGGAGGCTTGTGGTCACCCACCACGCGTGACAGGCGCATGAGTAACCGAGTTTTATGGGGAGTGTCGCACGCTTCGTCTTCTGATTTGTGGAACCTAGTATGAAAATCGTGAAACGTTCACAGTAGAATTCTACTACAGTAAACTCTATCGTAGAACGTTTTTTGCACTAAAAACGGCCTACTTCTGAATTGCCTTACCCTATTTCGTTGATGCAATTTTAAGTGATCCGTGATTTGTTTTATAAATTTGGTCTAATCGAGTAAATTAATAGCTCAACACCAGTAGCCTGCAATCAAACTCCGTAAACTAATTGTTTATGTAAAGCTGGGTGATTAGCAATGATTGGTGTAGCCCCGCCCGCAATTTGCTTGACGGAAAGGCGTCATGGAAATCATTTGCACTGGTTTAACAGTCGATTTATTGCTGTAATAGCAGCTATTGGCCGCCGCTGGAGGCGTAGGAAGTTATACTGTGGAATTCTAGCGCCCGTCCAAGGAATATCATTTATGTTTATCCTCGAAAAGTTTCGAGCCCATAATCTGGGCCCGTACCACCATCTCTTGAAGCATTCTTATTTCAATACTAGTTGCGCCCCGCAGTTTCACCCACGCAGATTTAAATCTCGGTATTCCCACGGGATAAAAAGTAGCTTATGAGTTATTCCAGACTATAATGTATCTCTCTGCCAAGTTTCATCCAGATCCGTTCAGCCGTTCCGGCGTGAAAGAGTAACAAACATCAATCCATCCATCCATCCATCCATACCTACAAACTTTCACGTTTATAATATTAGTAGGATTACTTTTATGTCAATGTCATATGTCAACTGCATAGAGTCAGCTTTATGATCAAAAAGTAAAGTAATATTGAAATAAGAATGCTTTAAGAGATGGTGGTACGGGCCCTGAACACAGAAGGCAGACTAGCACTACCAACAGAGCTGTGAAGAAAAACAAAGAAAACGAAAGTGTATCACGACTCATAAAATATCGTACGACATGACATGTCACCTAGGCGTTTAATACGGTTTTTATTTCACTACCACCACCATGAACAACTACCAACGAATGTTTTTATTGATGTTTTAAGTTACACTGCGCGGTGTCTGAGGCTGCGACAACTCGGCTATAGAAAAAAAAACAGGTGAGAAATTGAACCACAAAGATTAGTTTGAAACTTTTAAAATCTAGGTGAATCTAGGAGCCAGTTCCATGTGATCAAGTCTAGAAGACCAGGCAAAAACATACGGCTTGTACCGAAGAAGGGATTTTTATAAATTAAACCCCTAAAGGTACTGACACACGTGCTCAAAAATAAGCATGCCTCTTTTTGAGCATGCTCAAAAATCAACCGACGTACGACCAAATAAGCATGCTTATTTACTAGCACGACCTGTTCACACATGCTTTCATTGTGCAAGGCTCGAAAAAAGCATGCTTTAGCTCGAAAATAAGCACGTGTGTCAGTACCTTCAGATGTAAGATTTGGATGTTTGTGGCTCAATGAGCTCACCACTTCAACGCGTGCGAAGCCACAAAAAGCCTATAATAATAAATTAAAAAAAACTATTGATGGAATCTTTGACACGTCTATTTTGACGGGTCAGCCCGCAGTGTGACTTAAAATGTTATTAGGAACCGTTGTTTATATTTTGCATAGTTGACCTGTTGGTGTCATGCCAATAAAGCTTTAGTGAAAACCACTGTTTGGAATGACAATACAATTTATCGAACTTTTACGCTGGTTTGAAAATAAAGTTCATTTATTCGACCACCCGAGTGGCTACTGCGAATAAATGCGAGAACACACTGATAGACTAGCAGATTTAGATTTTGTCCGAATAAAAATGTTTGTATTTTACATCACCAGTGGTCAAGTGGGAGTGACCCAGTGAGCTTCTCTCTGTTGCAACACCCTAACGGGGTAAATTATGTATTAAATCATAAAACATTTAGTCATAAGTCCTGACAATGTGAAATCTACATACATACATTGATGCAATAAATGCACTGAACTAGTTGCGCCCCGCGGTTTCACCAGCGCAGATTTTAATCCCGGTATTTCCACGGGATAAAAAGTAGCCTATGTGATAATCCAGACTATAATTGACCGAGTGAGCGAAGCGAGCGAAGCGTCTCAGTTTCCACATTGGCCAAAAATGCGTTTGTCCGGATGTCTGTCTGTCTGTCTGTCTGTTCTCCTCTACAGGTCGTATTTTTCAACCGATCTGGACGAAACTTGGTACACAGGTTATATGATTTATTAGAATTTTTTTGTCGTCGGGGATTTTTGATTGGAGGGGTACTTCCCCCAAAAAAAAGGCAAAAAGGGGGCTATTTGATATAGGTACTGGATATCTCCACCAAATGAGATCCGATTTCGATTATTCTTTTTTTATTTAAAAGGTAGTAACTATAAATTGGTCTCATAAAAGTTTGGCGAAGATCTGATAAGGATCTTCAGCATGATGAACAGGATAGCTCATCAAACAATCGATGGTTTTCAATCAAATTTGAGAGAAACACAAAGGACCTCATTCTACACAAGATGATGCAAAAAATCAAAAAGATCAAAAAAACCACAAAACGGAAAATGCACTTGCACATTACATTCCTCAAATAGCTCACTTTTAGTATGCTCGCGAGGTCTACAGCTCCCAGAGCCACTAGTGTATCTCTCTGTCAGTTTTCATCCAGATCCGTTCAGCCGTTCCGGCGTGAAAGAGTAACAAACATACATCCACCCATCCATCCATCCATCCATACTTACAAACTTTCACGTTTATAATATTATTAAGATGGGATTGGGATGTACCTAGTTTTTGATTGTGAGAAAGCCATTTAATGTCGTCAGCAGTGATGGTATGCGACCTTACGGGAAGTTTTGAAAAATAGCATTTAAAGGTGCAGCAAAATCATCATTTTGAAAAATAAACCATCAAATAACTGTTTTTTGGGTGTCCGACAACAGGCGGGCAACAAATGTAGCAAAAACAACATAAGGATACTTGTCTTTTTTCCAAGATAGTAGAAATGTATAAAACATGTATAAGCTTGTTGGACCACCTATGCTAGCACGTGCCCTACGTGACGTTAAGCATGGCACGCCGCTCATTTCATCTATTAAGCTTATTTCGGCGTGCGTTAGGAACTTTAGGATCTATTTGTAGACGCCTGTACGTTGTACATACGCCTTAACAACAATTCTTGCTGGTTTTGTTTCTGGGTGTTCTCACAGGAAAGATTTATTGGCAATAAACTTATTTTTTGCTTCCATATCATTGTGGATGAAATATTTATGAAGAAATCTATCAACGACTGATCTGTTATTTGGCACGAGTTTTTGCGGCCGTAAAAGCTTTTTGAGATAAGTGGCGTGTTCTATCATTTCACTAGTTACAGCATCCATAGCAAGTACTTTAAGATATAAAAGTCTAGGAAACCAACATAGTTTATTATCACTACTCACTACATAGTATAAAACAAAGTCGCTTTCTCTGTCCCTATATCCCTATGTCCCTATTTACTTAAATCTTTAAAACTACGCAACGGATTTTGATGCGGTTTTTTTAATAGATAGAGTGATTCAAGAGGAAGGTTATTATATGTATAATACATGCATGATATAGTAGATAAACAACGTGCACCCGTGCGAAGCAGGGGCGCGCGGGCGGGTCGCTAAGTTTTTAATATTTTACTCATAGGTACCTATGTAGTTACCTACTTAGAGGTACTTGCTATGTTTCACCAGTATTGATTTTTAAGTAAATAAGTTTTTAAGTAAAACATTACGGTAGTGTGTGTTGCGTTTGTTTGTCTGTCAGTTTGTTGTGTGTGTGTGTGAAGGTTCTCTCGATCACGCAGTCATGTTCTTGCTAACTGCAAGTTGTACTAAAAAATGTTTTGACGGAACAAGGAAATGACCCACATGATGTTAAGTGGTTATCATTACCATTGTTATATATGCATATTGCCTCGTAAGTCACGCACAATAGAAACTGCGTCCAACAACTTGAGGCATACAGATGCCTGAAGAAGCCTGCCAGAAGCCTCATGTGCCTGTAATTACACCGGCGACCACACTCTTCAAACCGAAACCGTTGCTACTTGGCGGCAGAAAAGGGCGTGGTGGTAGTACTTCCCCGGACGAGCCACACACAAAGATCTCTACTATTACTCCTATTTATCTCAATTTAGTTATAGGTAATCAATTAATGAATCTTTCCTATTCCTTGAAAATACAAAAATGCATGAGTTCTTACGGGTATACAGAGCAAGAACTCATGCAGTCGTTTAAAAGGATATGGGTTTTCTTTTTGTTTTGCCATCAGAAAGCAAATTGGTCAATAACTGCTTTAATTGAGACATCGTACAAGATTCCAATCTCACATCGGAGCAGCAAAAAGGGACATCGTCCTCCAACAATGAAGTAATTAACCTATGTTATGACATGATAAATTTTATCTTGAACAAACTATAAAAAATGAGTGTTTTATATGTATTGTGTAAATTCTGTAAATACTCGTACGTATTCACTGTAGATTTCGTTGTAACAAATACGGTATTTGTTTAAAAAATAAATAAATATCTATATATGTATATAAAAATATAAAAAATAAATATATAGTCATCCGGAAAAACGGACCGGTGCCGTCGGTAAAGACGTAATAATAATAATTCGTAATTCATTTATTCGTTTATAAACACAGGTTATTTTACATAAAAGAACATTTAAAAGTAACATAAATAACAACACAATTAACATAAATAAGTACAATTAAACGTACGTACCTACGTTTTATGTATTCCACTCTTAGATGTTTTTATTTTGAAGCAAAGCGCGGTAGTGGGTAGGTCAACCATGAATGGATGTCATGGTTCCGTACGTTTGGGGTAGAGGGTGGAACAGGGATGAGGGAAGTTATACAGTTCCATCGCTCCCTCGCTATTAGACGAGTAAGATTTTCCAAATTAAATTGAATTTAAGAAATTTAAGATAAGCATTTGACAGCCTACGTAGCTCAGTTGGTAGTAGCTCTGCCTTCTGCGCCGTAGGTCGTGGGTTCGATTCCCACCGTGAACAAACATTTGTGTGATGAACATAAATGTTTGTTCTCTGTCTGGGTGTTATATAATATTATAAGTATGTATTTACAAAAAAAAAGTATTATAAGTAGTATATCAGCTATCTGGTTCCCATATTACAAGCATAATAAAAATAAATAAATAAATAAATAAGCTTAGTTTGGGGCTAGATAGTGCTGTGTGAAAAAGTCCACCAATATTTATTTAATATTTATTTATTTATTTTGGTCTTTTAGTTACTGTCGCTTACAGCACCATTATTTTTTTGTTAATATAAAAAATCTAAATGCAAGAAAGAAAGAAAACTTATTTAAATGAGTAATTTTCTTTGTAATTAGTATCTAGATACAAAGAGATGTATTAATCTCAAAGGTTCATATCCCATCCTTAGTACTCCAAGAGACGTACAGTCAGACAGATAAATGTTATCGAATTAAATGATTACGCCCATAATTCTCAGATCGATTAGGGCGAATAAATGTTAATGCTGGTGATTGCTGGCCTCGTAATTCTTCATTGGTGCTTAAGAAAACGATGAAAACAACGATTGGTCCTGCTAATTGCTGGAACAAAAAAATAGTGTAAAAATGTCCTGTGAATTGAGATTAACAAGAGAACTTGTCGTATTCGAAAAGATTTATGATCTAAAATCATTTTACAATGAAGCTGCAAGTTAAAAAAAATAAGAAAAGTTACATTTTTATTGTATGTAGATAAACAACTTATATTTTTTTATTCTTATATTTGTTCGATTTGAAGACTCAATTAAACACGTGCTGCGTTTTCCATATAAAAAAAACTTAAATAAATAGTAATTAATATATGAGACATAGACAAAACCAGATATTTAGCGCAGACGCTTACCAGATTATTATATAAAAAAAACAGAAAAGTTTTCAATTAAAGACCAGCGTTGTATTAGTGCCCCAAGGAAAACATTTTTTTTTATATGTTATACCGTAATAAGTAATGAAATGCGTGTATTTAAATGTGCAATTACAAATGCATGACAACATTATTCATTAAACTTTTCACGCATTATCGTTGCATACGACCTTCCTATCCTACTAATATTATAAACGCGAAAGTTTGTAAGTATGGATGGATGGATGGATGTTTGTTACTCTTCCACGCCGGAACGGCTTAACGGATCTGGATGAAACTCGGCAGGGAGATATATTATAGTATGGAATAACACATGGGCTACTTTTTATCCCGTGGCAATACCGGGATTTTAATCTGCGCGGGTGAAACCGCGGGGCGAAACTAGTAGATGCATACACGCCGATCGAAGTTACGAGCAGCCGGCTACAGGTGAACTGGGGTACAACCAAAGACACAAGTCGGATAAATATTCGTCTTTATAAATAGAAATAAGTTCAAGCTAATTTGTAAAAAGGTTTAATAATAATAGCTATGTATAGATCCCTACTAATATATATATACTAATATATATATATATATATATATATATATATATATATATATATATATATATATATATATATATATATATATATATATATATATATATATCCCAATCCCAACTATATAATATAATATATTAATATATTATATATCTGTCTGTCTGTCTGTTACGCTTTCCCGCTTAAACCTCTCAACCGATTTTGATGAAATTTGGCACAGACAATCTTTAGACCCTGAGAAAGGACATAGGCTACCTTTTATTGCGAAAAAAAGGGATGAAGAGATTAAAAGTACGCAGACGAAGTCGCGGAAACCAGCTAGTTGATTATAAATCTGAAATTAAAGGAATATTTAAAAATAATATCACAGCTCAGAAAAAAATACAAATCATTTATAAATGGTGGAAATATACGAATATCTAAGTATATACCTTAATTTACTAAAAAGTTATTCATATTAGGTATGCGTTAATGCATTTTTTACCACTTCCCAATGGTCTGGCCCCCACTTTAGGCCAAACCTGGAAAATTATTAGGTTCGTTAGGTTATTAGGTATTTTGAATTATTGAATTGATTAATTACAAAATAACTTTCTGATGTCGTCGATGACTTCTGTCGTCAATAGTACAAACCAGTGATTTATTTCCTGACTGTACACGACATTCAAATCAACTGCGAATGTTGTTGGTCTAGTTTCCTTGAAGATTTAGGTTGGTATGCTGCAAGGGACATAAGTACATAAGTACCGTACCTAAACTTAGTTACCTATAGTATAAACTTTATCAAGGATTTTTTTTTAATTATTCGAACAAAGCGAGTAAAAAAAAGGTAGTGAGTCATGTGAAATGGCGTATCAGCTCAGTTGGTAGTAGCTCTGCCTTCTGCGGCCCACAAAACTTTATTTATTATTTATTTATAAATATTTATTTATTTCTATACGTAGGTAGCTTGATAAAATTCAAGTCAAAAAGCGTTCCACGTGACCAAAGCCTAGAAGAACATGAGGCAAACTTATGTCTTGGTTCTTTCTGTTTTTTTTGTATGATCCTTGTATGCATGACACCAAACTTGCCTGTGGAGTGTTGCCTTTTTGACTTTGTAATTCGAATTTTGAATTTGACTACTAAATAGTAATACTTTCAATACCTAGCACCTCTAAGCCTCCAGAGCGGTTGTCAAACCCTTAAGTCACCGACAATCACGTGATTATCTTATTTCAGGCAACATAATCTCCCTGTGAACATTAAAATATGCAAACAACTAACATCTATGCTCCTGACACAAATGTTTATTCCCGAGGGGAAACGTCGTCCGACACATTACGCCGATTGTTTCGAAGCATAAAAGCGATTTAAAGCCTCCAATAGCTATCAACCCAGATAACTTAAATTTTATCTTCACGCTATCCCATCAAAAACTGCTAAAATGCACAGAAATTCCAAATATTTTCTGTTAACACCTCGTGTAACGGTTAGTGAAATTGTTTTCTTTCATCCGTTATTATGTAGAATTTATCGCCTTTCAATCTACAAAAACAGAAGCGTTATGTGATGTTGACAGGTGCAGTCGCATACAGAAGTGATTTTACATAATTATTTATTTAACAGAAGAGATTAGGTCTTGCCTAGTTGCATTCATAAATTATAAGGAAGTTTCCTAATAATCAATGAAAACGCGAAAGCTATTTTTTTGGATGTAATTTTTTTTTGATGTTTCATATTTGAAGCGTAATTATGCTTCAACCACTGAACCGATAGCGATGAAATAAAAAAAATGCAGTTGTAAATCACGTCTATCTTGTCTCGGCAGGCTAAAAAGTTTATTAAAGAAATTAATAGTTTATTTATAATATATTTATGCTACGGCCTTTTACTAGCCTATGTATTGTGAAGTCAAACTTAAAATTTATTTAGCTCCTGAATTTATTTATTTCGTGCACCACAGTACTTTAATCATGCCTCCGCTAAGGCGGTGTGCATAATTTCGCACGCTTTCACACCCGCGCCCATATTTTGACAGTGACCGTAAAAGTGTTGTAACGTATCAGCCCATGACCGTAATTGTACCTGGCCTGTTAACAATATTACTTTTGTTGCTGACTATACCATATTCACTTATACATTTTTAATGTCAATTAATGTTTTCTAATTTTTTTAAATTAATAATCCCCGGATTCTGAAAGCTCGATCAGCACTAGTCGGCTGTCAAGTCACTTGCTATCTCTATTCAATTTGAAGTAAAAGCTGAATAGCAATAGAGACTTGACAGGCGATTAGTGTTGATCTCGCTTTCAGAAACCGAACGGGGGTAAAACCCTCAAATTTGTAACCAACCTAAAAATGGCACCAATTAATTTATTATCAAATTGATTTAACATAAGTAATCGAAGTAGGTTCGGCATGATAAATAAGCAATTTCAATTTAAATACTAAATTGGTTACTACATGCGCCGGTCTAGTTTGAATCATACAAATTAAATACGAGAAATCATTAATTTTGATAACATTTTGCACTAAAATTATTATAATAAAATATGATAACAATTTAGGTATAATTGCTGTTGAGTTTGAGACTAATAGAAAATTCTCAATAAAACTGAAACTGAAAACTGAAACAGCTTCACGACTTTGATCCCCAGGCACGGTAGATATCCCTTCAGATCTCCCAGTACCAAGTAGGTACTAATTCAAGACTCTTTGAGGATGTCTAAGGGGGGTAGTCAGAGGTACGTCCAAACATTACATTTGGCACATACCCACATTTTGCAGTAGTTAGTATTCCATACGTGACAGGTTGCAAGCCCATCGCCGCTGTTAGAATACTAACTGGTTTCCTCACGATGTTTTTCTTCACCGTTTAAGAGCACTGGCATTGCGCACATAAATTTTTCTATAGAAAAATCCATTGGTGCACGACCGGATTCGAACCTGCGACCTTAAAAAAAATACAAAAATAAAAAATACAGATTAAAAAACACTATATCAGCATAAATCACATATAAAATCTAAGACACTATGTAATACCTACAATATCTGCCTTTAGGTGTACGACATTAAATTGGAATCCATAATTTTTAGGAAGCGGTTAAGGCTCCGGTGACAGCGGCTCGCAATTTCGAGGTGCGATTGGCTATTATTTCATTTTATTTCATTTCGGGGAGGTTTTTTGAAAAAATAACTCTAAAGAAACACGCATAAATACTGTTCGAACACAAATAATACAATAATATAAGGGAAATGTGCTTGAGTCAGAAATCATTTTGGTATTAGGTAAACGTAAGACCAAACATACTAATACCAAAATGATTTCTGATTCGGGCATGTTTCCCTTATATTATTGTATTATTTGTGTTCGAACAGTATTTATGCGTGTTTCTTTAGAGTTATTTTTTCAAAAAACCTCCCCGAAATTAAATAAAATGAAATAATAGCCAATCGTACCTCGAAATTGCGAGCCGCTGTCACCGGACCCTTAAGTTTTGATCGTTACTACCGAGATTCGACAAAATGCCACACAAAATACTGGTGTTTATTTGGGTAATTATACTTCTAATGATGATGCCTTACAAATTATTCACTCGAACTATTATTGATGGATGGCATTTAAATGGTTGTATTTGTCGATTCATGGTAAGTTGCCAATGGAGAATGATGGACGTTTACTGAGAAACATGGTCAATTGAACTCGCTACCCTGTCAGACTATATAGTACCTATGTATGTCATTTTCTGCCTCGGTTTTGAAAATGTGAAAAAACAAACGTGACAAAATGTGCAGAACCATGCATTTATAATAATTACAGACACACGAGGCTCACTGCCTGTATGCCACAGGTTGATGGACGCGGGTCATGTACATCGTAGGGCACGTCTATATTGTGCGTACTTGCGACTCAATGCTTGGTTATAGGTGATGGTAACCACTCAACCTGAGGTGGGCCATTTACTTGTGCCATCAGTAACTAGTATAGAAATAATAAAATGAAATTTAATCAAATTTAAGTTTTAAATGAGTACCTGCAACATGTTTTTTATTTTAAATAATATATAATAAAAGTTAAAATTTATTATAAAAAGAAAATGTTGTAAACTATGATGATACTTGTGAGCTATTTGCAGACAGTTACAAAAGATAGCTCAACTGATACAAATCAGGGAAGCAAACACTGACTGCATTGCCTGATTGCGAAATTTTATAAATAAGTTCGTGAGAAACGTGCGAGAAGAAGGTAATAAGCATTTATATCTCTCATATTCGGTAAGTAGGTCCTTATTACCCCCAAATAAGGCTTGTAGGTGACCAATTAGCGCTCTAGGGTAATAATAGATAGATAGATAGATAGATAACTCTTTATTGTTCACCACACAGAAACATAGATAGATAGATAGATAGATAACTCTTTATTGTTCACCACACAGAAACATAGTACAGAGTAAAAGCATACATTTAAGGTAAAACAATGGGCGACCTTATCGCTGAGAGCGATCTCTTCCAGGCAACCTTGGGAGGATAAGAACTAATCAGAAATTGACGGCGGTGTAGTTACGGAATAAAGTTTAGATAATCTATTGGACCTAAACCTACATATTTACTAATAGCCATGTAGGTACATAAGTACCTATTCAAGGCACAAGCTAACTTAACCTAACTTAGAACATAGTACAGAGTAAAAGCATATATTTAAGGTAAAACAATGGGCGACCTTATCGCTGAGAGCGATCTCTTCCAGGCAACCTTGGAAGGATAATAATGTAGCTAGAAAAGCCCTAGGGCGGTAAGTAATAAAAAAAAACACTTCACTCTTTCAAAAAGTTCGTGTACAAGTAACCATCATACTGGCTAGACATCATGCATTCAGCCCAATGACAAAAGAGGTCGCTTTGCTATTCAGCCTTGTCTTCGTATGAGTATAATAGTCATTAATTTTAAATATCGACGGCGAAGCTCCATTTCGTTTTTGAAAAAAAAAATTAAAAAAAAAAAACATGAAAAAAGGCGGGAATAGAAAACTTTTACTTTAAATATTGTTTGTTTTTGGGATTTTTTTATAATTACGTGCTAATTAGCAAAAAAACATGAGTTCTGCAAGTGATGAAGATAAGCTGCACTCCCGATTCAATGAAAATGGAAGATGTTTTATTCTTGTAATGCCGGTTTTTTTTCTACTTACCTCACAATCGAGATGTAAAGCAGAGTAGTTAGCTCGGGTGTAAGCATCAATTGCAAGTCTGAAATCAAGTATGAACTGTAACTTTTTTATTATTGCTTAATTGATTGTAATCTGTTTTGTGAATTTAAATAAATAAATAAATTGCAAATTGCCTAAATTGCCTAAATATCTCGGGCTGCAATTGATGCCTTACAGCCCTTGGCTACTAATCTACTATTATTGTCATCGCAATTTATGTCATAGAAGGCTGGGATTACATAAACAATTACATCTCTTCACCAATCAAAATTGATTTCTATAACGGTTTATGTGAACAGAAGAAAGTTGTAATACACCTTTAGGTCAGCTATTCAGATATAGAATAATTTTGATAAATTACTAAAAGGTGTCTTAGGCAGCCGAGGTGTGCCTCCAGACACGATCTAATCTATTAAACAAACTCATAATTGCAATGATACTCAATTTATAGTTTATCGACAGATCACGGCGCCACACTACTTCTGGTAGCTTGAGGCCTGTGTCGACTGAGGCAGAGCGTACTGATAAGCTAACACAAGGAGTTTCTTAATGACCTAAGTTTTTACGCAGTGATGCAAACATTTATTATCCCTACTAAATGCGAAAGATGCTCCGTCTGTCTGTCTGTTAAGCTTTCCCGCTTAAACCTCTTAACCGATTTTGATGAAATTTGGCACAGACAATCTTTAGACCCTGAGAAAGGACATAGGCTACCTTTTATTGCAAAAAGTACGCAGACGAAGTCGCGGGTACCAGCTAGTTTGTCATAAATTTAATAATTTATGACATCTACCATTGATCGCTACTGCATCACACTTGAATCGCGTAAACCACGTTTACCAAATTATCGTAATTATTAGCGAGTAAGTATTAACATTGTTTGTAGTTCTCTTATTCCCTATAATTGACCACGAACGAGACGTTGAAAAGTCAAAGTCAAAATATTTTATTATTCAATAAAATCACATGGACCACTTTGAAATATCACACGAACCGCACCATTGTTTTTATTTTAATGTTGCTGGCAGCCAAACCAGCGTCAGTTCTTCTGAATACCCATAAATTGATTTTTTTAAGAAAAGAGTGTACAATCTTCAGGTATGTGGATAATAATCTTCTCGCAATAAATTTGTGCCACAAGGCAGAAACATTCTTAGAATTTGTTTTGTCTTGGATAGCGAAACGTGTACAAGAACGCTACAGTCGACATATGGCCTCACTTTGTAGCACGAATAATGATAGAACGGTTTCCAATTCAATGATAAAGTTAATTGATATTTTAATAAATGATCACCGTGTCATTCCGTTAACTTGCTTAAAACATAAAACGACAATTTTTACTCTAATAATATCAGATCGAATAAGGAAAAATCCTACTATGCTATTATAAACGCGATAGTTTGTAAGTATGGATGGATGTTTGTTACTCTTTCACGCCAGAACGGCTGAACAGATCTGGATAAAACTTGTCAGTGAGATAAATTATAGTCTGGAATAGCACATAGGCTACTTTTCATCCAGAGGGACTACCGGGATTTAAATCCGCGGGTGAAACCGCGGGGCGCAACTAGTATCAAATAATAATAAAAATAATGTGATGTGTGTCTTTTCTGTCTCCAAAGATGATAAATTAAAGTTTTTTTAACCAAAACTTCTTTAAACTAGGAATCGGTTTAAATCCTTCTTTTGCGTTTTCTTTCAATATTACTTTAATCCTTCAAAGCGCCTCTCGGGAGCATCTGAATTTGGTAGAATTTCAAACAATTTTAGGATTTAAATCAAAAGAATAATAAATTATCGGTTTACCTTTGATGTCTGGCTTTGTAGTTGATATACACACAATGTTTTGAACCAAAACTTTTTATAACCCTCATCCACTAATCACTAAAATGATAATTTTTTTTCGCTGTCATTTCCTCAGAACCAAAACAGGCAAGAAACTAAAAGCAGGAGTTATTGTTCTTACAATATTATTATGTAACACGACCTTTAGTTATTGTGAGAGGATATTTACCATGAAATCGTGTTTTTAAATCAAATAAAAATGAAGAAAAAATAGACTAAGAAAAACATTTAATAGTATAGTTTTCTTTTTTAATTGCTACAAACTTGACTGATCTCACTAAAAACTGAAGCTAATCGACAAATTGTAGTATTAATATTGTTATTATATTTAATTGTATTTTAATTAGTGTTTTTTTCGGACGGTTTCTGAAAGCTCGATAAAAACTAATCAGTTATCAAGTCACTTGCTATCTCTAACTAATTTGAAGTAAAAGCTAAAATAGCAGGTGACTTGACCAAGTAGTTCAGTTCGAGCTTTCAGAAAGCGACCGAGTTTATGGAACCTCAGAATTATGCAAAATTAAGACCTTGGGATACCTACCTGGTGGTAGGTATGTAGCAAGTACTTCAGTTTCCGTTACTCTAAATACAAGAATGCTAATGTAATTAATAACTAAATGTTATAAAGCTACAAGTTACTAAATCTTCAGTAAATAGTTAAGCAATCGAAAACCTTAGCGAATTAAATTAATAACGCTATTATAATAGTTTTTATTTATTTATATTTATTTAACAAATAAATCGTTTTTATCTCATTGTTAGAGCATTGGTGGTCTAGTGGTCGTGGATCCGTCTTCTCGATCCTTAGGGTCGTGGGTTTAAACTATTTCTCATTCATCTTCCTCTTCACTTGTTGATTGACGACTCAGCGTGAAAAATTCAATATATTCACTTTATTTACCTGATTTTTTCTGGAAAACCAGATAATTCTGCAGAAATTTGTTCCGTAGGTCTGGGTGTTTTCTATGTATAATAAAAAATATCTATGTAAGTATACTAGTGGCTCTGGGAGCTGTAGACCTCGTGAGCATACTAAAAGTGAGCTATTTGAGGAATGTAATGTGCAAGTGCATTTTCCGTTTTGTGATTTTTTGATCTTTTTGATTTTTTTTTGCATCATCTTGTGTAGAATGAGGTCTATTGTGTTTCTCTCAAATTTGATTGAAAACCATCGATTGTTTGAGCTATCCTGTTCATCATGCTGAAGGTCCTTATCAGATCTTCGCCAAACTTTTATGAGACCAACTTATAGTTACTACCTTTCAAATAAAAAAAGAATAATCGAAATCGGATCTCATTTGGTGGACATATCCAGTATATCAAATAGCCCCCTTTTTGCCCTTTTTTTGGGGGAAGTACCCCTCCAATCAAAAATCCCCGACGACAAAAAAATTGTAATAAGTCATATAACCTGTGTACCAAGTTTCGTCCAGATCGGTTGAAAAATGCAACCTGTAGAGGAGAACAGACAGACAGACAGACAGACAGACAGACAGACATCCGGACAAACGCATTTTTGGCCAATGTGGAAAATGAGACGCTTCGCTCGCTCGGTCAATAATGTATTAAATATATCAGTCATCTAGTACCCATAACACAAGCTTTGAGTAGCTTACTTTGGGGCTAGATGATGCTGTGTGGATTGTCCAGCATTATTTATTTATTTATGGTTTTCCAGGAGAATCACTAGACCGTCAGTCCTTGTCTCAAGTTCAGCCGATCTAGCCTACACCGGAATTCCAATAAAGCAGTTTAGGGACAAAACGATCCAGAATCACGTGTAAGGTCAATGTCGATCAGCTCGGTGGTAACCCGATCGAACCAGAGAAGGCTGGTGGTAGCCTCGGCGATTGATGGATTTCATACGCAGATCAGCAACCGCGTAGAAATGACAGCATGAATAAGTTAAGTGCGGTTGCCGGTGCAATAACAGGCACACGGGGCTTAACATCTATATGCCTCAAGTTGATGCTTTTTTGAATCTGTTTACTGTTTTTTTCACTGTCAGAGTACTTATTGTATTATATAGCTTCAATAGTGTAGGTATTTTAGTACATTCTAACGAGGATCATACCAAAAGAGCTGAGATACCAAGCCGAGTTTGTTATCTGTTCTTCTCGGCGTTGCCGTTGGTTGCGTGGAACTGGGACCTAGAATTACCTAGTTTTAAGACGTTTCAAGGTGATCCTTGTTATTTTATTGAATAAACATATTTTGACTTTGACTTTAACTTTGATGGATGCTACGCATTGCATGCTAGGCATGCACGTTCTTTTGCGCGAGACCTATGAGGCAATATTTTGTTATAGGTGATGACATACGTGGGTCATTTACTCGTCATCCATCAATAAGCTTCATGTGCACTGCATATCCTTCAAACCAAAACACACCAACGCGGCTTGGTATCCAAAATAGCATAGTGGTAGCACTTCCTTCTTAAAACTCCACTTTCTTGTATCCACTGGCCAGTCTACACGTTGCTAGCTCTACAGAATAGTATCCGGAAGCTTTTGATTATGATCATGTGCTCTGATAGGTCATGCGCCTGTTAGTGACACCTAAACGACCGTGACCCCGTGATCTACAGACGAATGCTCAAACTTTTTTCCAATGATTTTTTCTCTAATATTTTTTGATGAGTTGTACAGGTCCTTGTTAAGGGCACGCCCGGGGATGTACTACCACCATGTTGTTTTCTGCCGTCAAGCAACTTTGCTGTGTTTCGGATAAAATAGTGTGATTGCCGGTGAAATTACAGGAATAAGATCAGTGTACATAAGGTAGATGGACGCAGGGCAGTGCATCGTAGGGCACGTTCCTATCGTACGTGACTTACGCGGCAATGCTTTGTTAGGTGATGGTTACCAATTTACATCAAGCAGGCGATCTGCTAGTTACATCGCGTGATCATTGGTCGCGTGAAACTGGCACCTAGAGTCACCTAGCTTTAACACGTTTCATAGTGATCCTTGTGATTTTATTGAATAAATACATTTTGACTTTAGGTCTGACATCAACAAGTTTCAATAAGAAAACTGATAAAATCTTAGATACCTTTATCGATGACATTTATGGTGATGACATACTCGTTGTGTAACGTAAAATCAATTTTCAAAAAACCGTACCTATTAGGTATTCCTATTACCTATCAAGGAATGATCGATTATGTGATAAGGCTTATTGTTTGGCAGACACCTGCTTCAAATTTGCATTGAACGGAATTTGGTCGAAGCTGCTGGTTTGTTTAGAGCCCAGTATTTAAATCCTTCGATAATGTGCCGTGTTTTCTCGATACCGCAAGGCCGTTCGAGCAACTATTCGAATAGTTTTTGCCCCAATAGGTTGTGCATTCTATTTGTTTGTCGGCAGCAGCCCATAGTTAGATCTCAGGCCGGAAAATTACTTGTTTTTCATTGAGCTAAGAGGATAGCTCATCAGATTTTTAGTGCCGGTGTGCCTCAAGGCTCCGTTTTTGGTCCATTAATGTTTTTAGCAAATGTTGCTCAGCATAGGCATAGGTAACGTAAAAAAACAAAAAACTACTTGCCGCCCTATACAAACTTTGTCTATGCTATTACACTTTTGTCTAGACAAAGCCAGTAGTGCATTCACTAGAAAAAACAGGTAAGGGAACAAGCCGATGGCTCTTCTTGAGAGGTTATATCCGCCGGCTATTTAGTTTAATTCGGCTGTTTTTCTTCCAGGCAGCACTAGTTCTACATCAGCGGAATGTGTCACGATGGTTGTACGAGATAGGCTGGTTACGCTCTACTGATAGCCGTGTCTTTCGATACGACGTCCTGTTCGTATTTGCAATGCTAATGATTTGTTTCAGAGAATTTGACTGTGAATTAAGTACTGCACCGGTCTCTAGTCACAATGAGAAAGAAACAGCCTCACAACTTTAATCTTAACTCGGTCCAAATCCCTATGAGATTGTATTCCTGCGAAACTTTTAGTTACTAAACAAGCAGAGGTCCACAGGTTTTGAGCAGTCACCTCAGTCTGTGACGTCAAACAAGGTATTTCACTGCATCAACCACTTATTACACCATTTCCATGTCCTTTAAATCGAAACAGCAATGCAACCATCATCACTTGATTGACTCATAAGATTCAAGAGAGTGTTTGTTTTCAACCAAAGTATGTGGAGCTATACAGTTCAGTTTTACATTAAAGGTTACCTTTCGTGAAGTTAAATAGTACAAAAGAAATGTTACGTAGTACACTCCCAGGCAAACTTTTTCCCAAAGAAGTATACTGCTACTTGTCAGCCTGCCTTACTTTCCCTTTCGGTGAAATACTAAGGATACCGACAGCCATATTTTCCCTTATCATTTCCTATGACAGTTCCTATGACAGTGTCCGTTGCAAGAGTGACGTGGCAGCCCTATTACATAAGGCCAGTGGAGCATATAGAATTCATGGATAGTACGCATTTCAGGCGTCGACAGATTTAAGAGATCGAAACACGCAGTGACACGATAAGGGAGTGGCCGTATTCTAATGCTCAGAGATACGCACTGGGTTTTTGCACGCAGTGGCTTATCTCATCATCATCATCATCATCAGAAAGAAAACTGGTTCACGAATTTGATTTGAGCTAGATAGAGAGTGTAATATTTGGACGTACCTATATCAGACTACCCCCATTAGATATCCTTCTCTAAAAGGCTCAAGTTCGTATTAGTTCTGCTGGAGACCAGAGCCGTAAAGACGCTTTTGTGTGTATTTTTATAACACGGAACAAACATCTAATTCTATTTAAAAAAAACATCGGTGGGTATCAAACCCGTAACCTACAGAACACAAAACAATCCTGGCCAACTGAACTATAAATAAATAAATAAATAATGCTGGACAATCCACACAGCACTATCTAGCCCCAAAGTAAGCTATTCAAAGCTTGTGTTATGGGTACTAGATAACTGATATATTTAATACATTATATACTTACATAGATAGATAGATATTTTTTATTATACATAGAGAACACCCAGACCATCGGAACAAATTTCTGCAGATCGTACACAAATTTGTTCCAAGGCGGGAATCGAACCCGCAACCTCTTGCGTCGCAGGCAGGCTCTCGCCCGCCTGCGCCACAGAGGTCGTCTATTACTTTAATTATTGCTATGTAATTACTGCTATTTAACTATTGCTGTAAATCCTGTCTGATTTATCCTAGTGCGTAACAAAGCTATGACTACACGACACGGTAGCTTATATTTGTTAGCTGTTTGATTGCTCGCAATAAACCATCTGTCAGTCCTACATAGGCTGATATTTTGTTGCAGCTCCAGCGTAACCTAGATACTTACTGATTTGTTGGAGGCTTCGTGGCATGACTGCCCAATCTTAGTTAGTAGCTGTCCAACAAACTAAGCTGAGCAACTCTATACATGATCCCATTATGTAACTATTTTATAAGAGAAACCCGTCTCGCAGTTACTGCTACTCTTTTAATAATGGCGCCACTGAAAACCAGCGCTGTATGGGCTTGAGCTCATACAGCAAATGCTGAGTGGTGGCCTTTTTTATCATCAAACTAATTGTAACAGTGCTTTAAAATATTTAAGAGACAAAATAAAGATTTTTTATTTTTATTTCATTAAGGGGTCCCGCTAATGAAATTTTTTATGAATAATAAATAAGCCTAATTTAAAGCATAGATAGAAAAAGATTTAAGCAAAACAGGGACAACTCGTCGTTTAACTCTTTGTCTAAAGCAAACTTTGACGTAGACCTATTTAACACAAGTATAAGCAAGCTTTGTAGAATATTACCTATATAACCCTTTGTAGAATATTTTAGAATAGTAATCATAGATTATATAATGTAGGGTAAGTAGTAGAAATAAAGGCTTTTTATTTTATTTTGTTATAAGCAAGCTTAGACGCTTGCTTTGCGGCTACTTATTTTTTAGTAATTATGTTATAAATCAGCTATCTGGTTCCAATCTTACAAGCATTAGCTTATTTTGAGACTAGCATAGTGCTAAATTTCCGATATTTTAAAATTCTCCAATTTTTATTTATTTGTCGTCAGTAAAAGTCACTAGCTTTTTTTTTAATCAGACTTGGCTCGGTTAGTAACGTTTGAGACAATATAAAAACCTTTGTAAAAAATATAGATTTATAACACTAATAATTTATTTCAATCTGCATTGGAAAAAAATATGTATACTAATTCTATGCCTTTAAATTGGAAGGAGTAATAAAGAAACTAGCCAGCTCCACGTGACCAAGCCTAGAAAAACAGGCAAAAAAGCCATAATACCTATGTTATATATAATATTATGCGCAGATGACACAAGTGATATTCTAATGAGGAAGTTTATTGAGTAATCGTTGTTGATTACGAGTAGATAGAATGAAGCAATATGAATTCTCTGTACTTTCTCCACCGTCTATATTTGACACTAACTTCTTAAATCCAGATTATAAAGCGCTTATTTCTATATTCAGCGAGCCAATTAAGCCGGCAGATTAGCATGTTGCACTACAAGTAACAAGATTTAGTATAAGCACTAGCACTGAGAATTTATTCTTACAGAATCATAAAAACTATAAAGGCTACATTATGTATATGTACTTAAGGCATTATAGGAGCTGATTGGCCTTATTTAGAGATTTTGTCCTCAAAGAGGAACCAATATATTGCAGTCGAAAAAAAATTACCTCATTCGTTGACCTTGTAACTGCAAAATGACCAAAAAGATGTTGGCTAAGATGTCACCTTCAAGTGATACAAATGAATTTGTGATCCTCTGGCCGCGGGTATCTAACAAACGTTTGTTAGTTTACCAAAATTATATGTTTAAGTAGGTAGGTAAGTATAGCTCTCAGAATCAGCAAGTTGAAGTGGCAATGGGCAGGTCATATAGCTCAAAGAACTGGCAACCGCTGGGGAATAAAGGTTCTCGAATGGCGACCACGAGGCACGAACAGGAAAGCGAAGTGTGGGACGTCCTCCTGCCCGATGGACTGACGACATTGTTAGGATCGCGGGTAGTCGGTGGATGGAAAGGGCTCAAAGCCGTTCTTCCTGGAAACGGATAGGGGAGGCCTATGTCCAGCAGTGGACTTCTGTGAGCTGATGATGATGATGATATTTAAGTAATATTTGAAAACCAACTCCTGTTATTTCAGGAAATATATGAGGCATTGTCAGATCACTTGCGCCGCAATACAAAATGAGGACTTCTTCATAAGGTAAAGTTACCAACACTAGAGCCTATTGTGTCGTTTGGCGCCTAGGATTAAAATGAGCTTGAGGTTTATATGCCGGCCTATGTTTTATACAACAAGTTCGAGTCCTGACTGTAGGAAGGTTATCAGCTTAGGCAAAGTCGGGCGGGACACATTCAATTAGTTATCGAATGATTGATTTGTTATCAGCTGAAGTGAGCACTTACAGTCGCTTGCGGTAAGAAATGAGTTTAGGTCTTTGTGAAAGAAAAGAGAAGAATATACTTATGTATTCTTTAGACTTTATATTTGTACGTATAGGTTTAAGTCGTATTCACGTTATAATTTGTTTGCCGCATAAATTTTTGTAAACCTATATAAATCTCCCGCGATATAGGCAGTCCAGTGGGGTAACTACTCGTGAGGAGGCACGAGACAGTGAAGAGTTTTTCTCGTGCCTCACTAAGCGTGCGGCTCAGTGATCACTTAAGCTCTGCTGTATCTGGCACCGGGTTAGGGTGAGCTATCTGCTTGTTCCATCAAATAGTGTTTCAGAAAAACCGCAATAGTTGTGCAAATTGTGTGAAAATCCAAGGAATTTAGATAAACAAATGACATAACCCACCCTCGACCTATAAATAGCCGAATCGTATGTCCTTATATTTATAAATTAAACCTTCAAATTTATAAATAGACTGCTCACCGATTAAAAACGATCCTATTTATTTTGCATAAGTGAGATAATTTTGATGATCATAACTCATCTACAAAGGCCAAGCAGAATTTGCGACACAAGGTTTTTATCTCATAGGTTCCGCCACAATGTTGGTTCATCTTTAATAAAAAAAACGAAAACAGCTTCACGACTTTTATACCCAGGCACGGTAGATATCCCCTCACATCCTCACTAAATTCGATTGGTACGATGCTGGAGCTTCAATATAATACAAATGAACGGTATGAACCATGCCGTAAGTATGTTGCCTGCTCTCCTAGGCTTTGGTCGCGTGGAACTGGGACCTAGAGTCACCTAGTTTTAAGACGTTTCAAGGTGATCCTTGTAATTATTTACTTTATACAATTAATACCTTTATTAAAATAGTAAAACTCCTTACTAGCTAAGAAGAAGAAAACGCACGTAAGACATTCCCGCAAATCAGGTAAAGTTTATATATATTTCTAGCGAAAAGAAACCAAAATAACATTGTGAAACTAATGGATGCTCATTAGTTACGCTTATATTTTTAATGTGAGAAGTAACAAACAAAAAATAAGCAATAAAATGTTAAACTATCGCATCTGTCTACGAACGACTTTACAATTTATCATTTGGACAAATTTATTTACATAAAAATAAATAAATTCTCACATTCAGCATTCGTAGACAAGTAATATTATGATATTAGATCATTAAAAGTTAAAACAAACATGATTCGACCCAAATTTTTTATGTGATTATTGAATTATATATTCAACATTATTTATGTTAATGCAAATGTTTTTTCTTCATACATGTGTCAAGTGATCGAAAGGAGCTTTTTAGGGTGCACTTAAAATCCTTTCACCACACTGTTTCGAAAGAAACTAGTCACTCGACAAGAAGAAAAAGCTCAAGACAAGCAGAACAAAGATACTCTATCTTTTAGTTTTTTTTTTACTTCATACTCATTCCATAATTATATATCTATGCAAAAAACCCCACACATTATCACATTATCTCGAGGTGTCAGTATTTTCATGAGTGCTGCATTATGAGAAACCTGGAAAAGGAAGTGCAAAGTCCACCCATACTTTCTTTTTTCCAAAATTAACAGAAAATGGACTTGACTAACTCTTTCATACGTCGACTCATCGAAGAAATATTTTGAAAAATGATAAGGCGGCGCCAAAGATGATAAAGTTTTACGAAATGATGATGTCAGCAGTATTGGAGGTGTGGAGTGGAGACACCTATATCGTCATCGATAGTCTAATATCACAACTAGTATTGATAAAATGGGTATAAAGTACCTAAACAATTATCTGTGGAATTCGATCTTATCGGTGTTGGTTGTGACATTACGATTTAATTGTGTTCTTTTTATAAACTACTGAGTACAAAAACAAGTAACAAACAAGTGTTCAGCCCACGACCACCTTTCATTTCTGGAAAAGCCTTTTTTTTGTTTTGAGGTTTCCTGTATTCATTATTGCGAGCCCGCCCAATAGGAGTCTGTATCGAGGGGATAATCCGAGGAGATACATCCCATACAACTCCCCTCGCAATACAGAATACCAAAAATGAAAAACCAAACTAAGGTACGGCTAAAAGGGTAAGCTACGGGTAAGGTAAGGTAAGGCTATACTTCTTTAAACTGTGAGGCCAGTCCAGCGAATACGAAACTATTGAGAAACTCAGAACCGCTATGGAATGTTTAAGGCTAATTACTTTGTGGTGAATTTATTTAGTCATCGAATACCTCTATTACTGAGACCGCTTGCGGTGCAGTTGTTGATAGAGTTGACACACTTATGTGTCACTCAGGGTGGTCACGCTAGAAGACTATACCCCTGTACAACCGGTTTTTAGATCTTTTCCATATAATCATGGTCGTAGCGGTCGAATTTAATGACGTAATAAGAAATAAACCGTATAGCAAAAATTTAAATAATCAAGGCCTAACCTATCCGATACTTACGACATGTTTATCTTGTAAATAAGTATAAAACTGTTATTTCCACTCGTCTGCTGAGGTTGAGAGAGAACTCTATCAAATACTTTGAAGATTTTAAGCCGCAACTAAAGAGGAATATGAACAGGCATTTTATGTGATTTGTACAACGTCAGATAGTGTCTGGGGATAGGGGTTTATAAGGATGAATATAAGAAGTAACATCATCTTTCTGCAGACGACAAATGCTGGAAACAGGCCTCCTCTATCTGTTTCCAGGCACAACGATTCTGAGCCCTTTCCATCCACCGATGATCCTAACAATGTCGTCAGTCCATCGGGTAGTATATAGCGTACCACACTTTGCTTTCCTGTTCGTGGTCGCCATTCGAGAACCTTTATTCCCCAGCGGTTGCCAGTTCCTCGAGGTAACATACTGTTTATTTTTCCAGGAGGGAGATGTTGTCGCGACGGTGGTAGAGGCCAGCAGGGCGGCCGGATGCGGCCAGCAAGTGCCCGTCCGTCCGCCGCCGTCACATAGACCAGCACTGCTACTATGCGCATGGCACGCGCCCTGCCCACTCTGCTCGCGGTAAGAATACACTGTGACTTCTGTGGCATCATTCTCATATACATATGAGATTTGCCATTTGCCTTGCCCCAAACCGTGTGAAATCACAACGTGATCTTGGACTTTATTTTTTATGGCATAGGAGATGCTTTGCCATAACCGTGTGACGTCACAACGTGATCTAAACGCAAACGCGATTGGACTGACCTACCTGCGAGCTATCGGTGAACTGGCAAGTTGATGTGGTCATGTGCTGATTATGTATTATACCTCTTTTTTTATACAACCAGGTGATGGAACTAGCAGATGGCCTGCCATATGTAAAGTGGTAACCATCACCAATATTTGCCTCTTAAGTCACGCACGATAGGAACGTGCCCTACGATGCATTGCCCTGCGTCCATCAACTTGAGGCATACTGATGTTAGGCCTCATGTGCCTGTAATTACACCGGCGACCATACTCTTCAAACTGAAATACAGCGTTGCTGCTTGGTGGCAGAAAAAAGCGTGGTGGTAGTACTTCCCCGGCCGAGCCCTTCACATAGAGCTCCACTACTCTTAAAATAACTGGCTCAAAGCTCAAAGAACTGGCAACCTCTAAGGAAAAATTTTCTCAAATGAACACGACCCCCTCCACACTAGTACGTTACATTATGTTGCATTGTAATGTATCTGATTCCTATAGTAAACGTTTAGTAAAGCTTTGCTTAGTTCTATTTTATACGTCGGTTAACTACATTGTGAGTTACCTTTTATCAGCCAGTTAAAAGTTACTCAGCGACGAGGTACAGTAGTATCACTGTTTAATGGTAGTACTTATCACTTGCTCATTTCGGTTTTCTTGGAAGAGCGATTGAGCTCATTAGGTACGATAAGGTGCGGTATTATGGAAGGTTAGTGCAGGTTCGAAGAAACGATAGACTATAGATAGAGAGTAGTAGAGCTCTTTGTGTGTGGCTCCTCCGGGGAAGTACCACCACCATGCCTAGTTCTGACAAGCTGGATACTGGATAGTTATTGTTTCAAACAACCTCCCCGAAATGAAATAATAGCCAAACTGCGAGCCACTGTCACCGGGCTCTTAAGGCTCCGGTGACAGTGGCTCGCAATTTCGAAGTGCGATTGGCTATTATTTCATTTTATTTCATTTCGGGGAGGTTGTTTGAAAAAATAACTCTAGAGAAACACGCATAAATACTGTTCGAACACAAATAATACAATAATATAAGGGAAACATGCCCGAATCAGAAATCATTTTGGTATTAGTATGTTTGGTCTTACGTTTACCTAATACCAAAATGATTTCTGACTCAAGCACATTTCCCTTATATTATTGTATTATTTGTGATCGAACAGTATTTATGCGTGTTTCTTTAGAGTTACTTTTTCAAACAACCTCCCCGAAATGAAATAAAATGAAATAATAGCCAATCGCACCTCGAAATTGCGAGCCGCTGTCACCGGAGCCTTAAGATGTTTTGATGTTTGTTGTGCTGCATTTATTTACTCCCTAACCTCAGAATCCTACTGATCGGGATAAAACAAAAACCAAATATATGTGCGTAATCTGAATTAGGATACAGGTAACTTTTATGTCTGGAAAAAGTCACTTGTTATAAGGCCGCCCATTTTAAATATCGCAAGTTGTTATTACTTGTTTCCTTTTTTGTTAGTTTGTAAGGTGTACAATTAAAGCATTTTCATTCATTAAATCATTCGTTTTATGACAAAAAGTAACAGCAAAGAGGGTGTAAAATATGAAATAAAACGGATTCCATACAAGGAAAACGTTAGCAATAAAAGTAAAAAATAAAAATGGTGCAGAATCACAGATAAAACTTGAAATGTTAAATGAACGTAATGCCGTTCATTTATTATTAAATTCAAAAATTTAAAGCTAGATAGAGCTGTGTGAATCTACATATTATAAGTATTTATTTTGTAACAAACTTACTAATAATTAATAAATAATTATTAAAGCCATTAAGTTGTCTCCTTAAACAAGTTATGTGGAAGGTATGCAAAGGGCGCCATCAACTCACTCTCCAATAATGTAACATTTGACGTAATGATGCAATGCAATATATTCAGCTATCAATGTTTGTAGGGAGGTAGGGTTCTCACTGAAATAAGAGAACACGTTTTCACCTTTTTAACCGACGAAAACAAAAACGGAGGAGGTTATCAATTCGACGCGTATATATTTTTACTATGTATGACCGCGCATAACTTTTTACAGAGTAGACCCCCAAAAAGGTACAATATAAGTTTTTCTTCTAAAAAATAAAAAGCTATGTTTTTTACACAACTAGCTAATGGAACATGCAGATATTTTTAAAACATTTGAAATCATTTTAAATTTATTTATTAAGTGCGTTTAATTAGGTCTCAGTGGAGATCGACCCGAACGAAATATCTTTTATTTTCAAATGACACTACTTATTAGGGTTACAAAAAGTACAAAATATTCTAAATCAGTTGATATAATCTTCAGAAAAGATAAAAGATCTAGGGATAGGTCAACTGATCCTAATCAATATCAATCGGAAGTGTCCCCAACACGCTAGCTGGATTACCATTTACTCGTACCACGCTGAATGGCAATGGTGCTCTTCGCTAAGCCAGACCTAATTAGCCCTCGGGTCTTTTCGTTGCAGGTGTAGCAGGAGTACAGAACAGAGGCCTGCCAGGGTGTTAAAATTTTTAACACTCTGGCAGGCCTCTGTACTCTATATCCCTAAGTTAAAAAATACATACAGTCAGTACAATTAAAATACATTTAGTGTTTTATCATATTTGAAAATGAGATGTTACTCGGCTTCAATTATTGCGTATTCTAGACAACACGGGAACTTTACTTACATAGTAACAGTAGTATTAATACACAGATTATTTCGATAGGGTGGCTCAAAATACTGTAGTACAATACCCACCTACATAACACGATTTATATGCATATACGCTAACGATTAGGAATAAAATCATAATATACATGCAAAAATAAATGTTTCTGTTATCTAGAGTTATCGATATTCTGCATGGCAACATAAATATTTAAAATTATAAGATAGTCTAGTATCATGCAAAACTACAAAATCAGGCGCGATCCAAGTTTGATAATAAAGATCCACAGGTATTTTTTTATCAAACGGTGTCGCTAAATGAGCGAAAACCCAATAGCGTTCCATTGCAGGTTTCAAATAGTTATGCAACCAGCATGTTACATTTTATGATTTTACGAGTATATAGCGGCGTGGCAGTATAGCATAGACCGCTCGTAGCGCAACACGTCTTCAAAAAAGAAAAAAAAACGCGCGCGTTCTCTATTCAAAATGATCTGTCTCTTCTATCGCCAAAAAAATTAGCACAAGTTTTGTTTCGTATTTTTTTTTGTTTTATAATTTTTTGTGTGTTATGTTATGAACATGAAGTGGTCAAGAACTTACGAAGTGTCATAAAGTTTTCAAATGGACTCTGTGTTAGACTTAAATTTTATGTATGATTTATTCAAGTCCTTGGACAAAACTATTTTTGCTGATAGCAATTAATATGGTAAGTTATTATTTAATTTATTTATATTTTTAACTCAAATAATACAGGAGATTCGAGATTTTGTATGGGGCTATCCCTACCGGGGTGGTAAACTAACCTTTAACTGCGGTACGGTTAGCGATTACCTACTTATAAAATTATTTCTTTAAAAACAATTCTATTTAAAAAAATGTCTTGACACTCAGATCATTAGGTTAGATTTATGCAGTAAAAAATGACTACAATATAAATGAATTTTAATAATAACTGTCAAAGTAACTTATGATATTATTTTGTGTTATCATTGAGTCGATTCTGTACATGATTTTGGATTATCATTGAGTGGATTCTGTAATTACCTTTGTGATCAAGTCTCTAAACAAAAAAATTGATACGAACAAAACAATTTAGAAGATTCTAAATTAACGGGAACCTGGTTCATGTGTCGGTTAGTGATATTTGAATGTTCTTAAAACCAGCTCTAAGTAAATATTACTATTATTTAATAATAAAATGACGAATAATAACAACTTGTAATAAAAGTTTTATAGTCTAAACGAATATCTTTTTATTACTACTAAATCTGCAGACAAGATGGGTAGGTACAAAATAACAACATTACGAAACTTCAAAGTCAAAAGCTGTTCTCCTGTCTTGGTCGCGTGGAACTGGTACCTAGATTCACCTAGCTTCTTAGTGTTCTTTGTACCTACTTACATTACCATAATTATAAATATTTTGAGGATATTCACCATGATTTATGAGTTTGGTTGAAGGGGTTTTAGGGGGGTCGGATGTCCACCCGTGCAAAATCGGGACAGGCCGCTAGGAAAGGACATACTTTTTAATCTCGGGTAACACCGCGGCGTGGAGCTATTAATGTTTCTCTAAAATATTCCAAAATATTTTGTTCATTACACAAATTTTAGTTCTCAGTGGGAATCAAACCCAAAGCCTATGGCGCAGAAGGCAGCGCTACTACCAACTGAGCTATAAAGGCAGTTCCGTTTTAAATTAAAATCTTAAAAGTTGGAACTATGTAATCAAAAATTTATTTGATAATAATGTCGTAAGTCATTAAAAGTCGATCAAATAGGCTTAAACTGATTCCGTCTTATTATAAAAATGTGAGTTAGACTAGGCTTAAGCCAGGACTAACTGGTCCGTGGTCTAACTTTGATACCGAAGTTGGTCCCTGCTCTATAGAAAAATCAAAGACTTAGACCAGACGTTATTATAAAACGGAGTTTATCCCCTAAACCACGGTTTAAAGATAAACCCGAACGACCCCTAGTTTAAGTATGGTCTAACTAATAAAAATCTCATTTTGCCAAATTTTATTTGGTCTCCCCATAAGTTTATTCAATAAAACAACTTGTAGCACTGCATTATCCAACATACATTTCAAACTCTAGACTCCGATCTAAATTTGAAATGTCAAAACGCATGGGTTGCCACGAATTTGTCAATATCAAGTTGATAACGAGATTTAAAACAAAAAGGCGGAGATCTGAGTCAAGAAGAGAAACTAAAAATTGATTCGTTAAAACGAAAGACGAGGTAGTATGCGCATATGACTTTAGCCTGCGGCAAGAGAGTACAGTTATACCAACTTATCTAAGCCGGTCTGAAGTTAGCTGTTTAGAGAATTCTAGATTCACTATTGGCCATTTATGCACAAGCGGCTAACTTCAGACCGGCTCAGATAAGTTGGTGATTCCAAAATGAATGAACGATTGATTGCCATAATTTGTTATAGTCTGTGGATATTTGTTGAATGATTATGTTCTGTGATGATGAATCATGGACTATCTCAGGTACTATGTAGTCTTCGACTAAAGTGTCTTTTGTAATACGAAAATGATAAACCTGAGATGATCCTAAATTTATGAGATAAACCAGGTTTAAGTTGTTTATAATAAGAAAACGTGACTTGAGCTAGGTTTAAACCCAGGTTTGATTTGTTTATAATAAGTCTGTATGTGTTGCAATAGTGCGTTACTGCATCATATCGCAACGTGAGTATTCCCCTTTTTAAAGCTGTGTGTAAGGCGAGCACTACAGGGCGCTGTAACTAAAGTTTTTTTACCAATAGGTACAGATTATTAAACAGTTTCATATACACTATTATAAAACAGCCAATTTCATGTAGGTAATGCAAATAATTGTCTGGGATTTTTTATTGGATTTTTAAATCATATTATCAATAAAAAACATTTGGGTATTATGTGTCCACAGATGTGTTACAAAATCATAGGCGAAATACAAAGAACTAACATAATTACAAGTAATTTCAATACTTTAAAATGTTGAAATATCAGAGCGAGAATTCGTTTGACGTTTGTTGTCTATGGCCGCCTTATTTGGTTACTTGCCTAATCGAGCTCACATTTAACACGTGTATTCGCACTAGGTAAACTTTGTTTATTATTATTGCAGCCAGCCTTACACCCAGGAAGTGGTAGAAAGAGCACGTACAAACCAAAGCACTTTCTCATAATAATTCTCCCGCACTGAATTTCCGTATCGAATGGCCTAAGTTCATTGTATCGATTCTTAATTCGATTCTAAATCTCATTACTTGATTAGTTAGCGGTATTCATATTGAGGCGTGGATACGAACATAGCTGGTTTTGGTTGCTTTGACGTGTAAATTCCCCAAGCATGAAACGTGATAAAAAACCCACTATTTTTTTTCAGAATGAATGAAATTTAATGCGTAGGTAGTGTCACATGAAATTCAAAAAAAGAAGCTACTAGAAATTGGCGAAATAATCATGTTATTAACCAGTCTTCATACCTATTACCTACATTGTATTTGAAGGAAATATCAACTATCGGAAAAGTAACGACTGCCTGTACGATAGTACGACTGGATATATAAATAAATTTAAGGCTTTTAAGCCGCTGCAGCTCATTGATTTGTATCTTAATCCCATTATTTTTAAAAGCCTTGAAATTAAAAACATATAAAATTTACAATAACACCTGCACCAATTTGCAGCAAATAAATTTGTTTTATTTCGAATTCCAACGTACCTTATTTTGGACTCTATAGCTTTGGCCACTTAAGCTGTATATCTGAGCGTTACGTTTTCGTCAAAAATGGGGTCATTTTGGACCTTACGTTCTACGGGTTAAGCGTCATGGATTGTTTGTTTTTCGTTTGATGATTTTGATTTTATAGCGTGTTTATCGACTATTAACACGGATCCAGCGATTTGATTTGTTTAAAATCCATCGAAGTTATCAGTTAATGGTACAAATGAGGCATTTAATATTTATATGGGAAAGTAAATGTTTTTGGAATTTAGACGTTAAAGTTTTTATTTTTGAGCGAATTTCTCCTATATACTCGCCTAGATAAAATACCAACGAAATACGTTGATATAAATATCACAAGAAAACAATTAAGACGTCGATGACCTACCTCTACGACGATGCTAGGATGTAGAGGTAGTTTCAAAAATGATAGTATAGCTGACTTGGCTGGCGCCGACTTGGCTGGAAAATAACCAGTCAGTAAAGTGACATTTGCGAAACCTATTTTGAGGTTGTCTGACACTGACATTGACAGTAACTATTGCCCTTGCACTGTAAATAAAATTGATCTGAGTTCGCGAAGTCCGCGAGATAATTTGTTTCAGCTCACACCAGTTTTCACTAGACTCGCTTCTTTGTGTGTAGAACACCAACCTTTTTGTAGCTGTCAAAATAGTTTCTAATAGTTCAAGTCCTCTGCCATTTGTAAAAGCTCGATCAAAGCTAATCAATACTTATTGCGGAAGGTTTAAAGATTTAAGCATACATATGACATACGGGACAGACAGCGGGAAACAACTTAGTTTTATACTATGACATACTATAACATCACTATGTTCAAAATCGAAACGTAGGTATTATAAAGATACATCACAGAGATCACTTTAAAACGTCTGGTAAGTAGGTGAATATATTTTTGTTGCAGCTTAGGTTATTATAATACCCACCTACAAAGACATAGGAAACTGTAACAAATATTATTCATTTTTTATTAGATTTATGGTGTTTACTACACTTAGGGAAATCACAAAGATTTTAACTCCGGTGGCGCAGGTGGTAGCGCAGATCAAGAGGAAGGTCTCGGGTTCAAATCCCGCTCGGAGAATAACTTTTGGGACATTATAAAATCTTTGAAATATTAATCACTTTGAATATCTGCTTCCATCTTAAACTAACATGCATTAATAAACAATAACAATAATTTGCGTGCGCAATGTCAAACACTATAATTAACGATCACACAACATTGGGTTTACACAAATCACTGTTTGAAATAACACGTGTAGCTCAATAAGTAAAGCTAATAAGTATTCTATTGGCATATACATAAAGGTGTTATTCCAATTACCGATTTCGGGAACGCATGAAAAAGATAATCCGGTGTAGTGGCGCGGCATTCAAGTCGATTCTTGATTCGATAATCGGTATGCAAACATGAATCGATTAAGAAAGATTGATTGTAGTATTGTTTACGCTGAATACATTAGTTTGTCTAGGAAATCATATGAGTAGGTATAGCTATATTATCTTCCTACAGATTAGCACATAGAAATATCCTCTCTGGAAAACACGTCCACGCAAACAAAGTCACGACTAGTTGGTATAACATTTATTTATTTATTTATTAAACATGACAAATAGAATAACCCCCGGTTTATGAAAGCGTGATCCACACTAATCGGCTGTCAAGTCACTCGCTATCTCTTTCTAATTTCAAAAAAATGCTGAAATAGCAAGGGACTTGACAGCCGATTAGTGTTGATCGAGCTCTCAGAAACCGGGGGTTATACTATGAAATATTTTTAGGCTGCTAATAATTTTAGGTCTCGATCTTAGCTGAACTAGACTGATTCTAGAGCAAGACTCATCATCATCACCCCGGGTCCACTTGACTTCTGAAAGAACAAATTTGGGCAATACAAGTAGGTACCTACCTATTTTCCTTCAAAAAGTGTAACCGGAGTCGTCTGACGTCTTTTACTTTCTTTAAAGCACGATGAATACGAAAACTACAGGCCAATAACCATCCTTCCCGTAATTGATAAAATAGCAGAGAAATATATATGTAGGCAAATTCAGGAGTTTTATTCTAAATATGATGTAATATCTAGTGCTCAATATGGCTTTCAGCCAAGCAAATCGACATCGATGCTTCTATCTAAGTTTACTGATGAAATTAATGCATCCCTAAATCGCAAAACCCATGTTATATTACTATTTATAGACTTTAGTAAGGCATTCGACACGCTCAGGCATGATACACTAATTCAAAAACTAGACAACTCTGGAGTTAGGGGCCCTGCTCGGGCTTGGTGTGAAAATTACCTCAAAAACAGGTCATATTATGTAAAGTTGGGAGATTAGATGAGTGATAGGGTAGATGTGACATCCGGAACGGCTCAAGGATCAGTATTAGGTCCTCTTCACTATCTGGCATATGTAAATGACATGGGCAATGTAATAAAAAAGTGCTCAGTGTACCAATACGCTGACGACACATGCCTAGTTGCTTCTCATACGGACCTCACAATTGCAGCACAATACATTCAAGACGACTTCACCAGTGTATGTAAATGGTCTCATGACGTAGGTCTCGTTATTAATGCTAGCAAAACAAAAATCATACATGTACGCTCTAGCCACAATATGTCCAGTAACATAATCGACGTTGTAGGTCATGATCACTGCTGTCTACACAGAACTACACCCTCCAGCAAATGCAGATGCGAGAAAATCGAGATCGTGCCATATTATAGGTACTTAGGCCTACTGGTTGATGAGAGATTCAGCTGGAGCCAACATATAGATCTTGTATGTGATAAACTCAGGGCTATTTTGGCTAAAATCAATATTATTAAATACAAAATTCCATATAAAGTTCTCCTTAATCTTTACACAGCACTTGCAGAATCTATCATATCATACGGCCTTTCTAGTTACGGAAGAACTTTCAAAACTTATTTGGATAAAATTTGTGGCCTACAGTTGAGAATCCTAAAATCAATCGTGCCTAAGCCAATCAGAAACAAATATAAAGATAATGCCCTCGGGCTTTTTAAATTTTGTAATATAGTTCCCGTACATGAGAAAGTTAAAATGTGTCTTCTCATTGAGCATTTCGACAATAATTCTATAAAAATCCCTGTAGCACATAAAATCACAACCAGAAAAATAAATAAAAAAAACTTCTAATACCAAAAATGAAGAATTACTACGGAAGAAGGACAACAGAATACTTAATACCTACAGCTATTAACGAAATACCACTTGCTATCAACCAGAATCTAACCTCAAAAAACTGTAAACATATATATAAGAAATACTTTGTAGATTCATTAGACAAAAATACGCAGATGTAAATTGTAATTTCCGTAAGTTTAATAAACACTATAATACTACAAATAAATAATATAAATACTATAAAACTACAAAACAATACTTAATCGTCTTTAAGATAATTATTTTAAAAATATATAAAAGTAAAATTTGTATATTAAAACATGTAATCCGTGCTCATATTCTATCATTCATATAATATAAATTCTCAGTTTTACACCCCTTATACGATTTACCTTCTGTTTTTTCTCGAAGTCAATGCAATAGCGCGCCATTGAGGGAACGAAGTCTTATCGCATAAACAACAAGCAACCTAAATACCTACGTACCTTCCAATATCGGCATTACCTACTTGTTAAAAAAATAATTACATAGACTTTTATAACCTACCTGCTATATATAATAATAATTGTTGTTTTTGATCTAACTGACCATAAAAGTTAAAATGAGTGATAGCTTTATTGTTTTTCTTAAACCTATTTAGTAACTAATACGAATGCAGTAGGTTCAAGTCGCGTCACGCGAGAGGAGCGCCGGGGAGAGGGGAGGTGGGTGTGATGCCGCTAGTGTTGTGCATGCGCAATCGCGAGGGGATCCTCCTCTATTTTCCGGCGTTCTTTTTTGCGTGACGTGACTTATACATTCATAATTATTAGCATAAGTGTACTTACCTACTTATTTATACTATGTACCTACTATAAATATTAATTTTATGTTTTGCAACAGCTCGAGTCAGTGCCAACATCGACACAAACCTTGCTAGGTTTCACGATGTTGTATTATTAAAACTGTTATTTAAGTTTTGCTGAATAAAAAAAAAAAAAAAAAAAAAAAAAAAAAAAAATTATTTACTAACCAGAGTGGGTTAGTTGTTTCACAAAATGCATTAAACATTATTAAATCGCATATTTCAATATTATGATAGGAGCATTTAGGTACTTTAGATACGCTAAAAGCCGGAGTGGAACAAGATAAAATGTTGGTCAACGAAGATTTATAGCATGAAGTGTTGATTTTTCTGGTTTATTTCTTTTAGTATCGTTCATACATTAAAACGAAAACCAACCCAGGCGTGGTATGTTTTTTTAAATCGGTCACCCAAAAATACTCACTTAGCCACCAGCCCAAAGACCAGCGGCCCGATTACGCTAATGTCTGGCTATCGAGATGGCTTTCAGTTTGACATTTGATTCCCATCCATCCAAGGAATTTAGCATCCATCACAAGGAATTTAGATACTAGATCCATCCATATGTTGCTGTTACACTATGGGAATCAAATGCTCTCGTTCCTTGATCAAATGTCAAAACTGAAAACCATCTCGATAGCCGGACATTAGTGTAATCGAAGGCCTGCTATGGCTAGGGTGAGGTTAGCAGGAGGATAATGCAGAATACACCCCACTGCGGGACGTTAGTGCAGATCTTATTCGCCCACCATGAATTAGAATTAGTATTAGACCCAAAAAATTATTGTTCAGTGTATCAGGGGTTGATTTTTTTGCTGTCGTTTATGATCCAGAATAAAAAGATCCACTCTTCTAGGCCAAACACTGCTAGGCGGCAGAAAAAGGCGTGGTGAAGTACTTCCCTGGACGAGCCCTTTACAAAGAGCTTTAATACCCTTAAATACTATGTATACGTCTAAGATTCTGCAGATGCAACAGCAAGCGAACACTAGTATTGATTAGTCGAAGGCAAAATTCTCGGTACCAAGTATGAAGGTTTAATAAGGATTAAGGCCCTGCGGTAGTCCTGATCCCCATATAAAATCGGTGGTATGTTTGACGTTAATTAGACACGGTGGGATTAATATCATGCTCCCGTCTTGGGAGTTTATTTTTGCGATGGGCTCACAAGAAATACAAGATGAGGCTTGATTTATTTTTCATTTGGAAGTCAATCAAAATATTATCGTCACAGTAGGTATGTCAGCTTTCATTTTAATTCATAAAAATTGCAGTTTAAAAACTGTATTTTATTATAATAAATAAAAAACTTATAATAACATGATATTACAGTTATGCGAGTAGCATTATTTTGTGTATTGAGACAATAAATGTATCCGTTTCACTGTTAAATAGTTATAAGTTGCAATATAATCAAAATATATAGAGAAGATCGCTGATAGCAATAGGACTGACCTTTGTACTTCATTGTAGTTTGTGGTGTAGTTAAGTTTAGTAAAGATTTGTCTATCTATCATCATCTTTGAGAATTCATCAAAGACGAAACCTTTAAACATTCCTTGGACGAAGCACTGTCATAAACTTGCCAGCTGTCAGCCTACAAAGACACCGCTAAACTAAAGCGACTGAGTTGTCATTTAAATCAATTTTAATAAGAGATTGGAGGTATAAATCAAAATCAATGTTGATATACAGTATAGTATTGGTGGCGGTTTAAATCAGAACGTCTTATGTTTGAGACTTGATCGTTTCTTACCTATCTAATAAATATTGATGGTCAATTAACAAAGCGCCATCTACCGTTAAACTTAGCAAAAAGTCCAGGACTGATGTCTTCCCCGTCGTCAGGATTTGTCAATGGTATACCTTTAGGATAATTGAAATACGGAACACAACTTTTACTTTTTACTTTCACTTACTAACTGAATAAAATTACTTGGCCCAGAGTTCATTTATTTTTATCTCCAGAGATTTAGTGTAATTCGGTTCTGTGATTTAATTTCAAAATTCACTAAGAAAAGTGGCTTTAGAATTAAATAAATAAATAAAATAAATAGTGCTGGACATTTCACACAGCACTATCTAGCCCCAAACTAAGCCAAAGCTTGTGATTATGGAAACCAGGTACCTGTTTTTTTTGTATATGAATACCTACTTATAATTTACACACAGACAGAGACCAAACATCTATGTTCATCACTCAAATATTTGTTCTCGGTGGGGATCGAACCCACGGCCTACGGCGCAGAAGGCAGAGCAATACCAACTGAGCTATGAAGGCTGTGAATTATAGATACCTACATCTACACCCACCTGATATGCTTATATCTGATTATAGCACACTATTGAAACTATCGAAAACAAGAGTAGTAGAGCACTTTTTGAAGGGCTCGTCCGGGGAAGTACTACCACCACACCTTTTTCTGCTGCCAAGCAGCAACGCTGTGTTGCGGTTTGAAGAGTGTGGCATGAGGCTTAACATCTGTAGCCTCAAGTTGACGGACGCAGGGCAGTGCATCGTAGCGCACGTTCCTTTCGTGCGTGACTTATGAGGCAATGCTTTGTTCTATGTGATAGTTACCACTTATGACCAGGTGGGCCATCTGCTTGTTCCATCAGCTAGTTGTATGAAAATATATAAAAAAACTATCTATTCCCGAAGATGACAGCCGTAAGCCTTTTTCGTGTCCCCTTTCTCTCACGAAAACACATGTCAGAGCGCACCGTTCCGTCGTTCATTCATGATCTCTGTTTGTTTTTAATATTTGTAGGAACAGTCACCTCTCAAAGGGGTCCGTGCTCTGGCAATATTTGAGGTGCATTGCCCAAATAGATTGTTTAATTCTATGTTTATGTAGAGGTGGTGGTAACACCATGGAGATCGATTTCCTGTTTGGCTTCGATAAGGGCTTGGGTCAATATGTTGGACATTCCGACATGGGTGTCGCGCTTACCGTCTGAAGCGTTTTACTCTGCCTTTTTGGTGTTACGGCCAACCGAAATGAAATGCAGCATATCAAATCAAATCAAAAAGTATTTGTTAGGAACAAATAAACGGAAATACAGATAGAAAAACGATGATATCTGCTGGAGTTAAAAAACTGTGTCGCGAATATCAACGAATATCTCCGTGTCAATTTTCACCTAGATCCGTTCAGCCCTTCTAGCGTTATAGAGTAACAAACATCCATATATTCATCCATACTTACAAACTTTAGCATTTATAATATTAGTAGGATAACGTTATTAGTACTATAAAGATAACTACATAGTAGGTAATAGATAACTTATATCAAAATAGTCATGGAAAGTCCCAGTAACTGCAACATATGCATTCGATATTTATGTACACTCAGCATCGCACTAAGATGTATTCATGTTTTTACCTTAAAATGGCGCCACAGCATTTCAATTAACATTTACAGGGCTAAATAAGATAAATTTTAATTTTACCTGAAGAAGATGTACCTACTCATATTCGAAAAATTGCAATCAACCATTATGTGTGCAATCACACTGCACACTGTTTAGTAAAATTTCATTCATTTTGATCGATGCAAGTTTTCCTGCTCAAAAGTATGCCTAAGTACCTACTAAAACTAGTAGAGCAAACTTTAGATAGATAAACTTGGATTGGATCGATTAAAGTGTATTATTTTCAACTAAAATGTAATACTATCTAAATAATCTATATAGGTACTGTCGCCAAATAAGAGCCAACTCTAAATAAGGTCCACGAGTTCAAATATCCCGCTTCTATTACTAAATTGAAATCTGATGGCGTGTAGACGTTCCTCATTGACCAATCAAAGAAGTGCATTCGCATGACTATAGTTTTACGCCGCCATTTTGTTGATATGCCTGTCGATGCGGACAAGTCACAACGCGTAGGTCGTTTTGTAAAATTTTTGTGCGTTTGTTTTATTAATTGTAGTGTGTTTGTTGAGTTTTTGGTAGAAACTTCCAAGAATAAGGGAATAATAAGCTTCCAGGCGTAGATTGTTAAAGTAAGTAAGTGAATACACTGTTTTGTTTTGTCAATATTGATTGGTTTCATCGGAATGGCGAAGTGCCTAATAAAGTCCATTTCCTTGTTACCAAATAAGGACCGGACCTTATTAGGTCAATAAAAAATGTAAACGGCTTGTTTACATTTCTTTCAAGTCTAATTCACCTCATTCACTAACAAAATAATACACATTTTAGCTTTTTATTTAAATTTTATTACTTGAATGATGCATTGAAAATCGTTCTTTTATTTTGGGCTGTGCGTTAAAGGTACGTCAGTCAGTAAGTTTTCTCTTTTATATACATATACATAGGTGCAGATAGATACAACTGATAATAATGTAGGTACCTACTCAACGTTATTAAAGTCGTAAATTAAAGTTACGTATTTTTTCAGAAAAGACATAATATGGATCCACCGACTAAAGTAAAGCGTGGTATAGGGTGGACTCAAAGCGATATGGAAAATGCTTTACAAGAAGTGAGTAAGCACCAAATGTCTGAGCGAGCCATCGCCTTGAAATACAATATACCTCGGTGAACTTTAAAAAATCATATAAAAACTGGAAGTTCGGTAAAGAGGCTCGGAAGAAAAGCTATTTTCACGGCAGAACAAGAAAAGGATTTGGCAGAAAGAATAAAGAGGTTTTCGAAAATAGGAGTTCCCTTAACCCCAAATATGATACGTAAACACGCTTATTTGTTCTGTAAGAAGCACAACATACAAAATTGTTTTAGTGACAAAAAATCGACAGCAGGCAAAAAATGGCTGAAGAACTTCCTTGAAAGGAATCAAGATATATCGAAACGTAAAGCACAGTTAATGAATCCAGCAAGAGCTCAAAAGCTTAACAAGCCTTTTGTTGAACAGCACTTCAAAGCTGTTCGGGAAATCTATGACGACCTAAACATAAATAAACATGTCGGAATGTCTATATAACATTGATGAAAAGGGATGCAGACTGACAGTTCATCGGCAACCCCAAGTTCTGGCTGAAAAAGGCTCTCGTAGGGTTCATTTAATAGCTCAGGAGCACGCTGAAAATGTGACTGTAGCTATGTGCATAAATGCTGCTGGGATAGTAATTCCTCCGATGCTACTTTTTAAGGGGAAAGAGAATGCGTGACGAGTTTAAAAAAAGTTTACCTCCTGGGACCTTGGTGAAAATGGCTCCGAAAGGCTCAATGACCACCGAACTATTCGTGGATTTCATCAACCACTTAGCTAAATATAAGTCACCAGGCAAGTGCCTTCTTATTTTCGACGGAGCATCATCGCATTTAGATTGCGATATTGTTGATGCAGCAGATAAACAGGACATAGTACTATATTGCTTACCCTCGAATACAACCCACGAGCTGCAACCACTTGATAAATCTGTCAACAAGTCCTTCGAGCACTTTTGGAATGAACAGGTATTGCAGTTCAACTACCAAAACCCACAGAAAAAGCTGACTAAAGCTCGTTTTAATAAAATATTGACAATGGTATGGCCAAAATGCATGACTCAAAGCAATATTATCAACGGCTTCAGAGCAACTGGTTTATATCCTTGGGACCCAAATGCAATTCCAGATGAAGCCTTCGCTCCATCCATACTGACTCATTTGGATGTAGCACACTCAAATACTGGAGTTGACCCACATGACAACTGTGACTCAGATGTCACTTTCTGCGAAGAGAATCAAAATGTTCATACCCTTCAAAAATTAGTGGATTACAGTTCTTCTATAGAATCAGCATCTATTGAAGCACATTCAATCGCAGACAATTTAACAATTGAGAATATCCGCTACAGTACTCCCGTACCGGGCACTTCAGGATTGCATACTAATCGTCGACCTAACCTTTTATCTTTTCCATCTGAAGATTCAGACATTGAATATCATCTGCCAATGCAACGAAATTATCCAACGAGAAGGATCAGAATATATACATCATCCTCTTCGGATGATGAACAAAATGAGATACCAATACAGAAACATGGATCAACAAAGGTGAATGAGACAGACTGGTCTGATGATGACAATATCCCATTGTTAAGAACAAAAAACCTTTCTCGTATGCAGAGGACACCTTTTCACGAATTTATTCCCACTCCTAATTACGCTGAAAATAAAGCAACACCACGACGCAAAGCATTAAACTACATAGGACAACGTATAACCAAAGATTTATTTAAAGACAAGGAAGCAAAGAAAACAGAAAAGAAAGGTTCAAAAAAACCAATTGGTAAAGGCAAAAAAGGGCAGATAAAGGATAAAGCAAAAAAACAGAAAGCAACAACAACGAAAACTAAACAACAAAATGAAAATATAGAGAATTTGACACGAAATAGAAGAACAGATAAAGCAAACCAATCTAGAGAAGATTGGTACTGTCCAGCTTGCAAAAACAATAATGTAGCAGATATGAGACAGTGCAAAAATTGTATATTATGGTATCACGAGGAATGTGTTGGTTTAACGAAAGCAGATTTATTTATTTATCTATACTATCTCTATCGCACCACTACTATTATTTAGTCAAACTAAAATAAAATATATTCCTAGATTATTTTTATCAGTGTTTTAAAATCAAATTGTCATCTAATGGTCCAATCCAAGTAATTGTTACCTATATACGATTATACTATCTATATGGCGCCTTTTACATTCTTTATTATATCATTATTGATAAAATTATAATAATCGAATGATCGAGGAAAATTTGCGCCATAAAAATGAAATAAACTTGTACTGTATACTTAGCCCGCTATACAGGCTCGAAAGAGACCTAGTGTGGGCAACAGAACTAATCAAGGTAGGATAATGCATTTCTATTCATAAATAAATAAATATAAATAAATAAATAATGCTGGACAATCCACACAGCACTATCTAGCCCCAAAGTAAGCTATTCAAAGCTTGTGTTATGGGTACTAGATGACTGATATATTTAATACCTTATATACTTACATAGATAGATATTTTTTACTATACATAAACACCCAGACCAGTGGAACAAATTTCTGCAGATCGTACACAAATTTGTTCCGAGGCGGGAATCGAACTCGCAACCTCTTGCGTCGCATGCACTCTCGCCCGCTGCGCCACTTAGCCCGCTACACAGGCTCGAAAGAGACCTAGTGTGGGCAACAGAACTAATCAAGGTAGAATAATGCTTTTGTATTCATAAACTACTACTATGTGTTAAATTTAAGTTATTACATTTCATTGAATTATAATAACTATGTAAGTTATGTAACTACCCATGTACAGGTACACTGTTCTGTCTGTTTTAAAAATAAACTTTTACCTTACTTTTTTTTTTACTTTAAGAGTAGTAGAGCTCTTTGTGTGTGGCTCGTCCGGGGAAGTACTACCACCACGCCTTTTTCTGCCGCCAAGCAGCAACGCTGTGTTTCGGTTTGAAGAGTGTGGTCACCGGTGTGATTACAGGCACATGAGGCTTAACATCTGTATGCCTCAAGTTGATGGACGCAGGGCAGTGCATCGTAGGGCACGTTTTTATTGTGCGTGACCTACGGGGCAATGTTTTGTTTATAGGTGATGGTTACCACTTATTATCAGGTGGGCCATCTGCTTGTTCCATCAGCGAGTTGTACAAAAAAAAAATCTTTTACTGTCAACGGCATTACATATTGAAATTATTTTATTTATCAGCGGCATTCCACGCAGTCCCACCGCCATCTAAATCAAAACTTAGCAAAGTTAAGTGTTTTTTTATCACTATCACTATCACTACATAGTATAACACATAGTCGCTTTCTCTGTCCCTATATCCCTATGTATGATTAAATCTTTAAAACTACGCAACGGATATTGATGCGGTTTTTTTATAGATAGAAGATTCAAGAGGAAGGTTTATATGTATAATACATGCATGATATAGTAGAAAAACAATGTGCACCCGCGCGGGCGGGTCTCTAGTATTTATTTAAAGGACTTTGTCGCTGGTAGCTTGTGTTTTAGAACGAATTATCTGATATCTTACATCTTTTTATCACGTTTTTTACACTCTAACACCACGCCTTTTTCTGCTGCCAAGTTGCGTTGCTGTGTTTCGGTTTGAAGAATGTGGTTGCCGGTAAAATTACAAGCTATGCAAGTTACCTAATTTGAGTTGAGTTGATGGACTATTATATAGGTGATGGTTACCACTTAACATCAAGTGGGTTGTTATCGCTGCAAAATAATGTGGTTGGTAAAGCCAAACAAAAACATTGAAAATTAAAGATTTTAATCGCGGACAGAAAAAGCTAGAATGCTGCCAAGGCGCGCGCGTCGTGTGTATTGCGCCGTGCGCTTGCATTGATGACATCTGATTCTTAAGCAAGTAGTGCTGAAATAAAAAAAACAATCATAACCAATAAATTGCAGTATTGTTCTATCACTTCTCACTTTAACTTTCATATCAACAGAGAACAACATACTTAACGGTTATTTTACCTACTGGACCCCTCAACAACCAATATTATTGTTTTTTTTTTATACAACTAGCTGATGGAACAAGCAGATGGCCCACCTGATGTTAAGTGGTAACCATCACCTATAAACAAAACATTGCCCCGTAGGTCACGCACAATAGGAACGTGCCCTACGATGCACTGCCCTGCGTCCATCAACTTGAGGCATACAGATGTTAAGCCTCATGTGCCTGTAATTATAAGATCATAGATGCAATACATATCTATGTATAAGATTGTACATACATATAACATTACGATTTTATTATGTATATCTTTATACTAAAACTACTTAAGTCTAGAATGTATCTAGACTATTTTTTTTTATATTAATGGAAATTCTTAATCAAGACATTAATCGATCCACCTTACGTCAGTAAATTAAAAATACTGTAGTAATGGCATTAACAACTAGCTAATATCTTTATTCTTTGAATTCTGATTTAAATAATGCTTACCTTATGTATAATACGAACAAGATAACACGAAAACACATAAATATATTCTTACACTGTTGTTCTCAGCTTCTGTTCGGCATTCTTAATTTGACATAAACATACACAACACACTTAGCACACTCGCGTATGTGATAGATTTCTATTTTTACACACGTAGATAAAAAAAAATATTATTTCCTTATTACAAAATTATAGTATTATCTTAAAAAATATCTAGTTTTGTAGCTAGACAGTGATTTCTACCAGACAACATATAAATACTAAGTAGGTACGTAATTATAATTTATCTACAAGTGGTAATTTTGTGTGCTTGGGAAAATGATTAATAAATTCCTAGAAATGTATATTTAATAGATAATATAAAATTATATTATTAGCTATTCCTAAATAATATTAAATGAAGCTTCAGCGTCCACTTTTATCAAAAATCTACAAATTACCTTTCAAAATATATTCAATTCGGTAGTGTGAAATATTTTATACAAATTCCTAAACAGATGAGTGATTAAGATTATCTAGAATCTAATAACACAGGTTCGAGTTTATTCTAATTTATGCATAATTAGGAATAGTTTCGTTGTTTTATCTTAAATTATTTAAATTACTACATTATAAAACATTTTACCTACCACCTTGTTTTTTGTAAGAACACAATGTTTTTGATCTTTTTTGCAAGAGTTAAGCGCGCGTTGAAATCTTTTGTAAGAGAAATGCTTTATTATATTTGTTTAAATTAAAGAAAAACTTTATGAAAAACGATATTCTTAGCAATGAAAACATGATAGTTAATGTAGTAACTTAGTAAATAACGACGACCTAAGTGGCACAGCGGGCGAGAGTCCGCCTGCGACGCAAGAAGGGATCGATTCCCGCCTCGGAACAAATATGATTGTGTACGATTTGCAAAAATTTGCTTCGTTGGTCTGGGTGTTTTCTATGTATGACGTACACCATTTACTAACCTACCACAATAAATATAATTACGAGTGCATTCCATTACCCAATCATGTTTTATAGCTTAATTTAAAACAGTGTTTATAAAGCATAAAGACTGGAAACTGAATAGTACAGTCTAGAACTAAATTGAGTTATTCTGAAGTGGGTTAACTACAAAACATTAGAGCCTGGTTGAGTATATTGGGTATTAAATTATTATAAATACTGCTGTTTGTAATCGAAACTCGGTTGTAATCGCTTAGTCAGGAAGGCAGTGTACTTGTAAAGTTGTAAACGGTTCACGGTGTTAGATACAATTATAGTGTATTTTTATAAATACTGAAGTATTTTTTTTTTCAAACAATGTAATATTTTTTATTCTACCAAGTGGAGCTTGAAAATTAAAAATAATAAATACGGAGAGTAAGATTTAACTAAATCAAATGGATCACTTTGAAACGTCTTATAGACGAATATGCCAATAGGACTTAATACGAACGGACTGTCTACATCGTTATCCGTATATTGTAATTAATTCGTAAATATACTATTACATACATATACATGCACCACACGCACTAAACTACACGCAGCCATAGAAAAAAAACATCTATAATGATTACACAAATGTTTGTTCTCGGTGGGCATCGAACCCTGGCATATCGTAGAAGACTGACCACTAAGCTGCGCGAGTTCATTCATTAATCATTGAATTATCGAATCACTATTGTATTTATGCTGAATTGTTCCGGTAGCAACTAGCAAACAACTACGAGTAGCAAGCAGCCCGATTGATAGTTGTAGGTCGATTGGTGACGAGGAGTGATACACGCCAAAACATTTTCAGTTTGACTGTCGCTCCTACTATCGATAACTCGAACTAACTGCACTATTGGTCGTGAGAACTGGAAGGGTATTTTAACACAATATTCAGAAACGCTTCCGATGTGAAATATATTCGGTTTATAAGCAAACAAAACAAGAGCAAGTAATAAAATAACCTTTTCAAGAAAAATCCGACTCCAAATACACTGGAAAATACACTCATACCACTATAACTGAAAAAATACTTATCAGATCTGACACAAATTATACATTTAAATCAAAATCAGTCCACCCAGTAAAAATTTATGAGTATGAAACAAACAAAAATATATAGTCAAATTGAGAACCTTCTCCTTCTATTAAAGTCGATTAAAATTCAAGTTCTCGATAGGTAACACTTACGAATGATTTAATAAAAAAGCCTTGCTGTTCACGCCATCACTATAATTTTTATGCTGCTTAATAATGTGTCTAAAGTTATGAAAACTTGACAACTGGAATCATCGAATTACTCATTCTTGTTGATTTTAATATGTAAAAGAAAATACTTAAAAAAACACAGCTGATAGATCCCAGGCTAATTATAATGTCCAAGTTCGAGTTTCGAGATGATCGAGTTATCGCCGTAGTGGTAGTCTGTATAATCGTATCACCCCTGTGATACGATTATACGATTGTTTTGTCTGTTTGTCGGGTTTTGTTTTATAAACTAAATGGAATCGATACTGCTTTAACACGATCTCACTAACTTTCATATAAACTGAGAACGATGGTAATTGGAATGTTTTAAAAGGCTGAAGAAATAAAAGAAAAAAACAAGAAGGGAAGATTTTTTATTTATTTATTTATTTTATTTATTGAGAAATTAACATCATTACAGGTTTTTTTATTAAGCCCTAAGGCGATGTTAAATCTATATACCTATTTAATAATAATATAGACAACACTTAGGTACATTTAAACATTTTCAAAGACATGCTGTGCCATTTCCATGGCTTTCGGCAGATTATGGGTTGTTTTCTTTTATTTTTTTGTTTTATAAAACTTAGTGATAAATATTCTGGTTCAAGATAAAAACCAATAATTTATAATATACCTACCTACATTCCTATAAACAGCGCTATAATTTGTATACGTTCTACTAATTTAATTGTTTTAACCCATTTGTCGTGATTTTAAATACAGCTTTATGATATTTTTATTCCGTTGCATATTCAGATGTTTTTATTGAATAATTTGTGCAAATCCAATACATTATGTTTTTTATTATCTGTTTAACATGTGCATTTTTAAATATACAAGAATCAAAAAATCACTAAACTAAATAAAAAAACTCATTACAATTTCTGATCTAGCTTTTAACAAGTTGACATGACATTTGCTTTGATGTTCCATGTTTTTTTTTCTCAAATTAGTTTAAACAAGGCTATCAATTTTAAAATTATAACACGTTTTTAACAAGGATAAAGGTAATATTACCTTCTTGAACATACTTCACTCTGATGAATATCTAATATTCAATATATTTTGCTTTAACAAAATACATTGTGAAACAGTTCAACTATCGTATAACTAACGGTTCGCCCTGAACGAAAGGAGGCAGAAATCAAGCAAAAATTGGGACCCCTGTATAGGATGATATGATATAATATATACAGCGTGTAACGGAAGGGAGGTATCAACCCTGAAGGAGGTGAATGTGCTCATGAAACTCAACAACTTTCCCCAAAGAACATAGGTCGAAATATGAAAAAAAAATTTGGCCCTTCCATAGTAAATCAATCAGCTGGTAGTCAGTTTTGTAAGGGAGGGCCAATTTTTTTTTTCATATTTCGACCTATGTTCTTTGGGGAAAGTTGTTGAGTTTCATGAGCACATTCACCTCCTTCAGGGTTGATACCCCCCTTCCGTTACACGCTGTAGATGACTGATATATTTAATACGTTACATACTTACAAAGATAGATATTTTTTTTATTATACATAGAAAACACCCAGACCAACAGAACATTTTTTTGCAGATCGTACACAAATTTGTTCCGAGGCGGGAATCGAACCCGCAACCTCTGTATCGCAGGCGGACTCTCGCCCGCTGCGCCACTGAGGTCGTCACGAAATAAAATGAACTAAACTTTAAAATGAACAACTTGGACTCCTTTACAAAAATTGGCAGTCAACAAGCGCCTCTGCAGGGGTGACCTCGCAGAATGGCTTCTCTACTGCCGTGTGCCGTGTAGGACCCCTTTTGAACAAACAAATGAAAAATGCAAGTTCATTTTATTTCGTGACGACCTCAGTGACGCAGCGGGCGAGAGTCCGCCTGCGATGCAGAGGTTGCGGGTTCGATTCCCGCCTCGGAACAAATTTGTGTACAATCTGCAAAAATTTGCTCTGTTGCTCTGGGTGTTTTCTATGTAAAAACTGAAAACTGAAACAGCTTCACGACTTTGATCCCCAGGCACGGTAGATATCCCTTCAGATCTCTCAGTACCAAGTACTCAAGATTCTTTGAGTATGTCTAAGGGGGGTAGTCAGAGGTACGTCCAGCACCGGTGGTCTAGTGGAAGTGACCCCGCCTTCCGATCGTAAGGTCGCAGGTTCGAATCCGGTCGTGCACCAATGGATTTTTCTATCGAAAAATTTATGTGCGCAATGCCAGTGCTCTCAAACGGTGAAGGAAAACATCGTGAGGAAACCAGTTAGTATTCTAGCAGCGGCAATGGGCTTGCAACCTGTCACGTATGGAATACAAACTACTGCAAAATGTGGGTATGTGCCAAATGTAATGTTCGGACGTACCTCTGACTACCCCCCTTAGACATACTTTTCTATGTATAATAAAATATATCTATCTATGTAAGTATACATTAATATATCAGTCATCTAGTACCCATAACACAAGCTAGTAGCTTACTTTGGGGCTAGATGGTGCTGTGTGGGTTGTCCAGCATTATTTATTTATTTGTCTGCAGGTGCTGTGTGGCGCAGTGGCGGACGCCGGCGACGTGGTTGGGAACGTGAGCCGTGCGCGCCGCACGCCTCAGCCGCACTACCCGCACCGAGTGCTGTAAGTTGTATATTGCTCACTACCCAACAAGCAAGAGCTGTGTGTGCTCGTCCGGGGAAGTACTACCACCACGCCTTTTTCTGCCGCCAAGCAGCAACGCTGTGTTGCGGCTAGAAGAGCTACAGCTATTAATAATAAAAATAAAAAAGTGTGGTCGTCGGTGTGATTACAGGCAAATGAATGAGACGACCTCTCTGGCGCAGCGGGCGAGAGCCTGCCTGCGACGCTAGAGGTTGCGGGTTCGATTCCCGCCTTGGAACAAATTTGTGTACGATCTGCAAAAATTTGTTCCGATGGTTTGGGTGTTTTCTATGTATAATAAAAAAATATCTATCTATGTAAGTATATAATGTATTAAATATATCAGTTATCTAGTACCCATAACACAAGCTTTGAATAGCTTACTTTGGGGCTAGATAGTGCTGTGTGGATTGTCCAGCATTATAAACTGAAACTGAAACAGCTACACGACTTTGATCCCCAGGCACGGTAGATATCCCTTCAGATCTCCCAGTACCAAGTAGGTACTAATTCAAGATTCTTTGAGGATGTCTAAGGGGGGTAGTCAGAGGTACGTCCAAACATTACATTTGGCACATACCCACATTTTTGCAGTAGTTAGTATTCCATACGTGACAGGTTGCAAGCCCATCGCCGCTGTTAGAATACTAACTGGTTTCCTCACGATGTTTTCCTTCACCGTTTAAGAGCACTGGCATTGCGCACATAAATTTTTCGATAGAAAAATCCATTGGTGCACGACCGGATTCGAACCTGCGACCTTACGATCGGAAGGCGGGGTCACTCCCACTAGACCACCGGTGCTCTTATCCCGCATTATTTATTTATTTAATGAGGCTTAACATCTGTATGTCTCAAGTTGATGGACGCAGGGCAGCGCATCAAAGGCACATTCCTGTCATGCGTGACAAGGCAATGCTTTGTTATAGGTGATGGTTACCACTTAACATTAGGTGGGCGATCTGGTTGTTCCATTAGCTAGTTGGATAAAAAAAAGCATCAGTGTGGCAGCGACTAGTGATCGTTAGATCGTGAGCTCAAATTCTATCGAGTGCCACCATGAGTTTTTTGCTAAAGAAAATGATAAGTGTGCAATACTCTTGAATAGTGATAGAAAACATTATGAGGAAACCAATTGTTATTGTAGCAGTGATGATGGGCCTGCAAACTTACTTAGACCAATTTGGCTGAAACTTGGAGCAGGTATAGGTGTAGTTCTAACCTGTAATTGCTGTAATTGTAGTCGGGTATTCACTTCGCAGTCAAAAGATGAGTAGGTACACAAATCATTTGTCATATCATTCAACAATGTATTTTTATCAAGAATCTTTGCTATTTTTATAATCATATATCCGGGGCACAAACTTGATAATTATTATAGTATCAGATCTTCTTGTCGTGTTCATTCTATATGAAACCTATAAAGAAGGCATATCATACTCTGTGTAAGGCCTATTTAATAGGCTTATCTACTCATCTAAATCTATCAAGCTAAAATTAATATTTCCCATTCCAGAACTGACGAAGAGCTGGACATGCCGGCGTCCTGGAAGCGCTCGCACTGGCGCGAGATGCAGACCATCATGCGGCGAGAGGGGGGCAGTCGCGAGGGGATCCAGTGCTGCCCCTCCGTGCTCGAGATGGTCACCATGAAGGGGGGCCGGACCCCCACCGGCCTCTACGTAGAGCTGTACGAGGATGGTGAAAACCAGCAGAGTTTGTACGAGGTCTCCTGCGCCCCAGGAGTCGCTGACAGCCCCTGCCGCTTCGTCGACGCGCGGCTGTACAACGAATCTCGCTGCATACAAAAGTATTCGTACTCGTACGCGCTCGTTCGTCACCTTCCCTCCGCTGGGACCGAGTCCCCCCCACTCAGGGCCGAAGGACACTTCTCAGTCCCCGGATCCAACGGCTGGTCGATGGACTACGTCAGAGTGCGCGCTGGTTGCGAATGCCAGATAAAACCACCAAAAAGTGTGCGCCGGCGACACAAAAAAAAACGAAACAGGCGCATCATAGAAGACGATGAGACCTGATGTGTAACGTTATACCCACCAGTGAACAATCGAGTAGTGTAAGAACAGCCGCGAAGTCTCAGTTACCGGCGAGATCGGTGTATCAGTGTATTTATTTTACGCTTTGTAGTTCAGTCAGTGTCGATCGGTGCCTTATTAGTGCCCTATATTTATATATTGCTAATTTTAGAGAGTAAAGTATGCTTTGAAGTGTAAGGTATGACAAAAGGACGCTGGATATCACTCAGCGGTTCGTTGCTTTGCGCTGAAAGTCCATTAGCAAGCAATGCGCTACAATAGGTGATGTGATACACTTATTGCAATGTTTGTTGCTTTTCCTAGTTCGAAATACATCTGTGTTGAATCAAATAATAGAACTTACCTACTACCGAGTCATCGTGGAACTCTCTTGAAAACACTAATTTTAAAATTATTTTTTTAAAATCATGTCACAATAATAATTTGTGTTTTACACAAAATATATTTTATTTTATTCATAAAAATAAATAGTTATACAGGAAGTCCCGGAACTCAACGTCAAGCCAAAACGGGGCGACAGGATTGATTGTTTAAACATTATGAGAAAAATCAGAAAAAATGTATCCCATGCAGTTTGAAAATTATGGGCATTCAAAAACCTAAAAATTTGGTAAATCTGTAACCATTTTTCGGTTATTGTCGTTAATTATTATGATTTTTGTTCATTTAAACTTTGGAACCGTAACCCTAAATAATATTTCTAAGAATCACAGTCAAAAATAATGATCTTGTTTTTTTTTCAATTTTTTTTTTCTTCAAGATTTTTACAATCAATCCTGTCGCCCGTTTCAGCTTGACGTTGACTTCTGGAACACCCTGCATAATGAAAATTTATACATATGTTTTTTATTATTTTGTATACAGTTTTGTATAAATTCGATACACTGATTGAAGGAAATGCTCTCTTCAGAAAAAATACATCTTATTTATTCAAAGATAACAATGTAATCCTTATTTTTGTTAAATGTAAAAGTACTTACTTACTCCTAGGCATAAGATTTTCGAGTCAAAGATCTGTATTATTTTCTATTTTGTAATACTTTTATTGTATTTTATTTTAGTTATAAGTAATCATTTCAAATTCTCAATTTATTTATGCTGTTTAATACGAGGTATTCCGGTTACAGTATGAATTTGGGGGACTTCGCGCATTTTTAGAAACATAAAATAACCATAATGTTGGTATTTTAGAGACAAAAATATTTCACGTGATTTTTTTTATAAATTTTGGCTGTTCATATTGAATATGAACAGCTGATGAAACCACATTTATTGGCGGTCCCACGGCTAACTTCACGATTGCCAATCAGCTGACCATACTGTATAAAGTTTATACAGTATAGTCAGCTCATTAGAATAACTGAGTACGTAAAATAGCTATTTTACTTCAAAACCAAACTGGATGAAAATTAAAATTTTGATCATGACCACATAAATGTAGATTCCGATTCCCATTTTGTTATCGCGGTATTTCTGTAATGGTTTGGTGATGGCTTTGTGCATACGGATATGCATCAGACTAAACATTTTTGTACTTTCCATACTGTTTGAAGTTGAACGCTAAGAATCGTGCGAGAGGGTACGATATATATATATTGTTGTTCTTTCGATCGCACCACACGTCACCCCGCATTCCATCGTCCCTACATGCTAGTATAGTATTCTTTTATCTGTGCTACATGGCAGTATTTGGTATTCTCGCTTTTATTTGCTCGTGTATTTGCCTATACGTCTTGTTCGTAAATAATAGGAAAATGCAGGCGAATAGGGCACACCATCAACACGCTGATGTGAAGTGCCACCATACAATTCTATTTCTTGTATGTAGCGTCATGGCAGTGGGTAGCCTGATGTGTAGCCGACTGGATACAGGTTAACGTTGTTCCATATGCTACAAGTGCGCGAAGCTCCTCAGTTTGTCAGTAAATCGTGTCCATTCTGTCGATGTAAATAAAAGTAACGCAAAAGTATTTTGGACTGAGATTATAATTAATGTTTTGCATTTAGCTATGTAATTTTTCATTATAATTATTTAAATCTTCATAGCGACATCTATCGTGTTTTTTTCGAGACGAGATTTCAGACATAAAGGAGGCAGGTATAGTATCCGTCAAACTTCTTGGACAAACGACCTTGAATGAAAAAGAAACGAAAAATAGGTCTTTGGTGGTGCGAAGAGTGCAAACCTTTCCCCTACCACCTCGCGCGATGGCCAAGAAGTTTGACGGGTACTATACCTAATTCAATGTTTATAAATTTATTCATTGTGATCATCGTGATTTAGTTGTTCAAAACTTACTTTCATTTGACTTAATAGATTTTTTGGGCAAAATGACTGTGGAGGTTAACATTATATTTTTTCGTTTTAAATTTTGTATATCTACTGCCACGCAGCAGAGATTATGTATTTATATTTCTATCCCCCGGTTTCTGAAAGCCCGATCAATGCTAATCGGCTGTCAAGTCACTTGCTATCTCTATCTAATTTGAAGTAAAAGCTGAAACAGCAAGTGACTTGATAGCCGATTAGCTTTGATCGGGCTTTCAGAAGCCGGGGGCTAGTCTACTGACATGAACTTTATAAAATAAAAAATTCTGGTCTAAAATTAGGCAAGTGGATGTCGCTAAGTCGTCTAAAACTGTGAAACAAAGTGCCATCAATAAAAATATTCATCCAAATACCATTATAATAATTATAGCTATATATCTTTACTATCCTATAAAGTATTCATACAGAACTAACGATAAAATTGATAGAAAATATAGTGATCTAAAATATAAAAAAACTGTTTATTTTTTTATTTCGCCAGCCATGCGATATGAATCACTTGATACATTCAATGTGTTTTATTCCTTTCAAAAGAACATCACAGTTAGGTAATGATGTAAGTAGGTATGTATTGTATACCCGTTACTTTATTGTTGAAATTAAAACAAAATGAAATAAAATAAAAAAACTGATATTGCAAAACAATTGTTTTATTGTCATTATTCATCATCTACGAACCTAAACAGTAAAAAAAGAGAACAGAAAATAATAGGTAAATAGTATGTATTATTTGGCGTCAAATATTTAAGACGAAGACAAGAGCTACTGTGCCTCTCGCTCGCACGTTTTGACTTGTTAAAAGATATAAAATCACTAAACCCATTTTCGAAAAATTGCAAACAACCATTTTGTGTGCAATCACATTGCACACAATTAAGTAAAAAAATCATTTTGATCGATACAAGTTTTCCTACTCAAAAGTTTGCTTTTCTAGTTTTCGTACTAACTTAACGTAACTTGCATCAATCAAAATGAAATTTTTACCAAACTATTCGCAATGTGATTGCACACAAAATGGTTGTTTGCGATTTTTCAAAATTGGAATTTGTGATTTTATATCTTTCAAAATGTCGAATCGTGCGAGCGAGAGAAATATTAGGTGTTGTCAACGTCTTAAAATTGGGACATACATTTTAGTCTAGTTTTAGTCAATAGTGTACCTACGTACATAAATAATCAAATAGGTACGTGGCAACCAAATAGACCACTATTCAATATTTGCTACATTGTTATGTATGATTTAAAATATTTCTTAATCAATAATTACGTCGATTTGTAAATTTGATTTTTGATTTGATATTGTAAAGTAACACAAATAGCTTATCTAAATAGCCCAGTTAATATTAATACATAAAGTAGTAAGTAATCTAAAAACTAAGTAGTTGTAATTTTAATAAAAGGCACTTTGATTTCTTGCATGTCTGCTAAGCGCATTTTAGGCGCCGTCGTAGTCTGAAAAAAAGGTAAACATTATCAGTTCAAAGCAGAGTATTTTTTCTTTGTTGTTATTTGCTCAATTTAACTTAGTCTTTTTATAGGCTTGATTTTTGATTATAAAAAATACAAATTAATGTCCTTATTCAAAATGGTGGCAGAGCGCGCCATTAGCTTATCAGACCGATAAGTCTGTTGCTGTCTCTTTTCGTTGGCATGAAAATGACAGTGACAAGAGTACTCTACAAGAATACTGATGTAGGTATGTACAGGTTGGCAATGAATAAATCTAAATCTCAATCTACTCTTTATGCCGCTATAAAATGCCAGAGATTATGAATGAGTTAGTGTTTTCTGCAAAATTATAATTATTGCACATTTCACACTAAGTTTTGTACAATACAAGATAATTTATTGTAAGCTGTCATAACCCACCAGCTTGCGGTAGGTATGTGAGGCAGCGGATTATTTTTAGCATAGGTATTTACCGTAAATTGTCATTAGGTAGTGCTTTGACCGTCTATTTACCTGCGACTTCTATTCTATCTGTGTTAGGGTACGTGAATTTTTTTTGCTGGTTTGAGATACCGAGGCAGGTTTACGTAAGTTTTTCTCTTTTCTGTATTAAAAGCGTGATCTAAGGTAAGTTCGCGTGAGGGCTACTGTGCTGGTTGCATATGTATACAACTTACCAAGATACTTCGTAGTCAGGTACATGAGGGTGAAGCCGAGGGTCACAGCGAGGAACTGAGCTGCGCCTGCAATGCGCTTCCTCTCGTGCCAGCGCGCCCTCTCGCGGGGGAGTACCTCGCTCACCGTCACGTACAGGAGAGTGCCAGCTGCCAAAGCCTGTAACGTACCAACATACCAATTTAGTAGAGACCGCTAAAGTACTATCGACAAATTTCCGCCTTACCACTTTTGAAACAGCAGTGCAAGTACCGTTCTTACCGATCGCTTATTTGACATTTAGAATCGTCAAAAATTCGATAAAAATGGCTTCAACATGGTTTCAACAATGGATAAAACCATTTATAACAAATTTTGGCGATTCTAAATGTCTATTAAGCGATCGATAAGAACGGTACTTGCACTGCAGATTCGTTTCGCAAGGCGGGGGGCGGGGTATCGGTAACTCGCTCACAAGAACTAGCCCCTTTAGGTAGTAAGGCGGAACTTTTGTCGAAAGTACATGACATACTTCTCGCTCTACAAAAAAATAATAAGTCTATTTATTCGTAGTTCTCGCTAGTATTTTTGAACATTTTGAAACATGTCAAATCACTGAAATTATGAAAAATCACGTTAAGGCAATGTTATTAACGCTTTGCTATTGTGATACGAGTAGGGGCAGCGCAGAAAATGATGATTATTCACGGTAAACATATCGTTGGTACTCGTTAACGTTACCTTAAATCATTTATGAAGGTATGAGAGTCTAAAGAGCAACAAGTAAAATACTGCTAGAAGGAGCCTGGGGGGCTACGCCCTAGAGTTTTACGAGAATTTATTTCTGCTGATTTGCAACTCTTCGCAGACTTCTTTTGACCGAGTGGACTGTGTTTGGCTCTGATGTTTGTACACCAACTACTACAGACTATGGCAGGAAGCAAAATAGATGGGGACATTATCTAGTAGGTAATAACTAACCTGCATGATAGGCACTGCAGCGGAATCCTGGAAAGCGCGGACTGAATCTAGCCCAGCGCCTATAGCTATACCAGCCACCGACCTGAAAATATTTTGTTCTTTTGTAGCAAGTTATTTCCACAATAGTAAAAATAATTGAACCAAAACCATTATTGAACCTTTCACCAAACAAACCGATTCGTTCAATTGAATCACACTAATAACTTTGAAAATATCAATGGTGCCAATTCTGTTGTTGAATTTTCCTAACTTAACCTAATTGACAGCATTAAAAATATTGCCATCCCTTTCTAAAAGGCCGAAACAACAAGGCCGGAAGGACGGCTATTTTAGAGCTGCCAGATTACATGCTAATCCTAAACTGATTTAGGATAATGCAACAACAGAATCGACACCAATAACTAGTTCAATTGAATCACTTTGAAACGTCACTAGATAGCTAGGAATCTAGGTCCCAGTCCCACGTGACCAAACCGAGAAACAAGTCTAGTAAGCTGACTATAATCAAGTCAGATGACTTGAGAAATTGCTTGAGTTGATGTCATAAGGTACTTACCCTGCACTGAAAAACGTCACACACATGATGTGAATGCAGATCTGGCCAGGGAAGGAGTCGCAGAGCTCGGCGCCGACGCAGAAGCCGACCACGAACTTGTGCGAGCTAACAGCGGCTAGCAGCAGGAGCACCTGGAATATAGACATCAAACGCAACTAAGATTTGAGCACGTCTCAAGTCGCGGTTTTTTGACAGTTTTTAATGAAAATCTGTCAAAAACTCGTCTCTTGAGACGTGCTCAAACGCAACTTAGATTTGAGCACGTCTCATGTGCCGAGTTTTTGGCGGAATTTCATTAAAAACTGTCGAAAAACCACGACTTGAGACGTGCTCAACTCTGAGATGCGTTTGAATATGCGCGGGATAGACAATCAATTACTACTACGCGACAGGGACAGTTTCACGGCTTTGTCCACAATCCACATGGTATTCCATCAGATGTCTTTTTTTATGTAAAAGATAGACACACGGGCTAACGGCCCACCTGATGGTAAGCGGTCACCGTCGCCCATAGACAACAACAACGCCAGGGGCGTTGTCAGTGCGTTGCCTACCCTGAAGGACTTTATTAACATTTTTCTTGAAGCTTTGCATGTTAAATCTTGGCGGGATGATGGACCTGGATGTCTGTACCAAGTACCAACTCAACATTCTTTGAAGGTGTCTAACCAAGGGTAGACAAATATTACACATTTGGCACATTATTCCACAGGCGCGGTGCAAAGCCTATAAAAATCTGTGGTACCGACAAATGCCTCGTCACTCTGCGACCCAGGAAGTCCCCCTGAATAAGGTTTCTGGGTCTGGGATGGGGGTCCAACAAAACCACTACAAAACGGGGGGGGTCCAACACCACGTATGGCCACGAAACGAAAATGGTATCCATAATATAAAAATGAATTGCTGTTCGTTAGTCTCGCCTTCGACCTGACGACCTCTGTGGCGCAGCGGGCGAGAGCCTGCCTGCGACGCAAGAGGTTGCGGGTTCGATTCCCGCCTTGGAACAAATTTGTGTACGATCTGCAGAAATTTGTTCCGATGGTCTGGGTGTTTTCTATGTATAATAAAAAATATCTATTTATGTAAGTATATAATGTATTAAATATATCAGTTATCTAGTACCCATAACACAAGCTTTGAATAGCTTACTTTGGGGCTAGATAGTGCTGTGTGGATTGTCCAGCATTATTTATTTATTATTTATTATTTATATCTCGAGAATGGCTGATCCGATTTGGCTAATTTTGGCCTTGAATTATTTGTGGAAATCCAGAGAAGGTTTAAAACGTGAATAAATATGAAAATGCTCGGAATTAAATAAAAAACTACGCGGGTGAAACCGCGGGGTGCAGCTAGTTTAAAATATTATTTTTTACGGTATTAGCAGCACCTACCTAGAAATTTTTATAATGTTAGGGTTAAAATCAATTGATACAAACTATTCCTTAGATAAGTTTTAAACGTTTCGATACTGCAATAACTAATAGGTACCTAAATATATTTCATTCATGATCTTTCTTCCCTTATCCCACTTCATGTGGCGTTAGCACAACAGGTTTCTTCTTTCCACTTCCCTCTATCATCCGTCATACTCTTTTCTTACTCATGTCATCACTCACACCACAATAATATAATGTACAGATTTTATTCCCACTGCCCCTTTATTTCGCGGTCGGTCGAGATCTCTTTTTCTGTATTATCAACAACGATGCCCTTCATTTCGTAAAGCTTGCGATAAGGCTTGTAGGTAGAAGTAGAACCAAAAAATTTAATGTAATTTTAACACGTTTTGGTGTTCGAGATAACACACTATAAATCGGTCATCTATAGCAACAACACTATTAGGTACCTAACCTAACCTAACATTGCTTTAGAGTTAACTATTTTCTAGGTTGTTACCTCGTAAGCCAAGAAACGTGTCTTACGATGCATTGCATTGAGTCTATCAGAAGCACACAGGTGTTAAGCCTCATGTGCCTGTAATCTCACCGGTTTTTTGACGGGTGTCAAAATACCTCTTTTTTATCCCCCGTATTCCTCATAATTTTAAATTCCTCGTGACCTCGATTAACCTTCTATTTTTTTTTCAACTTGTAGGAAATCTTATTTAGATCAAATTATATATTAGCACAACTTGCTTGCTTGCGATTTTTCATAAATAACTTCTGTGATTTTATATCTTTCAAAATGCTTAAATGTGCGAATGAGGTAGGTACACCTACATTTTAGGAGTTGTCAATGCCTTACAGCTCATATCCATCGGCGGTCTGGTAGGTAAGGGTACCTAGGTATTACAGCGCGTGCTGTTTTTTTTAATTTCATTTGAATTTCATTTGGTGCTAATCTAGCTTAAGGCTCCGGTGACAGCGGCTCGCAATTTCGAAGTGCGATTGGCTATTATTTCATTTTATTTCATTTCGGGGAGATTGTTTGAAAAAATAACTCTAAAGAAACACGCATAAATACTGTTCGAACACAAATAATACAATAATATAAGGGAAACATGCCCGAATCAGAAATCATTTTGGTATTAGTATGTTTGGTCTTACGTTTACTTAATACCAAAATGATTTGTGACTCAAGCACATTTCCCTTATATTATTGTATTATTTGTGTTCGAACAGTATTTATGCGTGTTTCTTTAGAGTTATTATTTCAAACAACCTCCCCAAAATGAAATAAAATGAAATAATAGCCAATCGCACCTCGAAATTGCGAGCCGCAGTCACCGGACCCTTAAGACTCCAAAGTTGACTCATACGACCTTCTTTATCTATTTTATACGCGAGCTCAAAGTGATAGCTATTGTTTGATTACATTTATCATAATAACAAAAGTATTCAGGTAGGTACGGTAAGCAACAACCAAATGAGTCTATGTAGGTACAGTTAGCGACACAATTATGCGAAAACTAACTTCTGCTAAAATGTACTTCTTGCTTGCATATTTCAACATTTTGAAAGATCAGTGAACTCATAATGAAAAAGTATTTATTATTTTCTTTTGATCCGAACAAGTTTCGCGCTCATTAAAACAATATAAAATTGTTTACGTATACAATTATATTAAAATTTATACGTAAACAATTTTTTTGAATCAACACAAACACACTAACCGCTGTTAACATCCTAAAACATGATGCCGGCCTCCATTAACTTGAGGCAAACAGTGCCTTTAACTTCATCGGCAACCACAGCTTTCCAACCGAAACACAGCAATGCTGCTTGGCGGCAGAAATAGGCATACGTGGTGTACCTAAGGTACCGGACGAGACCTTCTTCAAGATTTAAATGAAAAATGACTGATTTTCCATGTACCTACATAAAATAACAAAAAAACTGAGATATGTTTTATAATTGCGCTTGACTGCAAAATTTTGTATGTATCATGACAATTCTTCTTTATTTCTTTCATTCAATAAATTGTTGCAGTTGTCTGTACCTAAATTCTTATCTAGGCAACGTAATCAGACAATACAACTAAATGAAGTAATTAGGTCACTGTAAAACGTAGACAGACGTTCAGACGTACAAATTACATACCTATTAGGGTTTGAAACTGAAGTCTGAACTAAAAAAACCAACAAACATCACGTACACCAAATTTTTCTACCATTTTATTTTTTTACTAGCTGTGTCCCGCGGTTTCACCCGCGTAGTTTTAAATCCTGGTATTCCCACCGGATATAAAGTAGCCTATGTGATATTCTAGACTATAATCTATCTTTGTGCCAAATTTCATTCAAATTCGTTCAACCGTTCGGGCGTTAAAGAGAAACAAACATCCATCCATCCATACTTACAAACTTTCGCGTAAAATGTTAGTAGGACTAGTAGGATAGTAATCAGAACGAATGATTTATGAATTTTATAATGCTTACCTCCGAAGACGACTCCTGCAATCCAATCGCCAACCCTTCCAGCACGCTATGCACGAACAGCGCAAACAGAAGACCGACAATCCCTGAAGCACTCTTGTTGCACGGCGCCGTGTGGCTAACATGGCACATCCGAGGGTTACCGGCGTCTCCACAGCAGCGCTCACGAAGCTCTCCATCCTGGCTTCTCAGCAAGCTACTCTGCTCGGTCTGATTGGTTCCATATGACGTGATCTCCGGCCCAGCTTCGCTTTGGTTTCGGTAGAACAGATGAACAATCTCATCCACAAGGTACACGATAAAAAAGCCAATGCAGAAGAGTAGCTCCGTATTTTCTGGGAGCTTTTCTCTGGCTTCAGGTAGCATGTGGACGAGGGACGTTGAAAGAAGCACGCCTCCTCCGAAGCAGAGGAGGCAAGATACCAGTAAAGGATGGCGTTGTCTTGTTGTCACGGAGAAGGAAGCGGGTAGCATGCCGGCGAAGAAGCTTCCCAGCCCTAAAGCCAGCATTGAGATCAGTTTAGCTGTTGTGATTTCCATTTTGTTCTATTTTCCTTTGGTTTATTCTGAAACACTTCGTCTGAAACTGTCACTGGTCACAACTTTTTAGATGATTACAATCAACACTGTTTGCTTTTTAAAAATCTGTCCCGGATCTAATTAAATGGTATTCCAATACATTTGTTGCTTTCACATAGTTTAGTACTCTTGGCTATCGCACTCATTTATTTTTGTTAATTCTTTATCCCTATACCTTTAATTTTATCTCACTACGAGCACTTCATTTTTGTCGACCAAGGGTAGGCAGATCTTCGATTAAACGTTTTAAATCACGTTATTTTAGAGTGACAGACTTCTCAGTAACTATTGAATTCAAGTCCCAATCTCGATATCTATAAACGTGTGTTACTCGTATTTACATTTTGATAACACTGTTAGTACAATTTTAACAAACAGGACCGAGGTATCAGCACGACCGCTCACCCTGACGTTATGCGTTTATATAAATTAAAAAACTATCAATATCTAGAGGTTTTCCGTTTGACACATCCGCTATCTTACAATGACTAAAGCCTTATTACAATGCCACAAGGTCCAGTATTTACTGTACCTATATTGCTCAATAAGTCATAACCCGTATTGGGCGTGATTTAATATCGACCATTTTAAAATGAACCGTCATATTAATTATTATGTCCACAATTATACGTGAATCATAGGCCTTGAGTAACTGGAAAGATGTAAATGTTATTACTAAAAGAAGTTCAGTAATTTTTGTCCAAGCTGACTCAAAAAATCTTATATTTTTAACCGACTTTAGTCTATTTAAATTTGAGTCAGATTTTACGATTAGGTTTTTGAGTTAAAGTATAGTGTATTTTCCAGCGTATTTGAAGTTGGTTTTTTATTGAAAAAGTTATGCATGCTATAATGTGACTGGGATTTTTAAGGGTTCCGTGCCTCAAAAGTAATGGAATGGTGAAGTTTGCAGGAAATAAAATACTGAAACTCGAAAGGGCTTTCTAACCATTCAATATGACTGTAGGTATACATAGGACACACACCCACATGGATACAGATCAAGCTACACAAAGACAAAAAAAAATGACCCGTAATAAGTACAAGGATATAAAAAGGTTAAACTATAGCTACCCTGGTACCTGAGTTGAGGGTTGGGGATAGGGGGAAAGCATGTGGGGGTAGATGGCAAGTCTTTCCCTATAGTTCTTTTTTCTAGGAAATGAAAAAAAAAACCAAAAAATTTCCTTCAAATTTCTTCACTTTAAAAAAAAAAAAAAAAATAACCCTAACCCAATGAGAATTCCTTCCCTTGAGTCTTTTTGTCATAGAGATGAAATATTAATACCAATTTTTTTCATATAAAAAAAAAACCCCTAACCTAACTAGTAACTTACCTGAAAAATTAATTTTTTTTTTCATTTCCTAGAAAAAAGGACTCAAGGGGAAGACTTGCCATCTACCCCCACTTGCATCCCCCCTATACCCAACCCTCAACTCAGGTACAAGGATTGCTATAGCCAACCCTATAAAAATGAGCAGTGTATTATAGCCTGATGAGTACCTATCCGTAAGTAGGTACCTAATTGACAAATTTTAACAATTTTCGCGTGAAGGTACTGACACACGTGCTTATTTTTAAGCCAAAAGCATGCTTTTTTCGAGCCTCGCTCAATAAAAGCACGTGTGAACAGGTCGTGCTATTAAATGAACATTCTTATTTGGTCGTCCGTCGGTTGATTTTTGAGCACGTGTGTCAGTACCTTTAGTTTGCGATCAACAAAATTATGTACGGAACCATCTGGTTGTATTTTCGCGCGCACTTGTTTTACATTGCGATATATCAAGGGGTAATTCCACTATCGCTGCATTTATACTATGGTAGGTATGTTTATACTTAAGTTTTGTTAGTATCGGGGTTTATGCAAACCGCAGATGCTAAGACTCCACAGGAACCCGGATAAAAATAGCATATTATCATTATTATGGCATTTCAAGCGCACGCATCATGCTAAACTAAATGCTGATTTTATGTCATTGTGGTAAGTTTCCTTTGGCTTGATCTGTGTCACATAAGTATCCTCCATGTGTACACCAAGTAATATAGACAAATTCCTTGGTGTACACCGCGGACATAAAGGTCGCTAAGATAATTCTAACAAAACTCTTTGGCCCATTTCTGTGCTGTCTTCTGCAGGTTATACTTTTTGGTCTTTTTAAAAATATCGCAAGGGAATGACATGACAAGAAAAATAAAAATCCAAAATTCACATAAGAAGCTTATATATTCTTGGATAGAAAGAAGCACGCAAAACGTAGTGATTACATGCTCAGTGGAAGCACGATACAAGCATCTCGCCAGAGAGTAATAGATTCCTTGATACAAGCACTGAGCATAATCACCGATACAACTAAACACATACACTAAACATAGACATAAACTTGTTGAAAACCTGAAAAACCCAAAGAAAAATGAACGAGTTATTGCAAAAGCATGGCTGTTCGGCTGTATTCACGATCCCTGAAGGTCTTAAGGAGCTTATGAGCGATATCTCTAGAGAGGTTAGTTCGGGTTGGCTATAGAAATCCTTGTATACCTAGATTGAGGGTAGGGGGTTTTTCTAGAAAATGAACTCAAGAATTGACTCAAGGGAAGGACTTGCCATCTACACTCACTTGCAACCCTCCTGTCCCCAACCCTCAACTCAGATACTGAAGAGATCGCTTGCTAGCGATAAGACCGCCCATTGTACATATCTCTAGTTGTTATTCCTTGTTTCACTTGTTTTGTTAGTTTGTAAGGTGTACAATAAAGCATTTTCATTCATTTTCATTCATTCATTCATACACAACGATTGCCATAGCCAACCCGTTAGTTTTAGATGTATTTTATTTATAGATTGGCAATACTATATCAGTTATTATAAAATAGCTTGGGTTTTATAGCCACCATGCCAGCCGTCTTATCCATGGCACAATCTGGTGGACTGCACGACAGAAGACTGAACAATGTGTCTCATCCTACTTCCTACTACTATTATAAACGCGAAAGTTTGTAAGTATGGATGGATGGATGGATGTTTGTTACTCTTTCACGCCGCAACGGCTGAACGGATCTTGATGAAACTTGGCAGAGAGGTACATTATAGTCTGGAATAGCACATAGGCTACTCTTTATTCCGTGGGAATACCGGGATTTAAATCTGCTCGAGTGAAACCGCGGGGCGCAACTAGTATAATATAAATCGAAGTTTTTAGTTTAGTAAAGCAAGAAAAAAAATATGATTGATGAAAGAATGTCTTAATTGGTCTGACTGAGAGCTTGTTGGGTAGTGTGCGTCACCTGGTTTAGGTTCTGTACATACTTAGGTAACTTTGTGGCGATTGTATCGTCCATCATTTTTGGTCTTTCCCATCCCTAGATGCGGTGTCACATCACTAGCGTAGAATGGGAACGGCCATGACAGTTCTGGTTCCGAGATGTTCGGTTGATACCGCTAAGTTAATTTTGTCCATTGTAAAACAATTTGGTAATTAAACTGTCTATTGAATCTGCATTGACATCCAGTTTTATTTATAATCGCGGGAGAGTAGAATACTCCCTCATTGGTGACCTTCGACGATTGAAGAAAACAAAGCGTTGCGTTTGCTGGATTATAGCAATCCATGTTGCTATCTAGCTGCGCAGGAGTACTTCATCGTGACAAACTGAGAGCCGCTGGTGGTATCCAGCTGCACATTGCCTCTGCATAGTGTTTGTGATCAGTGCGCGGTCCACTGCATTTCTGCATCCTATTCGGCGTCCCATCCTAATTTATAACGGGCTACATTTCCCTGTTGGATTGATGCTTCTGCTGTTGTGTGTGATTGACTGACCCGCTTTACTACCTAACAGTGCTTATAACGTCACAAAGTGATTTACTAGGTACTAAAACTGTATGCTACAAACACTAACACTGCATGGTGATGGATATTCCTGGTGCCAATTTCATTGTGTTTATGTGAACAGATTCATTTGACTCCAGCCACGGACATTGCACGCAAGTTTACTTTATATTTACATATTATTTCATTTTACGTTCTAGTTTTTCACATTACTAACTTTTACACTCTCCGCCCCACTATTATTGGACTAGGTATTGTCTAAAAACAAACTACTTAACTTACCTTTATTGCCTCTATTAACTGGGAGTGGTCAATTGGTGTATTGCATTGTGTTAATTTATGTACATAATATTTACAATAGTTACTGTGATTCGATTAACAAATACTTGACCCGCATCAATAACAAAACTTAATTTTTATTTTAAATTGTTTGGTTGCATAGTTATTTTGATTTTAAACTTATCACTGCATTGCCTGGGTGCTTGCCTGCCTACCCCTAACAAATAGTTGCATTTATTAATTGTTGTTTGTAACTAAAACTTGGAGTTGGTTGCATTGTTTTTAACGGAAAATTTGATTTATAATTTTTGTTTGGCTGGGGTGTGTGGTATTAGTGGTTATTGCTGTAGATAAATTATACAACATGGCAAGCGAGGAACTTCAAGTCCAACTTAATCAACTTTTGTCAGAAAATGCTGCATTGCAAAAACGTCTCTGGCAGAGCGAAATCGAACCAAAGATTTGTAGAGTAGCAGTAAAGTTGCCCACATTTTGGGCCGACAAGCCATCAATTTGGTTCGCTCAAGTAGAGGCCCAGTTTCAAATTGCAAACATAGTTAATGATGCTACAAAATATAATTATGTGGTAGGCCACTTGGATCAACGAATGGCTGGCGAGGTTGAGGATATTATAACAAATCCTCCGTCTGAAATGAAATATGATAAATTGAAGCAGGCCCTTATACAACGCCTTTCATTATCCCAGGAAAAACGGGTAAGACAACTTCTTAGCGATGAGGAACTCGGGGACAGAAAGCCATCCCAATTTCTTCGTCACCTTCGCTCTCTGGCTGGGACAGTCCTATCAGACACCAACATCATACGCCAGTTATGGTTGCGCCGCCTGCCTCAACAAGCACAGGCAATTCTTGCTGCACAGGCTGATCTTGATTTAGATAAAGTAGCAGAGTTAGCTGATAAAATAACAGAGTTGGCTCCAGAACCAGTTATCTGCTCTACAGCATCTGCATCTGCACCTTCATCTCTAACATTAGCTTCCTTGGCTAAACAATTGGAAGAGGTTAGTAACCAAGTAGCCGCACTTTCCAGGCCTCAGCGCCAGTCCTCACGTGACCGATCTAGGTCTTCAGATAGGACCTCTAACAGCTCAAAGCGGTGTTGGTACCACAGGAAATGGGGTGTTAAAGCCACTAGTTGCAACAGCCCTTGCGACTGGAAGTCGGAAAACTCGACCAACAGTCAGTAGTGGCGGCAACTGATTGTCAAGACTCCAGCCGCCGCCTATTTGTTACTGACCGGGTGACCAAACGTCGGTTCCTTATTGACACTGGTTCAGATTTATGTTGTTACCCGCATAGCTGGTTGCCATCCCGTAGGGACGCTACCAACTACGAACTTAGCGCTGCTAATGGAAGCTGCATACGAACTTTTGGCACATTAAACCTCAAACTAAATTTAGGTCTTCGCCGCGATTTTGTCTGGCAATTTGTGATAGCTGATGTCAGCACAGCCATTATTGGTTCGGACTTTTTAGCATTTTATCACCTTCTACCGGACTGTCGCAATAAAAAAGTGGTTGATGGCACTACTGGATTGACATCCACTGCGTCTGCCGCGAGTATTGACCAAACCAGTGTGAGAGCAGTAGCTTCTGGCAAGTCAATTTTCACCAAGCTCTTGGCCGAGTTTCCTGACATTGCACGTCCTCCTGGCCTTCCCAGAGCTGTCAAACATGACACGGTGCACTACATTAAGACTACAGATGGTCCCCCAGTTTCCTGCCGTCCTCGACGTCTGGCGCCGCAGAAGCTTGTCTCGGCTAAAAAAGAATTTGAGGAAATGGTAAGATGCGGGACAGCACGGCCGTCCAAAAGCGCATGGTCGTCTCCGTTACATATGACCATTAAGAAAGATAACACCTGGCGCCCTTGCGGCGATTACCGCGCCCTGAACGCCAGGACCGTTCCTGATCGGTATCCAGTGCGACACGTTAATGACTTTGCCCACAACCTCGCTGGTGCCAAAGTTTTTAGCACCTTGGACCTCGTTAAGGCGTACCACCAAATTCCAGTTTTTGAAGAGGATATTGCCAAAACATCCATAGTGACTCCGTTTGGCCTCTTCGAATTCCCTTTTATGACCTTTGGCTTAAGAAACGCAGGGCAAACCTTTCAGCGATTCATTGACGAGGTTACACGGGGCTTAGAATTCTGTTTTCCATACGTGGACGACATTCTCGTATTTTCCAAAGACGAGACTTCTCACCTAGAGCACTTGCGTATCCTCTTCAAACGCCTACAGGACTATGGGGTAGTTATAAACCCTTCCAAATGTAACCTAGGCGTCAGCGAAGTAGTTTTCTTGGGCTACCACGTCAGTGGCAATGGTACTCGACCACCCCAAGATCGCGTGCAGGCTCTGTTAGATTTTCCGCCACCTGCAACGGTACAAGGTATGCGCAGATTTCTCGGTATGTTGAACTATTACCGGCGTTTTGTACCTCGTGCTGCTCATTTTCAGGCTCCATTGATTGATGCATTAGTTTCTACAAATAGTAAGGGTTCTAAACCATTTCCATGGTCACCCGATCTGCTGCAGAAATTCGAATCCTGCAAAAAGAGTCTGTCGAACGCCACGCTACTACATCACCCAGTCAGCAACACTAAGTTGGGTTTGTTTACCGATGCTTCCAGTGTTCACGTTGGATCTTGTCTTCATCAACAGGTAAATGGTCAATGGTTTCCGCTTTCCTTTTTCAGTAAGAAGTTGACACCGCAGCAGGCGCAATGGCCGGCCTATTATAGGGAATTGCTGGCGGTGTATGAAAGCGTACAACATTTTCGGTACATTCTGGAAGTCCAGCATACCACAATATTTACAGATCATAAGCCGCTGTTGTATGCCTTTTCACAGCGTCGCGAGAAACTTCCTCCGCCCCAACTTAACCAGTTGTCATTTATCAGTCAATTTACGACAGATATTCAGTACATTAAGGGTGAAGATAATGTCGTGGCTGACGCTATGTCGCGTACTGATATCGACGCTATTTCCTTGGAGCAAGATTATAAAGCTCTCGCCGAGTCTCAAGCCTCAGACCAGGAACTTGCTACCTTGTTGCAAGGGGGTTCCAGCTTAAACCTAACCAAGGTTTGCACATCAGGAACCGATACTCCTGTTTACTGTGACATCTCGATGGGCAAACCGCGTCCTTATCTGACCCCTTCTTTCCGCAGGGCAGCGTTCGACAAATTACACAAGTTAAGTCATCCCGGTGCTCAAGCCTCCACACGTCTTGTGGTAGACCGCTTTGTTTGGCCCTCGGTACGAAAAGATTGCCGGGCCTGGTCTCGATCTTGTGAGGCGTGTCAGCGCAGCAAGGTTTCGAGACATAATTCTGCCCCTCTTGGTAAGTTTGAACTACCTTCCGGTCGTTTCATGCATGTCCATATTGATATTATTGGACCCTTGCCTATTTGCAACGAATTCCGGTATTGTTTGACAGCGATAGATAGGGTATCCAGATGGCCTGAGGTTTGGCCAATGCGATCTATCACTGCTGAAGAGGTATCTGAGACTTTTACCAGAGAATGGATCTCTCGATTCGGCGTTCCTTCTGTTATTACGACAGACCAAGGTTCTCAATTTGAATCGGATCTTTTCCACCGGCTCCTGCAGCAGTTTGCTACCAAGCGTATTAGAACCACCTCATACCACCCCTGTGCAAATGGGATGATTGAGCGGGTTCATCGCCAACTTAAGGCCGCTTTGATGTGCCATAACGATTCATGGGTAAGGTCACTTCCGATGGTTCTTCTAGGGATGCGTTCGGCTTATAAAGAAGATCTCGAGGCCACGACTGCCGAGTTTCTTTACGGCGAGCCTCTCCGGCTCCCTGGGGAAATGTTAGTTTCTTCTTCTTCTTCGGAAAAGGTTGAAAATCCTGCCGACTTCGTTGTACAGCTGCGACACAAAATGTCTGTACTTCGACCTTTGCCAGCTTCTCGACATGGAGAGTCCTCTTGTTTTATTTTCAAGGAGTTGTCAACTGCGTCTCACGTTTTTTTAAGAGACGATACGGTACGAAGGGCATTACAGCCTCCATATACTGGTCCATTTAAAGTTTTGGAGCGCTCACGTGATGGTAAGACGTTTACTCTGATAGTAAAAGGCAACAGCGTGGTTGTCAGCGTTGACAGGCTCAAACCGGCTTTCATTGATCATACCGGTCAACAGCCAACTCAACCTGAGCGGCTGCCTGCTCCATCCGCTCCTCCTTTGTCACAGACAGCTCAGAGCCAGCCTCCTATTCCTAAGTTGCCCTCGCTTGCACCACAAGCAGCCCAGGATAATTTGCCTTTAAAACAGCCTTATACCACACGCTCTGGCAGACGTGTTAGATTTAAGAATTTTGATTGATTTTTGTAACTAATGTGTACTAGTAGTATTAGTAGTAAATTGTTTTTTGTTTTGACCAGTTTAATTTTCTCCGTAGGGGGGTGGTGTGGCGATTGTATCGTCCATCATTTTTGGTCTTTCCCATCCCTAGATGCGGTGTCACATCACTAGCGTAGAATGGGAACGGCCATGACAGTTCTGGTTCCGAGATGTTCGGTTGATACCGCTAAGTTAATTTTGTCCATTGTAAAACAATTTGGTAATTAAACTGTCTATTGAATCTGCATTGACATCCAGTTTTATTTATAATCGCGGGAGAGTAGAATACTCCCTCAACTTCATTGGAAAACAATTAAAGTTCCTAGCTACCTATTTGGCTTAACCGGTTAGCCGAGTGTAAACTTTGTCGAAATTCTTAGGAAAGGCCTCATCGTTAGATGCTTTTGTTTGTAGGTGCTAAGAGACCAACCTCCGAAGATATTCGAGTACATAGCGAACTACCTCTCCGTGCTGCTGATAACGCGCGAGCACGGCATCCTCGCCGTGAGGATAATGGACGACCTCTGTGACTGCCGCCCCTCGGTGTCTGAACACCTTCTGCAGTTGGGGCTGGAGAAGTCTCAAGCAGAGGTGCTGTCGCAAATTATCAAGGAAGAGATTGAGGGCTTCGAACCCGTTGAAGGAAAAGGTGAGCTAGTCTGGTCATACTAGAACCTGAGTAATTATATTCTTTACCTACCTGTGGGTGTACTACCTACTTAGTGTTGGGTAGGACACGGTTTCAAAATGAATTTGAGTGAGGCCCTCGTTTTATTTCGTGAGGTGGGACAATGTCATGCTTCAAATTTCATGTCACATAGGTACAAAATGTCATATTGTTGAAGTACCTAGTCCTAGTTCGCTCTACTCATTTCATTTGTCATTGAGGAAAATCAGTCACAAAGCGTCACATCAACGATACCATTTCATTCAACGTGATACGACCCTTCATGTCAATCATACAATACTCACTCACTCACTTCTTACAAAGAAATTTTCCTCGTTCGTCCCGTTCGTGCAAGCGATGTCGTCTCAGTCAGACAGTGAGCGACTGTATGGAGCATGACAAAAATGAGGTGATGGTACATGAATTGAAAACGAGGACCGGGACATCTTTGAGTGAATGAGTGTGACAAACGAGGTGCCTCACGTATGTCCTACTCAACACTATACCTACTATTTTACCCAGACTTACTAGTGACTATGGTAAACATTATGTATGAAAAATTGCCATTTGCTTATTTTTTGATAAGTTTTCATGCCTGTTTTTACGACATTCGCTAGCATGCAATACCTAGTATAACCACTGTAATAGTTTGGTTTGACATTGTCATCTCCCTGCATTACCAAACTCCGGCTGGCACTCGAATGGTTTGTTTGGGCATGAGAGAGATACATTATCACAGGTACATTATCAGGTCAATGTAAAGTTCAAATATCGGGAGAAGAAGGCCTCCATAACCTATACATTCCTTTTCATTGTAGAAAAAGTAAAAGAGACTCAAATTCTGAAGAAGATCCTTACCAGAATAACGTTGGATGAGGAAATGTCTGGCAAGGTATGCCAGGTAGTCAGAAATGCTTACCGCGACTACTGGTACAGGAAAAAGTCGATGGAAAAGGCAAGTTTTTTACGTTTTCATCACCATGGACATAATAGTAGAAGTTAAATTCAATACAATATTGGGGCTTTATTGTCTTAAGGGACCGGCGACAGCGGCTCGCAGTTTCGAGGTGCGATTGGCTATTATTTCATTTTATTTCATTTCGGGGAGGTTGCTTGAAAGAATAACTATCCATTGACACGCATAAATACTGTTCGAATACAAATAATACAATAATATAAGGGAAATGTGCTTGAGTCAGAAATCATTTTGGTATTAGGTAAACGTAAGGCCAAACATACTAATACCAAAATGATTTCTGATTCGGGCATGTTATTATTGTATTATTTGTATTCGAACAGTATTTATGCGTGTCACTGAATAGTTATTTTTTCAAACAACCTCCCCGAAATGAAATAAAATGAAATAATAGCCAATCGCACCTCGAAACTGCGAGCCGCTGTCGCCGGGCCCTTAAGCTACGTAAATTAAGGCTAGTTCCACCCGACCAACGAAAATCAACACAGCTTGTAATCCTACTAATATTATAAACGCGAAATTTTGTGAGTATGGATGGATGTGTTAATGGTCAATAGTTGTTTTTTATAACTTATTAATTAGACTTTACGTACTGTTTGTTTACCTAAGAAATAAAAATAAGATAAAATAAATAAATAAATGTTTGTTACTCTTTCACGCCGGAACGGCTGAACGGATCTGGATGAAATTTGGGGAAGAGATATATTATAGTCTGGAATAGCACATAGGCTACTTTTTATCCCGTGGGAATACCGGGATATAAATCTGTGCGGGTGAAACCGCGGGGCGCAACTAGTGCTAAATAAAAAAAAAAAACTACGGAATAGGAAAACATAGTACTGATGCCCCGAAGAGTAAAAATCATTGAGATCACAACTTTCTTCTACAGAATCTGAAAGTACATCCAGATGAGCCATGGGAGATTGCAGCTCAACATACCTTGGAGTTGTACAAACGGACCAAGCCATCGTTTACTGAACTGAACAGAGCTACGCAAAAAATACAGGTGTTCTTTTTGCGCATTAATCATCGGGCACAGTTATCTATTCCCCTCATATATCTTGACTCTCACTGAAAATTTATAGGAGAGTGGTGATTTGCAATGATGGCATAGGTAAGCTGACCATAGTGGTTCTGGCAACAGGACCCTTGAATATCGTGGCAGCAACTTCTCCTGAATATAATGTATAACACCAACACTGCGGTTCCCAATCTGGCTGCTTAACATGATGTGATGGTAAATTCCAAATATTGGGAAGACCCTTGAACAGCTATGGACTTTTGCAAGGTAGTGACGAAAAGATTGTTTCCATGATAAACAATTTGGACCAGTGACAGATGATTCAAGACCTTCATGGGTTCAGCTCCCACTCGAATCGTAACTTCTGAGAGAGCAGGATGAAAATGAGAAAGATAAAATAAGGTAGGTACTGCTTTTTCAGGCTGCCTATCGAGGCTACCATGTGCGTCGGAACTTGCTACGTCATCTGAAGCCCAAGACAAAGAAGAAAGGACCTAAGGTGGAATTGCCAGGTCCACCTCTGGACGTGGCTGGATCGCGGGAGATTGACCTGGGACCTGTTATAGTAAGTTTGGCCTGTCTTGCATTAAACCCTGACATTTTATTTATTTATTTAACTCCTCAGACTTAACTACTTACTTCATAAATAAGCGATTTATGTCAAAGTTGTGTCTGCTCGAAACCTTGAGAATGACAAAAACTAAGTTTATGAAAAACCTGCTCCTAAGCATTTATGCTAGTGAAGTAGCTGTGGCGTGCCTGCGGGGATTAGATTCTTATTTCGAATTGATGATCAAAAAATCATTCATATTGCCACCACTTAGACCATTGTCCGTGCAAGTCCATACTTTAAATCAGATTTTCCAATATGTACCTAGATGTTGGTGCAGGATCGAAACTATTTAGAAATTAAAATTAAGAAGTCCCAAGTTTCACATTACATGTATAGGGTAGGCATAATATTATGTTACGCTTGTTAATTTAAGTCCGGGTGCTGTGACCCAATTTTAACCCTAGACACCTAACCTTCGCATATACTCTTTTAAACCTAACCATACGTCGATTCGACGAGCAATTTTGAGCCCTTATTTAGTATCTAATTATAAATGTTTCCATTATTTTTATTACTTGAATACATAAACCAAGTATTATTTTAGTAAATAAAACAATAAAGTTATGTTATGCTACAGAAATAATTATTTTATACCTTATATTATATGGCACTGGTTTTAGAGATCAAATGAGATGTACAGCTAAAGTGGCTAATTCCTTTCTAGCTAACCATTCGTCGAAACGACGATTTTCGTTATATATTTCGAAATAAAGTAATTACGCGCTGGACTCCCTCATTTCCCGAGAGAGCTTGGTGAACACTGAGTTGGCAAACGACGACGCTAAGATTGGCGCGTGCGCCGAAAAAAGACAGCAATATTTCTTTTTTGTACTCGTCGATTCGACGAAGGTTAGGTGTCTAGGGTTAAAACGGGCAGACAGTTTAACCCAGTCAGTGAAAACACCCCAAAAACAATAATAGTAACGCACAAGAAAGCTAATTAAAAGAAAAATAATAATCGGTATTTTATGTTCCAGGACATTAAGGTTCGGGATGACGACGTCTCGGAGATGTTCAACAAGGACGTGGTTCGGAAGCTAGGCCTCCAGTACGATCCCACGAGGACCATCACCCATGTCGAGGACCAGGTCGAAGAGATGGAGTATCCAACTAGCAGGCTAGACTTTACGAATTTATAGAATTTAAACTGTCATTCTAGTTGGAATTGATACCTAAAAACTGAAACAGTTTCACCACTTTGATCCTCACAGACACTGTAAATATTCTCTCAGTTCTATTGGTACCAAAAGTACTAACTCCAGATTCTATGAGGACGTCTAAGTGGGGTAGTCTGAGGTACGTCTAGTACTTCCATTTTCCAGCAGTTGGTATTCTATACGTGGGAGGTTGCAAGCCCGTCGCCGCAGTTAGAATACTAAATGATTTCCTCACGATGTTTTCCTAACATACCTACGTTTTACGATGGGACAAATTTATTAGTACACGCCATGTACACGCTCACATTCGAACCTACGGCCTTATGACAAGAGACTCCCGCTCTCCTAAGACCATATAGGTGCTTTCTAAAGGTGCACACTCAAACCTATTAATCCTGAAATTGCTATTATTTTATGGCGCACAAATGGGACAAATGGCAGAGCACTAATTTGACAATTCATTTTCAATTCATCAATTCATTCCAAATTTTGTTTTAGGTATTTTATATAAAGGAGGATAAATTGTGATTAATTCCTGAAGGGTTTATCTTCAACAGAGTTCAAAGTCGCGTGTCGCCGGCAGTCAAGAGCCACTCTCAATCAAAGTCAGCTCATTTGGCATTGAGTAGACATTCCAGGGCCGACCAGTTCGAAGGTACTAATAGACCCTCTGCCATCATAGTTGCACCACTGAGCTGTTATAGGCTGAGACATGAGGCTGCACATGAGGCCGCTCACCATGAGGTTTTTTTTTACAATGTATCAGTTAAACGTAGATTCCTCATGCTTGTGGTGCCTGTGCGTGAAGCCATTCTGTTCAATTATTTTTCTCATTATACAAACGTTAATGTAATTTTTGTTCTGCAGAAAATGTTTCACGTCAGATACGTCTACCGAGCCAGCTCCCTTCTGCCGCCGCGTCTCTGCACAGAATTTCTTTCGCAGAGGTAACATTTAGCTCTTATATTACACTAGTTGGGCCCCGCGGTTTCACCCGCACAGATTTAAATGCCAGTATTCTCACGGGATAAAAAGTAGCCTACCTATGTGCTATTCCAGACTATAATCTATCAGATCCGTTCAGCCGTTCCAGCGTGAAAGAGTAACAAACTTCCATCCATCCATCCATCCATCCATACTTACAAACTTTAGCGTTTATTATTATTATCAATTCTTTCACCCGATCCTTGAAAGAAGTGTGAAAGTCTTACGGTGTCAACTAAGTACATACATATATTCCTTGAATAAAATGTTGAATTCGGTTTCAGGTACTTCCGGTGGTAATTGCTGACGAAGTGCCAGAAGAATTGTCGATAGCTGTGGCACCAGAGGAAGCTGACGAGGCCCAAGAAGTGCCTGAAGATATACCCGGTATAAACCTACAAATATAACGCCTCTTATAATGTAATGCTGAACAGTGTTCCTTATATGCACCTCCACATATCCCTCTTTTGTGGTCTTCGAGCTATTCGATGATTTTAAGGAGACTAGTGCGCACTTTTAGGTTCATGTGTTTTTGTATTTTTTTAAAACTTGGTGGTGAAACAGTCAGATGGACCATAATAAGTCAGAGGTTTTTCCTTATTCAGAACCTCAAGTACCAATTTTGCGTGGAAAACACGCAATAAAACGTATACTTACGTATTTGATTTTATTCAATCTTTTCCATCTTCCAAATGGACTGTAAAACGGGTGTAGGAATATCACTCCTTTTACAGGGGTAATACATGGTTAACCAACTCATTCATTTTTGAGATCATTCTGATTCAACACATTTATTTAGCATCTGTTCTCTACTGTGACCAACTACTCATGATGTGTAATGTCTTTAGAATACCATCTAGAGCATGTTTCTTATTGGTTGTATTCTGTTTTGTGTGCCCTGTTAAAGTTAAATAAATAAATTGTTCGTTTTGTCAGACGACCGTACAGAAGGAGACGGACAGAGCGAGCCGACGGTGTCAGTGCCGTCTTCAGCGCCCACCTCTGACATCGAGGATGCTGGAGATGCCGTCACTGATGAAGGCGAGGGGTAGTGCTTCCACTCCTTGCCGTCCTCCGAAACCTCACAATAGTGAGTGACTAACCGGCGGACACGCTGGACCGTACCTCTTCGATTCCCAGAATATTTGGATCTACATACTGGATTAGAAAACTTAAAAAAAAACAAGTAAGAAGCACATCCGGAAACATTTTTTTAAATAAAAAACGTCATATTTGTGATACTTTGATACTGTAATAAATTCTTTATTCTTTATTGTACACAGTGAAAATATACAGTAAACTTAAATAACAATACATGTACAAAGGCGAGCTTAACCCTAAAAAGAGTTCTCTTCCAGCAAACCTTGAAGGATTGTGAGAGATATCATAAAGGCCTATCCGCACACAACAGAGCCGGCACAGTGCCACTCAGAATCTTACTACTATTATAAACGCGAAGTTTGTAAGTATGGATGAATTTTTTATGATGATTAGATATTTTTATCCGTTTTTTCTGGCAAAGAAAACTGAAAAATATGACAGAAGGGATGGTTACTCTTGGTCTAGTGGCATGGGGCACAGATAAAAGAATACTATATAGTGTGCGAGTGAGATGTAACGGATAAGGGACGCCATTTTAGATTCATTCAATGATAAGCGGTGCCATTGGATTCATGTATTCATTCTTTATTAGCGCGAGTTATAGTATTTTCAGTAGTGATTATGCGGTTATTGAAAGGCTGCTAGCTCTTGTTATCGGGGTTGTAATATTTTCTGCACATCTGAAAACAAAACATTGAGGTAAGTTTTGTGAAATTAGTGATTTCATAACCTTTCTACTAAAATGAACATAGTTTTTTCAGACAATGAAAACTGAAAAATATGACTCTTCCTGACATCTATTGTCGAATAATAATACTATTCTATTATAAGCCACTTCATTTGTGTAACAACTTTTTTTTGCTCCCTTTGAAAACCCCCTCAAAGTAAATGTACATTTACATCCCAATACCATTTTTTTATTGTATAACAGAGTAGTCAGAGGCCAAATATCGTGTTTGGTATCAATGTAAGACTGGGGCGGACATCACGAAATGTCAGTTCGGGGCGAACCACTAGATAAATGTTAATTTTGGCATTCATAAAATAATTGTTTAGTGAATTGTATTACCTCTTTAAGTTCGGAGACAAATGAATCGGCTCCTGGGTAAGATGGCGTCAAACGCTTGCTGTAGAACTTTAATAAAGCTTCGCTCAGCGCTTTATTGTGGTACCCCTTAGCAGTCTCCCAACTTTTAAAGGCATACCAGAAGCCTTTTAGATCGTTAAAAGATTTTTTGTAAACTTCATAAGCTTCATTTATAGCTATTTGGTTTGCTGTAGTGTTGATGTCCTTCGTGACTTCGAAGTGTTGATTAAACAACTGAAAATTATTATATAAATTGTAATTAATATTGGGAGGAGATTTCAACTTGGGCGTACCTCAAGTTGATGGACGCAGGGCACTACACCGTAGTAGGGCACGTTACTACGACGCAACACTTTTGAATTTGTATTTATTTATTTCAACATTATATCTATTAAATATATTACTTTATACAGGATGGTCACTTAACATCAGTTTGACCATCTACTTGTTAAATGAGAAAGTTATATTATAAAACACTTTGAAGCAAAATTTCACGACGAGAGCGCCGATTTTGTGAAACTCCCCCTGATTTTGTTGTTTATAGAATTGACACCAGTGGCCACCGAACTTACCTCAATGAGTATTGCTTCATCTTCATGCTGGCTGTTGAAACCAATGGCGCAGGACCTATCGCCTTTGGGTTTGAAAGCTAGCAGCGAATTGCACATGGCATCCGCATGTGACTTTGTCAGCTGCTCCGGATGCAAACAGTGCTTCTTAAGGTCGCTTACCTACAGATAAAGAAAAAAAATAGGGGTTTGAACTAAATTTAAAAATATTAAGACTACTTACTTGAAATTACTTCGACTAGCGACTATTCTACAGAGTATCGAAAATTTTTCTTTTTAGAGTGGATGCTATATGATACCCGCGTGTATATGTATGCGGATGACACTCCAGTGTCTTAACTCTTAAATAACATTAAAATGTTATTATTATGTTTACGACTTACACTTAGAGTACTCTGATTGTACACAATCATTGCCAGTTGGAAGGCCTTGGTGTTACCACTTGCGTTAATGAGCTTCAGCTGTCCAAATTGCAACAACATAGCCTGTAAATCAAAAATACACAATAAGTAAATAGTACAATATTGCACAGCATGTACCTACATGTACAATGTAGTACAATCAAGTTAGGTAATGATGACCTCAGTGGCGCAGCGGGCGAGAGTCCACCTGCGACGCAAGAGGTTGCTGAATCCATTCCCGCCTTGGAACAAATTTGTGTACGATCTGCAGAAAGTTCCGTGGGTCTGGGTGTTTTCTCTCCATGATAAAAAATATCTATCTATGTAAGTATATAATATATAGTATATTTCATATTGACAAAGAAAATTACAACTAATAGTTACAATTATTTAATAATATATTAAATATATCAGTCATCTAGTACCCTTAACATAAGCTTTGAGTAGTTTACTTTGCGGCTAAGATGGTGCTGTGTGGATTGTTCAGCATTATTTATTTATTTTCAGCATTAAAGTCTTTGATCACGAGAAACCGAAAATCTGGATTTAGATTTTAAAGGTTGCTAGAAGGCTGTATCGTTATTCCTGGAAATGACTGTTCTTAGACTTAGTTGCATTATTATAACATTATTTACCTATATTTTCAAAGTATTAATAATAATATATATTGGTGGACTTTCCACACAGCACTATCTTAGCCCCAAACTAAGCTTATGCTTGTGATATGGGAACCAGATAGCTGATATACTACTTATTATACTTTTTTTTTGTAAATACATACTTATTTTTATTTTATTATTATTTATAATATTATATAACACCCAGACAGAGAACAAACATCTATGTTCATCACACAAATGTTTGTTCACGGCCCACCGTGAACAAACATTTCACGTCTATCGATTCCCAAATCGAACCCACGACCTACGGCGCAGAAGGCAGAGCTACTACCAACTGAGCTGTGAAGGCTGTCAAAAAAAAAGTGATCCCTGTTCAATTGATTTGAATTGAATTGAACCTTTTGACTATGAATTGAACCTTTTGACTATGAAAGAATGAGAAAGGCTTTTTCCAGCTATCGATTTTTTATCAAGCTGATGATGAAAACAATAATATTAATTATGACTACTATGACCATGCCGTAGCATCATTCTATCTACCAGATACGTATCAAGCTGTACACAACTCGCTAAAATTATTTTATTCAGCGTCACGTTCATTGGCTTTGTGTGGCTTGTTCTTTACCTGTCACAGAGTTAACCCACCTCTTTCAAGTTGAATCTGTAAACATCTTCAGAGTACGTGTTGCTGATGTTTCTTCTAGAATCGAATTCTGCAAGAGCATTAGCCATAGCAAGCTCGTGTGCCTCTGTGAACTGTTCATCATTCAGCTTAGGCTCACTGTTGCATTTCACAATCATGCTCTGGAAATATTCTGACTTCACATCGCTTGCATTCGACTTGTTGTTCTGCTCGTTGTGCAAACGGAGCACCATGTATTTTGATCTCAAATCCTGGAATTAAAACGCATGCTAATTTGAACCTTGTGTTCAATGCTGGTGATTCTAGAGACAGTTGGCACCTTAACTGCTTTGAGAAAATCTCATCAAGCGCTGTGGGCTAGTCTATATAATTCATTATTTTGGAGACAATTAAGGTTGTAGTAAATTGTTTTAATGGTGGTTTAGTTTTTAATGAACAACCTGTTCAATAAAAACTCAGCCCAGAAAAGTTCAACTTTTCGTTTGCAATCTCGCCTTCGGAAATATAAAATGATAGTTTAGCGCAAGCATCGGTTACTTACGACAATGAATTTTTCTCTTTCGGGGTCCGTCTTGCCTTCAGCCGGCTTCCTCCTGTGCTCATCGAAAGCTAACAAAGCTGCATTTAGTGCTTGTTCGTGGACGGTTATAAGATCTCTCGCATGCACACATATAAGCCTCCCCTGAGTCATGTCATGTATCGAAGCTTCATAAGCGGTAAGTGCGTTGTTTTGAGCTTTCATTGTTTTTGATTGGTTTATCTCCACATAATCTCTTTGGCGTTCGGTTAATTCCTGAAATTAAGCATATCCTCGTAAATCACGTGCCAAAGGAGTGTGACCTACGATGCACTATCCTGTGTCCATCAACTTCAGGCAAACAGATGCCAGAGGCATAGAGAAGACTCATGTACCTGTAATTTCACGGGCAACCACACTCTTAAAACTGAAATACAGCAACACTTCTTCGCGGCATGGTGGTAGTTCTACCCAAAGCCCTTTACAAAGAGCTCTGCTACTCTTAAAGCTAAGTACCTTAATAAGCTGCTCCAGTTTCTTATCAATGTCTGCCTTATCTCCAAAGAGTTTCCTGGACTTGAAGGTGACGCGAGCTGCGGCGAGCTGGCGGACTAGGATGTCCATCAGATCGGCGACGGGCATGCTGGGCGCGTCCGGTCCGCAGGCTTCCTTCATGTACCTCTCGAACTGGTCTCGCGCCTCACTTTCAGCCAGTAGGATACCCGCTTCTGATGTCGCCTTGAACATTGAATATTACTAAATAGTTTATTTTTTTTGTAAACCAGCTCTGACGGAAGACCAGCGTTAGTTGCTAGCCTACTAACTTATGAGGCAGGGTCCGTTTTGCAGTTCTTATTTTATTAATAAAATCTTTTGTAATGTTTTCAATCATAAACAGCGTTTACAGTTAGTTTAAATACGCAGGGACATTGATGGGCAGCGACATGGAAAATGCGCGAAAGGAAACGCGTGCCGCACCTAACGCGAGAGAGAGAGAGCATTGACGTTCGCGTTGCCACGGACATGAGCTGAGCTCTTTCTTCCTCTCTAAATAGTTTTACGTGTTTTTTTACGTACCGTACCTACCCCAAGTCTGAGTTTAGTTTTCGTTTTCCGAAACGTTCCGACTTGCGGAAAGCAAAAAACCAACCTTTCACTTTGGGTACCGCTGAAGAACGACATGCTGACTTGTCACGACCGTGAATAAAACTATACATCTTCGATAGTTACCGCTAAAATGGTTTTCGGAGTCGGAATCGTGTCACTGTTGAAGATTGACATATACGACTTGAAGTAGTTGAAAAGTTCGTAGCACTTCAGCGGCTGACCTCCGAGCATCTTGATGCAGAGGGTCTCTTTACTGAAGACAGAAGACGCAAGCTCTTTCAGCTCTTCGACGAACTCCGTCGACATTTCTGAAATAAGCAAGTTGGTATTCAACCTTTTTTTATTATTTTTATGTCCATATTTAAACACTTGACAGTGTTTTTTTTTTTTTTTGTGTTTTAAGTATAATTTTGTTAGTAAATTTTAACTTACATAAGTGTTAGCGTGGGATGTGGATCCCTTCAGGGTAAAAGCCACAATGATATCTATCATATTATAATTTTCATTATAAGTATATTAGGAAAATCTTCTTTGATTTTTTACACTTATCATTGTGTGGAAAATCATGTGGAAAAAATCTGCGGAAAATCATGCGAGACATTCAAAGCTGATATGGGTTTGAACTGTATTGATTTTTAAATTTAATTGTTTCCAATAAATATATAAATATTAGTAAGCTTTCCACACAAGCACTATCATGCCCCAAACTAAGACACAGATAGGGCAACCAGATATTTGATATTACTTAATTGTTTACTTTTACTTTGTAAATACCAACATTTATGTACATCACGCAAATCTTTGGACAAGGTGGATCCACGGCGACGCAGAAGGCAGAGCTACTACCTACCAACTGAAATGTGAGGGCGGTCTAAAATATAAGAAACGCATGTAGATACCTCTGGGTCTCCCTTTAAACGCAGGGTTGGCTACTTGCAGCCCTGGATGCGGCATCAGGAAACAAGTGACTTTATCAAAACTGGCTCTGATGTGCTGGCGAAGTTCTTGCAACTCTTTTGGCTGTTTCGAAGTGATCTGTAACGAGACAGACCGTCAAACGCTGACGAAAACTAATTTGTATTGTAATTTAATTATATTCTTGCAGAACTATTTAGTGTAATTGCTCTGGGGAAAGTTCTCGAATGGCGGCCACGAACAGAAAAAAGAATCGTGGGACGCCCACCTACCCGATGGATTGACGACAATGTTAAGATCGCGGGAAGCCGCTGAGATGCCCAGCAGTAGAGTTGTTCAGGCTGATGATGATGATGATGATGTTGATGATGATGATGTTAATGATAAGGAATCCCTGCATAGTATAAAACAAAGTCGCTTTCTCTGTCCCTATATCCCTATGTTCCCATGGTCCCTATGTATGCTTAAATCTTTTAAACTACGCAACGGATTTTGATGCGGTTTTTTTAAATAGATACAGTGATTTAAAAGGAAGGTTTACGTATGTTACATGCATGATATGTGGCGGGTCGCTAGTTAAAAATAAACGTAACTCACCTTGAACTTGTTCTCCAAGTACAGGTCTCCGCCTGCATGCCCGTAGGCGTACTCCCAGGGATTCATCCAGTCGCGGATCAGGAACTCGAGCACTTGGAACGGTTTTCCGTCGGAAGTCTTCATCAGTTTTCCGTAGTCAGTGAAGAGCTAATTAAGTAATTTAGTAAAAATCTTTGACACTCAATTCATGACGGTTGAGAGTGCTATTGGAACTACCCACATTAATTTTTGTAAAGCAAAACTCATTGGTGCACGACCGGCAGCCCGATTACGCTAATGTCTGGCTATCGAGATGGCTTTCAGTTTGACATTTGATTCCCATAGTGTAATAGCAATTGTATAGGATGGATGGGAATCAAATGTCAAACTGAAAGCCATCCGATAGATAGACATATAGCGTAATCGGGCCGCGCAAGAAATTCCTATAGTCCTTGGGGCCGCGGTTTTGAACCCACGGCGGCCATCCGTTTTGTGTATTATACTCTACGTAACGACTTTTATTTGTACCTGAAGATTCTGAAGGTCGTCTTCCTTAATATTCTCCTTGAGGTTGTATATCTGCGTAGAAGAAAGCAGAGTAGATAGAGCAAAGATGGTGGAACAGTCGCGCATGGTGCTAGAGCTGTCGAACGTACCCTGGGTGTCCATTAGAAGAACAGCCGTCTAGAAGAACAATAATTTTATGAATTTTAGGGTAGCAAAGGACCTAAACTTATCCATTATTCTTATCGTTTCTAGCAAAACAGTGTGGTGAATGAATTTTAAGTGCGCCGCAAGGAGGTTTCTTTCCAGCACTTGACATGCGTTATAAAACCTTTTGGGAGAGACGTCCCGCAGTAGAATAAAACGTATCACAGACGACAAAGATGCTTTAATATAATATCGCAGGCCATACAATAACTATAAGCCATCATAAACGGTTAAATAAAACGGTAAAAAATTATCTGATACTGAGCAGTGACGAGCGATAGGGCAATTTCATCTTAAAACCACTTTCTATGGAAATATATAATTATATTTTATCGTTTTCAAGAGACTGAAGACCATAATTATTTCTTACCATTTTAATTATCGTATCTGAACAGTGTGTGATACCTTAGGATGCTATAATATTTAATCGTAATGCATCTTAAGGCAAAATTTTATAGTATCTTCGTCGTCTGTTATACGCTTAACATGGTCGTTGATAATGATGATAAAGGTGCGTTTCATATTTGGAGAGGATAATAAAAATCTGGGGCCAACTAAATCTGAATTGTACTTAAATATACCAACCTTTACCCCCGATGATGTGGTGATAATATAAGGAGTAGGCCACATGAGAATACCAGTAGTGTTCTTCTCGGAGCCTCCTCTCCAGCTGAAGCCGACGAGTTCCTCGCCGCTGGTGCCCATCCAGGAGCCGTTCGAACGAGCTGACTCCTGAAACAAATTATTGCTAAACGAACAGAAAGAAAATCCATTTATTTGACACTAGTTGTGCCCCGCGGTTTCACCTACGCAGATTTAAATCCCGGTGTTCCCACGGGATAAAAAGCCTATGTGCTATTCTAGACTAATCTATCTCTCTGCCAAGTTTTATCCAGATCCGTTCAGCCGTTTCGGCGTGAAAGAGTAACAAACATCCATCCATACTTACAAACTTTCGCGTTTTATAATATTAGTAGGATAGGATACAACAAAAAAAAAGAAATACAGAACGGAAAGTTATACAGAATTACAGACAAATAGTTAAACAGATAAATCGACTAAAGGAACCTACCAAATAAAACATTACAATAAAAAATCTTACTATTATTATAAATGCAAAAGTTTGTAAGTATGGATGTTTGTTACTCTTTCACGCCGGAACGGCTGAATGGATCTGGATGAAACTTGTCAGAGAGACAGATTATAGTCTGGAATACATCGCATAGGCTACTTTTTATCCCGTGGGAATACCGGGATTTAAATCTTCGCGGGTGAAACCGCGGGGCGCTTCTAGTACTAGTAAACTAATAAAACATAGTTACTAAATAAAACTCACCGATGCATTGAGGTACCGCAAGAAGAAGTTGAGGAGGAAGGACTTGCCGCCGCGGTAGGCGCCGGCCACGCTCACCAGCGCCACCGGCAGGTCCTTGATCCTCTCGTCCAGCAGGATGGACTTCAGCGCCCCCTCGTTGAGGTAGTAGCGGCCTTCGCCCACCGTAACTACGTGCACCCCGTCGGTTTGCGACATCTGTAAGCTTTTTCAAGGTTAAAGGCAAAGAGTCATAAATATAATGTGTGGACCTCCGAGTACCCCTTAGAAGTCATCAAATAATCAGGAGTTAGCACTTGATAGTGTGGTACTAAGAGATCTGAGGGGATATCTACCGTGCCTGGGGATCTAGATTTATTTAATATTATTTAACTAAAGAAAAAAATTAAACCCTTATGATCACTTTGTTGTCCGTCTGTCTGTCTGTCTGTCAAGACCGTTTTTCTTAGGAACGCGTAGAGGTATCAAGCTGAAATTTATATCAAAAATTCAGGTCTGCCTACTGTCCCTTGGAGCTGTGAAAAAATCAAGTTACTAAGCGAACGCAATCCATAGATACAGCCGGTTACGCTGCAAATTTTCGACACTCGCTTGGGGATCATAACCTAGGGTACTTCGCGCGTGAACTCAGAATCTTGAAATTTGGTACGAAGCAACGTCTTATAGCACAGATATTTTTTTATCTACAGGTTTGTACGGAACCCGCGATGCGCGAGTCCGACTCGCACTTGCCCACTATTTTTAATAAAATAATTACAAAATCAATTGAAACTTACCTTTTATGTTTTATGCAATGATGTCGTTGGCACAAACTTTAACCGCGGTATGACATTGGTCCAGAAACGAGGCCGGGTTTTTATAGTACAGGAATTTAGGTACCTACGCTTCGAACAATAGGTAGGTACCTATCGGCCCTACAATTCTTCAAAAGGGAAGTGGTTTCGATAAAGTTATCCTGGTCTAGAATTTACTAATAATTTATGACCGCATCGGATGGTACAAGATAAAATATTTTCTCATATGATTTATGACAGTCAAAGTCAAAATGTATCACTATATTAGGATCACTTTGAAACTTCTTAGAGCTAGGTGACTCTAGACTCTAGTCTCTAGTTCCACGCGACTGAAGTCTAGAAGAACAGGCAACAAACTCGGCGTGGTTCCTACCGCTCTTTTGTATGATAATATATTACATGAAGATATAATCGCAAATCTTAAATATTATTTAAGTAAGTAGGGGAGTTGCGTGGTACCGTACCCGCCTATAACTGAGCTTAGGATAGGGTTAAAATCAGTATGCAGTATATTTAGTTAGATGATGAAAACAAATTTATTGAGCTATGTGCATAGCGTCGCAAAACAAACAAAACGCAGAGTAATGATATGATAAAAAAACCACAAAATGGGAAAACGCGGTATTAGCGAACTGCAGTGCTAGTACCGTTCTTATCGATCGCTTAATTGACATTCAAAATCGTCAAAAATTCGTTAAAAATGGTTTCAACAATAGATAAAACTATAGATAAACACAATGGATAGCACTGCTGGTTCGTTAACACCGTGATCGAGTTTGTATGTCCAATATGCGTTTGAATTTGAATTGAAAGCTGAATCCTGTGAAACTGGAGAGGAAAACTCAAAGATTTTTTGATCTCACACGAAGCCTTATTCGGTCGGTCGTCGGCAAACGGTAAAAGGGAAGGTTTTACACTACAGTAAAAACACAATTTCAGTGAGAAGAATAGCGTAAAACTTTTTCTCTCTGTGGCCCAAGAGGGTCGCCAGAATTTTTCAACCCTTTATAGGGGTCTCATCATATTCAATAAGATTCAAAAACACTGCTCTAAAGTCTAAGGTAAGTTTTGCTACGCACTCCATCACCGTCATCATTAGCCTATACAAGTCCACTACAGACGACAACTCGGCTATAATATTTTTAATAAATAAATAATATTTTTTTGGTAAAGACAAATAACAAATGAAATTGTTAAATGTTTGATATCGCTGACTTTATATTCAATTTAGCTTAGAAAAGGTACCCATTTTGCGAGATTGACGTTTCAACCATCTAGATTTTTAATCTCGACTAGATTCAATTTTGAAAAATATTTTGATCAGAATAAACTGAACCAAAAATGGCAGATTTTCTTCAATCTCAAATACAGGATAGCTGTCGACTCGCCTTGCCCAACGGGCTTAAGGAGCTGATGAGCGATATATCACGAGAAGTAAGTTGCATTGTTTTACCACTGCTGAATTGAAACTGAAACTGAAACAGCTTCACGACTTTGATCCCCACAGGTACGGAATATATCCCTTCAGATATCCCAGTACCAAGTAGGTACTAATTCAAGATTCTTTGAGGATGTCTAAGGGGGGTAGACAGAGGTACGTCCCAACATTACATTTGGCACATACCCACATTTTGCAGTAGTTAGTATTCCATACGTGACAGGTTGCAAGCCCATCGCAACTGTTAGAATACTAACTAGTTTCCTCACGATGTTTTCCTTCACCGTTTAAGAGCACTGGCATTGCGCACATAAATTTTTCGATAGAAAAATCCATTGGTGCACGACCGGATTCGAACCTGCGCCCTTACGATCGGAAGGCGGGGTCACTCCCACTAGACCACCGGTGCTCTAATGCTGAATAGTGCTGTTGTTAACTTTGGACGCTTGGAACAAAACTTTTCTACCTAAGCTATCATGTGTGTATCATGTGTTAATGGTAGGTTTTATTACAACTAACATTTTATTACAACTGTCTCTGTACACTGTTATGTTTTTATTAAAAAAAAAACCTTACTTTACTTACTGAGTTATATTCTCGTCGTCGCCAGGTGCTACGCGCTCAGCCTCCAGACATGTTAAAATTCATCGCCCAGTATCTATCAACATTGTTGGTGACGCGAGAGAATCTGTACATTGCTTCCAAAGTGTGTGGCGTCGTATATGACTGCCAATGCCGGCCGGAATTGGACGACGAACTGAGATATATCGGTTTGGATGAACAGAATGCTAGCGATGCTGCTGAAATCGTTGAAAAATTTATTGGGACAGGCGAAGGTAGCATCATTTTCCTACCACAACGCGAAGTATTTATTTTTAAACAGTAATTAATGATTTTAAATTTACAATTATTTTACCATTTTAATTTTACAATTATTTTATAATTTTAATTTGGACTTTACCTACTTACTTCTTAAGTTATATTATTTTAATGATGTTCATATTACCTACTTATATACCTATGATACCTTTGTTAGCTGATGGCTGCCTTTGGTGGATAAGCACGGGTCAGGATGTTTATTTTGTTTGTGTTTAGTATTAAGATTTGTGTATTATCTCTTGGCGACCCTAATAAATAAATAAATATTTACACTAGTAGTGTAGTTCTGCCACCTGCTATGTAAGCCATGGTTAAGATACCCTCAAAGAACAAACAAAACAAAGAAGGCATGACAGAACCTGAAACCTAGGTTTGTTATATATTATGTTCAAGTTAACGAAGGAAACCTCCTCCTAAAACTGGTACGGAAGACCAGCATCGATGAGAGCCAGCTCCCAGCTGTCCTGACAGCAATAAGGCGGGCGTTCCTCAGGCATCAGACAAACCACACGAAGATTTATGAGGTAAGCGACGCACTGTCCCGTGTTCACAGCAATGCAGTTCTCTACCCACGAACTAATTCGCGTTAACACAGAAAAATATGTGTGTGTGTCTCCAGCTTCCTCATATTGAAAATGTAATTTCTATAAATGCCAATATTTAAAGCATAATTAGTGCACTCATAGATTTGAATCATAATTTAGCTGCCAAATAAACAACGATGCTATAAGCTTATAATAGTGTGTAAGCTGGAGTAACATGTCTCCAGCTGCCTCAGTCAGTGTGGGCAAACGGCTAATGATAGAGATATATAGTAAACGCAAGGATTTAGTACCAAACGAATTAGCGAGGTACCAAAAATTTCAGGTCTGTAGCTCGGAAACTCTTCGAGTTATAAGACTTGATCAACGTGTAAGCTGGAGTAACGATACGTGAAAAAGCATATGCTCGTTCTCTGGAATGGCTGGAGCTAGCAGGTTGCTTTAAGTCTCCAGATTTAGTACCAAACGAATTAGCGAGGTACCAAATATTTGAAGTGTTTCTGTTCAAAACTCTATGAGTTACAAGCTTTTCCAGCTTTTTTTGTTTGTCCAACTTGCACATGTTGGATCTCAGCAACCACAATAGGTACAGACTCGGTTGATGTCTCTGAACCGAGCTATGAATTAGTGCACTCGGTACCAAAAATTTGGAATCTCTAGGACAAGCAGTTCTGTTGTAATCAGCAAAATAACTAATATTATGATGAGTTACAGAATACCAGATAGTTCCATTTCGACCAGCCTTCAGTTGATAGTAGCTCTATCTCTGTCACTACAGCGAATGCGTCACACTCGTACCTACTGATGCAATCAAGGAATTTGAATATATCTGTCTGTATTCAAATTCCTTGGATGTTATTTTGCTGATTACAACAGAACTGCTTGTCCTAGAGATTCCAAATTTTTGGTACCGAGTGCACTAATTCATAGCTCGGTTCAGAGACATCAACCGAGTCTGTACCTATTGTGGTTGCTGAGATCCAACATGTGCAAGTTGGACAAACAAAAAAAGCTGGAAAAGCTTGTAACTCATAGAGTTTTGAACAGAAACACTTCAAATATTTGGTACCTCGCTAATTCGTTTGGTACTAAATCTGGAGACTTAAAGCAACCTGCTAGCTCCAGCCATTCCAGAGAACGAGCATATGCTTTTTCACGTATCGTTACTCCAGCTTACACGTTGATCAAGTCTTATAACTCGAAGAGTTTCCGAGCTACAGACCTGAAATTTTTGGTACCTCGCTAATTCGTTTGGTACTAAATCCTTGCGTTTACTATATATCTCTATCATTAGCCGTTTGCCCACACTGACTGAGGCAGCTGGAGACATGTTACTCCAGCTTACACACTATTATAAGCTTATAGCATCGTTGTTTATTTGGCAGCTAAATTATGATTCAAATCTATGAGTGCACTAATTATGCTTTAAATATTGGCATTTATAGAAATTACATTTTCAATATGAGGAAGCTGGAGACACACACACGAAAAATATTATGTGCGCGTAAACGTATCGTATCCCTACTACAACAGAATAAGGTTGTTAATACCTTTGATTTCAGTCATCCTCAGATAGCGAAGAAGATGAGATCCAAAGGGCAGCCAGACATACCTTGAAGCTGTATCGAAAGACGGAACCATCATATGAAACTTACAATTGCATGGCAATGAAAATTCAGGTACCTAGTTTATAAATCGTCCTCATTGTTTCAAATAATTTTATTTATTTTATTTTATTGAAGAAAGAAACCAACAGCACAAAAAATATAGTATAAACAGAGTGTCGTTAACAATAGTACAGCCAATTATAGAAATAAATAAATAAAAAATAAATAATGCTGGACAATCCACACAGCACTATCTAGCCCCAAAGTAAGCTATTCAAAGCTTGTGTTATGGGTACTAGATAACTGATATATTTAATACATTATATACTTACATAGATAGATATTTTTTAATATACATAGCAAACACCCAGACCATCGGAACAAATTTCTGCAGATCGTACACAAATTTGTTCCAAGGCGGGAATCGAACCCGCAACCTCTTGCGTCGCAGGCAGGCTCTCGCCCGCTGCGCCACAGAGGTCGTCAAAAAAGAAAGAAAGAAAGAAAATACATTTATTTGACATACACAACAAGAAAAGAAATACATAGGTACATACAAAATTACAGCTATAAACAGAGACAAAACGAAAGAAGAAACAGTACCAAAAACAAAAGAAAACATAACTGTACGCCAAAAAGGCCCTGACTCAGCAATTGCTGCTTAACAAAGTAGGTAGCCTACCTTGCCAAGCAGCGCTGGTTTTCAGTCAGAGCCTTGAGTAGGATGACGTCACTGCAGAAGAATATGACGTAATTAATAACAATTTAATTACATAGAAAAGACATACATAGGTGAAAAATAATTATTTATACTACATACATATAATAATAGTGTATTAACGTTACAGAATAATAATATAATAAATATAATAAACAATAAATACAATTAAATATAGGTCTCTCTAAATAATATAAAACTAATAATAATCCTACAAAAATCAAAACAAAGATGTTATTAACAAAGGTAAGTTTCGCTAAAAGATTCTCACGGCAGAGTTTGGGGGGAGTTAATTATATAAAAATAAATAATGCTGGACAATCCACACAGCACTATCTAGCCCCAAAGTAAGCTACTTAAAGCTTGTGTTATGGGTACTAGATAACTGATATATTTAATACATTATAACTAATTGTTTCAAATTTGGTAAAAAAAAGTGCTGTGGGTTTATATAGTTAATTTAATAATATTGTCTCATATTCGATGTCTACTATGTTCAGTAACGTCCAAATATAACATTTGTCACTAAACAGAAATGATAAAATCATATTTTCAGGCATCATATCGAGCTTATAAAGTTGGACGAGAATCGGGGACCATAAGAACCGTCAATACAGATCAGCTCTCAAAGACGCCGAGTGAATCAGAGAGCTTTAGAAGCACTCACGAGGCGACAAGGAGTAAACACTCCGAGACGTCAAGTAGAACAGAAAATGATAAAACCAAGGTTACTTTTGAGGCCCTTGGTCATCTAGAGGGAAGTTCTGCCAATGATGAGACGGGTACTTGTGTTGGAGAAGTGGTAAGTTGTGATATAGTCTTAGTGGGTTTATTGTGGGCAAAAAGATTTTAAACTGCGCAAATTCTTGTTTAGTTGCCCTAAATCATATTACGACAATTTATATGTTTTGATTATGTCACAATGAGGGTTGATTATTGGTATAATCTTACTATACATAACAGTTGGTATTTGATTCTGAAAAGATCACTGCTGGACAGAGGCCTCTTATCTGGCGTGTTTCCTAAAAGAAGGCCTGGTTGGGGGCTTTGCTATAGTATTTACAATGAAAACCCATTGTGAAATGGTAAAAGTATAATAGGTATATATTTTGTATCACCCAGGCTGAACGTGATAAACCAAAGCAAAGGTTTATTAAAAACCGCTTGTCATCAACGTCTCTCGCTGGCTCCTACTTAAGCCTTCCGCAGTACAGGCCTTACTCCGCACACGACTTCGATAACCACGTCAGTCTCGAAGAAACACCAGAGAAAGAATGCTCCAACTTCGACTACACTCGAGAAAACTCACCAGTTGAGAAAGTATACATTAACATCGAGAATGAAAATATGCAAAAAGATAAAAAGATTATGTTCTTTGAATCGCCCAATGACGATGATTATGTTGAAGAAGAGATAATAGAGTTGTATGAAGAGGAAGAACATATCTTGGAATGTATTGAAGAAGATGCGGGAGCACTGGATATTGTCGAGTTAGCAGAAGGTGTAGTGGACGAAATATTGATGGAAAAAGGTTTAGACGCGAAAGATAATGCAGAAAACATATTAAAAGAAAGATTAACGGAGCATGATATAGCGAATGAACAAAAATAAAATATAGATGAGGGTACCGGCAATTTGGATGATATAGTAGAAGAAAATAATGCCGAAGGAGACAAAGTGGAAGACATACCGGAAGTAATAGACGACCTGGATGACGTTATATTTGAAGAAGATGAAGGACCCAATAGAAACATTGAAGATGAATTCGTAAATGGTTCCTACTAACATTTACTAACATACTACACTAACATGAAGGAAGCCTATGGGGTTAATCAGATGCTTAGTATTCAAATTCCTTGGTCAGATATATCAAATTTTGGCATGTATGTGTAAAAATTATTTCAATACATATATGAACATAAGTGAATATTAAAAATAAGATCTTTTTCTTTAGGTAGAGGTTTATTGGCTTAAATATTCGCATAAATCTTATTTACTATGATTTTCCTAATTTTACAATCATGATAACACAAATATCTAAATCTATGCATATATTTTTGGTTCTTAATACATAATATACAGTTTAATTATAAACATTATTATATTGTGTCGGACAAAACAGTGCACATTAAAAATTATTTAAATGCTATTCATCCTTAGTATATTTTTTTATAAAACATATCAAATGTAGAATGATTATTTGCCAAGTAGTAGCATGTTAACGGCAAAATAGAATAGTAGGTACCTAAGTAATAACAAAAAGCGAGAGTACCTGCGTACTAAAGGTTTTAAGATATAAATCACAGCATAAAATAAAATAAACTCTTAATAAGTAAAACGTAGGCATAACATGTACTTATAAAAATTATGCTTTATCTTTAACATTATAAAAATAACAATGTCGACTTACATTTTATATTAACTAACTACAACAAAACTATTATTTCGTAAAAATATACAAAAAAACGAAAGGTATATAAATAAAGTATATAAATACAAAGGTCGCAGTTTTTTACAGTTTTAGTAGGTCTGATGATAAATAAGACCAAGTACGATTCAGCTTTGTGCCTTCAGGGTTCCGAGCATATTTTATTAAATATTTTCTTTACCGTAAAATATTACGAAATCGTTAAAAAAGTTTCCGAGATTCAGCAACAATTTCCAACAAATAATTTAAAAAGCGCAAATTCATCCGACTTTTTTCCCAATTATGGGTTTTAATCACTAATTACAAAAACATGTTATAGGGGCTAGACAGAGGCACGTCCAAAAGTTGCCGTCTTATATTGTAATCATAATAACAAACCCATAACTTCGCAGCTGTGTAAGAAGGATCCGTCATAAACTAAGAGAGGAAGAGATAATATTTTGAACTGAATCTCAGCAGTCTAAATCTTAAGGCACCCTGATTATACTTAAAACTAATTGTTGAGAAAACAAAATAGACTAGTGATTAGTTAAATAACCTTATAATTTTAATATATTTCTCACGTACAGTTTCGCCTAGTATTTACATTTTGCTTCGTACAATGAAATCAACAAAATAGGCTAACGATTGCAATACACGGACCTACTAAGGCACTTTAAATTTTACTTCAAAATAATTTCTCTAACAGTAGGCAAACTTTCAAATAGAAATTAGCTAGGAAATAAAAAAAAATTGTAAAAAGAAAAATATTGAGCCATTTTTCTAGATCTACAAACCTAATTTACACTTTGGTATATTCCAAATAATTTCAACAATTAAGTTATATCTAATTATTAAAGGGAATAGGGACATAAATTTCCCATTATTGCATTGATAAAATAATTTTATTTATAGTAACGAGTAACGTGTCATGGTAAGATTTAAATTTAAATAACCCGATTCACTAAAGTGAATCTAAAATGGCGTCATTTTAGATTCGTTTCTTTAGTGAAACGGGTTTACCTATTCATATTTTTAGCTTTTACGAAGAGTAAAATATAAAAAAAATTGAGGAATGTGGCATATCCTGGTCTAAGTAATATTATATATTATCTCCTCCGCCCATTATTTTGTTTCCGTATTCACTTAGTACCTGAAACATAAAAAAGTGACTTAGTTGCAGCTGCGGTTGTGATTGTGTGTTTCCAAATGTTTTGGAAATTATTCTTTATGTGAACGATACCTGTGGTGCGTTCCATGGGCGACATACCTTGTAGAGCCACATGTAGTGATGCCTGTTGGAGAGCGCGTGCGGGCGCATGGTGCGCAGGCGACGCACGGCGCGCGGCACGTCGGCGCCGCTGCCCGCCAGCGCGCGCGCGCACACGTCCAGCGCCGCCAGCGCCGCCGCGCGCCCCGCGCCCGACGCGCACGTCACCACGCACGGCCGGATACCTGCCGTGTGCCGTGCAACCATTACATACATACTTTACATCAATCCCCACTAAAGTTGGAGCACATGCCACCATCCACGACATGATGAAATTATTTTCTTGCTAGAAATATGGTGTCATCATTTCATCGTCACCACGCATGGTGGTGCAACCAGAGTAGACAATAAACTTCACGTTAGATAACTAATACAAGATCATTGCTTATGGAACCACGTATGGTGGGATACCTGTGGTGCAACCAGGGTTAAAGCGACACATGGCCCTAAAACAGGTGGCAGTATCTATCCAGCCCATATAAGAGACTGAAATTAACAACATACTTCACGTTGCTTAGTTAGATCGGGGCACACGTCACCACGTATGGACAATACCTGTGATGCCGAGGGTAGACAATTAACTACACATTAGGTACTTAGATCGGGGTAGTACTTTTTATTACTAAAATCAGGGTCCAGAAGAAGTTAACACCAAGAGAACTAACAGACCCCACCACATAATTTACCTTTAAAACTACCAAATATCATGTTTTTTATACCAAATAAAGTAATGGAATAAGCGAATTGTTAACGTTTTGAATTCGAATTATGCTCCTCGCAAATCGTCTAGTTATTTATGAAATATTCACCCGCTCGCTCGATAATTAACGAAGCCGTACCTTCGACTTCGGAAGCCGCCTTCATCCGGCTCAGCGTCCCATTATTGGCCCTCCGCATCTGCTCCTCGGCGCGCGCCGGGGAGTACACGTTCACGCCGTTGGAGCCGTTGTCTTCGCGCAGTTTGGACAGGTTGTTGAATGAAGAGCGGTTCTGGTCGCCGTAGATTACTTCTACACCTGGAGAAGAAGAGCGGATTGCTACTTTAGTTTTACTTACTACTTTTACTTTTCCTAAGAAAAGTAGCGGAAGCAGGTCGCCACACTGATGTTTACTATACCAGAGCACCACGTTTAACGAAGAGATGCTCTTTGTAGTATTGCGTTCATCATTGTGACGTACAAATATAAAGTCTCTTATGTTTGTAATACACCAGCAGAACTCAAACACGATATCTGGCAAATCTGAACGAAAGTTGGGTAGTTTTTCGGTAGTTTTTCCAAACAGTGTGGTGAAAGGATTTGCAGTGCGCCTCAAGGAGACTCCTAGTTTTTTAGGTTTTTCGTCAGTTCCTTCACGATGTTTTCCTTCGCCATTTGAGAGTACTGGCACGGTGCACATTAATTTTTTTTTCAGAAAAACTCATTGGTTCTAAAACCTCCGGTCTTTTGATCTACCTGAGGAGAAGAAGTGGCCTTACAAGGTTGCTATCACTAGACTACCAGTGTTCGTGCTGGTAGAAATGGATAGAGGTACGTTTGAGTCCTCTTGACCCTTACAAGATAGCAGAAACGATGAATTAAAAGTAACCTTATTACCTTCTTCGTCGTACTCCTTGGCTGTCTGCGCCACCTTCATGTAGCTGCGCATCTCGAAGAGGAAGTCGATCACGGAGTCGTAGTCCTCCGGCACGCCCTTCGCCGGCCAGAAGTACCACAGGTGGGTCACCTGCGAGAGACACAAGCTGTTAGCTTAATTAACAGAGTATGGTGAAATTAGCTCTGGATCTTACGATAAGGATTTGACACAAACTGGCAAATTTAAGAAGAATGCAAGCCAACTGCAAACCGCAGTTTGGATGTGGTTTTAGTGCAAAAAAATGAATACAAGCGCACCAGACCCGCATTTTTCTAATTTCAAACGCAGACCATAGAGATTTTTAACATTTGACCATAACCTATCACCTTTGTTAAGTGATGATGCAGTGATGTTCAAGATTAATTGTTTATATTCACTCTTCTTTTAAAACATCCAAACGATTTCCTAAATAATTGAGAAAAACGGCCGACGGAGAGTTTGTGGAATGGAAATCAGCTTCCTAGTGTATTGGTAAAGTAGAATGGAAAAAACTCTATGGAATATTTTATCGTCGTCAACAACAACAAAGCGGTCCTAGCGTTCTACTTGGTAAACCACGGAATAGAGAACAAATTTGTGTACGATCTGCAGAAATTTGTTCCGTTGATCTGGGTGTTTTCTATGTATATAATAAAAAATATCTATCTATGTAAGTATATAATGTTTTAAATATATCAGTCATCTAGTACCCATAACACAAGCTTTGAGTATCTTACTTCTGTGTTGGTAAACCACGGAATAGAGAAAACTCATGTTCTTTGAGGATGTCTAATGGAGGTATTATAGATGCACGTTAAAATCATTCAGTTTACTTCTCTCCAGGTCCTAGTGGCCATGTTGATGAGCTGGATGTTGGAGATGGCGTACTTGTCCCGCTGCTCGCGCTTCTTCAGGATTATCTTAAAGTCCCCGAAGGTGCGCTTGTTGTCCGAAATCTCGGAAGGCGGGAGGTATTCGTAGCATTTCTCCTGGAAACGAAAGTAATTAATTAGTAAAGACGACAGTTCTGCTGAACTCTGCTGCTTTCAAAGCGATTCAACTGAATTTAAAGCCTTTTGAGTTTTTTTGATAAAAAATTAGGTAGGTAATTTATTTCACTTTATGATTTCACCATCATCGGGAGCTTGAATGACTTGCGATTTCGGATTATCTTCATTTTAATACGAACTTTGGCTAACTGAATGAATTCTGAGTAAGAATAAAATGACCACCATTCAATCTATATCGCAATCTGTCTGCTATGAATAAGTCTCATCACTGTTAACGTATGATTTCATTCTCTGGGAGCGCAACTAGAGATAGTTAACGTACCACTCCGTTCTCCATGTACTCCGTGAGCATGACTACCAGCCTCGAGTTCTGTTCCCATATCATGCGCCAGAAGTCAATGACGGTGTTGGACAGCGGCGCCTGCGCTAGGATGTAGTAGTTACGTATGTTGCCTGGACCCTGAAACATGCGAATTCAGAATTACTCATTAATTCCGGTTCGATATTCCTTGTGGTTTTTGGTTAACAAATCAACCATAATGGTCACATTCATCGTAGATTTTTGTTGCGAAAGAGCGATACCCACATTGCATATTTCAGATTTTCATATGGTATGGTACGTTTTGTGCAAAGCCACATGTCTCATCATCCATGCTCAAAGAGGTAATGGAAGACTAACGCCCATCACCTAGTGAGCCATGTCAATCACATTTTTCATTCACAAATTCATAGTGTAATAATAATAATAAATAATGCTGGACGATCCACACAGCACCATCTAGCTCCAAAGAAAGCTACTCAAAGCTTGTGTTATGGGTACTAAATGACTGATATATTTAATACATTATATACTTACATAGATAGATATTTTTTATTATACATAAACACCCAGACCCACGGAACAAATTTCTGCAGATCGTACCTACACAAATTTGTTCCGAGGCGGGAATCGAACCCGCAACCTCTTGCGTCGCAGGCGAGCTCTCGCCCGCTGCGCCACTGAGGTCGTCAAATGTATTTTCAAATTATTATTAAAATTATCATTCCTATCATTTGCGACGATAATGCTGGCAATGAATTCGACCAAGTGCAGGCAGTAGGCAGGCATGCTGACTAGTAGGACATGGTCTAGTAAGGTTTAATAGTGTCTTTTCTCAGTCTCAACTTTCACTACAATTTGAATAGGCTCACCGTGACGTAGTTAGCATTGATATACTCCGAGGAAGGATCATTGTTAATCCTCTGCAGCGGAACCCTGGTCTCCGGTAGCGGGAGGACATTGGAGTAGCGGTTCTTGTCCTCGCAACCAGGGGGCACTTCCTCACCCTTCACAGAGACGGAGGGGATCTCAGCGAACTCCGCTGTCATGGAGTCCACATCAAGCGCAAAGCTGGCCAGAGCTGGGTACTGCATGGGGTGGGATGTTACCTGTCATGATTTGCAAAGCTTGTAAAGTATTAAAACTCTGAAAAACCAGCGTATCTAACTTTGACTACCTGAAAGACCAGTGTATCTAACTTTGACTACCTATCATAAACTATTGGACCAAACATGGCTATAAAACTAATATCATTCCGCCTAGGTTTACATACTCGTAGTTTTGGGCGTGATCAAAGTGATTATTGATTTTACTAAATAAATTCCCTTTGTCTTGGATTCAACTGCTTCCTCAGCAAACAGACCACTTTCAAATTGAAAATGGATAAGGCTAATAAAAGTTTCGTTTCTTGTACCAAAAAATAATTAGTAAATTTGAAAATACAACAGTAAAAAAATACTTGCTAAAAGACCAAAGCCCATTAGCGCTGGTTTGTGGCGCCGCAGATAAATACCTCATCGTCATAGGCCGGGTTGCCGTAGCTGCGTTTGCTGGCGCGCAGACGATGGTTTCCCTTCCTGTGGCCAACACTGACGCTGTCTAGGCTGTAAGCGTCGAGGGAGACAGGCGTGCAGCGCTGGGCGTAGACGCCACGACGCCCGCGACGCCGAACCACTAGCTGTAAGATAAGAGTAGGTATGTCGTTATTTTTAATGCGATGACGGACTCATGGACACACCTGAGGGGCCTTTTGACTCCCAAAAAAAATCCATAAGAAATTGGCCGTGTGAAAAGTCACGCCCCCCTCCGCGGGGGTTCAGATTTGCCTCAGATTTTTTTTATTTCAAAACAAAAAAACCTTTCATAAAAAATACTAGATCTAAGTTCTGTAAACGATGTTAGCTTCCTAAATAATATTTCTATAAGTTTTTATCAGTTATCATGTGTTTAGTGCCGACCGCGATCGATCGTAGATCGCAACGAACTACATCGAGTTTTTAGGAAATTAAACAACTGCATCTAGCGTATTCTTTGAGAAGCTTAAGGGAAGCTTCTCAATGAATGCGAATAATATATAATATTTATAATAAGAATAATGACAAAAATAATAAGAATTTATTAGCAGTATAAGAAGAATAAGTAGAATAATATATAATATTGAATTTCCTTGAAATGCGGTGTCTATCGGTGTGATCTACGATCGATCGCGGTCGGCACCGGAACTCGTGATAGGCCCTCAGATTGTAACATATTGGTGTGAATACCAGGAATTCATTTTACTCGTGGTCACACTGTGTGTTGTGGCCAATAGTAAGCTAGAGTCGTGGTCACACTATTAGTGTGAAGAATTGATTAAGTACGGGAAGACGGGGGAATGCCGATCACCTGAGAGAAAAATGCTGTATTTGTTTTTTCATTTGTCTTATGTTACTTTTGAGGTTTAGAGACTCTGCCTGCTCAAGCGTTACAACCCCTGCGCTACAGCGTGCTCGCTGTGTTTTAAGGCATCTTATTTAATAAGTTATTGGAGTGAGCGGTATTACCCGACATGATCGCCATTGCCCCTGCTTCCCCTACATGTACTTAGAATTTTTTTTTACAGAAGAAAATACAGATAGACATAATATTTTTGCTATAGACCTAACTGCAGACTGCAAAATATTAAAAAAAGTAATAACATAAAATAACGTAGGTACATAAAATGACTGACGATTCGATCCCGTTCTCAACATTATTTTCTTACCAATTCTATGTGAAGTCTCTCTTATAGGTATTTATGTCTAACTAGCGATCCGCCCGCGCGCCCCTGCTTCGCACGGGTGCACATATCATGCATGTATTGTACATATAAACCTTCCTCTTGAATCACTCTATCTATTAAAAAAAACCGCATCAAAATCCGTTGCGTAGTTTTAAAGATTTAAGCATAGATACATAGGGACATAGGGATATAGGGACAGAGAAAGCGACTTTGTTTTATACTATGTAGTGATAGTGATTTTACCTGCACTTAGACCCAGAATCGCGGAACACGGAAGTGCTGACAGCCAGAAATAAAATATTGGTACCTACTGCAATACTGATACGAATTCTTAGAAAGACTTCATTCGCTAACAAAATGCCTTATTTTTCTCGTGATCAACCTTATTATGATAATCAATTTTCTTCACACTGTATTCAGTTATCTAGCATTCAAAGGTAAAATTAGTTTATCTGTTTAATTAAATAATCCTTTTGCACCTGATTGATGGATGTTTGTTACTCTTTCACGCCGCATCGGCTGAACGGATCTGGATGAAACATGGCAGAGACATAGATTATACCTAGTCTGGAATCATATGCTACTTTTGTGGAATACCGGGATTTTAATCTGCGCGGGTGAAACAGCGGGGCGTAACTTGTACTTACCTATTGTAAAAATTGCTATGTGACCTACCTATGTATATTCTATACATTTAAATTGACGAATGAAACTTGTGTCCATTTTCGCAATAAATGAATAAAGACGTCATTTTCGTTACATTCGATATCGTTATTTCAAAACTATGTAGGTATGCCACGATTTAAATGAAACTATAAAACTGTTAAAGTTCTCCAAACTAAACCGCTTATTCGGAGTTCTGACGAGCTTATCACGGCAGGATATGGTTCACTGCATCATCAAGTTTCAGACAAGGCGACCATTCAATCTGTCAACTGGTACTTCATCTCTAGTATAATATGTTTAAACTAGCTTTAGCAAGTGGCTTCCCCTTGTAATCGAAAAGGCACGGAATTTATTTCAAGTGTTAATTTAATGTGTCCACAGTTATTGCGACACACAACTGAACATCCAAATATTAAAACATACGCATTTCTATTGGAATATAAATGAATTGTACGTAGAATCACTCAAATCAGATTTTTAATAAGCTGACCTAATTTTTTTATCTTATTTTTCTAAATTATTGTTTTATTTTAAACTGTACTTTGAACAGCGGCGATGGGCTTGCATAACAGCGGCGATGGGCTTGCAACCTGTCACGTATGGAATACTAACTACTGCAAAATGTGGGTATGTGCCAAATGTAATGTTTGGACGTACCTCTGGCTACCCCCCTTAGACATCCTCAAACAATCTTGAATTAGTACCTACTTGGTACTGGGAGATCTGAAGGGATATCTACCGTGCCTGGGGATCAAAGTCGTGAAGCTGTTTCAGTTTCAGTTTTTGTACTTTGAAAAGATTAATAAAAAACTAAGCTACGCCCCGTGGTTGACACGCGTAGTTTTAAATCCCGGTATTCCCACGGGATAAAAGTAGCCTATGTGTTATTTCAGACTAAATACCTATATCTGTGCCAAATTTGATCCAGATTTGTTCAGCCGTTTTGGCGTTACAGAGTACCTAACAAACATACAAACTAACATTTATAATATTATAGTGTAAAGTGTGATGAAGTAATTGTGAAGTGTGATTCACTGATAGGTATAATACAAATAATCAAGACCACTTATTATATTTTTAAAGGCAAATAAATTAGTCAAACACAAACCGTTGTAATCAAAATCGTCGCCTAAGCGCAAATCATTAAAATAGTCCAACGGCCCAGATAAGTTCTGGGAACACACTTGAACTCAGACTAAGCTCAGAGCGATGATAACCAAACTAGAAAACCCGAAGAACTTCTAGTGACTGGTGTTCGTACTTTTCAATGTTCATACTTACTACATGATAAATCAATAAAAATCGATCAATAGGCATTATTTTAAATCTATTCCGACTTTTTTTATGCAACAAGCTGATGGAACAATCAGATGGCCCACCAGATGTTAAGTGGTAACCATGACCTATAACAAAGCTTTGCCTCGTAAGTCACGCACTATATGAACGTGCCCTACGATGCATACTGATGTTAAGCCTCATGTGCCTGTAATTACACCGACAGACTTCTTACTTGAATTTCGAATAAATAATTTTGCCTACTAATAGTTTAGAAATTTGCTATTGGCAATGCATAAATACATACATTTATTCGCTACATAAGAGACAGCATAAAAACATGATAGCGAAACACGAATAGTTATGTAAACAAACTAAAAAATATATATTACAAATTTGAATATTTATTACCTACGAGTAGGTACATGTCACATGCGATGTATTCAATTTTTATTGTCCTAAGGTAGTGCTTAGGTATTCACAAGCGTACGTAGCTGTGTAGGTACTTACCCCAAGAGGCCACTATTGGAGCACTTGACTACACAGATTATAAAATATGGCAAACTTGAAACCTTGATTTATTGGGTGCCCTAAGCTCGGTTCGTGTCCATTGTCGTACGATTTTCGACGTATTTTATGTTTGACTCAAAATGGAATGATCCCCTTGATACGACTCAATTTAAAAGGTAACAAAAAAAAGTGACCTGCATGAGGTTATGAAATTAAGTTACATTGTATGTAGTTTTTACTTTAAGAGTCCGGTGACAGCGGCTCGCAATTTCGAGGTGCGATTGGCTATTATTTCATTTTATTTCATTTCGGGGAGGTTGTTTGAAAGAATAACTCTAAAGTGACACGCATAAATACTGTTCGAACACAAATAATACAATAATATAAGGGAAATGTGCTTGAGTCAGAAATCATTTTGGTATTAGGTAAACGTAAGACCAAACATACTAATACCAAAATGATTTCTGATTCGGGCATGTTTCCCTTATTCTATTGTATTATTTGTGTTCGAACAGTATTTATGCGTGTCACTTTAGAGTTATTCTTTCAAACAACCTCCCCGAAATGAAATAAAATGAAATAATAGCCAATCGCACCTCGAAATTGCGAGCCGCTGTCACCGGAGCCTTAAGTGAAATTGTTAATTTTTTTTTCAACTTCAGTCAGTAATTAATAAAACATGTTTTCAGTAATATAATAATAAACTAATCCAATGAAGAAAAAACCGCTTTGAATATTAATTTAAACAATCACTAGTCACTAATGTTTCCCGAGTGCGTACGCAGGCCATAAGTCTTACCGCGGGTTTCCGAAGCTCGTTTAAAGCTAATCGGCTGTCAAGTCACTTGCTGTTTCAGCTTTTACATCAAATTAGATAGAGACAGCAAGTGACTTGACAGCATTAGCTTTGATCGGGCTTTCAGAAACCGGGGGTAAGTCTAGTCTTGTAAATTATAACTAACTATTTAAATGTAATTATTTGTAAATATTTATTTATTAGTATCATTTCATCTTCTATCTGCTATTTGTTATGCAGCTTTAAGAAATTTCAAAGTGATCCATCACTACATAGTATAAAACAAAGTCGCTTTCTCTGTCCCTATATCCCTATGTATGCTTAAATCTTTAAAACTACGAAACGAATTTTGATGCGGTTTTTTTAATAGATATATTGATTTAAGAGGAAGGTTTATATGTATAATACATGCATGATATAGTAGAAAAACAATGTGCACCCGTGCGAAGCAGGGGCGCGCGGGCGGTTCGCTAGTGTTTCAATAAAATACCGACTCGATAAAACATCGACTTCGACACGTGGGCGTGTCCCGGGGTGCTATGGACCCGCGACGGAGGTCCGTCATCAGCAAATCTCTGTTTACAATCGCTCTGTTAAAACATCCTCGCTGCGTGCGATACAGGCGACACCTAGCACGGTACAGGGGACGAAAGTATCCCTTCTGAACCCAATACGCAATTCATATAATGCTTACACTCACGGTTTATATAAGTTGACGTATCTCATGGCCCTGTATAGTGTATAGAATCATGGAGGCAAGCAGAGGTTTTAAATAAATTAATTAGAGGTGTACTTCTTCGTTTCAACCAAGGTGGGCCCCTTGGCCCAGAGAGTTGGTATATTATGTGGAATTAATAAAATGCGGGAAACATAGAAACCCAAGAGAAAACAGAGATAAGCTTAAGGCGAGGAGAACCTCCAACCTCCGGGACGGTTTTTGAACAGCTGTAAATCTACTAAAATGTAAAAAATACATGAAAAAATACGAAAACTTTAAAATTGAACATGTACTTGAGCGCTGTGTAAAGATAGAAACGCAAATAATTATAATTTTCTCGATAAAAAATCATAAAGATGACACTAAATCGATATTTCAAACATCCATTACTATAAGATAGTTTTTCTTGAAATCATGTCAAAGTTATATCATAAGATAGGGATTTATATTTACCAGCGCTGTGTAAAAAAAATTTCATTATTATTAATCTCTGAGAAGAAAATCTAACGAAATCTAGCTGTTCAAGTGCTGCAAGTCTTGGAGGTTGGAGGTTCTGGGATATCCTCGCCTTAAAAACTTTTTTCAAGAACAAACCCACTTTAAATGCCCTGGAAAATGTTGTTCTTTATAATAATAATAATCTAATAATTTGAACTGTTATTTATATTTTGTCTATATTTTTGTGACACAAAATAAACGTTTTCCGATTTGATTTACTAGTGGGTAAATTAAATAAATATAAATGGCTGGCTGTTTATCCTCCAATTGCAGTAGAATCGAACCTGTACCGATCATGCCTCAGCTCGCCTCTCACGCCAGAGAAGTCGCCGATACTTTCTTCCTCCACATTCCCCATGGCCAACCGTGTCAGCCCTTGTACAAGCCCAACGCCCAACGGGTCACACACAACACACAGAGTGACGTATAGCCTCGAGCGAAGCGCGCGCGCAACTTACAAGTTCAACTCTAACTTGATTTGTGCGGCTTTAATTTTAATGAGCCTTGGTTTTTTAAACTATTTTATTTGTTCTAAATCTTAATAATGTAATTTAATCTTGTGGGAAACGAGATACTGAAGACACCTGACGGTAAGCATTTCGCATATTTTGTTGTATAAAGGTAAACTAGCGATCCGCCCGCGCGCGGCGTACCCCTGCTTCGAACGGGTGCACATATCATGCATGTATTATACATATAAACCTTCCTCTTGAATCACTCTATCTATTAAAAAAAACAGCATTAAAATCCGTTGCGTAGTTTTAAAGATTTAAGCATACAAAGAGACATGGGGACATAGGGACAGAAAAAACGACTTTGTTTTACCTACTATGTAGTGATATATGTTTAAAAATGTTGATTAATGTTTAACATTACTTAAAAATTGCCCCTAGATAATTGAATTACTATCTACTATAATAGTGATAAACATTAACGTAAATATTGGAGGCCTACCTATTCTGAAAAATAACTGAAACAGCTTCACAACTTTGATCCCCAGGCACGGTAGATATTCCCTCAGATCTCTTAGTACCAAGCACTAACTCCTTATTTTAAGATTTCGAAAGGGGGTAATCAGAGGTACGTCCAAACATTACATTTGGCACATACCTAGCTGCATTTTGCAGTAGGCACATACCTACCTAGTTAGTATTCCATACGTGACAGGTTGCAAGCCCATCGCCGCTGTTAGAATACTAACCGGTTTCCTCACGATGTTTTCTTCTCCTTCGCCGTTAAATAGCATTGAGCACATAAATTTTTCGATAGCAAAATTCATTGGTGCACGACCGGATTCGAACCTGTGACCATACTGAGGCATATTCCCGTATTAATATTGGGTTCATTAATGTTTTCTACCCCGTTCTCGATATCTTTTCAGGATAGAATGTATATATGATGTAATCTGGGTTTAGAACTAGGTACCTAGGTATATTAGTTGTAAGTTTCACCGTATCGGTCAGTGTTTAAGCGCATCACAGACGACGAAGATACTAGGTATACCTAGTAGGTATTTCATCTTATGATATAATACCTAGGTATCTCTCGACGATACAATACAATCACTAAGACGATACAATCCCTATGAGCCATTACAGTAACTTAAGATACTCGGGCCCATAGTGATTTTATTTATATTTTATTAGTTAACTTAAAATATGTAAATCCGTTATTGGCTTTCAGCTACATTTATCATGTTACTCATAGGTACCTAATAAAAAGAGCTGTGGATTTTATTCAATAAATAAAATAAAATGGGAACAATTAGGTACCTATCTTAGGATGAAATATTGTAGTATTTTTGTCGTCTGTGATGCTCTTTACAGAGTGATTGAATGGCATTTATGAATTGAAGGGCTCGTCCGGGGAAGTACCACCATCACGTCTTTTTCTGCCGCCAAGCAGCAACGCTGTTTCGGTTTTAAGAGTGTGGCCACATTACAGGCACATGAGGCTCAATATCTGTATGCCTCAAGTTGATGGACGCAGGGCAGTGCACGTAGGGCACGTTCTTATCGTGTGTGACTTGCGGCAATGCTTTGTATTATCATGTGCCTGTAATTACACCGGCGACCACACTCTTCGAACCGAAACACAGCGTTGCTGCTTGGCGGCAGAAAAAGGCCGTACCTACCTACCGTACTTCCCCGGTCGAGCCACACACAAAGAGCTCTACTGCTCTTGAAAAGTTTTGTTGAACCCACGCCCTTAGGTACCCATCAGACCGCCCGCACCTACTCTATATATCCTCGTACCTACTGACCACCTAACTAGACATCCTACGACTCACTCAGCGCTTAGTTACCGATAACACACCCACCGGTGTCAAGTGACAACTCGCCATTATACTCCGATGGCGAGGAATTTTTATGAGGAGACGGATACGCGATAAGAAGTACTGAATTCGTTTTACGAAGAACTACTACTCGTCAGCTTAAAACTTTTTGCATCCTACCTACCTATCTCCACATACCTACCGTTAAACATTCTTGATCGAAGCGCAAAAGAGTTAATTTTGTTCTATTTCTAACTAGGTAGGTAAGAGTAGTAGAGCTCTTTGTGTGTGGCTCGTCCGGGGAAAAAAATAAAAATAAAAATAAATAATGCTGGACAATCCACACAGCACTATCTAGCCCCAAAGTAAGTTATTCAAAGCTTGTGTTATGGGTACTAGATAACTGATATATTTAATACATTATATACTTACATAGATAGATATTTTTTATTATACATAGAAAACACCCAGACCATCGGAACAAATTTCTGCAGATCGTACACAAATTTGTTCCAAGGCGGGATTCGAACCCGCAACCTTTGCGTCGCAGGCAGGCTCTCGCCCGCTGCGCCACAGAGGTCGTCAAGGGGAGGGGAAGTACCTATGTTTTGCGTATAGGTGATGGTTACCACTTAACATCAGGTGGGCCATCTGCTTGTTCCATCAGCTAGTTGTATAAAAAAAAACTACCTACCTATCTCCACATAACGTTAAACATTCTTGATCGAAGCGCAAAAGATTTAATTTTGTTCTATTTCTAACTAGGTAGGTAAGAGTAGTAGAGCTCTTTGTGTGGCTCGTCCGGGGAAGTACCTACTACCACCACGCCTTTTTCTGCCGCCAAGCAGCAACGCTGTCTCGGTTTGACGAGTGAGGTTGCCGGTGTAATTACAGACACATGAGGCATAACATCTGTATGCATCAAGTTGATGGACGCAGGAGCAAAGGGCACGTTTATATCGACCGTGACTTTCGATTCAATGCTTTGTCATAGGTGATGGTTACCACTTAGCATCAGGTGGGCCATCTGCTTGTTCCGGCAAAAATAAAAAAAAGCGTTTATTACCATAAACTTAAAAATGTTTTCCCATTACCCAAAGGTTGAGTACCTACCTAGCAGATAGATAATGCCAGCCAGCATTAAACTCGCCTAGGTAGGTACCTATATAAGTTTTATTTGTGCAATAAAGAATTTTCAATTTTTCTATCTATCTAAACCTTGTTATTGATATCAGCAAGTTGTATTCAAAAAAATCTAACGCCTAGATCCACCTAGGTTTTAAGAAATTTTAAAATTTGTGACTTCTTCTTCTTGTCGTGTCACTAATTTCTTTCGAAACAGTGTGGTGAAAGGATTTCAAGCACTGAAATGTGATTGACTGTCTGTGTAGCTCGTTCCACACTAGGCATTGCCCGTATCGTGTAGGAGATTCTCTATAGAATATGATTTTATTTTGTAATAATCATTGTCTTCTTGCATTTTCAGAGCTATAAGAAGGGTTAAATCGACGCGACGTGCTGACTAAAAAGGTGTGGCCAAATGCAGTCCTCAGCACTTTCAACCTTACTAGGTAAGAAAATGTAGGTACTTTAAAAATCCAGCTCCACGACAGAGATACCCCGTTCATATCTCGTAGTACCAAATACCACCAAAAAATTCTTTGAGTGTCTAAGAGGGGTAGTCAGAGCCTCAGAGGTACGTCCAAATATAACATTTGCTACATCCACGGGTTGAAAGCCCTTCACCGCTAGTAAAATTCAAACTGGTTTCCCTGAGAGATGTTTATAAATTCATCATTTGAGAGCACTGCCGTGGCTTACAAAAATTTTACAACGAAAAGAGAAACAGCACGCGTTTAGATTCGAACCAACGACCTTAGGGTTAGAATGCGAGATCGCTCTAGCAGACCACCGGTGCTCTACTTCAAATTTATTTTATACTAGCGATCCGCCCGCGCGCCCTGCTTCGCACGGGTGCACATATCATGCATGTATTATACATGTAAACCTTCCTCTTGAATCACTCTCTATCTATAAAAAAAACCGCATCAAAATCCGTTGCGTAGTTTTAAAGATTTAAGCATACGTAGGGACATGGGGACATAGGGACAGAGAAAGCGACTTTGTTTTATACTATGTAGAGATAGTGATAACTAGCTGATGGAACAAGCAGATGTCCCTCCTGATGTTAAGTGGGAACCACCTATAACAAAGCATTGCCTCGTAAGTCACGCACGATAGGAACGTGCCCTGCGTCCATCAACTAAAGGCATACAGATTTTCAGCCTCATCCTGTAGTTACACGGCGACCACACTGTTCAAACCGAAACACAGCGTTGCTGCTTGGCGGCAGAAAAAGCCGTGGTGGTAGTACTTCCCCGGACGAGCCCTTCACAGAGAGCTCTACTCTTTTATAATTTAACCTTCACAATATTTCAGAATGATCAAGAACGCAGTATGAACTCTACAATGTACACCAAAGTAGTGACCGTAATTTATCGTGAGCAACCAATAGATATTATGCTCATTACTTTGGATATATTGTTAGAACTCTCTTCGGCAGCAGTAGAAAATGAAGAGAAGAAAAGAGTAGTAGACGGTAGAAGAACGCGGCCGCTGTTCTCCTCAAAATTAAAATTTAAACAGCTTCAAGACTTTGATATCCTCTTCTAAGAGGGGCTGTTAGAGGTACGTCCAAATAGGCACAAACGCACATTTTGTAGTTGTTAGGTAGTCCATACATGACAGGTCGCAAGTCCAGCACCGCTGTTAGACAAAGGTTTCCTCATTGTTTCTCTTTACCGAAAGAGTACTCGCATTGAGCAGAAAAATCCATTGGTGCGCGACTAGATTCGAACCCATGACCTTACGATCAGCAGGCGTGCTTACTCCCACTAAACCAATGGTGTTTTTTAAACTTTTGCGATCATAACACATAATTAATTTGAAATATTACACGGGTATTTATCGCGTTTTACCTTTAATAATTTCCCGACGTTTCGGCTATGTTGCAAAAGCCGTGGTGCTATGCTATGCTATATATATATACCAATGGTGTTCTATCTTATATACACCGAACCTTAATGGTTCAGTGTATATGTAAGTTAGAACACCGTGGGTATCGGAACAAGCTGTAAGTTTGTTGCCTGTACATTTGGCTGAACAAGAATTCATACATCTTCGGAACTTACCAGTAGTCCGATTAATAAGACAAGTGCGATCACTCCAATCGTGCTGACCGCTATGGCTATCGCAGCACCCGAGCCCGCTTCCTCAGGACCTCTAGGCGCAGACTCTGTCGTCACTTCACCAGCATAGCTTGTCAGGTCTTCCAACTCATTCCCTGGCTTCGTCGCATCTGTCGTTGACTCGTCCATCTCTGTCATAGTCGTTGTCTCTTTCATTAGCTCGGTGGTATCTTTCTGTACAGCTGCTGTGGTCGGCGATGACGTAGTTTCAGGTTTTGCAGGCTCGTTAGTCTTTATTTCATAATTTATCTCATTGCTGTGGCTGTTCTCTTCAGAAGTGCTTATGTCCGGTTCGCTAGAAGTCACTGTTTCAGTTGTTGGAGCTGTTATGAGCGTGGATTTGTCGGTGTTTATTTCTGTGACTACTTCTACAACTATTGAAGTCGTGTCTTCTGTTATTTCTGTGGTGGGTGCTGTTGGTGCTTCTGTGGTTACTTTTTCTGTTGTTGTTGGAATTGGTGCCGTCGATAATGCAATAGTAGTCTCTGTAGTTTCTGCAACAGTTGGTTGAACAGTGACTGTAGTAGTCTGCACAATACTTTCTGTCGTTTCAGAGGTTTTTTCCGTAACATTAGCTATGATTTGAGACGAAACTTCTAGAACGGGTGTAGTGTCAGGAATTATAGTAGTAGTTTCTTCAACTTGTGTAGTCGTCATATACCTAGGCCTATATGTTGTTATCGGACTATCCATTATAGTTGTTGCCTTTGTTCTGGTTGGCACGATAGAATGCCATGAGCTTTCTGTGGTGGTTTCAACGGTTTCCGTAACTTCTTCGGCAGCCTCTGTTGGAACATAAGAAAACCTTCTTGTTGTAATTTCATAATCGGTTGTTACTTCAGATTTTTCATCTGTAACGGTCTGGTTGACTTCGGTGCTAGCTACTGTTTCATCTTGCGGTGTCGTAATGTCAGCTGGTAGTTTTGTTATCGATTCGAAACCGGTTGATCTGTTAGCGTCAACTGGTGGAATAGTTTCATTGCTTATCTCATTTTTATCAGTCGTCGTTGCTGTTTCTACTGTAGCTGGTACCCAGAGAGGTTTTACTTCTTTCGATTTGATTTCCGCTTCAAGCGTGTTGTCCTTTGCAGCTTCAGTCGTCACTGGCTCAGCGCTGCTTTGAAGAGATATCTTGCTCTCAGCTGGTAACGTCTCTTTGTTCTCCACAGTAGGTTTTATTCCATCGCTTGGCGATGTGGGAGTGTACACCGGCTGCCACGACAATTTGTTTTGGTCCACCTCTGTAACCTTCTTTGTAATGATATCGTTGCTGATAGGACTGCCAGTCGACGTTGTTGTCGGCTCCATGGTTGTTTCTTTTTTGTCTGGAATTAAAAAAAACTTTTTATATCCACAGCAATTTTATACCATCTGTAATATGTAATACCTACCTTCTTTTACATATTATTTTTCTCAATCACTTTATTTTTGTGAAAGACATAAAATAAGAGTGAACTAGTTACTAACCTTTTACTTCTCCGACCATTTGCAGTTCATTCTCCGTCACATTAACTATTGGGCTCGGCAGCGATGGTGGACTTATCATCGATGCCAAAGCCCACGCCGTTGAAGGTATCTCCAGATATCCTAGATCCGACTCAACTTCAGTAGACGACTCAGTCGTTGCTTTGAACCTCATAGACCCTCGTTTTCTCAGGGACGGTATGGTATTATCAGTCACGAACTGAGAGTGGACCACCTTACTTGTTCCGCCAACATCAGTTTGCAATACAGGATCTATTTCAGAGGATGATACTGTCGTTAGAGTTGTCTTGTTCGACTCAACAGGTTTAGAAGTCGTTAACTTACTTTTGATGCTGAAATGTTCAGAGTATATCGTTCTAGGACTTGTAGGCTTAGTGAATACTCTGGTTACATTTCGTCTTGGAGACATCCAAACTGGCTTGGTTTTTGGAGTTGTGTAATGAAACTTTCGAGTTTGAGGTCGCACAGTAAACGTCCCTTCTGGTTTGGGTGTCACACTATTTGGAGATTCTTTGCTTCCAGTGAGGTTCAAACGCTTTGAGTAACTTCTATTCCTATGGTTCGAAAATTGTTTCTTTATTCTTTCCGTTGTTGAAATAGAGTTTTGTGTTGAAATCGGATAAGTATTCAGCGAGCCGAAATATGGATTATTGCTAGAGACTGGCAAGTAATTTGACGATAGTGTAGATAGTACTTCTGGTTTCTTTTCAACGATTGTTGGTATTGTTGTTTCAATAACTATCGGAGTTTTCGTCACTTTCAAGTCTTCTTTTTCATCATCTTTAGAAGGACTGACTGTAGTTTCTGCCGGTGAAGATTCGTCACAGTCGTCGTCATTAGAGTGATTCATTATGTATGTCTCGGTAGATAGTACGGACATCTCATAGTAAATACTCGTACCGTGCACGTCTGATAACACTTTGTTGGTGCTATCAGCTCCTTCATTGTCCGATAATCGGATTTCTTTGGTATTTTTAATAAATACTGACGACCTGTTACTGGGTGTATTGTTACTCAGTCTTTCAAGACCAATATTTTCTTTAATTATTTTATGAACATTAGTTACATTAGACGGTGGAGATTTAGCTTTAATAGAGTCTAATTTTTTTATAATACTAGAGGAGATCTTATGATACTTCTTGTCGAAGAAATCATTTTTAGGAGTTGTCAGTTCAGAATCGAAGTCGAAAAAGCTAGATTTAAACGGTTCTGTGTCTTCTTTGAAATTGTAGGAGTCTTCTTTTGAATAGTTTGGGAAATCGTAAGATGGAGTTTTGCTATGTTTCTTTACTTTATTATTTGAGCTATCATTCTCAGAGTCTTGACTGAAATCGTGGTCGTCATCAAAACTGGGTATAGTATAAAAGTTGTCACTGAATTTGTCTGAGGTAAACTTTTCGAACGAGTCATCCTCATCATCATCATCTTTATCTTTGTTACTAGGAGTAGATTTTACCGATACTGGAGTTGTTGATATAGTCGGCATTTTAGTTTTCTTATAATTTCTCATGCTGTCTATTATTTGAGCTGGTTTCTTTACTTCGGGTGTCGGTGTTATAATGACTAGCGTCGCTGTTTCAGTAGAGCTAGTACCTCTATTCCTTTTTGGGCTACTGGTAACTGTTTTGGCACGTGGCCCAAATTTGACCCTTCCTCTGTCTTTATACTTTGCGTTCTTTTCCGTGTGTTCTTCTGATGTTGATTCTTTAGAGGTCAGTTCGTTGAGCGCTATATCAGGAGTTTTCGGTTTGTTCCTGGATTGCCACGAGGAGTTGCTCTTGTATCGAGAGGCTCGATCTTCCTTGACTGTGGTCGGTGTGGTCTCGTTGGGCAGTGCTACTGCCTCCACTGGTACGTTGCATAGAAGTAGTAAGTTTACTACTATTGCTGCACCTGAAATTAGTAAAACATATTATTATATTTTATTGTAAGCTGCGGTGAAATAAATCATCATTATGTAATGTTTAGACGTCTCTCTGACTACGCCATTCTCAAAGTCTGAGTAGCTAGTAACATAAAGTATGAAAGGAAAAGGGAAAGTTACCGTGGGTCATTACAGTCGGAGGAAAATATGAAAGGAAAGCACAGGAAAATCAACAATTCGTCTCTTGATAAAGTTTCCATATTTCATAAATTTTTAAATCGAATCGATAAGCACTAACTGTCACATTCAAGGAAAGTAGAAAGTTATGTAATCCGCTCCTGTGCAGATACAGGTTTTTTTACGTACTTGCTCACTGAACAAGCAGTTGGCCACCTGATGTTAAGTGGTTACTATCACCTATATCAAAGCATTGTCTCGCAAGTGCCCTACGATGCACTGCCTTACAATCCATCAACCTCTGTCTGTAATTTCAACGGTGACCCACACTTCTCAAACCGAAACACAGGAACGCTGCTTGGCGGTAGGTAGAAATCGGCATTAGTAATTCCCCGGATTAGCCCTTCACAAAGAGCTCAACTATTCTTATTTTATTTCGCAGTAACTTTAAATATTTCTCTGAGTGTGACAGTTAGTACTGTAACTGTTAAAACAAAGGGTTACTTACATAAGCATATTCTCACTGGGGACTCCATGACTATTTCATTATTTCGGTTTGATACAGAGATTCCTTGCTTCACCTCGAACCTCGCATGGTTTCAGACCTGAAAATTAAAACATAAAACTGTATTACAAAACTTTCTTGTTATCTACATTAATCTAGTTTTTTATAGGCCTTCATCATGATTATACCGTGCCAGTTCCACACGACCAAGACTAGAAGAATAGGCAAGAAACGAATGACTTGGTGACTTTTATTTGGTACTAGCTGGTACCCGCAACTTCGTCTGCGTACTTTTAATCTCTTCATCTCTTTTTTTCGCAATAAAAGGTAGCCTATGTTCTTTCTCAGGGTCTAAAGATTGTCTGTGCCAAATTTCATCAAAATCGGTTGAGAGGTTTAAGCGGGAAAGCGTAACAGACAGACAGACAGACAGAGTTACTTTCGCATTTATAATATTAGTTGGGATGATTGCTAAATAATAGGTACACAAAGATCATCATCATCATCCTATATGATTCGAATGGTGGAGTCTAATGAGGCATCCTCCATATTTGTCAGGGATTGGAAATAGGCAAAAAAACACAAATCCGAAAAACTTTTTTTTATTTCTAGAGAAGTTCTAAAGGGTATTGTTAAGTCGCAGATAAATGTTAAACAATTACTGTCGCTCGTATAACTGAACGAACCTTTGTAAATTCTCCAAAACATAGTCCTTTGCAATTTTTCTTTATCCTATATTGAAGTTACACAGTAAAATTAAGAAATCAACTTACTTAGGTAAGTGCAAAGAGAAAAAAAACATACATTCAGTAATTCTTCTTTTTTAATAAAAGTAGATATCCTGTTTGACGGTTGTCAGACTTTTAAGGCGAAGACTGAAGGTATGTTTGTTTGGTAGTGATTTTTTTATAAATGTGTTTAGTGATTTTGCGCGAGCAAGAGGTTTTTAGCTCTTGTCATCGCCTTAAGGAAAAAGTTTACCCAGTCGCTCATGACATGACCCACATAGATAATTATCATGAGCTAGTAATCACCAAACTTGGACGTGAATTAGCGCCACGAAGCACACAAAGAGGCATTCGTAGTGGGATTAGTGAGTCACTCCAGCGCATGCAGACCGAGAGATACATTTTGTTTAGAAAGTTTCAAATTTTTATCAATAAAACTGCCAAGGCTTTGAAATCTAATATAATTCAAAGATCATGCGAGTATTTCGTCCCAAAAGTTTCTATCGTTTTCGTTATTTTACGTTAAAAACTTCAGAATACCTTAAAAAAAGTTCTAGTCAACTAAGATATCGGATTGGATATCTCCCGTGCCTAGGAATCATAGTTTCAAAGAGTATCGTTATAAAGTCTTGTCTAAAATGTAGATTGACTACGCAGAATCAATTTCCGTCAATTATTTTATAAGTAACTATTTTGACTCCAAATGACTGCGTTCACGCTAACTATTGATTTCAAAACAAATGGAAAGCTATTAAACAATTAGATACACGAATTAGTGGACAAGGGAACGCAGTCTTTACGTCAGACACAATTAAAAGTAATAGTCGTTGTTTTATGATTTTACAAGTTTTTTGGTATCCGAAATACGACACAGAACCTTTTAGAGCTACTTACCTTTTTACGTTTTTTATAGTCCTAGTTTAGATTTTTTTTAATATCGGTCTATCCAAGGAATTTGAATACTAGGGTCTATCTGTCTTGTACCTGTCATTTTACTAGAAAAAGGTTTGAATAGCTTGATTATTATTAAATTTAATATAACTCAGAAGAACTTTACAGTCCACCTATAATGAGTTCAACAATTTCCAACAACACGTTCTTGCACATGTGATTCAACTGAATTCAGACGTTTAATTAATTGAAAACTTTTGATTTTACCACTAAATTTAAACCATTGAAACAAATAGTTTCAAAGTACAGGAATTTTAAGTAAAAATAAATAAATAATGCTGGACAATCCACACAGCACTATCTAGCCCCAAAGTAAGCTACTCAAAGCTTGTGTTATGGGTACTAGATGACTGATATATTTAATACATTATATACTTAAATAGATATTTTTTATTATACATAAACACCCAGACCAACGGAACAAATTTCTAAGTAGGTAGCTTACTTGGCAAAAAGATTATAAAGAAAACGCTAGGAGCTGTGTGCCTTGCCTGTTCTTCCACGCGAGTAACTGGCGATGGCGGTAAATTGCCAATAGGTAGTCAATAAAACGCTTCAAAGTGGTCCTTGGGTTTGATGATGATGATGATGATGATGATGAGACCGTGTTGATTTGACCTAACTAAAATATTGCAAGATGATGTAAGAGTAGTAGAGCTCTTTGTGAAGGGCTCGTCCGGGGAAGTACTACCACCACGCCTTTTTCTGCCGCCAAGCAGCAACGCTGTGTTTCGGTTTGAAGAGTGTGGTCGCCGGTGTAATTACAGGCACATGAGGCTTAACATCTGTATGCCTCAAGTTGATGGACGCAGGGCAGTGCATCGTAGGGCACGTTCCTATTGTGCGTGACCTACGGGGCAATGTTTTGTTTATAGGTGATGGTTACCACTTAACATCAGGTGGGCCATCTGCTTGTTACATCAGCTAGTTGTATAAAAAAAAAAAAATCGAGCACCAATACGGTATGTAGTTAAAATGTTTTTGAGGGAAATCGTTTTTCTGATGCCTGCTTCGCATGAGTTAGGTATATTTTATTACTACCTTAGCGTGTGTGAATAGGTCTTTTGAAAATATTACAAAGTTTCTAAAACGTACTATATTTTATTTTACTACAAAGATCCGTTTCAAAACTATATTTGTGAAATAGCTTCACTCGCATATTTCAAGATATAAAATAATTGTCTTACCAAAAAGTTTTTAGGTTTTTGTATTAAATCTAACTTATATATTAACCATACGTTATCATTTCCAGAAGAATCCGGTTCTTCTGAAAGTTTTGTGGAAAAATATCAAACATTATACGTTAATTTTTTAATTTAAATTACTTTTTCAAATTTTTTTTTGAAAATGGCCACAGCTGTAATGTTGTTATCCTACTAATATTATAATCGTGAAAGTTTGTAAGTATGGACGGATGGATGTTTTTTACTCTTTCACGCCGGAACGGCTGAACGGATCTGGATGAAACTTGGCAGAGGGGTAGATTATAGTCTGAATAAGCACATTAGGCTACTTTTTATTCCGTGGGAATACCGGGATTAAAATCTGTGCGGGTGAAACCGCGGGGCACAACTAATATAAAATAAAATTTCAAAGTTACCTAATGGTAATATAGTCAAAGTCAAAGTCAAAATATGTTTATTCAATAAAATCACAAGGACCATCTTGAACCGTCTTAAAACTAGGTGACTCTAGTGCCAGTTCCACGCGACCAACACCGAGAAGAACAGGCAACAAACTCGGCTTGGTATCTATCGCTCTTTTATATATAAAATGTTAAAGTTAATAATGTACCCACTAGGAATTACTAAAAGCTGGGTAACCCCTCCTCATTCTTCATGTCGTTTAAATGCAATTCTCGGTATCTTTTTAATGGAAATCTAAGCGTTTCTAGGTCACTACTACAGTTTATATTTATTCTAAGCAGCGTTACAAGCAATTTGCTGTAATACTGTCAGTCTGTCACACAGTTATAGGTACGTGTGCATGACTGTAAAATTGAGATGAACGGGACTGGTGATATTTTATTCATTTAGATAAGTCCTGTCTGTCGCAATGTAATATTTAAATAAAATTAAATGTACGTACATAATAAATATCTGTGAATAAAATAAATAAATATTTTATGTATAGATAACACATGACAGCTTTTTTTTCAGATCTTTCAAAGTGGTACTTGCGATCGAATTGAATATAATTAAAAAAATACATAATAACCCCTTGATTCAATTCTTCTTCTTCGTAGAGTTCGATTCCCATCAAAGGAAACCTTTTGTTCGGTGTCTGGGAATGTATAAATAAATAAAATAAATAATGCTGGACAATCCACACAGCACTATCTAGCCCCAAAGTAAGCTATTCAAAGCTTGTGTTATGGGTACTAGATAACTGATATATTTAATACATTATATACTTACATAGATAGATATTTTTTATTATACATAGAGAACACCCAGACCATCGGAACAAATTTCTGCAGATCGTACACAAATTTGTTCCAAGGCGGGAATCGAACCCGCAACCTCTTGCGTCGCAGGCAGGCTCTCGCCCGCTGCGCCACAGAGGTCGGTGGTCGCCAGAGAGGTGTATGTAGTTACTATTATCCTGAAACTGAAACAGCTTCACGACTTTCATCCCCAGGTACGGTAGATATCCCCACAGTACTCCTAGAAGGTAGTTACCAATTACTAACTCCAGATTGTTTGAGGTCGTCTAACGGGGGTAGTCAGAGGTACGTCCAATCCAAACAATACATTTGGCACATACCCACATGTGCAGTAGTTATTATTCCATACGTGACAGGTTGCAAGCCCATCACCGCTGGTGACTGATTTTATATCAGCCATTTGTTATAATTCTGTGACACTGCGCCCGCGCAATCGTAATGCCATCCTAGTGATGTAACTGCTCTCGATCCATCGATAATGACCTCGATTCCCGATGGAGACGAGTTATTCAATTTGTGTTCGATTGGAATTGAATAAATCAATTCATTTCATGCAGTTGTTATATTATTTGTGTTCGTCGATTTATTATGAAATCGCTGAACGTACAGTATTAATTAGATTGCTATTAACACACACTATGCGTAAAGGCTCACAGCTATGTAGCTCTGCCTTCTGCGCCGTAGGCCCTGGGTTCGATCCCCACTGGTTCCCATAAAAAACCAGCTATGCTATGTTCTGAGGTTCTTTGACGAAATTTTAATATATTCATTGTATTCTAAAAAAACAACAAAGCTTGGTCTCGGTGACTTTACGCGCGTCAAATTGGACCTAAATACGATGAACCCCCCCCCCCCCCGTCGATACTGGCAAGTATTGCACTGCATCAAAGCATTGGTCACAGTCGGCCAAAATCTTTAATTGCCTCGAAATTATCATTTCCAAGTTTAACTTGAGCATAAGCCGTAAAACTAGAATTGCTAAATCCGACAAAAAATGACCTATGTTTTGATTGGCTAGGCATTTTCTCTCGTGGAGTAACTTAGAAACCTATTTCCAAAACAATATATAGAATAACGTCATTCTGTTATTTTGAAAACACTTTTAATTTTCTTTGTAAATAACCCGAATATTATTTATTTTTAATGTTTGCTGGCAGAGAACTCTGAACTTTCGCTTTTCAGTCTTAAACATAACTTAAATCTCTTACATTTTGCAGTAGTTGGTATTCCAGACGTGACAGGTAGCCAGCCCATCACCGTTGCTAGAGTACTAGCTGAATTCCTTACGGTGTTTTCCTTCACCGTTTCAGATGTCATCAATTAATAACTAAGCAACTCTTCCGCGCTCTGTTTCACCCAAATAGCGTTCTCACTTTCGTAGGCGCCGAAATAACAGATGCAGCGAAAGTGGTAGGTAAGAGTTGATAATAGGTACATAGATACTCCGTAATAAGAATAACTTCCGTAGTCAGATGGTAATCTTCTGATATCGTAATTATTATTCATCTAGCATTATCGTTATCAGCCACCTGAAGAAGCTCACGGGACAATAACCTCATCCGTAAAGAAAGAAAGAAAGAAAATACATTTATTTGACACACATAAGTACATACAGAAAAAAAAGAAATGAAGAAATACAGAACGGACAGGAAACTACAATAGGTAGGTATAAAACATATTACTTACAATAGAAGAAAAAAAACATACACAAAGAAAAACAATGTCTGTGGCCAGTCCCGTCCCGTTCAGAGTGTGCGTAGGTACGTACTGTATGCCAAAAATGCCCTAACTAAGCTTTCGCTGCTTAGCAAAGTTGGTACCTAGGTAGCCAACCTTGCCAAGCCGTACATTATGGATGCAACGGATCGCACGTTTTGAAGATATGAAATGTAGTTATGAAAACCAAAAATTTATCAAATTTTACGAGGGAAAACTTGTAATCTTAATTATATTTTTGCCCGTTCAGCTTAGTTCTTCCCACGTTCTTCCATTCCTTGGTTCGTAGCGATACAAAACCAATTTATTTTATTTTATCTTTCTGTAACTAGTAGCTAGTGATCAACTATTTTAGACATTTTATGCGTAGATTTATTCGCTAAAAGAACACATATACACTTAAAGAACATTAAAGAATGATAAAGAAATATTATAAATTAAGTTACTGTTAGTTTTTTTGTCTGTTTTTTTGTCAAATAAATAAATTATTATTAAAATATAATTAGCTAAAAATAAAATAATAAACATGAGATTACGTATATAGGGTAGCTATTATGTAACGAATTTAAAGCAAATAATGCATTTGTTATTAATCATTTTACCAGTTTATAAACCTACCTTGGTTTGTAAACTGTTAAAATGATTCATGCCGTTTCTCGTACAATGTCGTTATCGTATGACAAAATTCCAAACATAATCATGTAGCTACGACAAAGTCAGTCGGTCAAAAGTGGGCGTATTGATTTAAATGTAACCTGAGAAGGTAATATTTTATTTAAATTGTATTAACCAGGGGGCTGGTGAGTTAATAAGAGCAGCGTTTCTCTAGTGGGAGTGAACTCGCCTTCCGATCGTAATAAATAAATAAATAATGCTGCACAATCCACACAGCACTATCTAGCCCCAAAGTAAGCTACTAAAGCTTGTGTTATGGGTACTAGATAACTGATACATTTAATACATTATATAATTACATAAATAGATAAATTTTTTTTATTATACATAGAAAACACCCAGACCAATGAACAAATTTCTGCAGATCGGGCACAAATTTGTTCCGAGGCGGGAATCGAACCCGCAACCTCTGCGTCGCAGGCGGACTCTCGCCCGCTGCGCCACTGAGGTCGTCGAAGTCATAGGTTCGAATTTGGTTGCGCACCGATGGATTTTTCCTATCGAAAAATCAATCTGCACCATGCCAGGGGCATTAAACGGAGAAAGAAAACGTCACGAGAAATCCATTATTATTCTTACAGCGGCGATGGGCTTGCAACCTGTCACATATTTAATACCAACTATTTTACGAAGTGGTTTGTTCCAAATCTGATATTTGGACATGGACATATCTCTGATCCCCTTGTATATCCTCAAAGAATCTTGTTTTTTTATGCTTATACGTAGCAGTTTATTCCAATTGGTACTTGGTTGGATTTGATATCTAACGTGCCTGGGGATAAAAGTCGAAAAGCTGTTTTGTTTAAACAGTACCAAGACTATCTTTCGCCGTAGTTATGTTACATCAACCGGCTTGAACCTATACACACCAAAAAGAAAGAGGACAACAACAAATAAACGCGTAAGTATTTGGATTGCGTAAGTCACTTTATTCAATTCAACGTTTCCTTATTAGGTCTGTAACTCGTACTAAACCATGCTCCACGCTTCATTGTCAACACTTTCCCTTCTATTATGTAGTACAACTTAAACCTCTGAAATGTGAATATTTTAGAAGTTATTTCTATAAACGAGCCAAGTGCTGTAATTTTTACGCATTGTTTTGTTAATTTTATTATGCAGTGAAACAACAAATGGTCTGAATTCACATAAATCTCAAATACTTAGTCTCTGAAATCAAGATCGTAAAGTATTTTACGACTCATTTAATTTACATTTTTTATATGTGTTACGTTACTAATAAATAATAATAAATGTTCAAACCTTTTACTGATCTATGCCAAAGATGTTTGTCCAGCAAGGGTCAATTAAGTTGTCAGCTTCGGGCCCAAATACCCAGCCCAGGCCAGTTTTTAACATTCTGTCCACCAATTTTACGTTCAACTTAACTTTGTTGGATTAGCAATTAGCTACATGGTTTTTAATTCTCTTGTAAGTGTTTGTTACTCTGTTTGTTGTAAATTCGAACTTTAGTCAGAAGTAAACGAAAACATTAAAAAACGTAGCAAACAGAGGAATTGGGCCGATTCCATTCCTACGCAATTGATAGGGTCAGATCAATTGCGATGCGTATCTGTCTGCCACGGGTATTGACCGAAACATTTTCAATTTTCGTGTTGCGTTGGGTTTATTTTAATACGACGAAAATGCGTGAAAAATGTGAGAATAATAATGATTCAAAATATGCGACAAAAAAAAATTTAAGGTACCCCTACTCGCATTAAATACCTACTAGGTAGAAAGGAAGATAGGAACATGATAATATTTTGGGTGATTTTTTTCTTTTTTTTTATGTTTCTTGGAAATTTTACACAACGACACTCAGTTAAAATCAAAGTCAAAATGTATTTATTCAGTGGAAACACAAGGATGACTTTAAAGAAACCTACAAATATCATAATTCTATAGTTAACAAAAGAAATTTTGACCAATTCTGTGATGACCGCCGTCAACCCAGTTATAAGATTAACGAGGACGATAGAGACTATTGTCGAATGAATGCGTGACCTTAATGTGGCCTATGTGCCTTGACAAAGGACCTACGCACGTAGTTGATCGTGCAAAGTACGTGCCATTGAAAATGAGTCGTTTTCTTTGATTACGCAATGGAATAAGAGCATTATTATAAGTACCTATTACAATTTTGTGAAATCCCACAGATTACACCAGAAAGTCAAAACAGCTGTCTATTCTTCTAGACTTTGGCCGTGAGTAACTGCGGTAGATTCATCACGAGACTTCGCTTAGTGTTCCTTATGATTGATGAATTATAGGTCCTGTTTCGATTTGTATTTTTTGTTTATTTATTGTTTACACATGTTTAATATTAAGTACCATAAAATGTTTACAATTCGTAAATTTCACGTTTACAAAAAACATTTACCCCAAAGTCTATTGCACAGTCTATTGCATTGCGATTTTTTGAAAAAAATAATTTGAATTGCCGCTCAAAAACTAATTGAACTTTTCAACATTTCATATTTTTATGATCATTGAGTTTTTGCCATGAAATGTGCATCCATGAAAGAAACAAGGCGCCTATTTCATGGAGTTGCGTCAGATCACAACTGTACAACACCATAATTTCATTTTAAATGCATTACAAAATCTAAAACATCGTGCATAATATAAAGTCGTTTAGAAACAATCCCAGAGTTTGGCAATAAGTTTCTAACATTTTAAATGTAGTTACAATGTAAATGCAACGTTGCTTATGGTTATTCAGACTATTTTAGACAAAAGAGGTAAATGGTATGTAGACTTATTTTTTTGTTAAAAACTCCAATTGAGAAAGCTGAGACAGATTCACGACTTTGATCACAGACACGGTAAATATCCTCTCATGCACCAAACACGGACTTCAGAGTCTCTGAGGAAGTTTGGGTCAGATGTACCTACCCTCCAACGACACTGACTAAACAAAAACACAGCAACGCTGCTTGGCGGCAGAAATAGGCATGGTAGTAGCATAGCCGTAGTAAGTATGAAGGTCGTGGCAAACCAGTACCCACCTACCACCTAATACAATATAACAAAAGTGTCAATAACTCTCCAGTTATTGGTAAAAGAAGAAAATATCTATCACGACACGACCACGGAGTGGGGTTAGGGTTCTCACGTTCATAACAAAAAACTAGCTTGTTCTTGCGGAGGCAGTGGGCATGCCACCTGTCACGCATCAATTAAACGTCCAAAAGCGAGCATGTTCTTTTAAGGGTTCCGTACCCAAAGCGGGAACTCTATTACTAAGGCTCCGCTGTCTCTGTCTGTCTGTCCGTCCTCTGTCACCAGGCTGTAAATATCATGAACCATGATAGCTATAGACAGTTGAAATTCAGGTCAGTCAGGCAGGCCATCTTGTTATCAATTAATTGTTTAGAAAAACGGTCAACCAGCAGAACTGTTACGTAATGGTGTGCAAGTACCAACTGATTCAGTCCTGTCCATCCCAAGATTCCCTGGAACAGATCACTGTGAGCAATAAGGCCCCTTGAGGCACTTATTTAAGATGCCCATCAGAAATGTTTCAATTTGATTCTTGTGATTCAATCGAATAAATACATTTTAACTTCAACCTTGATTTATTACTACGATTGATAATTTTTAAATGAAAACTGTGTATCCCACACTACTTATTATGTCATCTATCATGTCCGCACCCTAATTATCTCCTTGATAATCGTAATCGGCACAGATGAGAGAAATATAATGTAGTACTAGTTGCGCCCCGCCGCGGTTTCACCCGCGCAGATTAAATCCCGGTATTCCCACGAGATAAAAGTAGTCTATGTGCTATTCCAGACTATAATCTATCTCTCTGCCAAGTTTCATACAGATCCGTTGAGCCGTTCCGGCGTGAAAGAGTAACAAACATCCATCCATCCATACTTACAAACTTTCGCGTTTATAATAGTAGTAGGATCGTAATGTCACAGATGAACTTAATATGCAGTACAGAAAGTTTGACACTTGAAACCCAGATAATCGTCATGGTAATGGGTAAAATAAGGCCCCAGACGAAGCTCTACTCCCTACTCTCGCATACACTTATAAGTTTACAGATTTGACGATAAGTATCGTCAAAGGTTTTGTCATTAAAAAGAATATAAAAAGTCTGGCAGCCCTAGCTGGTCGTCTGCGCGTGAGTCGCGGTCCAGCGCGCTCCTCGCTTTCTCCTGGACCATTCCTCTGCTGCACGACATGCACCGTGTCTTGCACTGCGCTGCCACACATTCAAACTCCATGCTCTCTACTGTACCTAGCCAGAATCTAAATCAAAAAAATAAATAAATAAATAAAATAAATAAACAAAACGGTCTTTAATCAGGGGCATTATTCTCTATGACAATAGGAGATTCCTTGCCCCAAACCGTGAATCGTCAAACTTGATGTTGGGCTTTATTCTTTAGGACATAGGAGATACTTTGCCCTGACCGTATGACACCGGCTGCCTTGTCTTACCTGTGATCGCGGTGCAAATGGTCATAGTGAATAAGGCTCCTGTACAAGCACAGCAGGGATCGCTTTGAAACGTCATCACTATCACTACATAGTATAAAACAAAGTCGCTTTCTCTGTCCCTATATCCCTATGTCCCTATGTATGCTTAAATCTTTAAAACTACGCAAAGGATTTTAATGCGGTTTTTTTATAGATGGAGTGATTCAAGAGGAAGGTTTATATGTATAATACAGGCATGATATAGCAGAAAAACAATGTGCACCCGTGCGAAGCAGGGGCGCGCGGGTGGGTGCGGCGGGTCGCTAGTATTGTATAGGCGAATCTACCGCCAGAAAAGGTACCTTCTACCGCGTCGTATTTTGTAGGGCTCGTCCGAGGAAGTACTACCACATTAGAGCACTGGTGGTCTAGTGGGAGTAACCTCGCCTTCTAATCGTAAGGTTGCAGGTTCGAATCCGCGGCCCGATTACGCTAATGTCTGGCTATCAAGATGACTTCCAGTTTAACATTTGATTCCCATCCATCCAAGGAACTTAGCATCCATCCAATTGCTATTATACTATGGGAATTAAATGCTCTCGTCAGAGAGTATTATATTTCTTAACCAATGTCAAACTTAAAGCCATCTCTATAGCCAGACATTAGCTTAATCGGGCCGCAGGTCGAGCACCAATGGATTTTTCCTAACTTATGTGTGCCATGACAGTGCTCTTAAACGATGAAGGAAAACATCCTGAGGAAACCGGCATGTCATAGAACCAAAAAAGTTCTATGACATGCGTCAAGTGCTCGAAAGAAGCCTTCTTGAGGCGCACTTTAAATCCTATCACCACACTGTTTCACAAGAAACTAGTAACACGATATGAAGAAGACTACCACCATGCTTTTATTGGCCGTCAAGCAGTGTATTTTGGTTTGAAGGGCGTGGTTGCTTGTGAAGTCACCAGCACGTGAGGCTTAACACCTGTATGCCTCATAGCGGGACACAGCAATTCAAACACAGTTAGAGATATCGTCTACTTTATTTATTAAGTGTTTTTTTTTACCTTATCGTTTAATTTCCATGCCTTATGATTATCTGAAACAAAACAAAAACTTCATGAATAAAAACTATAACTTTAGATAATCCCTTTTTGCAAGTGTTGCGAATAAAATAATATGTGGTATGTATATTTCGGCCGACCGAAAGCGCGATGGGTCGCTGGAAACACCTGGACCCGAGACGCCAAGGACGCCTGGCTTAGGGTTTTCAAAAAAATATAAAATAATAATTGGTTAAGTATGTACCAACTACTTAGTTATGTATGTACTAGTTGAGGTATGAATAATATAATTGTAATTCCAATCGAATAAATTGATTATACACGAACTAACGCCTAAAGGTGCGTTTACCTCTATCGCGTGATGACGAAATGTGTACATTCGGGACACTTACCCCATCATTAAACCAACCATACATCACCACTCAATAATGACCTACCCTACATCTATCGTGACGTTTTCATGGGGGTCTCGTTAAAGTTGACGAATGATTTATGCGATTTTTAACTCTATGTCGCGGGGGGAATGTTATATTTGCGTTAGCGCTGTGGCATGATAAACAAGCCCTGCTATATGGTCATCAGAGGTGATTGACCCACATATCAGAGGTGACGACCTCAGTGGCGCAGCGGGCGAGAGTCCGCCTGCGACGCAGAGGTTGCGGGTTCGATTCCCGCCTCGGAACAAATTTGTGTACGATCTGCAGAAATTTGTTCATTGGTCTGGGTGTTTTCTATGTATAATAAAAAATATCTATCTATGTAAGTATATAATGTATTAAATATATCAGTTATCTAGTACCCATAACACAAGCTTTAGTAGCTTACTTTGGGGCTAGATAGTGCTGTGTGGATTGTCCAGCATAATTTATTTATTTATTATTTATATCTAGAAAGCTTAGGTACTAACAATTTAAAAATAAAGTAGGTTTACTAGTGTCACTACCATTAGGTATTTAAAATGGTGTTTTTTTACTGTATGAATGTGTTCAGCTATAGACAGCAAACTTCGTAGAAGGTTAACTTATTGTATAAAAGTGGTATGGATGCGCTTATGACTGCCCCGCTTAGACTTGATAATTTTGTATGTCAGTACTGTATCTTTATTACTCTATTCACAGACACAAAATACATTATAAAACATTGTAAGTACCCAAAGGCTACGAGAGCTACGGCGTAGATTTACAGAAAAATTAAAAACCAAGTAATACATATATCTACTCCAATATAACATTTATTTTCGAGATGTGTATCATAACATAAATGAGAATTATCATGTGGGAGAAGTTATTTTGCAAATGAACTTTCCCAAGTGCTACGGTCTGCTACGGCGTAGCTTGTACTTTTGGTATCCTTTTGAAAACCTAAACAATGACTCTTCTATATTCCACACCTCAATGATGCTTATGGTTGAACACAGCATATCTTCATTTCCAAAGCATTTCAAACACTTGTGCTCTAAATAGCTTTGTCAACATAGTTGGGGAGCCAGTTTTAAATGACGAACAGCTGGAAGAAAGAACACATCGACCAGGTAGACAGACAGACGGCGTTGTAAAAATTACTTGAAGTCTTTGAATAGAAAATCTCTAAATATTTTTCTTCATGTATAAGGGAGGCCCATGTCCAGTGATCTTCTCAGGCCGCTGATGATGGAGATAAATAGCAAAATCATCAAAAAAACTGAAAACTGAAACAGTTTCTCGACTTTGCTCCCCAGGCACGGTAGATATCCCCTCAGATCGCTAAGTACCAAGTCATAACTGTAGATTATTTGATGACGTCTAAGGGGGGTAGTCAGGGGCATGTTACATTACATTCCCATATTTTACAATGTTCGGTATTCCATACATTATGCAAGCCCATATGGTGGGTTTAGACATCCTCAAAGAATCTGAAAATCGTACTAGTACCAAGAGATATCTCAGATATGGCTCAAATGATTTTCATGAATTTAGTATGCAGGGTGTTTCGGGGGCGATTAATCGATCTAGCTAGAATTCAGCAACCGAGCAAAACTCGGTCACCGAGATGGACAATAAAATGTGACACAAACTCTTGTCAACGGTGTACGCTTGCCGGGTACATACAATATTGAGTCGGTCATTGACTGAACACCACTAATAGCTATAGCATCAAAGATAATCACGTTAAATCATAAATTGAGCTATAAAATGCCGTGTCCACAATGTCACATCGCGTGTCCATAGGACGTACTATGAAACAAGTAATCTTTCGTTGGAAAACTAATGGTATGGACATTAAATAATGGTATTTACACAATTGTGAAGTTCCACACCTTCGTTTGCGTGGTTTTTTTATAGAAACCTCAAAATGTCACCCTATTGGATTATGATTTTGGACCATACCGACGATATACGACTTACGAGACAATGCTTTGCTATAGGTGATGGTTACCACTTAACATCAGGTGGGCTATCTGCTTGTTCCATCAGCTAGTTGTATAAAAAATGCTTCGTCGTGGTAACCAATCCACATAATATTTTATTCCCCAGGCGTTTGGTTTTATTATTGACTCCATGAGCTAATGGCCACCATTAGAAATAGAGGTCATAAAGACGCCGACCACCCTGCGGTTGGATGATATTGTGAGCTTGAGCAGCAACTGACTCAGGACCAGGGTACCGACCGCCACCTCTTAAAACTTTCTTGAAACGTCAATTTCGTACCGCCAGCTACCAAATATTACACGTCATTCATATAGCTGACTAGTTTTTTCATACTAGATGACGTTTCGTTGGCTTCATGTAACCCGTCAAATGCTTTAAGTTTAGATCGCCTATCGGCGGTGGCAGTTGGATAAAAATTAAGCGTGTATATTAGGATGCAGTTCAAGTTATGGTTTTAATAATTAAGCTACATAGAAAGGTTAGTCTCTTTTTTTAATGTGCGTCAGAGAACTACAAAAATGCAGCTATTACAAAAATACTTTGAAAGAGTAGAATCTAGGTCATAGATCATTATGCAAATGTACCTTACTTTTGATCAAGTTTCAAGTTTTGTTTACAATCGACGTTTTGCACCGCGCAAATCTTTACTTTAAATTAAAAATCTTTCAAGAAAAAACCGACTTCAAATACACTAATACCAAAAAAATACAGTCAAATTGATAACCTCCTCCTTATTTTGAAGTCGGTTAAACCTAAAAAAAGCTTCAGAGCAGAAAAAATCGCAAGACTCTTTCTGACTTTTACGAATGTTTTATTACAGTTTGTTCATGTTCATCATTGTTCATGTTTTAAACAGCCATGTTGAACACTGGCGTATGCCTACTCAAAAATAAAACGAATGCACAACAAACAAACATATCAAAGTTGACGAAACGATGGTACAGTACTGAGTAGTTTCCATGGTTGCGAAACGTACAGCACGCCCGATGTGCCAACCCGGTTCAAAGTGCTAGAACGTTCACTTCTAAAGGTTTACCGACGCTCAACTATAAATTGGCTCTTTGTGTGCTGAACTACCTACAAAATGTACCTATGTGTATGCTCTCAAGTATGAAGCTAAACAGGTAATATGCTTGCGTTATTTTTTATGCATGGACTTGTGGGCCCGTACCATCTTTTGAAGCATTCTTATTTCAATATTACTTTTATGTCAATGTCTTATGTCAACTGCATAGAGTCGGCTTTAAGATTAAAAAGTAATATTGAAATAAGAATGCTTCAAGAGATGGTGGTAAGAGCCCTGAAAGGTTTACTTTTTGTGGTTTACGTTTTTATTTGTGACGCTATTTTTCTCGTAACTATCACTTGTTATTATATCTGATGTAAGTGACCTATAATGCAAAGAGCTGTATAGCTTTGACAGCCTTCATAGCTCAGTTGTTAGTAGCTCTACCTTCTGCGCCGCAGGTCGTGGGTTCGATTCCCACTGAGAACATAGATGTAGAGAACATAGATTGTGTGATGAACATAGATGTTTGTTCCCTGTCTGGGTGTTATAAAAGTACGAATTTACAAAAAATAAGTTTTTAAGTAGTATATCAGCTGTCTGGTTCCGATACCACAAGCTTTGGCTTAGTTTGGGGCTAGATAGTGCTGTTTGAAAAGTCCACCAATATTTATTTAACTTACTTCTCTTCTTTCGTGGTCAATGCACAGAAAAAAAAGGAAATAAATAGGTATAGTTGTGTTTTCAGAATTTACTATACGAACGAAACCATTGGCTACGAAGCATTCCGTACGAATACATTCAAGGACTTCAGTCTAACAATAGCATAGGTGAGCGCAGTGCTCGAGATGGGCCGACCCTGGGGTCGATTCCGTGTTTGGCTTCCGTTCTACCGCCAACACCAACTACCTCTGAGTTCCGCTGATTATTTACAAACTAAGAATCACAAATAAGATGATAGATTTTAGTAAAATAAAATAAAAAATAAATAATGCTGGACAATTCATACAGCACCATCTAGCCCCAAAGTAATCTTCTCAAAGCTTGTGTTGGGGTACTAGAATGACTAGATAACTGACATATTTAATACATTATACACCTACATAGATAGATATATTTTTTTATGTAGAGTATAGAGGACACAGACCAACGGGACACTGCAGATCGTACACAAATTTGTTCAAAGGCGGGAATCGTACCCGCAACCTCTGCGTCGTAGGCGGACTCTCGCGTGCTGCGCCACTGAGGTCGTCAAAAATGCTTTAAAGAAGTTTAACTTGTTGAGTAAAGAACGTGTAATTTATTAAGTAGGTAAGTACAAATATTTACATAATATTATCTAAAACTACATAACGTAAGCTTTTCATAATACCTACTATGCTGCATAGTAAGCAATTGGTTAATAGACGTGAAATTGCTAAGTAGGTATGCAAATTCACCGAATCAGTACATCGCCCTTTTAGTCTACTTCTGTATTTTTTTATTTTGTAAGTCTTGCTGACTAAACTATAGTAGTATACCCCGAACTGAGATTTCGTGAAGCGACGCGAACGCTCCCAAAATATAAGTAAGTGGTAGTCAGAGACAAGTCCAAGACAATTATTTGTTTTTGTAAGTCTTGCTGACTAAACAAGCCCAATGTTCCACCTGAAAAAAACAAAACATCACCTAATCAAAGCATTGCCTCGCAAGTCCCACACGATAGGAACGTGCCCTACGATGCACTGCCCTGAGTCCATCAACTTACGGCAAACAGATGTGCCTGTAATTTCACCGACAAAAATAAATTATTATTATATATATATTTAACTACCTACTAGAATAGTATAGACTCATTTTTTTAAGTGGACTGTGAAGTCTTTATGAGTTATTTAATAAAGTTCTTTAAACCGAAAATAAATTAGGTACAAACAGAAACAGCGACGCTGCTTGGTAGTAGAAATGGTATGGTGGTATTTGACGAGCCACACAACAATGAGCTCTACTACTTATATTTATAAGGTTCCGTGCGCGGAATGGCACCTTTCCATGAAATTTACTCTTACTTACGTAGTAATACAGATAACTAACCTACACTAGAGATCACTTAAATAATCACTTCAATTGTCAGTGGTAATTAGGTGGTGATTGAGCGCAGCAATTTTATTCCGTAATCAACATTCACCCACGTGACCGCAGAATCGACAGTCCGGACCACCCTTAGTAGTCCGGAAGCCTAATTTATGTTTTTTAAACGACTCCCAAAAAGGAGGTGGTTCTGCGCTCATTAGCTTTGTATTTTTTTTTTATGTATGTTCATCGTTATTTTCGCCAGTTAATTTGTGTTTAAACCGATTTTAATAATTATTTCTAAGTTTGAAAGAGTAAGTAGGTACTATAGTTCCGAGGTGGTCCCATCATAAGTCAGGATCTGATGATGAAATCTCAAGGAAATTAAGGAAAACTAACTACTTACCTAACTAATAACTAAGCAAGGTATGACAATCTAAAAAGTCAATTTTGACCCACTTCCCAGTTTGCAATTGCGCAATCTGGTACTATTGAAGTTATCTGATGATGAAGGGTGGATAGTGGAACTCCTTGAAGTTCCGCTTGTGTGATATGACGAGTGGGAAAGCCATGTGAGTGAGGGCTCGTAATCGTGAATCCACTTATTAATACTCTTCGTGAAACTGTTGCCTACAGAATCGACACCCAGACATCACGAGACCAATCGACCGCGAGCTGCACACGCTTCACTGCCTTCTAAACATTTACAACATGAAACACTATTTAGTTAAGTAGGTATTCATTATGATGTATAAAATGTTACATAGCTTAATTAGGTCATTGAAAAATGAAAATAAAATTTTTCTTGAGAGTTAAGCGACGGAACAAGATAATTTTATAGATTGCCTACTAGCGACCCGCCCGCGCGCCCCTGCTTCGCACGGGTGCACATATCATGCATGAGTTATACATATAAACCTTCCTCTTGAATCACTCTATCTATTTAAAAAAACCGCATCAAAATCCGTTGCGTAGTTTTAAAGATTTAAGCATACATAGGGACATAGGAACAAAGGGACATAGGGATATAGGGACAGAGAAAGCATTATTTGATAAATAATCAGCTGTTACTACAAAAACTACATAACTTTCACTACTGAAAAAAGCTGACGGTTGGAAGAGACGGGAGCGCTGCTGGGTGAATTATTAAATTTTAAATTATACATAACCGATTATTTTTATTAATTTAAGCCTACCTAGGCACTTGTTTGCATACCTAATACTTACCCACCTACTATAATGACGGCAATATTATTTAAATTTAAGAGTATTCCACTTTCTTTCTCCGATAACTTTGGTCTATTACCCATAAAATAGCTTACATAACCATATTTTCTACTATTCCAATGGTATAATAGCACATAATTGAGATCATTTCGTAGGTATATAGCATGTAATTGAACGTCGGTCAACAGTTTTCATAGAAGAAAATAGTAGTGCGTGCAGAGAGAGAAATCAGCAATGCATATTTATATGTATCGCTTTCTCCCTCTCGTACGAGACGCTACAAATATGTACAAATGCACTTGTAAGAGTAGTAAGAATTTATATAAGTAATTCCACTTGGTAGACTACATCGTAGAGTAGGTACCTACATTTTAACGTGAAATTATATGTGACATTCGGGTATGTACCAAACATAGAGTGGTACCAAAGCTATACTTGGACGTTGGTACATTAGACCACCTCTTTTATACAAAAAATCCGGAGTTGTTTTATCTACCGTGCCTGGGGAACAAAGTCGTAAATCTTTTTTTATTTTTCCACGTGACACTGGTTTAAAAACCAGCAAGAGCATTTATACTTACCTACTTATTACAAAGTAACTTAAAAAGACGTGATTTTGGTACCCCAATCACTAGTAATACTGCTATTAGTTACTACATATTTGATTGGGGTACCAAAATCAGTAAAAAAATACATGTAATTTTTTTAACCACAACTTTTTTAAATTTCGAACCAATTTCAGTAGGTACAGAGTTCATGTTTTATTCGTTTTATGTTGTTTGAATAACAGAGTGAACTTATAATTACTAATGCAATTCAGAACTATGCAGAAGCAAAACATTATTTCAGTAGCAATTTCACGGTCAGGCACCACCAGAGAGTGGCTGCTCAAGGCTGCGCGGGCGCCGACACAAATCACTGTGTACGAATAAATGATTCGGCATTCTATTCTGGCTGACTTGTCTTGGAAATGCATAACTTGCAAAACGAATATTACGATACTCATAACGCTAGATTGAAAGGTTATTTATTGAACATTGAGCAAACTTGGGCTTACTCCCTAATTAAGTAATACGTTTTAGCCTATTTCGTACCACCTTATTATGAAATGAAAATGAAATGAAATACGTTTATTAACACACACACACACACATTAAAGAAACACAGAACAGGGAAGTTAAAAAGAAAATGAATATAAAACAATGAAAAAAGAATGAGGTAACAAAAATGAACTAAATAAGTCATATTGGTCCTGCTCTGTGCCTGGTGAGGTTAAATTGGTACTATCTCAGCATAATGCTACCCCTTGCATGAACCATGAAAGAGGTAGCGCTGGTTTTCAGACAGAACCATGAAAAAGGAGGAGAAACTTGGGCGGATCTAACTAAGCTAGGCATGTACAACCTTATAATAAACATATATTATAATAAACAATTTTAAAATTTAGTCTCTCGCAAAACATGTTTAACTTAATATGTACCTGTGTAATAAGTAATGGCATGTATAATACTTAATATGTACCTGTGTAATAAGTAATGGCATGTATAATACTTAATATGTACCTGTGTAATAAGTAATGGCATGTATAATACTTAATATGTACCTGTGTAATAAGTAATGGCATGTATAATACTTAATATGTATCTGTGTAATAAGTAATGGCATGTATAATACTTAATATGTACCTGTGTAATAAGTAATGGCATGTATAATACTTAAAGCATTTTGCGTAGAGAAAATAAATAAATTATAAATCATACCAAGTTAGAAGAAGAGCTCTTTGTGGGTGACTCGTCCGGGGAATACTACCGGATTGCGTGTTTTTACCGCCAAGCAGCGTGGTTATATTGTTACGGTTTGAAGGGCCTTACCAATACTCACCATAGCTATTACCTATCTATTTTCTACTTTTCCTGGTTATTCTACTTACTGTTTTTATCCTGAAATTGTTCTTCTTTGTCTTCTCGTGTTTACTTTTCTGTCGTGCTTCTGTTAATGTTTTTATTGTATTTTCTTGTTTTAATTATTATAAGTGTATGTATCGTGTGTGTCCAAAATAAATGTATTTTCTTTCTTTCTTTCTTTCTTTCTACGAATCAGCAGACTTGAAAAACTGTAGCGTAAAAGAGAATCTATCAGTTGCCTAAAATAGTATTACGTAAAGACATGCACCTAGTCGTACTTATATTTTCTGTTTGTTCTATGCTGGTCATCATCAGAACCTGTATGGTGCTTGTATGATGAACTGACGGATCATAAACTACTAGGTACAATAACAACACAAGGCCATGTTATTACAGCCATTAGAAAACAGCCATTGATCAAATCAATTTTGTATAACGAGCTAACTAGCTTTCTTAAAAATGAAAAGTGGAGAAAATGCTATTAGAATCCGCTGTCAAGTTCTCTACATGACCGCGGCTGGTGATCTGATAGGTACTTTATCAAAATTACTAGTCTAGGTACGTCTACGTACCTACGTATGTTGGTCTAGGTACTGCTAGAGGAGAAGTGAGGTGATATTGAGTTTTTTAATTCATTTATACTTATACATATTGACTACTAGATTATTATACATTCATATTATATTTATACCTACTACTGATATTGCGCGCAAAGGTCTTCTTAATTTTATAGTGGTCAAAATCAAAAGACAATTCAGAACACTTTTTTTCAAGTATCATTGTGTTTCAAATATCATGATAATTAAGTGTCTGTCATCTATCTATATCTATATAAATATATATAACTCAAAGGTGACTGACTGAAATAGTGATCTATCAACGCACAGCCCAAATCACTGGACGGATCGGGCTGAAATTTGGCATACAGGTAGATGTTATGAAGTAGGCATCCGCTAAGAAAGGATTTTGATAAATTCTACCCCTAAGGGGATAAAATAGGGGATGAAAGTTTGTATGAAACTTTGAATTCCTTGGCGTGAGCAATGCCGCGGGTTCAGTTAGTACATAATAATTATGTCATGTACCTATAGGCATCTATGCCAATGGACAAATTATTGCCAACTGCTCTTAGAAAAGAGCATTACATACATTAGTAGAACTCCAAGTAATCTAGGCACTAAAACTAGTTAAACTAGAACGGATAGCGGGAAAAGTAGATTGCATTAAATGTACTAAGCATAAGACAGAGACCCAAAGCCAGGACCCACGATGCGTTGCGGGTTGTGGAGTAGTCGTCGTAAAGAATTTATAAATTCCAGAAAAAAATAAGCACTGTTACAGCACAGGCTACTGATGATAGCGCCGTCAGAACTTTTAAATCTCTATCTACCACCAAGTTAGTGAGGTTTGCTTTTAGCCAAAACGCGACAAATGTAAAAAACATTGCTCCCAAAATATTTCACGAGTAAACCTCTCTCTAAAATCTATCTCTCTGCCAAGTTTCATCCAGATCCATCCATACTTACAAACTTTCGTTTTTATAATAGTAGTAGGATTTGTAGCCTTTGCTGGAACAGTCCTTTATTTTTTTCTGGTAGTTACAAAACATGGGTATTTTACTTAGTACTGATAATGCTACTACAGAATACGTATAAAGACTAATTAACTCATCAAAAGCAAGTATGACCCAAAGATTAACAACTTCCCATGGCGATTAGCTTCACCTACAATACCCAACTCTTTTGTTTCACGTGTGTTCACTCAGGTCATTTAATTGAAACAATAGCATCTAGGCGTCTACATTACGCGCCACATTACACATCCTAGTAATGCTTGTACTATACCCTGGCCTGGCCTACTTCCACTTACTACTACTTTTTGTACACCCTGTATATTAGTGGGATAGGAATAGATAGATAGATAGATAGATAGATAACTCTTTATTGTTCACCACACAGAAACATAGTACAGAGTAAAAGCATACATTTAAGGTAAAACAATGGGCGACCTTATCGCTGAGAGAGATCTCTTCCAGGCAACCTTGGAAGGATAAGAACTAATCAGAAATTGACGGCGGTGTAGTTACGGAATAAAGTTTATATAATCTATTGGACCTAAACCTACATATTTACTAATAGCCATGTAGGTACATAAGTACCTACTCAAGGCACAAGCTAACTTAACTTAAGGAATATCCCACTAATATACAGGATGTACAAAAAGTCATGAATCAAAGGCAACTAGGGGTTGGATGGGGTCATCAGCTGCAAAAAAATATTCTACGGGCTGCAGAGATCTAATTTATTTTGTGTTTCTATGAGAAAATTGACTACAAAATACAAAATAAACTATAACTGCCGTTTTTGACCTTACGGACCTTCTTTTAAAATCTTTAAATACATAACGGCCATAACGCAAAAGGCAGAGCTACTATCAACTGCGTTATGTACCTAGTCATTGTGGATCATCGCCTGAATACCTTGATTCATTAAAGAATCGCCTTGACTTTGTGTGTGGGGTCAATTTTATTACGGAATCCCAAGCTCTGTCATGTCCGATTTACTACTACTCTACTTTTTTACTACTCTACTGATCATGGCGCCACTGAAAACCAGCGCTGTATGGGCTTGAGCTCATACAGCAAAATGCTGAGTGGTGGCCTATTTTGTCGTCAAACAAATTGTAAAAGTGTTTTTAAATAATTACGAGATAAAATAAAGAATTTTCTATTCTATTCTATTCTATTCTATTTCTGAGTAATAAGTGGCTTTCACAACAAGTGGGTAGAGTTCGACCGAAAATCTAGGAATGTGGAATATTAGGGAAAATTACCCACCAGTGAGAAGGTAAAGACCAATAAAAAAAGGAAAGCTAGTAACGTCACATACTGAATCATTTAAAATTAGGTATATGAATAATAATTAATCTATACAATAAATCAGAGTCAAGCTGAATAAGAATGAATATTTTAAACCCATCAATAGTAGACTTCGATGACCATGATTAAACTTTCTTTGAAACATGACTTCAGTATTAGTTAAATCTTATAAAAAATTAATACGTTGTTGACGTTGTCACCCCTTGGAAGACTGATCGGTTCAAGTTGTCTCCACAAACCGGTTCAAGTTGTCTGTAGAATAATTTCCGTACAGATTTTTTCCCTAAACAGATAATTATATTATATCATGTTTAACCGAAAGCCTCTAATATTTTAGATCATAATTAGAGGCCTTGCACGTTAGGTAGGTGCTTGTTATCAGGAAGGTATGATCATAAATATATTAACAGGCGAATATATTATCTTGAATCATGAGTCACTGCAGGCCACAGGATTTGAATAAGACTCAAAGATCCAGTGTCCTCGCTGACTGCCACTGAACTATAAATAACCATCCATTACCGGCTTTATCGCTTCACGCTTGACCTTTTTATGTCATATTCGTTGAATGTCGCTTTTGATATAGACGTTTACCTCGTGCGATTGTATTTTATTAAGAAGCTACTGTTTACACTACTAACGAAAACCCACTGAAGCTTACACTTAAACTAAAAACAACGTGCATGGACAATCCTGATAAAAAGCTAGTCTATTTATTCAACATTCCACGTTACGCTGCAACTATGTTCCAGCTTTTATCCAAATCTTTTCAGTCGTAACGGAGATAAAACCTACTCCATCCCACACTTTTGCATGTATAATATTAGTGCGCAAGTCTTATAGAAAAATCTAGGCACTGAAGCAGTTTGTTGTAATCTATACACAAAGTCATCCTATTCATTCTAAGTACTCCACTTACCGGTTAAAAACTAGGTACTGCAAAACACGCTCAGTAACCCCACGTGGGTCTAAAACCGGTTCATTCCTGGATGGTGCCAGTGACCCACTGAGCAGCGTGATTCATTCCTTACTCCGTTGGACTCAGATCTCTACCATGTAGAGTATATGCCAGTATGGAAGTTCCGTAAAATTAACCGCAACAATTATTTGCGCAACGTCAACTAATAAAAGCTATTGGTAAAAGAATTCGTCTGGGACAGTACTTGGTACCTTTTTCTGTCACCGCTTGGTTCCTGAAAAGCTTCTTTTTCTTGTCCTGTCACCAATTCTCAGTGTGGCGAAAGGATTTAAGTGCGCCTAGAGGCTCGTTTCGCACAAGTATGCGTGACACATGTTTTAGAACTTTTTAAGTTCTAAGACATGCCAGTTTTCTCATGATGTTTTCCTTTACCGTTTCGGAGTACCTACATGCACTGTGCACATAAAATTTTAAACAGAAAAAATCTAGTTTATTCAATTGAATTACAAGGATCACACTGAAACGTTGAAAAGCTAGGTGAGTCTATAGATCTAACAAACTTAAAACAAACACAACAAACAGGCAACCAACATCATCATCATCGGCCTAAAGAAGTCTACTGCGGGACTTAGGCTTCTCATATTACGTTCCAGGAAGAATTATTCTGAGCCCTTTCCATACACCGACTTCCCGCGGTCCTAACAATTTCGCCAGTCACGCCAGCGTCCCACGCTTCGTTTTCCTGTTCGTGGTCGCCATTCGAGAACTTTTATTCCCCAGCGGTTGTTAATTCTTCAAGCTATATGACCTGCCCATTGCCACTTTAACTTGCTGATTCTGAGAGCTACGTCGGCTACCTTGGTTCTCCTTCCTCATGATTCTATCCCGTATTGAAACTCCCAGCATAGCTCTCGCCATAGCCCGTTGTGCAACTTTGAGCTATTTGATCAGGCCAACAAACTTACGGCTTGGTAATTGCTTCAGCAATTTTTTTTATAAAATACTAGGAAATCTTTCACAAAGGTCATGCATTACTGCAATGAAACTGTAGAAGTTTGCTCGAGGCTAGATTGAACACTAACACCACGTGGGCTTCCAAACCAGTTACCGAGCTAGTGACCTACTGAACATGATTAACTGAGGATGCTGTCTAAACAACTGTTATGCTAATATACTCGTACATTACGGGTCTTGACAACCTTAGTGTTATGTTATTTTAATGAGGATCCTTTTTACTAGCCAACTTTTGCCCACAACTTGTGTTTAACTGTAAAGAGTACGGAGTTTAAAGTAGGTACCATTCTATCAAAGTCAAAGTCAAAATATGTTTATTCAATAAAATCACAAGGATCACGCGATCAACCAACGCCGAGAAGAACAAACAAGGCAAGCAACTCGGCTTGGTTGGCTTGGTAGCACACAGGTAACTTTTTATTTACTATGGATAGAACAATATGGCCCACCTTTTGTCATTCGGTAACCATCGCCTACAAAGCATTGCCTCGTAAGTCACGCACGATAATTACGCACCCTACTGCCCTGCGTCCATCAACAAGAGTATTTTAAGACTCACTCATGTGCCTGTAATATCAACGGCATCCACGCCCTTCAAACCTTAACACAGCAACGCTGCTCGGCATGGTGATCGTAGCTCAACACAAAGAGCTCTATTAACAAGGAGATACCTAAACCGTTGAAACGATTGCATAATGGTATTTCTTTAACGAGGTGTCTCAACTCTTCTAATTTAAACTGAAACTGAAAACTGAAACAACTTCACGACTTTGATCCCCAGGCACGGTAGATATCCCTTCAGATCTCCCAGTACCAAGTAGGTACTAATTCAAGATTCTTTGAAGATGTCTAAGGGGGGTAGTCAGAGGTACGTCCAAACATTACATTCGGCACATACCCACATTTTGCAGTAGTTAGTATTCCATACGTGACAGGTTGCAAGCCCATCGCCGCTGTTAGAATACTAACTGGTTTTCTCACGGTGCTTTCCTTCACCGTTTAAGAGCACTGGCATTGCGCACATAAATTTTTCGATAGAAAAATCCATTGGTGCACGACCGGATTCGAACCTGCGACCTTACGATCGGAAGGCGGGGTCACTCCCACTAGACCACCTGTGCTCTTAATTTACCTAACGATAAGAAAATAGAATAACCAATTCCCATAGTTTCAATGCCGCAAGTAACAATTAACATCACCGTTTTCAATTCGGAACACCATAAAAACGATACGAAAGAAACAAAACGTTGGTGTCGCAAGGTCATCAACAGAGCAATATTAACAGATGGTGAAATGATAATGATAAAAAAGCCGTGATGATCGGCAGAGCGTTGACTCCTTGGACGGAATCACTGATCGGATGAGCAATGAACGGTGACCAGCAGCCGTGAAGGCGACGTAGATCTTTCCGTTGGACCCTGGTCATGATGGTTTTTTATGACTTCTTTTTGTTTGACAGCCTACATAGCTCAGTTGGTAGTAGCTCTGCCTTCTGCGCCGTAGGTCTTGGGTTCGATTCCCACCGTGAACAAACATTTGTGTGATGAACATAGATGTTTGTTCTCTCTGGGTGTTATATAATATTTTACAAATAAAAGTATCTAAGTAGTAGATATATCAGCTGTCTGGTTCCCATAACACAAGCTTAAGCTTAGTTTGGGGCTAGATAGTGCTGTGTTGAATGTTCACCAATATTTATTTTATTTATTTTCTAGGAAGTTAGTCGTTGCAACTCCACACCAATTTTCAAATAAATAAATAAATAATGCTGGACAATCCACACACCATCATCTAGCCCCAAAGTAAGCTACTCAAAGCTTGTGTTATGGGTACTAGATGACTGATATATTTAATACATTATATACTTACATAGATAGATATTTTTTATTATATACATAGAAAACACCCAGACCAACGGAACAAATTTCTGTAGATCGTACACAAATTTGTTCCGAGGCGGGAATCGAACCCGCAACCTCTAGCGTCGCAGGTGGACTCTCGCCCGCTGCGCCACAGAGGTCGTAAATAAGAAGCTGTTGTCTGTTTGTTATGCTTACCACTAACCCAATAAAGATGAAGTTTGAGACAGAGAGTTTGTTACCTGGAGATGGACATTGAAGATGGTTGCATTTTGTTATGAAAGTGATTAGTCGTTTTTTTCTTTGATACCTTCAAAAACATCATCTTCCTTTGATATCATCACAGTTTGCTGAATATTTCTCGGATGATTTTAGTTAACTTTTCAATGGCAGAGATTAACTGATACGTTGAAAATTTACTGTTACTGTACAATATTTGACATCATGAGGCCCTACTAAAAACCTGTCAAAAGATTCTCTAAGTTTCCCTTAGTATTGGTTTGCAGCCAAGCGGATCACCAGATTAATTCCAGTATATTTATCGTAAAGTGCGTAATCTACGCCCGACCTAGCTAACATTGGACTGATAGACTGACGAATGCGACCACATGTGGTATAACTAACCAGATGCTCGCCCGTGCCAGTCTGTGTAATGCGTTTTATATCAGTAATTACTATAACAACGATGTAGTAAAGAGAACCAACTCTGTAGTGATTTTGGAGTAGTAGAGTTCTTTCTCATAACAGAGTTCTCGCCCGAGAAAATATAGGGCCTATTTCTGCTGTCAAGCCGCATTGGTGTGTTACTGTTTGAAGGGTTTGGTTTCCGGTGAAATTACAGGCACACATGTCTTCCGAGACTTGCGAGGCAATGCTTTGTTAGGTGACTGTTACCACTTAACATCAGATGAGCCACTACTTGTTCCAACAGTACATAATATAAAAAAACAGAATCACTTAGAAACGTCTTAAAGCTTTATGTGAATCTAGGTGCCAGCACGGTTCTTACCATTCCTTTGTATGCTCCTAATATGATAATGAAACTCAAGTTTGGTGCCAATTGAACTTAGTGAGGCGATTGTTTCTACAAAAATTGATATTCCTTCATCACGTAAATCTGCGCTGGTCCACATTAATCGGCCATCACTTGAACACAGAAACGTGTTATTCAAGTCTTGCAGCACCCATTTTACAACGAGTTTCATCAAAACAATCATTTAAAAACCACTCGCCCGCTCGTTGACATTTAAAAATCAAATCTAGCTATTTCACTGCGAAAGAAAATAAATTATGACTGTCATTCCCTCAGCTGGGGAATCATTTTGCACTTTACAAGTAAACTGATGGACGTAAAAACAAAATCTATAGGGTCTGTATTCAAATCTATGAAAAGGATCTCTTTCAAACGTCGTTAATGCTAGGAGAATCTATTGCTAGTTCCCCAGTTGCGAAGCTGCGAACCCGTCACCGATGCTTACTGATTTATAAAAATATACAAATCCAGGAAGAACGATTTTAGGCCCTTTACCAAGGAATCTGAATAAAGAAAGAAAGAAAGAAAGAAAGAAAATACATTTATTTGACATACACAACAAGAAAAGAAATACATAGGTACATACAAAATTACAGCTATAAACAGAGACAAAACAAAAGAAGAAACAGTACCAAAAACAAAAGAAAACATAACTGTACGCTAAAAAGGCCCTGACTCAGCAATTACAACAACAATACAACCCTTTACCGCGATCTCTACAATACCTAATGTCAAGTCAAAACCCATAGATGTAGTCAGCGATACGTCCAAGAGTTATTGTATACTCTTTGGTTGTTAATTGAATATTAATAAATTAATGTCATCTAGTTATTTAAAATACCAATGTTCTATTTGATGTAGGATCCTTCAAAGCACAAAACACTACAAATTGTCTGAAGATAACAAAAATATTAGATACCTCAGGTACTTCTTTCGGAGATAATTCTAGATAATAAAAACATGTGATAAGTTTGATAGGTATTAGTTATTTAGATATAGGATTTAACTTTTTATTTTAAAATGCTTATCTGTTCATGAACCTACAAAATATAATCTTTATTGCGAGGATTACTTACAAATTCACAGTACCTAAGCATATAAAAACATCAATTCTAATTCTTGAAATATTGCTATAAAAATATTGCTACACAGGCTGTGTAGAATGCTGTGTAACACAGCATTTTCATATCCCAAACTAAACATACGACAACAACAACAGTGTTTTTATAGATCTAGCTCTACAAATAAATATTATTCCAATAAATCATAGGACTTGTAAGGTACTAAAACTTCTCAGTAAACATTGTGTAACAGGTTAGGTAGTGTTTAATGTGCGCAGCAATGTTAATGAGTGTTTAGTAATGTTCACACGTGGACTCAATTAATTATCTTTGAATAGACCGTAGCATTGTAACTACCTACTTATTAGCATAATCATAACGGATTAATTTGATTACCTACCTGTGATATTCCACAAGCTTAATTTTTTTAACCAATTGGCTATAAAGGAAAGTTACTATAGGGAAAACATCTGAACACACATGAATACTTGTTACAGTAGCCTCTTTCTTTTCATTTCTGTCTCCAATCTAACCAGTTCTCTCCTAATTCTCTTCTTTTTCCAACATGAAACAACGAATGAATGAGAATAGTTTGGTTTACAGAAAGACATGAGATTTTGTGAGACAAGCTCGATAGCATCAGATCGGTGCTATACCGTGTCTTGTGTTGCGCAAGCGCATCGATAGTCAATCGATTACCTGGCCGAGATCCAGTAGGGGTCGTGAGTCGTGATCTCGCGGCGTGGACGCACGCACAGCCACTTCCGCTGTTTTGCTAATGCACGATCACGTGATGGAGAAGTCCTGCATGTTAAATCATCATGTGGAGTCCTGCATGCCAACGGAATTTAAACATAGGAACATAGGAAAACTGTAAAAATAGTATCAAAACAGTGCGTTAATAGATTTACCTTCTTATTCATAATCCCTGCCATTTTTTAGCGTTTCAATAGAATATTCTTGTCACTGTTGCTTTTATGCCAACGAATAGAGACAGCAACAGACTTATCGGTCTGATAAACTATTGGCGCGCTCAATGACCATATTGAATAATGGCCCTAATTACTGTTGTCTGAAATGAAATTAAATATGAAATGATGAAATATGGAATATGGAACTGTTGCTTTCATGCCAACGAAAAGAGACAGCAACAGATTTATCGGTCTGTTATGCTATTGGCGCGCTCAATGACCACATGAATAAAGGGCTTAGTTACTACAAAAATGGGAGTGCCAGGATCATATTACCAGAGTAGTAGAGCTGGCCGGGAAGTACTACCCATGCCCTTTTCTACCCCCAATCAGTGATTCTGTATCTAGCTTTGAAGATTATTGTTACCAGTGAAATTACAGGCATATGAGGCAAACAAAGTGTTTACCTACACAAAAAGGGGTCACATTTCATTGCATGGAAACAAGTTTAACACTACCTATCAGCAGCTATCAACTATGTTATAAGCAAATACTTAACTTGAATACATAACTTTAAGAGATCTGGAAATTATTTATTAAAATGGCCCATCTCCGCAAATAAAAAATATAGTTTATCGTCAAGGAAGCTCCCTAAATAAAGGTTACTAAGGCATTTTGAGTTAAAAATTACAAAATGGTGTTTAGAGTCTTATGCAGCGGTTAGTCTGAATAATGAACTTACTAAACAGCACGTCGTCGCGTCGAACCATTTTTTTAAAAAGATAAAAAATATTTATTGCATAAGTCTTATACACTAATAACATATAAGTAAGGTTTATCTACGTGAGTTTCTTATGTCGTAGGTAAAGACCTTAGGGGAGACAATAAGTTGAGTTCCTCGCTCTAACTAAGCATGAGCTTGTATGTAGAAGCGAGGGCTCTTCTTTTGGCAGCAACTAGTTTTAATGACATGAAGATTGTAGGTAGGTTCAATACAAATACAATTTATACTAGACTTAAAACCACGGAACGGAGCTTATCATGCAAAAAGAGAAAAAAAAAAGTTACTAGATAATTACTAATCTACATAGGTGTGTATAGTAATGTCAATTACAATTTAAAAAGATGGTAATAGAAAATGAAACACAATTCAAAATAAACTTATCCTAAAATAAAATACTAAAATTAACTTAATTGAAGGGTGTGTTACGTACGCCTGTTAGATGATAGTGTAGTGTGAAAGGGAGTGTGCGTGTTAGTGTGTATGTGTGTGTATAGAGGTGGGCTATCCTACTACTACCAGTCTCATAAGTCTCGCGTCGAACCATTGTTAGTCATTTCGAACTACGCACGCCAGTATTCTGAACACGCAGCGTGCATTCTTGAAATTGGCCATTGCTCGCTATCAAGCTAACCAAAAGCTAATTTTAATATTATTAAAAAACATCCAACTCAGCCTTACCTTAACATAAGTAAGGAAAAAATAATGTAGGTATGTGTAGGTACTACAACGAATTATATTTTGTAATTATTTTCCTCAACTTCATCTCAGATAGGTTTATATGAACTGCTGAACATCCAGTTTCAGAATATCCAAAATTAACATTTAGCAAATTATTAACTTTTTTTTTCAGATTTTATTTTTAAGTTAACATTACGTAAATACAAATAAATAAAATGTAGATAGTAGGTCAAATACATAAAATAGATACCTGCTTTTACTGTATATAAATTTTATTATTACCTTTATGTTTGAAGATAAATTAATATTGAATAGGTATACCTATGTTTAATAAATAAAACTAAAATTATGTGAACAAAACATCGATGTTTGTACCTACTTAGGTCACACATTGCCAGGCATACCTATTAAAATCTACCTATTGAATCAGTAAACTCTACCTAATTACATATCATTTATCTACAAACTAAAGATTCTAAAGAGTTACATAACTCTTTACCACTAACTCGAACCTTACACAGTCAGCGCGTACGTCTAAATAGCATCAAGTACACAACAATATCTGAAGAGAATATCAATTGCAATCACAATGGACCCCTTCGGCAGGTGTTCTCAACAATTTCACGTATCGGTTTATTGGCTGAAGCTCTCGGCAGAGTAACAGCGCCTAACTACTAACCTAGTGGTGAGGCATACGCTGAGTCGAGACCCTTTTGCTGCTGCAGCACACAAACACCTACATACCTACCTACTGTTATTATTATTAACTGTTTGTCATTTCTTTTTTTTATGTTTTGTATGTGTATGTGTGTTTTTTTGGCAAATATATGTCTGTCTATGTCTATATCGCAAGTTTGTTGCCTGTTCTTCTTGACTTGGTCAAGTGTAACTGGCACATATAATTAGGTGCCTAGCTTTCAATGTTCCTTGTGATGTGTGTGTAAGTGGTGTTTGGGGTGAAAGGATTGATATTGCGCCCCTGTGAGGAGGCTCCTTTCAGAACAGCTCGCCCTTCACAGCTGCTTCACTGTGTAGACACGGACTCTTCGATTCCTTGTGATAAATATCTTTCGACTTTGATTTTGATTCTTTATCATACCACGACAGGTTTTCTTCTTCACTCTCTTTTATCATTCGCCACCTCGGTGCTCACTTGAATACTATATAAATATTTCATAAAATGCACCGGAGGATGCACAGATTCTCCTGAATGCCCAGGCCGCTCACCAATTCATCTCTCAAGTATGACGACTGCGGCCGAAAAATGATGGAGGAGGCCTTGTTCAGCAGTCTACATTATGACTCACTAGTTGCGCCCTGCGGTTTCACCCGCGCAGATTTAAATCCCGGTATTCCCACGGGATAAAATGTAGCCTATGTGTTATTCCAGACTATAATATATCTCACTGCCAAGTTTCATCCAGATCCGTTCAGCCGTTCCGGCGTGAAAGAGTAACAAACATCCATCCATCCATCCATCCATCCATCCATTAATCCATCCATCCATCCATACTTACAAACTTTCACGTTTATAATATTAGTTGGATGATGACAGATCACGAGCAACCAAGAGGTCAAGCGTCTCGAGTACCAACAAAGGAGATAACATCTTAGGGTATGGTAATTTTTCCGTGAGCCAAAGTTGACCACACCTGCGTACAAGCATCGTACACGTGCAATCGACTCGATTGCTCCACGATTACCTTATTCAATTCGTTAGTACAAACTGTTGGTTCCACTAAGACATGTACATAGTAACTGATGGTTATTCTGCGGCACGCGTTTACAACTCCTACTCATACCTACTGTCTTAGACCGAAATGGATATTTGGACATGTTTATTAAAGTGAAGTAACAACATGCTTTGTTAGGTAAAGTGGAGGCAAAGTAGAAATTGCAGTTGTATTTTTAGTTACTAAAATGTTTATAACGTTTGAAATAGGTAGCAGTAATTTCGTCTTTCGATTCTTTTTGTCGTAGACTTCTCGGTAGGAACTGGTACAGGTAGACCTACAAGGTTTAAAAGTCTAGAACTATGTTGGGATTCTATTAGACAGAGTTGCACCTTGATTTGAAAATAAATTAAGTAGGTTCCCAAGTGGGGGAAAAGATAATATCCGGCTCGAAGGACCAATTGTTTTTGTCCATGTATTAGGTTCAGTTTCAGAAGCGAAGAAGTCATTTATTTTTAGTATGAACAAACATAAAAAATTTCCTCGTGTTTATATTTTGACAAGGGCTAATATCTGTGTACCATCCCACCGACGTGAGTCCGATCCCCAGTAAGTAATAAAATTAGTACCATAGACCCTGCTGTCAAGTCTCTCACTATCTCTATCTAATTTAAAGTAAAAGCTGAAATAGCAAGAGACTTGACAGCCGATTAACTTTGATCGAGCTTTCAGAAAGCGGCGGTTGGACTTCTTTATATTTTCTACAGATTTTGTGTAGAGATGCCAAGCCACTAAGATTCCGACATAAAGTAAAATGTCTAAAAACGAGCACAATATGATAGATAAACAACATTTGATACAAATTGACCTTTAAAATCCAGTAGGTACAGTACGTCAGTACCTACCTATGCATCAAAATCGAACGGACTTCCCTCTGAAAAAGCTAGTACCTATTACGAGTATTGCCCATACAAAAAAGCTTTACGAAGAATCCTCAGTGTACAAAAAAGTTTAGAAAAAGATAATTAACATAACGTGCAGTAACATAGCTATTTTCGACATTGGATTTTGCTCCATATTGGTTTATTTTACTCTAGCTTTTTAGTTCTCATAGACTTTCAGTATGTAAGTAGGTATTTGGTCTACCAACAAGAGTCGTTCATGGAAACATTATTTTTCAGGTATGTTCTACGCCTAATAAATGTTGGCAAGTAATTGTCGAGAGATGCATCTTGCACATAACGGACTGGAATCGAACTCCGGAACTGCCCACAGACCGTGACACGAAGAGTTTTACCGGGAAAACTCGCGACGCATATTTTCATTGCTTGTATTGACAGCGTTTTGTCGATAAGCATTTAGCAGTCTGCTGCTCTGGTAGGTATAGTTATTTAGGCAGGTTCAAGGTAGCTAAGCTAGGTAATTTTTCATTTTTGACCCTAAGGCCTAGCAAAGGGTGGCGAAAAGTCCCGAAATCTGCCGGACCATCCTGTAATACCAGTTATTGTAGTCCCGGGGTTAGCTATAGCAATCCTTGTACCTAGGTTGAGGGTTGGGGGTAGGGGGGTTGCAAGTGGGGGTAGGTGGGCAAGTCCTTTCATTGAGTCCTTTTTTCTAGGAAATGTACTTAAGTAGGTACCTACTTAACTTACCTGTAAGTAGGTAGGTCCAGCTATACATTAGGTAATAGGAACTAATTAGATAGGTATAATACCTACTTAGGTAGCTCAACCTAGGGAAATAGATTGGTAGGTAAGTACCAACCCACAGTTAAACCGGTTTTATTTGTTGATACCTTGAGAATTCCAATACATCGGAAACAACAGGTTTGTTTTAAGAATAACATTTCCATGTCGCTCTAGCACATAATATCTTGCTCGATATTTGAACTGATAATAATTGACTCTCCAGAGATAATGCCCCTGCCCCTGCTTATAATCCTTAGGTATTGCCATGTCAAAATCAAGTATCTTCTTAGTGTCAGAGATTAGGTAGTACATACTAGTGCATTATGAATAATTTATAAAATTAAAAGCTTTTAGTTAATGAATTCTGCAAGCCAACACATTGTGAATGTGCACGTAAAAAATATACATAAATAATCACGTGTTTACCTCGAATGTATGTCCCTTAGATCCGGCTTTTTCTCACTTTTCGCTCCGAAATAAAAACACGCGCACTGACAACACTAAAGTTAACACAAAATAAAAAAGTTTTAAAAAACACTGGGCGAAAACGGGGCGTCGCGCGTTTGAATTTCGAATTCGGTTTGACAGATCGTTGGCGGGAACGTGCGTCGAGCCAGCGGCCTAGCGTCCGACTGGCGCGCGCTTGACCACTCGCAGAGATAATCATTGCATTCAAGCATCGCATTTAGAAAACGTATACATTGCATAGATACCGTGCCTATTTGCTAATAAACCTCGACAGTCGAGCTTGCATTGATCATTTCTGAATGCGGTCCATTAGCCAGCGGATAGAAATGAATACCTACAATAAAAGATCGCACGCCTATTTTGGTAGTACCTAGGTACTTACCTATCTTATAGTTATCCATTTATATCAATTAGATTCAAACATGTTTTATGTGCACTCCACCTATTTTTATAGATTCGAAATTAGTACTCTAAGTGACATCCTGAGCTACTAGTTAATTTTTTATTCAACAGAAATTGCAATACAAAAAAACAAAAAAAAAAACTTGGACGATACTTACTTGGATAAAATATATTGACCTAAATTGGGTAACATGAGTTTACATAATATGTAGGTACCCACACTAGGTAAACTCATAGAATAAAATAAAATTCATTCAATTCATTCAACTCATTTTAATCACAAACATTTCGACTGCACAATAGTACAATATTATAAACTAAAATAAATTATCCTATCAGATCTTAGTTATAAGTTAATAAATTAGATTGATTAACGTGTTATACCACAAGTGCAGCTTAATTATAAGTAGATATTCAACAGAATTTGTACTTTGTACCAAATTTTAGGTAGAAACTTTGGTAACTGGTCTCAAAGGTACATAATATATAAAGACATTATATACTATTGACATACATACATACCTAAAAATCCTTACAAAAACCTGACAAATGACCAAAAAAATCCCATCTTTTAATCGGTACTAAAAAACTATAAAAATAATAATTTTAAACAGTGTTCATTAAAATTAAAAGGCAAAAGTATGAAGATATCTATTTAAATCATCATATATTTTCACTTCGCATATTATTAGATAACAGAAACAAATTTCAGTTAAAAAGGTACAAAGTAAAATAGAAAAATGTATTATATTGGAGTAACATATAAAGTTAGAAAAAAGTACATTAGGTGTGATTTTTTATTAAACAATGATTACAAATATTTTCTACCTGTTGTAGATATCGTCATAATAATTTAATAATGTAACTGAATTAAATCAATCAATGCAATGTGACAATTTTAAAAGGGCTTGCCTTACACGTCACCACTGCAATCTGCACAAATAATATAGTGCGCGTCACGCAAAAAGAACGCCGGAAAGAGGGGGGTGTGACGGCGCGTGTATTACGTATGCGCAAGCACATCCCCTCCACTGTTTTCCAGCGTTCTTTTTGGTTGACGCGACCTACACCTACTCGTAATTTGCGATCGGTTCGCGACAAGAGTAAAATAGGCAATCACTTCTGTAATGCATGTTTTCCCATAAATTGACGTCCACACCTGTGATTGGCCATGTTCAACCTGATGTTAAGTGGTAACCATTACCTATAACAAAGCATTGCCTCGTAAGTCACGCACGATAGGAACGTGCCCTACGATGCACTGCCCTGCGTCCATCAACTTAAGGCATACTGAGGTTAGCCTCATATGCCTGTAATTATACCGGCGACCACACTCTTCAAACCGAAACACAGCGTTGCTGCTTGGCGGCAGAAAAAGGCGTGGTGGAAGAACTTTCCCAGACGAGCCACAAAGAGCTTTACTACTCTTGAACCTCTATGATGATATCCTAGAACTTTTCTTATGTTTTTAATATATAATTTATTATAAAATCCTAGAATATATAGGTATTTCATTAAAAATAGTTGGTCACACATATACATCAAATAAGTTAAGTACAGAAAATAAATTTAACTCACGCCTCCAAATTTTTTCATGTGGGTTTCGAATGTACATTTGCATTACATTAAATGTCTCACCTCCGGGTTCTGAGAGCTCGATCAACATTATTCGGCTGTCAAGTAACTTGCTATTTCAGCTTTTTCTTCAAATAAGATAGCAAGTGACTTGACAGCTGATTAGTGTTGAACGCGCTTTCAGAAACCGTTGATTAGTAGTTGTCAAACGTCACTTTTTTCACTAACAATAAATAATAATAAATAATGTTGGACAATCCACACAGCACCATCTAGCCCCAAAGTAAGCTACTCAAAGCTTGTGTTATGGGTACTAGATAACTGATATATTTAGTACATTAAATACTTACATGGATAGATATTTTTTTATTATACATAGAAATACTGTCATATCATATCACTATACTAAAAATGTGAAATGTGATTGCTTTTTTTACGCTTGTCGCAAATGTCACGACGCTGAAAAGGGCCCGGGCGCAGATCAACAAAGCCCAACTTCAAAATCACAAAGATACAAGATTATTAAATACAGCTTGACAAAAACGTGTAGAAAATAATAAGGGCGGCACCTTCCATACACATTTTCGACGTTCTCTCACACACATGCGGTCTTGCTCGCACCTATGCGAAACACCCGCAAGTATAAGTTCTCTTTCTAGACTTTTTGTCAAACTGTAGATATTTTTACAGCTAATTATCCTAAAAATAGTTTTACATCAAAAATAATTTGCTAAGCATTCAAATTTTTATAAATTTACACCAAAATATTATTTTTTCTAAGTAATGAATACCTATTTTATTTAGGTCTCATAATTCATGGTCATTTAACAATAACGGAAAATTATTTTGCCATATCCTAACATGTTGTAAGCAATGTTAAAAAGTTAAGTTTTAAAAGTTAGTTTGTTTATTCACAGTAAACTTTAGCAAAAGTTATTCATTCAAACTTAATGTAATGTTCGTTGTGTTTTTTTTTTTTTTTTTTTATGGCTCCTGTCTATAGACAATCTTGCCAGTGTCAAGCTTAGAGCATTTATAACTGGAGATGTTAACGCAAGGCGTACCCCTCTGCCGGCCATAAGACGCGACTTGGCCATGCACGTTATATAAAACTACTTCACTCATCACCGCGCGGCCATTAGTTGTCGTTTCGTGTCGCGAAGTAGTGCTCAGTAAAAATGGTGAATTGTGCGGTATTTCGGTGTAAAAGGAGATCAGAGACATCAAACTTTAGGGAACACGGTATTTCCTATCACAAGTAAGTGATATTTTAGTCAATTGTTTTTGTAATTACGTTTAATTTATATTTAATGGAATACCAGTTACGACAGTTTTAATACGACGCCAACGTCTTGGTAGGAGGTGTCGGTGAATTTATATTCCTTGGTAGAAGGCGTAGTGTGGGGACTAGTTGAGCGAAATCGATTGAATGAATGATGGAATGAACGTAAAATTAGAATAAAATGCGATGTGTTTTTTGTACCCATATTTAACCGATTTAAAAAAAGGATGTTCAGTATTGGACTCTACAAAAACTGTCTCTGTCATTCTGCCTTCAATACGTCGCTTCATGGAGCTCCCTTAAAATTTTAGTTGTGCTGTGTCGTTGGTTTATTGCTATTTTCTTTGTACTTTTTGAACGCAGAATCGTATAAACGTGATTTTTGTATAGCTGTAGTATGTTAGCTGGAGAGGGACATGGGCTATGAGCATTTGTTAACAGCCGCTATTCTTCTACTGCTCTTCATTTTTTTCACCCCGTCATACCAATCATCATCATCAGCCTATGTAAGTCCACTGCTGGACACATCATACCAATAAAGAAACAAAATATTTATCTAAAAATGCATTCATAAAGAGTACTTACTTGAAAGATTACTTACTACTTGCGAAAATAGAATATAGCTTAAAGTTACTCAACAACAGTGTAGCTTTCTATTTGTAAAATAATTTTTAAAATCGTTTCAGTAGTTTCAGAGATTATGCTCTACAAACTCTTAATAAAATATTTTTTACAAAAAAAAACCAACTCCAAAACTGCTATCCAATTTGTTATGAAAAATACACTAAAAAGTTAAAAATAATTGCATTATGGATTTATATTTCAATCTACTTACAAATAGGTATCCATTTTTTCAACAAATCTTATAATTTTATTATTATGACATTATACAATTACTGATATTTTTGGAGTCGGTGCCAGCACTCTATTTACTTAGTAATACCTACTTGGCTAGACAGGTACACGTTTGTTAATCTTAGCTAAAAAAAGGAAAAGTATATGATTTTGAACCACCCTGTTTCATTCAATGAAATCATTCATTTTGTCGGTCTTTTTACAACCCATCACTACTTTTTTGTGTTAGTGTGTAACTAAACAAAAGTGTAACAACAGTAATTCTTTACTTGTGTTATTGTTTTTGTGTTGGTGTACAGCTTTTACTTGCGTGTGCGTTCATAGGGACGCTTAATTTTTCTGCATTAGTATGCGTGATTATGTAAATGTGTTCTATACCGTACTACCCCGCCTCCCGCGAAAACTGGCAGAAAGATTTTAGTACTAAAAGTAGCGCTTGGCATCTCCCGTTATAAATTCTCTAAGGTGTCAAGTGATAGAGATTATATGCTCTTTGATAAGTTTCTAGTCACGTCAGTCGAAATTCGAGTCAGTCAATTGTTTTGAAGAAAATGGTGGCAGTTTCTTCAAAACATTTGAAACATTTTCGGTCAAATCACGATATCACATAATACACTTTCTTTTCAAATGCTTACACTTTGTGCTAAGACCACAAGTAATGTTGGTTAAAATACCACCAAAATTACACAGCACAACTCAAAATAACACTAGAAAAACAATTAAAATGAAAATGCTATGTTGCTTCGTTAGATGATAGGTAACGAATCTCCTTGTGAGTTTTATTAACATTTTATTGACTTTGACATTACTGACAGATTTCATGTCAATTTTGTCTAAACATCAATAATCTTTGGTTATTGTTGTATTGGTGAACTAGCCTCAAGAGTATATCGATTACAAAATAGTCATTTTTATCTATTTTATTATATTCTTACAAGATAAACATAGTTTTACAGGCACTTGAATTTAAAGTCTAATTTTCATAGATTGGTATTATTTATTTGATGAAACGGAATGTGAGATCTATATGGGCATGTGCAAATGTTATGTTTGGACGTGCCTTTGACTGCCCCACTTAGATATTTTCACTGTTGTGTATGTACTTAAGTAGCTAAGACAGAGATCTAAGAGGATCTAACGTGCTTGGGGATGAGTCGCCAAGACTTTTTTTGTAAGATCTTATGCAAAATGTATACAAAACAATAAAGAGATTTCTAGCTATTTTATCTTGACTATGATTTTGTACAATAAATCAAGTCTGAGATTGTAGTGTCGTGGAATCGGTGGAATGACAAATTTAAAATACCTTAGGAGTAAAACATACCTACAACTAGATATTTTTTTTTAAATTTTTTAAACTATTATAACTAAAGGAATTCTGCTATAAACTGGATAAAACTGGGCGAATGCAGTATAGGCGGGACTATCTAAATCCTTGATGAATAACCTTATTGGAAGGGCTATGAATACCTAATATTTTTACAACTGCCGTCAAATATTATAGAAACTACCCGAAAGGGTTAAGAATCAAGAAAGAATCTATGTACCGAGGACCTTAACAGCAGTGCCCCTCACCGAGTTCTGTTTCAGGGACCTGACAGCAGTCAGACTCCAGGGCGAAATCGGGGGGGAGATTGTCGACGTCACGCTTGCATCAGCATACATGCCCGCTGATGAAGGCATACCCGCAAAGGACGTCTCGGACTTGGTAAGACACTGTGAATTAAACAAATTCAATATAATAATATCTGCAGACACAAACGCGCATCACCCAATATGGGGCATGCCAACATCGAACAGTAGAGGAGACGATCTGGTAAACTTTCTTTTTACAACCTCCCTCTCCATAGCAAACAGGGGCTCAGAACCGACCTTCGTGACTAAAAGATCCAGAACCATCATAGATCTGACCATGGTCTCGGCCAACTGCCCTGATGTCGTGCAGAACTGGAGGGTCTCGGACGAATCCTCCTGCTCCGACCACAGGTGGATCAGATACGAACTAGCATTGAGCACCACAACACCAGCACCGACCCGAAACCCGCGACGAACCGACAAGGTAATGTTTGCTGAATCTCTCAAACAGCGTCTCGGAGAAACCACAATCAGGTCAGATATAACAAGCACGTCAGATCTAGAAAGCGTAATCAAAAACATAACGACAAGCATTTCCAAGAGCTTTGAAGAAGCCTGCCCCCTTGCAGCCGTGCGACAGAGAGACTCGGCAAACCAAGGCTGGTCCAAAGAACTGGAAAGATTAAAACACACTGTAAGAAGGTTTTTCAACAGGGCTATTAACACTCGCGACGACAATGACTGGGACAAATACAAGCTGGCCCAAGCCAAGTACAAGAAATGTATTCGTCGCAGTGGTCGACGCAGGTGGAAAACTTTCTGCACTAACATTGAATCAAACAACAAATCTAACAGAATTAGGAAAATCCTCGCCGCGGAACCAAGACGTGAAATCGGATCGCTAAAAGGACCTAATAACACATACACAAAAACAACAATAGAAACACACAAACTCTTACTACAGACACACTTTCCGGAATGTCAATTAATGGACGACACCGAGTGGCGAAGTACCGACATGCCAACGCCAGACGATAACGACTGGGCAGTTGCACGGTCCGTCATAACAGAAGACAAAGTACACTGGGCCATCAGCACCTTTCAGCCGTTCAAGTCACCTGGACTTGACGGTATTTTCCCCGCCCTCCTGCAGTGGGGCAAACAACACCTTGCAGCAGTGCTGACAAGTGCGTTTAGAGCATGTATAGCCTTCCGCTACGTACCACTACAATGGAGAGAGGTAAGAGTACTCTTCATACCTAAACCGGGGAAAAGCGACTACACCGAAGCAAAATCCTACAGACCGATCAGCCTCACTTCTTTCTTACTCAAAACTCTTGAAAGACTTTGTGATCGGCACATTAGAGACAACATACTTGTAACTGCACCCATCCACCCACAGCAACATGCTTACAGCGCTGGTAAATCAACAGAATCAGCGCTACATGTGGTAGTGAGCAGACTTGAACGGGACATAGCAAATAAAACTCTATGTCTCGCAGCCTTCATAGACATTGAAGGCGCTTTCGATAAAACAAACTTTAATAGTATCAATGTTGCACTAAGAAAACATAAAGTAGAATCGACACTGGTAGATTGGATCATAAACATGCTGCAGCTTAGAGCTGTAAGAGTGGACCTACAGGGACAAACCAGGGGGGTGGTGGCAAAGGGCTGTCCGCAGGGAGGTGTCCTTTCACCGCTACTATGGAACCTAGTAGCAAATGATCTAATCACCAAACTAAATGCACAACGGTTTTTTACGGTAGGCTATGCGGACGACCTTGCCATTCTAATATCAGGGCACTTTGCCAGCGTAGCTTGCAACTTGATGAATAACGCTTTAAAGGTCGTCGAAACATGGTGCAGAGACTACGGCTTAACCGTTAACCCAACAAAAACGGAACTCGTGATGTTCACAAACAAGCGCAACCTAGGACCATACCTGCTACCATCTCTCTTTGGCACGAGACTAAAGCTATCAGAGGAGGTTAAGTACCTAGGCATTACAATGGATAGTAAACTAAACTGGGCTAAGCATCTAGAAAACAAAATAAAAAAGGCCACCATCTCCTTCTGGCAATGTCGCAAGATGGTGGGCAAGACATGGGGACTTCAACCGAAGATAACCCTATGGCTCTACAACACCGTTATCCGGCCCTCGCTTACGTACGGTGCCTTAGTGTGGTGGCCTCGGACAAAACAGGTCACTGCGACAAATAAATTACAAAAGTTTCAGAGACTAGCATGTGTAGCGACAACAGGCTGCATGAAGACTGCCCCCACGGCAGCAATTGAAGCCCTGATAGGTCTAACACCCCTACACCTACACGTGCAACAGGAAGCAGCTGCGGCTGCCTTTCGACTTTGGGCTCTAAAACTATGGGAAACAGACACACGAGCACGCCACACTACCATAATAGGAGAATATATAGGCAATAACCCCCTTTTGCTCTCCGTTTATGACAGGATCCCTAAGATGCACATACAGACTAGGAGCTACACTATACAACTACACGAGGAGCCTAGTGACAGCTCCGGTATACATGAAATACGTATATACACAGACGGCTCAAAAACCAAAACAGGCACAGGTGCAGGAGCGTTCTCGGAAGATCTAAACATCCATATAGCTGCATCTCTGGGCCAACACAACTCCATCTTCCAGGCAGAGTGTGTTGGCATAATTCATGCTGCCAGTGCAGTACTACGAAGGAAGGTAACTGGTTACAACATCAGAATCCTCTCGGACAGTGCTGCAGTACTACATGCACTAAACAGGTATGAACACAACTCCGGACTGACCATACAATGCCACCAGCTGTTGGAAGAGGTATGTAAGTCCAACAGGAGCATCACCTTACAATGGATCAAGGGTCACAGTGGATCCAGAGGCAACGACGGAGCAGACGCCCTGGCTAGAAGGGGCTCGGAAATGCAGACCGCAGGACCAGAGCCGAAAATACCCCTACCTTTTAGTCAAGCACGATCCTGGATCCGAAGCAGAACTTTTGAACTTCATAAAGACAACTGGGCAAGTACACAGGACTGCAGGCAGTCGAAGGAGGCTTTCCCGGACCTGAGTCCGAGATACTCCCGAAAACTCCTGAACCTGAAACGCGACAAACTCCGACTCGTCATCGGAATTGTCACGGGCCACTGCTCACTCAACAAGCATCTCTTTACATTGGGTGTTACAGACAGTCCCCTATGCAGAGGATGCCTCAACACAGAGGAAACCGCCGCACATGTACTCCTGGAGTGCAACAGTGTAGCACCTCAGCGAGCACAATACCTTGGAGCACCGAAGACGCCTGGGGAAGCCTGCACCAGCATCAGCGAGCTGCTGGCCTTCCTGGAGGACATCGGGTGGCTGAGCTAGCATCCACCACCCGACACGCAAAAAGGGCCCATTTGCGGCCTACTTGCGGAAACCAGTCCGCTCACCAAGTACCAAGTACCAAGTAAGGGTTAAGAAAATTATAAATTGCGCTCGTAAATTATGTGTTAAAACTGTTAAATTTTTATTAAGTGCACGCGTGCATATAAGACTACTGAGGGTTGTGTAATAGGAATCACATCCCAATGTGAGCTATAATTTTTTATGTTGAGAGTGACAGCTGCTTGTCTTTCAACATTTATGGATGCAGAGTTTTTGCCAGTTGTCCAAGCCAGTTTTCAAAAAAAATTAAGCGATTAGGAGATTTATACGCTCCGCCCCCATATGCTGCGGCCCGGAATATTGTGCTCACTCCTGGCAACAGTGCACCTAAAAAAATGATTTTAGAAAATTTTAGTTTGTACGAGATGCCGGTGCTGACGTCACAGCTACGAGTAGAATGAGAGCATGGCGGCGTGGTGGCCGCGCACGAGTAGGGGCCTTATTCACTATGACCAATCTAATCGTATTTGCGTTTAGACACAGATAAGAGAATACTATACTAGTGTTTAGGTAAATATAAATTAACTTGAACAAAGCAATATGTAGTACTAATCCGCTGATCTTAAGCGCTAGACGAGGTAACACGTTCAGTGCACAGCGAGTCAATTTCCTGAAGATGCTTCGTAGAGAGGTGAAACACGTGTCGAATTCTAATTAAGTTTATTCCAGCTTAATGAGATTAGATCAGCGGATTAGTACTACATATTGCTTTTTTCAAGTTAATTTATATTTAACAATGGACTTCCGCAAAGTCACGCCTGAGTCAATTAACTAGTGTTTAGGTCACGTTGTGACGTCACACGGTAAGGTAGAGCGCGGCGTGTGACGTCACAGCTACGAGTAGAACGTGAGCACGGCTGCGTGGTTGCCGCGCACGAGCAGCACGCGCTCGGCGGCGCCGGCGAGCGCGTGCAGCCAGGCGAGGTAGAGCGCGGGCGGCACGACGCCGCGGCGGCGCGGCATCGGCAGCGTGACGCACACGAGCCGCGCGCCCGCGCTGTGCACGCCGATCAGCTCGCGCAGCCGCAGGTGCCGGTGCGTGCGGTCCTGCGCCGCCACCAGGTCCGCCTCCGTTATACCCGCTGGAGACAATAAACAAACTGTAAATACAAACTGGGCCGCAACCGAGGCCTATCACGATTGAATTTGACTTTTATGACGTAAACGTAACGTATGTGTTTGTTTCGTGAATGACTTCACACAATCTGTCGATAACTGTGTACAAGTCGACGCGCTGTACACGGACTTTAACAGTGCATTCGACAAGGTTGACCACAAGCTTCTCCTCGAAAAGATAATCATGTGCGACATTTATGATCCAGTCTTAGGCTGGTTTTGGGTCATATCTCTCAGACCGAACCAAACGACTTGCCGTCAGAGGATAAAACTCAAATCCTTTTGTTGCTTCTTCCGGTGTGCCACAAGGCTCCCACTTCGGTCCGATTTTATTCTTCATTTTTGTTAACGACCTTCCTCGTTATAAAAAGACAGTAAAGTATCTCTCTTCGCAGACAATGTCTGCGATGACTGCGTCTGGGTACATTGAAAACTTCAAAGAAAAAAAAGTTTGAATCATAAAACATAGCTCTTGTTATTGGAGTCAATAGCTTATAACAAAGCATTGCCTCGTAAGTCACGCACGTTGGGAACGTGGCCTACGATCCAAGGCCTTGCGCCCATCAACTTGAGGCACAAAGATGTTAAGCCTCTTGTGCCTGTAATTTCACCAGCGACCACACTCTTCAAACGAACTACTTGACGGCAGAAATAGTCATACTTACTTAAATCGTCGGAATCGTCCGGCGTCCGGAAAGGCGCGATGAGTTTGTCGAAGTAAGCCAATGTGGAGTCCTTGGGCCGGCGAGTGATGTCAGGTACTATCTTCAATGCGGAGTAGTCTATCCGGAACTTGGATAGGAGCGACGCCATGCTGGAGAAATTACGTTTTATACCAAAAAAGAAAAGAAGTTTCATAGACAAATGTATGCCGGATGATAGACAGCCAGCCCCTCAGATCTATTCTATTAGTCTATGCTGAGAAGACAAATAAGTAACCACAAATATCGCTGAAAGCGATGACAACTGCTAGCTCGCAAGTTTTCAGTAAAAATATAATTTTGATCCATACTTTTTTTTATTGTGGTCTTACCTTTTTATACAAACTTTTCAGTACTTTTGATAACTTGTTTGGATGAAAATATTCAATACACAATACATTAATTGCTTACACATGGTTTGTTAGATATTGATTCATTTATATTTACCCCAATAGGAACCTACACCAAACATATACTATGTATGGTATGCTAAAAGTCTAAAGAATGCTTACTTGCGTTCTTCGATCTCCATTTCCGTGTTCTTATTGGCGAGCGTGAACACTCGCAGCGGACAAGAAGACCACGCCCGTCGGGTTGACAGGATGTATGGAAGCAGCAACGTTAGACCTGGTCAAGAGTTATGGTTACTACTAGTTGCGCCCCGCGGTTTCACCCGCGCATATCCCGGTATTGCCACGGGATAAAAAGTAGCCTATGTGTTATTCCAGACTATAATCAATCTCTCTGCCAAGTTTCATCCAGATCCGTTCAGCTGTTCCGGCGTGAAAGAGTAACTAACATCCATCCATCCATCCATCCATACTTACAAACTTTCACGTTTATAATATTAGTAGGATCTTCTTCTTCTTGTCGTGTCACTAATTCTTTCGAAACAGTGTGGTGAAAGAATTTTAAGTGCGCCTCAAAGAGGCTCCTTTCGAGCACTTGACATAATAATATACTTATTTAGAACTTTTTAGTTTCTACTAGTCAGTGGGATAGTTACCTCCATCATCATAAAGCCACCACACATCGACGGTGCCTGCTTGCCGCTTGGTGAACTGTTCCACCGACGTGAAGGAAGAAGTGCGGCGCGCAGTGGACGACCCCAGCGCGCGTCTCACGGCGCTGCCGATTCCTCTACTGCAGAACAATTACATATAATTCAACTAGCGACCCGCCCGCGCGCCCCTGCTTCGCACGGGTGCACTTTGTTTTTCTACTATTTCATGCATGTATTATACATAATAAACCTTCCTCTTGAATTACTCTATCTATTAAAAAAAGTGATCTTTGTGATTTTATTGAATAAACATATTTTTACTTTAAGTAGTTTCATGTGATTTTTTTGACTTTAAGTTCGGTCGTGTGACGATATTTCGACACATACCCCATATCACCCCTTGATAACCATAACTTTGGAAATACCAGGGTCGGAAATCTCCTAACAGACTTGTCATTTGTAAATTTTGATCTCGACATAACCAAATAAGGTTAATAAGTCTAAGGATTATTAGAAGCTTTTTTTTCTCTCGCAATTAAATAAAATTACTTTTTTAAATTTAAAAAGCCATTTTGATTTTACCTGTGCTTCACCGCTGGGTCCTTGGTGACCTCTTTGTTATCCGCGTTGGGGTCATCCGATACCCCCGCCCTTCTCAACTGTGGTGACCCCGCCGATATGTCCGACAAGCTACTACCTATAGATGGATTTTGATTAGTGTGAAGATATTATTATAAAGATAAAGAGGTCAGCCGACGAATCCAACTCGGATGGGCAGCGTTCGGGAAATTAAGCCACATCTTCTCGTCACACGTACCGCAGAGCCTCAAGACGAAAGTCTTCAACCAGTGTGTGTTGCCAGTGATCACATATGGAACTGAGACGTGGTCGCTTACTATTGGCCTCATCACCAAGCTCAAAGTCGCACAACGAGCTATGGAGAGAGCTATGCTAGGAGTTTCACTACGAGATAGAATCAGAAATGAGGAAACCCGTAGGAGAACCAAGGTAGCCGACATAGCTCTCAGAATCAGCAAGTTGAAGTGGCAATGGGCAGGTCATATAGCTCGAAGAACTGACAACCGATGGGGAATAAAGGTTCTTGAATGGCGACCACGAACAGGAAGGCGAAGTGTGGGACGCCCTCCTACCCGATGGACTGACGACATTGTTAGGATCGCGGGTAGTCGGTGGATGGAATGGTGGATGGCTCAGAATCGTTCTTCCTGGAAGCGGATAGGGGAGGCCTATGTCCAGCAGTGGACTTCTGTGGGCTGTTGATGATGATGATGAAGATATTATTATTTAAATTTCTACTGTCATTCCTAAGGTATTTTATAAAACGCGCCAGAAATAAAGTGATTTGTTTAATATTCTGTATATTATAAATATGTAGGTATATATTACTAGCGATCCGCCCGCGCGCCCCTGCTTCGTAGGGGTGCACATATCATGCATGTATTATACACATAAACCTTCTTCTTGAATCACTCTATCTATTAAAACTACATCAAAATCCGTTGCGTAGTTTTAAAGATTTAAGCATACATAGGGACATGGGGATATAGGGACAGAGAAAGCGACTTTGTTTTATACTATGTAGCGATAGTGATTAAAAAAAAGCACACAAACAAGCCAACTTACCGATAGAATGCGTGTTGAGACTCTCTGTAGACTTGCTCTCCTTATGGTTGTCTCCCATGGACCCTGCGGATGATGGTATAACGATGATGGCAACCCTAACCCACACTCACACCAACGGATTTTATGCTCAACATTTTACTTTTGTATATAAACTGAAAGAAAACTATCTACTCCTGACTTTGATCCCTACACACGATAGATGCTTTGGGATCATAATATAACAATTAATCCCCCCCCCCCCCAATATAACATTTTGGCACATTTTACACTATATTCACTTTTGAGTTAAATTTTTATCTTCTTTCGAAACGCAACAAGATTTCGTATTTATTTATTTATTGCTTCAAGTAATTTCTTAGATTTATAGTTATTATGACTATAGAGTTTAATGCTATATTCCAATTAGATATATTGAAACAAAAACGCATGGAGTCGAACAGATTACTAAAATTTAGAGCAATCTCCGTCCGTGATGCGAGTGGCTCTTAGTCACAGTCAAGCATTATTAAACGATGGTATAGTGAGTTTGTTAGTCATAAGAAAACAACATTATATTCTAGAAAACATTAAAAAAACTAAGTTATATCACGATTATTCTAACTACAACATAATGAAAAAAATATAATCATATACCGTCTGATTGTTAAACTTGCTCATGTTTCTATGTTTTGACATTACAAATTGTTCATGACATTTAATTATCTGAAACTTTTGTAATTTTCTATATTTTTTTATTTACATTTTCATAATTTCATATTATTAAGTACTTAAGTTATTAATATTTTTACATAAGTTGTGTTAGTATAATATTATTACTCAGTTGTCTTTAATTACTGTAATTGGTGCCCTAACGTTGTAATAAAAGTAAATAAATAAATACAAATTATATAAAGACAAATTTCTACATTACCGCGTGATATAATCGGAATGTCAAAGGAGTCTGTCAAAGGAGAATGTTTTTTTACTATGAGCCCTGGTCCAAAAAAAATCTGCGGTCCCCAGCCATGAACCCATTGTTGATCGAATCATTCATTTGAAGTTACTATGTGTGCAAAGACGCAACCAAATCGAACCTGAAGTTTATAAGCGAAGAGCTGCAGAAAAGGACTGCACGGATAATACGCTGACTGATAATATGCTTCTAGATCTCTGCAGGACAGATTTTTTTGATTCCAAACAAAAAATATTGTATTTGAAATGGTCTTTCAAATTAACCAAGTGGCAGACTTGGTTGTACTTTTTTTTTATTATATTTTGGACCAAAAAAAGCATTCTCCTTTACATTGAACAATTTGTCAAGTGACTTACGTGAGAATGTAGGCAGGTCTTTATGCTCCATGTCCTTGAGATACGTTCGTAGATCGTCGTCCAGGGCTTCGCTCGTGTATTGACCACCTTCTACCCGTAGGATGGCGAGAGCCATGTGGACGTCTAGTGCTTTGCTGTATAAATAAATATTGGTATTACTAGGGTAGTTGATGTTGCAAATACAATCCTACTACTATTATAAACGCGAAAGTTTGTAAGTATGGATGGATGGATGTTTGTTACTCTTTCACGCCACAACGGTTGAAAAGATCTGGATAAAACTTGGCAGAGAAGTAGATTATAGTCTGGAATAGCATTTAGGTTACTTTTTATCCCGTGGAAATACCGGGTGTTAATACTGCGCGGGTGAAACCGCGGGGTGCAACTAGTCATATAAATGTTTGAACAGAAAATCTCATTGGTTCACGACTGGTTTCGAACCCACCACCTTGATCGGAAGGCGGGGCAAATAGACACTAGACCACCAGTGCTTCAACTTGCAAAGTTTTTAATTCTACTATCTGATGGAAAAAGCAGAGTTAATAGGTATGAGTTGGTTTAATTTATTAAAAAACGGAAATGGTATATTTTAAAAGGCTACACTGGCCACACTGACGGACAGTGAATGTGATAGTTTTGCGGGTAGAAGCGCACCCGTGGACTGAGAAAGTTGGCAGTAGGGATTCAAGCGGAGACCGCCGGTTAAAGTACTAGCGACCCGCCTGCGCGCCCCTGCTTCGCACGGGTGCACATATCATGCATGTATTATACATATAAACCTTCCTCTTGAATCACTCTATCTATTAAAAAAACCGCATCAAAATCCGTTGCGTAGTTTCAAATATTTAAGCATAAGTAGGGACATAGGGATATAGGGACAGAGAAAGCGACTTTGATTTATACTATGTAGTGAAGTGACTATAGCTGTTGTCATTGCTAAGAGTCCTACATTACTCACTGCATAACTTCCACGTAGTCAGTGATCTCGCTTCGCTCGCACGTCAGCCAGTCTTGCTTGAGGCCCATCATGAGTATATTAGGCCTCAGCTTGCCGAGTCCAGTGGCTTGCACGAGTGCGCTGGCGCCGCGACTGAAAGTGGCTTCGTCCACGACGCTGTAGAAAGCCTTCATCTTGCGCTTTGTGAACCATTCGTAGGCGCGCTCGGACAGAGCTTCTCTGCCGCGGTGGCTCACTTGACCCTGAGGTTACAAACTATTTTAATACCTTCTCTAATTATATTTCCTTCCTCCTTCTCTTCGGGTTCGATTCCCGCCTCGGAACAAATTTGTGTGCGATCTGCAGAAATTTGTTCCGTTGGTCTGGGTGTTTATGTATGATAAAAAATACCTATCTAATGTAAGTATATAATGTATTTAATATATCATTCATCTAAGACCCTAAGCTAATGGCGCGCTCAGCACCATTATGCACCTAGAGTCACCTAGTTTTAAGACGTTTCAAGGTGATTCTTGTGAATTTATTATATAAACATATTTTGACTTTGACTATGAATAAGGGGCTTAACCTTTAATCCCGAATATAAATACACATCAAAACTGCAAAAATAACAAATACGATTTAAATAAATGTGGAAATACGAGTAGTGCACTTGCCTGTACGATTTGTCCGCACACCATGAGAGAAAGACCTTTCGTCAACAAGTAGGAGAAGTCGGTCAGAATAGGCCTCTCGCCCGGGAAGCCGGTTAGCACCAACATCTGAGGCCTGAAAACATAAATAAACTTCAGATGCTGACAACCGCTACTTACCACTCTCGAATTTGAACGTTAAAAAAGCAGCTGAGTGTAGTTTTGAAAAATCTAAAACAATCCAGGTTCGGAGACTAATTTAAAACAAGGTACCTACATCAAAAATAATTTTTTTTTGATTCAAACAAATGTTCCTACTAAAAAACGTATTTAGTTCGTACTGAAAGAGAGAAAGAAAGTAAGATAGCTCTTTCAAGATAAAACAGACATCAAATGCACTAAAAAATACACTCATACCTACTATAACTCATAAACTACTCTTCAGATCACACACACATGACAAGTACCAGTTTTCGATTAAAAAATAATCATCAAAATTGGTCCACTCAATAAAAAGTTGAGCCAAAAAACAAAAAAAAAAGCGAATACAGAACCTCCTTTTTTGAAGTCGGTTAAAAAACCCTAGAGGCATCCACCTAGACCTTAGACAGCATTTTCAAACATGCTTATCTTAACTCGGAACTCTGTGTGATATTGTAGCTGTTATACTGGGCCTACAGGATACCGCAGGATACAGCTGGACAGAAAAAGTTTCAAATGTAGAAGTATTGACAAGAGTAAACGAAGAAAGAGCCATTATAAAAACAGTTGAGAGTAGAAGAGGAAAGATGATTGGCCATCTTGTAAGACATGACAGCTTTATAAGGAAAATAATCGAAGGATAGAGAGGCAGGGGAAGACCTAGGATAAGCTACATGAGCCTAATAAAAGCGAAGGTTGCCGTCATGTCTTATAAGGAGGTCAAGGAGGTTGCCCTGAAAAGAAACACCTGGAGAGAAATGCATCAATTACGCCGTCAAGAGCATTGCTCTTAAATTAGAAGAAGAAGACAGGATACCGACAAATCCGTCACTTTGGAGATAAAATAGTTTTGTGAACTAACCTATAGTTCTTCACGTGTTCCGTTACTCTGTTCAGCGTGTGGACTCCGGATAACGCAGTCTTGTACGATTGCGCCTGTGTGGTCGAGCCCCAGTTTACATCTGAAAAAACAATTAAACTGAAACTGAAACAGCTTCACGACTTTGATCCCCAGGCACGGTAGATATCCCTTCAGATCTTCCAGTACCAAGTAGGTACTAATTCAAGATTCTTTGAGGATGTCTAAGGGGGGTAGTCAGAGATACGTCCAAACATTACATTTGGCACATACCCACATTTTGCAGTAGTTAGTATTCCATACGTGACAGGTTGCAAGCCCATCGCCGCTGTTAGAATACTAACTGGTTTCCTCACGATGTTTTCCTTTACCGTTTAAGAGCACTGGCATTGCGCACATAAATTTTTCGATAGAAAAATCCATTGGTGCACGACCGGATTCGAACCTGCGACCTTACGATCGGAAGGCGGGGTCACTCCCACTAGACCACCGGTGCTCTCAAAACATCATACACAATTAACATTATAAAAAAAGCTCTTTATCTTATCTAGTGGTTATAAAGGTTTTCTTAAGGGATTATCTAGTGGTTATAAGGGTTCATAAGTAATCTTAAATTCAAAAAAAGCTCCGAGTTATCTTATGGTTATAAGGACTTAACAATTGGAAGATGTAATTGAAACATTATGACGACCTCAGTGGCGCAGCGGGCGAGAGTCCGCCTGTGACGCAAGAGGTTGCGGGTTCGATTCCCGCCTCGGGACAAATTTGTGTACGATCTACAGAAATTTGTTCCGTTGGTTTGGGTGTTTATGTATAATAAAAAATATCTATCTATGTAAATATATAATGTATTAAATATATCAGTCATCTAGTACCCATAACACAAGCTTTGAGTAGCTTACTTTGGGGCTAGATGATGCTGCGTGGATTGTCCAGCATTATTTATTTATTTTTTATTATGTTGATGATCGAGCGAAAACTTTTCAAATAGCTTCGTCAAATGGTCGTTGTATGTGAATATTGTTTTCCTTCCATAATTTCCGAACGAATTTATGCTAGTCAACGGATTTACAAGGTTATTTAAATAAAAGATAGTGTAGCAGTGATACAACTTTTTTTTATATCTTTTTCCTATTTCATTTTTTTATAGACAAGACGATTATTTATTGGCCACAAGAACACACCGCATATAATTAGGCTGATGTAGGTAGGTAAAAAATGAACAATACAGTAACAACATGATGAAACAGTAACATTATAGGTAGGTATAAAACACAAAATAATTGACACAACGACTTATCTTTATGTGTTTTCTATGTATAATAAAAAAATATCTATCTATGTAAGTATATAATGTATTAAATATATCTGTTACCTACGACATAAGAAACTCACGTAGATAAACCTTACTTATATGTATAACTTTATATGTTTAACTAGCTGAACCCGCGGCTTTGCTCGCGTCAAGGAATTCAAAGTTTCATACAAACTTTCATCCCCTATTTTATCCCCTTGGGGGTAGAATTGATCAAAGTCCTTTCTTAGCGGATGCCTACGTCATAACATCTACCTGCATGCCAAATTTCAGCCCGATCCGTCCAGTGGTTTGGGCTGTGCGTTGATAGATCACTATGTCAGTCAGTCAGTCACCTTTGAGTTATATATATTTATATATATTTAGATTAGTGTATAGGACTTATGCAATAAATATTTTTTATCTTTATCTTTTTAGTTATCTAGTACCCATAACACAAGTTTTGAGTAGCTTACTTTGGGGCTAGATGGTGCTGTGTGGATTGTCCAGCATTATTTATTTATTTATGAATGGTTCTTCCTGCAAATGCAATTCTTCGGGCTAAAGTTGTTGTGTAAATTTATTTATGTTATGTTGTGTACCATGAAGTTATTTATATATTTAACTCACCAGGTTTCCTATAAGAGACGAGTAGGTAGAGTGCGAGAAGCGATGAGATAGTGACGAGGGCAGTGCCCCACGAGATCACAAACATTATCGCCACGCATAGCATCGAGCCCACTAGGGACAGCCACATGTTGTATAGCTGTAAACAAAAACGAAAACATTCACATCCAAAGGTTGCCTGGAAGATATCGATACAACGATAAGGCTTCTTTTTTCTAATTTGACTGTAATCTATTTTGTGAATTTTATAAATTAAAAATGCATCTTACGAGCACCCAAAACGCAAGTCGATACATAAAGCTAAGATTAACAGGAATAAAATACTTAATAAGCATTACGTAAGTTAGCCTCGTTACTACACACACTTTTTACAGTTTTTCGTGCAATATTTATTTTACTAATGTAATCTAATCGAACCCACTACTCTTGCGTCTCAGTGTTTTAACCACCAACCACAGATAAAATATTCAATTAGAAGATTCATTAGGTCATAGGGTCTTATTCATATTGGCCGCTGAGCGCTCCATTAGGTTATCAGACCGATAAGTCTGTTGCAAATTGACAGTGACAAGTATACTATATAGAGCGGCTATTTTATGGCAGGGAATACGTCCATTGCTCGGTAGCGCTGTAAGAATCGTTCATCGATTAACAGCATGAGTCCATTCGAAAAAAAAAAAGCAGGGAGTACGAATGAAGGTATTGACACACGTACTTATTTTCGAGCTAAAAGCATGCTTTTTTCGAGCCTTGCTCAATAAAAGCATGCGTGAATAGGTCGTGCTAGTAAGCATGCTTATTTGGTCGGTTGATTTTTGAGCATGCTCAAAATAAGCCTGCTTATTTTTGAGCACGTGTGTCAGTACCATAAGGGCCTTACTCTAAAAGTAGGCCGCCAGCCGACTGGTTTCGCGAGACTCGCGTGGAATGTGGAGAAGTTGATCAACGCGTACGCAGCCAAGAAGAAGTTGGAGATGAGCGGCGCTATCTGGTTGAGGCCACCTGCAACAACAAATAACAATGGAATGAGACAGAATAACAACATAATGAGTGACAAACTATACCAACAAGAGAACGAAAAACTCATCACTCAAATCGCTTCACCACGAATGAATGAATGAATGAATGAATCGTCGTCGCAATTCGAGAAACTTTATTCCCGGCGGTTTCCAAGCTATATAATATGAATATGACACAATAAGGAGAAGAAGAAGTCAAAGGCCACATTAACTTGCCAATTCTTCTTCTAGCTAATTAGCTTTTTTGGAGACCCTCAGTTCTGATTCTACTACAAAAGGAAAACGCGAAGCGCGATGAAATTACCCCTGAGACTAAGTAGATAAATATAAATAAGTATAAATAAAAAAAAAGGCAAAGTAAAATTTAAAAAAATATTGGTGGACATTCCACTCATAACTCAGGGGCGTTATTCTCTATGACAATAGGAGATTCCTTGCCCCAAACCGTGAAACGTCAAAACATGATGTTGGGCTTTATTCTTTGTGACATAGGCGATACTTTGCCCTGACCGTATGACACCGGCTGCCTTGTCTTAGCTGTGATCGCGGTGCAAATGGTCATAGTGAATAAGGCTCCAGATGCAAAGGCATTACTTACCCATAAGTATAAAAGCGGTTGCTATGATAAAGGTGAGTACGTAGCCGCGCACCGGTTCGTTGTTAGCTCCGTAGCCCTTCGCGAAGTACTCCAGGTAAGGATACAGCTTGTCTTGACATAAAGCCTGGAAACCAACTGTTATGTAGGGTACTCTGGTAGCACTTGTGTGCGTACCCGCAATCGTCAGTCTGGAACAGTGTTGCCAATGCTACGGCAATTGCCGTGTTCTACGGCTTTCAGGCCGTAGATCTTAAGTAGTAACAACAGCAAAAATGATTGCAGAGAACCCACCACCTAACACTCAATGTACCTGCTGCTACGGCCCACCGTTGGTCGTTTTCCTTAGAAACACGGCTTTTTCACCTCATATACACGGCTGCTTAAATTTTCATTGGCAACACTGGTCTGGAAATAAATGTCCTTACAATCACGTCGTCGTTTACTTTAATTAACAGTTTATATACTAACTAGCTGATCCCGCGGCTTTGCTCGCGCTCGTTTGCTTTGAAAATCTCATACAAAATTTCATCCCCTATTTTATCCCCTTGGGGGTAGAATTGATCAAAATCCTTTCTTAGCGGATGCCTACGTCATAACATCTACCTGCATGCCAAATTTTAGCCCGTTCCGTCCAGTGGTTTGGGCTGTGCGTTGATAGATCACTATGTCAGTCAGTCAGTCAGTCACCTTTGAGTTATATATATTTAGACTAGCGACCCGCCCGCGCGCCCCTGCTTCGCACGGATGCACATATCATGCATGTATTATACATATAAACCTTCCTCTTGAATCACTCTACCTATTAAAAAAACCGCATCAACATCCGTTGCGTAGTTTTAAAGATTTAAGCATACAAAGGGACATAGGGACATAGGGATAGAGAAAGCGACTTTGTTTTATACTATGTAGTGATAGTGATACAGACCACCAACAAGACTGTGACCCCTTTTTTTTCTTATCGTGTCGATGCTTTCCTATATAATTTTGGCTAAATAGGTGGCCATCAGGGGTTACACCCCTAGGCACGGTAGAATAAACTTGCTTTACCCAGGATTCTGCCTACAGCCTACGTAGCTCAGTTGGTAGTAGCTCTGCCTTCTGCGCCGTAGGTCGTGGGTTCGATTCCCACCGTGAACAAACATTTGTGCGATGAACATAAATGTTTGTTCTCTGTCTGGGTGTTTATAATATTATAAGTATGTATTTACAAAAAAACAAGTATTATAATAGATATATTCATCTCTTGGTAGTGATTTTATAAATTATTGTATTTTATTTTGTTTTTTGTTAGATTGTGATTGTTTGTTTTTTTTTTTTTTTTCCTGAGTTTTATTTAAGACTTCTTCTGGTTTTGTTTTTTAATTATTATTTTGGGCATGTTTTTGTATAAAAGTTTAGAGCAAGAAGTCAAACACTTGACTATAAGCAGGTTTACGAGTGCATCTTAATACTTCTTTATAACCTACTCAAGCATACCAACTGTCTAAGTTTTATCTTCTTAACGTCTCTTAACCGGGACAAAATAATATAGCAAAGCATCGATTTTTTTTTGCTGATCAAACAAGCAGATAGTCTACTTGATGTCAAGTGGTAGCCATCGCTGATAAAAAAGCATTGCCTTTTAAGTCACGCACGATAGAAACGTGCCCTGCACTGTCCTGCGTCCATCAACTTGAGGCTACAGATGTTAAGCCTTTTTTTTTTAATACAACTAGCTGATGGAACAAGCAGATGGCCCACCTGATGTTAAGTGGTAACCATCACCTATAAACAAAACATTGCCCCGTAGGTCACGCACAATAGAAACGTGCCCTGCACTGTCCTGCGTCCATCAACTTGAGGCTACAGATGTTAAGCCTCATGTGCCTGTAACTACACCGGCGACCACACTCTTCAAACTGAAACACAACGTTGCTGCTTGGCGGCAGAAAAAGGCTTGGTGGTATTACTTCCCCGGACGTGCCCTTCGCAGTGCTCTACTACTCCACAATTAATTTACCTGAAAAACCTTTGGCGCGGAGACGAGAGACGCCAGTGCGGAAGACAGAGTGGCAGCGAAGCAGCCGCCGTATATCAGCGGCCCGAATCCAGACACGAGACGAATCACCTACAATAACCAACACTTTGTTAGTAACCGTTCAAAGGGAAGAATTTTTTTTTTATTTACTTTTGTATGTATGGTTTTATTAGGACAGACATGCCAAAGAAAAGAAGGATGGACTGTATTAAATATTATTACAGACAGATTGTATTAAACATTATACTGTAGTAATGTATAGTATACACTGATCTCTATTAGTACTTCTGGATAGTGTGGCGTTTTTATGATGGCATTTGATCATTGCCATTTTGGCTCTGAGAGTGGGCTAAGTGGCAGGTGAAAGTACTCGGAACTAATATTAAAGATTTTATGCAATCTATGTTTACACTTCAAATATCATAATGGCGGCACCATTATGATTATTGCTGTCGATTCGTTTCCTGTCATCTAACAAAGCAACATAGCATTTTTTTTTTTTTTCATTTTAATTGTTTTTCTAGTGTTATTTTGAGTTGTGTTGTGTAATTTTGGTGGTATTTTAACCAACAATACTTGTGGTCTTAGCACAAAGTGTGTTATTATGCATTTGGAATGAAAGTGTATTATTATGTGATATCGTGATTTGACCGAAAATGTTTCAAATGTTTTGAAGAAACCGCCACCATTTTCTTCAAAACAATTGACTGACTCGACTTTGGACTGACGTGACTAGAAACATAACTACAAAGAGTATAATCTCTGATTCACTTGACACTGGCAAGATTGTCTATGACAGGAGCCATAAAAAGAAGAAAGAAGAAGAAGAAGATTATTGCTGTCATTTTAGTACGCAGTACTCTCGGGGGGGCGCTTCAAATCGGCACACAAAGCAACTGTCATTTGAATGTCTAAATTCCATCCAGCGTACTTGTTTATTACAGTTTTTTTTATTATTATTATACTAGCGACCCACCCGCGCGCCCCTGCTTCGCACGGGTGCACATATCATGCATGTATTATACATATAAACCTTCCTCTTGAATCACTCTATCTATTAAAAAAAACCGCTAAAAAATCCGTTGCGTAGTTTTAAAGATTTAAGCATACATAAGGACAACGGGACATAGGGATATAGGGACAGAGAGTGAGACTTTGTTTTATATTATGTAGTGATACATTGATAGTATACATCAAAACCACTAGTTTAATACTCACGTCATTGCTATTCTGTAGTCCATATCCGCATGTTCTGTTGGCGCAATCTGCCATAGCCCAGCCGGCGACCTCGGTGACGTCACCGGAAGCGTCGCGCACCACCGTCCATCCGGCCAGCACCGCGATCAGGAGATACGAGATCGTCGTCAGTAGGATCGCTAGGAGTGTGCCCTTTGGGATCGATTTTTGAGGGTCCTGATAAAAAACAGCTGAGATGAATAAAATTAGAAGTAAGAAATGGAATGAGCCCGAATATGCTTCCTTTAGGAACTCCATAAAAAATCTTAGTTCTTCTCAATTTTCTCTCTCTTCTCTTTATCAATTTTAACAGATTTATGTATAGCTAGTTGCGCCCCGCGGTTTCATCCGCGCAGATTGAAATCCCGGTATTCCCAAGGGATATAAAGTAGTATATTTGCTATTCCAGACTATAATCCATCTCTCTGCCAAGTTTCATCCAGATCCGTTCAGCCATTCTAGCGTGAAAGAGTAACATCCATCCATCGATCCATCCATACTTGCAAACTTTTGCGTTTATAATATTAGTAGGAAGTACGATTTCCAGTACAAATCAATGACAAGAGTTAGTTTAAATTCGATATGAGTATCTAATGTTTTTACTATACATTTATAATGAAAAATTACCTTCAGGTCTCCAGAAATATTAGCTCCAGCTAATATCCCAGTGGCCGCGGGAAAGAATATGGAGAATACCGAGAAGAAGTTATGCTCTACGCCTTCGAAGTATCTGTAGTCCGGACCCAAATTATTCTGCAGCACCGTTACTGAAATGTCACCCCTATTTTCAAGTTTTTTTTACACAACTAGTTTATGGAACAGGCAAATACAATAAAGAAATCTATCAGTAAATATAAACTACTCCAAAAACTTCTCGCTCGCACATTTCAACATTCCTGAATATTATGAATGAAATCACTAATCTGAAAAACTGTAAAAACTGTACTGTAAAAGACAAAACTATAAAAGGTAATTTTCGGTCGGAATAATTATGTTATTCTTAGAAACTTTGAACTGTTTACGATTTTTCATAACTAAACTAAAGAACACCGGTGGTGGTCTAGTGGAAGCAGTCCTGCCTTCCAATCCTAAGGTCGTGGCTTCAAAACCGGTCGTGCACATAACTACATTCAGTGATTTTATATCTTCAAAAATGTTCAATGGTGCGAGCGAGATAGTGACGAGTACTTACGATTATATCCAACAAAGCCTTGAGCGAACTCCAAGACGCTCTTCGGGCCGACTACGGAGCCGATCAGAAAGTCGACAATGGCCGCGAGCAGAATGAACAGAAGCACGATCTGTGCCTTCGCTTCCCACTCCATGCCGACTATAACAATGCCGGTGAGGAGGACTATCGTTATGCAGCCGTAGATGGCTTGGTCCTGGGAAAGGTAGCTTTGTGAGACTACTAACAGTAGAGCACCGGTGGTCTAGTGGAAGTGACCCCGCCTTCCGATCATAAGGTCGTGGGTTCGAATCCAGTTGTGCACCAATGGATTTTCTCTATCGAGAAATTTATTTGCGCAATGCCATTGTGCTATAGTAGTATAGAAAACCTTGCCCAAATCTTGCTGACCACTGTGGTTAAAATTGCCCAGCTCTTGCTGACCACAGTGGTTAAAATTACCCAGCTCTTGCTGACCACTGTGGTTAAACTTGCCCAGCTCTTGCTGACCACTGTGGTTAAACTTGCCCAGCTCTTGCTGACCACTGTGGTTAAACTTGCCCAGCTCTTGCTGACCACTGTGGTTAAACTTGCCCAGCTCTTGCTGACCACTGTGGTTAAACTTGCCCAGCTCTTGCTGACCACTGTGGTTAAACTTGCCCAGCTCTTGCTGACCACTGTGGTTAAACTTGCCCAGCTCTTGCTGACCACTGTGGTTAAACTTGCCCAGCTCTTGCTGACCACTGTGGTTAAAATTACCCAGCTCTTGCTGACCACTGTGGTTAAACTTGCCCAGCTCTTGCTGACCACTGTGGTTAAACTTGCCCAGCTCTTGCTGACCACTGTGGTTAAACTTGCCCAGCTCTTGCTGACCACTGTGGTTAAACTTGCCCAGCTCTTGCTGACCACTGTGGTTAAACTTACCCAGCTCTTGCTGACCATATAAGCCGACTCGGGAATGAGCGTTATGAGCGACTCTCCGAATCCCACGACGTACATAGCGCAGGCCACGGCGTTCGCCATCGAGAATATGAGGCCGATGGAGCCGCCGAACTCGGGGCCGAGAGAACGCGATATCATGTAGTACGTGCCACCTGGATATCAACAATTATATTTCACAGCTTAATTCGACGCGATTTCTTCTTTAACGTACAACACGTTAAATTATTATATATTAATATATAATTAATTAATTATTATATTATATTAAATTCACGTTGTTATCACGTCGAATTAAGCTGCTCGTATAATAATTTAAAAGAATTTGCAAGCGAGAAGTAACAAATATGAGCACCTTAATTTATTTTAGTTAAATGATCGCTCCGAAATATAATTTCGACACGGCTACACAAACGGTTATGTGAACTTACCTCCTTTTATGACCCCGTTGGTGCTGATAGCCGACATGGAGAGAGCCGTGATGGTGGTCACCACCGACGTCGTAGTTATCAGCAGCAGGGACTGCACTGCCGACAAACGCACGGTTACTTGCGAAACATTGTTCAAAGATAAAGATTAAAATTCAGCATAATTAATATAACCTGTAGAATCCTGAGCGTAGCGAGGGATTATATCAAATCACTATCACTACATAGTATAAAACAAAGTCGCATTCCCTGTCCCTATATCCCTATGTATGCTTAAATCTTTAAAACTACGCAACGGATTTTGATGCGGTTTTTTTTAATAGATAGAGTGATTTAAGAGGCAGGTTTATATGTATAATACATGCATGATATAGTAGAAAAACAATGTGCACCCGTGCGAAGCAGGGGGGCGCGCGCGGGTCGCTAGTGAATAATATAGAAATAGCTATGTTTTCGTGGAACTTGCTGACGGAACAAGCATATGGCCCAGTTAATTTAAAGTGGTAACCAAGCATTGTTTCGTAAGTCACGCATACATTAGGAAAGTGAGCTAAGATAAACTGCCCTGCGACCATCAACTTGAAGCAATTGGTTCAATGATGGATTCGAATTCACATTGTTTATCTTCGCTAACGAGTTCTCCTGTAAGATCCTGGTCTCCAACAAAATACTAACCTACTCCCGCCTGGCCAACCACCCAGGAGAGTCTGAGGAACAGCATCACTCCCCATATGTTGAGGAGACATCTCATCAGCACGCCCTTGATCCATCCGAACTTCACGTTCGGAGATGGCATGGTTTGTTCTAGGTCCTTTTCCACCATTTGACCTGGCTGGAAAAAGAGCAAAAAAATAA